>CM065386.1:36532500-37237500 GCA_033060915.1 Euryodendron excelsum
ATCCCATACTATTTTGTGAAATTTTTTATGTTTGGGGCATTGATTTCATGGGACCGTTTCCTGTATCTTTCAGTTATGTTTATATCTTGATTATGTCTCAAAATGGGTGGAAGCTAAAGCCATCAGGACTGATGATTCTAAAGTTGTTGCAGATTTTATAAAATCTAACATATTCTCCAGGTTTGGAATCCCAAGAGCTCTAATAAGTGATCGGGGTACTCAGTTTTGCAATCGAATTGTGGCGACTTTGTTGAGAAAGTACCATGTAACGTACAAGGTGTCAACTTCATATCATCTGCAAACTAGTGGACAAGCGAAAGTGTCAAATTGAGAGATCAAGTCCATCATTGAAAATACGGTCAATCCAAGTAGAAAAGAATGGAGTTTGCGATTGGATGATGCTTTGTGGGCGTACAGGACAGCATATAAAACTCCTATTGGTATGTCACCTTATCGATTAGTATTTGGAAAACCGTGCCACCTTTCAGTTGAGCTAGAACACAAAGCTTATTGGGCTATCAATAGTTTTAACATGAAGATGGATGAAAGTGGAGAACATAAGCAATTGCAATTACAAAGTTGGAAGAAATTCGCAATGATGCCTATGAGAGTGCAAGGGTTTACCAGGAAAAGACGAAGGCTTTTCATGACAAGATGATTTCTAGGAAGGAGTTTAAAGTTGGTTAGAAAGTTCTTCTATACCAGTCCCGGCTTCGGTTGTTTCTGGGTAAGTTGCGTTCTCATTGGATTGAACCTTTTTTTGTTACTAATGTTTTTCCTCATGGTGCAGTTGAAATTCAAAGCTTAGCCACTTCCAAAGTGTTTAAGGTGAATGGCCATCTACTTAAGCATTTCTATGAAGGTTTCCAAGTCGAGAATGTGGAGAAATTGGACCTTGAGGATCCGATCTATATGGATTGAATAAGGAAGCATGGAGTCGAGCCCATGACAATAAATAAAGGCGTTGCTTGGGAGGCAACCCAAGGGAAGTTCACTTTTCTTTTCTATTTTTCGCATTTATATATTGGTTATTTCTACCCTTTCTATGCATTTTACTTTACATTGGAGACAATGTAAGTTTTAAGTGTGGGGGAGAGGATTTAGGTTTTATTTCGTATTTGTTAAATAAAAAAATAATAAAAATAAAAATAAAACAATAACAAGATTCAATTAAGCTTGAAGAATTCATAACATGATTGAATAAGTAACCTTCCAACTTAGAATTAATTAGTCTAGTTATTTTACTTGAGATTGGAATGGCTGAATTTGGTAGGCAAAAGCCGGTGAGATTTTGAGCATTTAGACTGAAACATCCATATCAGTCACTATTTTCTTTCATGTGAGATATTTTTCCTTGGATTTGTTTCTCTAGAACTTGCCTTGATTCTCTTTGAGGTCATATTGACACATGCATGCATGAACATGATTAAGGTCATCTTTCTTATAAGCTACATAAGCTAAATAGCCTACCTTATAATTAATTTTTCCTTGGTGAACCCCTTTGAGCTTGATATGTCATTATGGTGAACCCACATTACAAGCTTTAAACCCGAAAAATAATAATGCCTTTACCCAAGCCGTAGAGCTAGTGGAGCATTGTTCATCCTTATGATATATATGGGTACGCGAGAAATAAGTGTGGGGGAATTCGGAATTGTGGTAGGGCTATGTGTAAGCACCCCATTTTTGACCGCTCGGCAGTCTACACTCCGTCCATACTTGTTTTCAAGTCATTGTGGGCATATTCTTATCGAAACCAATTCTTTAGGTCCAAATCCCGTCTGTCCATCGCCTTGTGGGCCCACCAGGCCCAAATAGATGCAAAATATTCAAAATGCCCTTACGGGCACTGTCCGTTCTTATTCTCTTTCCAGTCCCACTCTCGAGGCAGTTTATTCCTCGAGACGGTTCCAATCCAAGCACGTCTTTTCGGATACGATAAGTCCCCTTTCCAATCCCTCTCTCAAGACAGTTTATTCCTCGAGACGGTTCCAATCCTAGGCACATCTTTTTTAAGACGGTATGACCCCTTTCCAATCCCTCTCTCGAGACAGTTTATTCCTCGAGACAGTTCCAATCCTAGGCACGTCTTTTCGAAGACGATAAGTCCCCTTTCCAATCCCACTCTCGAGATAGTTTATTCCTCGAGACGGTTCCAACCCAGGCACGTCTTTTCGAATACGGTAAGACCCCTTTCCAATCCCTCTCTCGAGACAGTTTATTCCTCGAGACGGTTCCAACTCAGGCACGTCTCTTCGGAGATGATAAGTCCCCTTTCCAATCACTCTCTTGAGATAGTTTATTCCTCGAGATGGTCCGAGTAGCGAAACTACTCACAAAACCGTTAGAGTAGCAGAAATACTCACAAATAGGTCGATATAGGGAATTGGCAACAAACCCCTGTGTCACGACGACCACCGTTAGAGTGGCGGAAACACTCAAAACCCAGGTCAACACCAGTGTTTGTTAGCCCACTTCGGTGAAAAATGACCAAACTGCCCTTTGGACCTTTTCCGATCCTTTCTAGTCAAGATGACCATTTTGCCCCTAGGCATCTGAATGCCCCGAGAACCACACCGGCTCTGGGTATCAAACTGATAACCCTCTGAGATTGCTTCTTATAGTATTCTCAACTTTCCTTTACCTTTCCGGATCTTTCCGAGTTAGTTCCGGCCAACCCGGTACAAAATGACCGTTTTGCCCCTGGTGGGCCGGTCTCATTTTTCGACCACACCGGCTCTGGGTATCAAACCGGTAACCTCCTGAGACTACTTTTTATAGTGTTCTCAACCTTCTTTTACCTTTCCGGATCATTTCGAGTCAGTTCCGGCCAACCCAGTGCGAAATGACCGTTTTGCCCCTTGTGGGCTAGCCTCCTTTTCTGACCACACCGGCTCTGAAAATCAAACCGGCAACCTCTGGGAACATTCTGAATAATGTTTTCAGATCCCAAGTCTTCTTTCGGGACAGTCCGAGTTTGTCCCGGCAATTTCTCGGTCCGATTGACCGTTTTGCCCCTAAAGGCCCGGTCAACCTTTCCGACACATCTTATCCTCACTTTTCAAGTCAAATACCTCCAGGACACTATTTTAAGTGTTCCTGCTCCTTTCCGGCCTTCTGGATCATTCCCGGCTCCTTCAAATCATTCCCGAACTTTCCGAAGCCACTCCTAGTAAAGCCAGACTAAAAATTGCATGGTAGTCACTAGTATAGGCGCCCAAATCTAGTCAAAGATACGTTGCTTGCCGACCTTAAACATTTCCTAAATGGCTGGCGCCACTAGTAGTGGCACCAAGCCAAAAAATGGCCTGGCGCCACTCCTAGTGGCGCCAGTGTAAACTTTGGACTGGCGCCACTGCAACAGGCGCCAGTGTTGTCCAACCTCTATAAATACAGAGCCTCATTCCACGTGAAGGGGATCCGTAAACTCAACCTAAAAATCATATATTTCGATATATAGAGCTCGAGCACCTCTAAAACCCTAGCCTCCTTAGGTTTTCCAAACCCTAGCCACCATACACTAAACCCTAGCCTCCTATACACTCATACACACCCCCATACACTCATACACTAACCTTCAACCCTTCTTCGAAGACTTGAAGAGTTGAAATCTGAAGTTTGAAGCTTGAAGACAACTCTTGAAGACTGAAGGTGAAGATCAAGACGAAGACCGAAGACCGAAGAAAGTAAGGCGCGCAAAATAAACAAGACATACGGTAGGCTCCCTGTTTAAATTTCCGCACCTCCCCCCTCTCTCTTCTCTCTCCTAACCCACTTGGGTTTTCTCTATTTTAATCCCCCATCTCTTTCCCCGCCTTTCTTTGCATGCTTGAAACAAAGAGATTCCCGGTCCATGTGTAGGATTAGGCTATTGGAGAGTCACCGTGTCGGGGCCTTTCTTCTAGTCTAACCAGAGACCACGTGGGTCCGGCCCCCTTGATTATGTGGTGAAGCCTTAACCTTGTATGTTCACGACCACAAATTGCATTGTGCATATCATGATCTTGCATCTTCCAAAATTCGTTTTCAAACTCGTTTTCAAAATCGTTTTCAAACTTGTTTTCAAATTTGCATCAAAATCTCTTTTTCAAAAACTTGTTTTCAAAACCACAATTCTAGGGTGATTCTAGCCTTTCCATGGCTAGGGTTGCTTTAGGAAAGTTGTCACGACCCATTTTCTTTTCTAGATTGAGACAAGGGGGTTTATAAGATAAAGACCCATCATTCATATTCTACTAAAAAGATCGTACATCCTGAACATTATACGTCTTTAGTAGAGGTTCATAACTTTTTTTTTTTTTTTTGTACAATCCAAGTTAAACGCTAAGAAAATGTCAACTGAACTGGGGATTCATTCCTAATCATTTCTTTGGGATCTAGCTGAGTTCCATTTTCCTGAATAGGTTCCCATAAAATAGGTATGAGCGATGAAGCCCAATAGAAATACCGTAATTCTTTAAAACACAAGTGTAAGATACAGTAAATCTATGCCATGCATATGTACCCATTTCTTTTTATCATTATTAGGATCCCGCAGGAATATCCTGCTTGGGGCATCATCAAGCCCAGTGGGCCCACCCTTGACACTCCTTTCTCTTCAAGTTTAGTGGGGGTCCACCCATGATCATCTAGCCCAGACCAAGTTAGTGGGTACTGATTTGTGGTAGCCCCGATACCAGTTAATCAGTAGTCACCTGTGATTTTAACCCGGGGTTCTTTTGTTTGTCTGGTTATGCCTCCCTTATTCCTCCCCAGTGATGCAATCATACAAGAGATGTACATATATAGCGTGCAATAAATTAAGACAAGATATATATTAAACCTAATACCAGTATTAAAGAACATGTTATATGATTTAAAAATAAACATGTATCATAAAGAATGCCCAGTTTCCTACCCTGTCGGTTTCTTGATGTAGAAGATTCCTGGCAGTTCTTCACGTATTTTCTGTTCATATTACCATATGTTAGGTATCTATTTTTCATATAATGTACATATATTGTTATCAAGTTAGATTGTTAGAAGTGTGTTAAATTCTTGGGTGCTGCACGTCTTTGGGTCGGAACAAAATTTCTCGGTAACTTGGACTGGAAGTTATTCTGGAATTTTTTTCCGAGGTAGCTAGGAAGGCTACTCTCCTATATATAGATCCCTTATATTTTTAGGGATTTTCTGACAAAATTCCAGAATATTCTCTTATCTCTTGTATTTTCTGTGAATTTTCATGTCAAAAAGCATAATAAATTCATGAAAATTCATAGAAAATTCCTTAGGGCCTGAAATTTTGAGGGTATCATAATCAGATATTCATAGTGTAACCCTCAAAATTTCAGAGCCTACCCATGTGGGACGCGCCCTCATGGTCTGGGCTTGGCCCATGGTGGCCGGAGGTGGCCGGACGGAGGCCAAAATGGTGGTTGCATGATGGAACCCTAGCGGTTCAGACCTGCAATTGCCATTTTGGCTGCCGTCCCTTTGTTTTTAGCCCTTGGTCCCTTCATGACATTTGTTCCAGACCCTAAGAGGAGTCGACCCCAAGTGGTGCGACCGGCAAAGGTGGCCGGTGGCCAGAGTTATGCCCCTGGACAGTTTTTTCGGTGAGATTTTGCTTCTAGGAGCTAGGAGTGGTATGCACAGAGGCCACGGGTCTCTCTGGGACACCCATGGGTGTCCTTGAGAAACTCCCTAGCCGCTGTGACAACCCCCCAGCCCCTATCCCCAATGTGACCACCAAAACCGTGAACTCTCTCTCTCTTTTCCTTTCTCTCTCTCTCTCTCTTCGGGTTTCCATAATTTTCCGGCCATGGTGGTCTTCTACCTACTGGGTCAGTCATGGGGGAGGTGGTAGGGAGAGGTTCATCACCTGGGTGTGTCGTTGAGAGCCTCGGTTTCTTCTATCTTCTTCTTCCCCTTTTTTTCCTTCTCTCGGTTTTACTTTGTCTTTTCGTTTCAGTTTTCTCTGCTAAATAGCTATTTGTACATTCAATATTACATGCATATTACATGCATAAGCATCTTGTGATAGGTGTGCAACTAGGTGTTGGTGTGCATGGTGTGTATAGATACAAGAGCTTAGGTCGGTTTCAGCGATTCTGCGTTGATTGTAATTTGGGTTACATTTAATCGTAAATGCGATAACCTGATATAGTTGGTGACGAATAGGTGGTGCCACCTTTGTTGCAAGGTTTTGGTCAAAAAATCATATATTTTCTTTAGTGGGTTTTTGGTTTAGTTTAATCCGATGGTACCTTGAACCGGTGGGTTCTGAACCGGGTTTTTATTTGCCAAGGCATAAAATAAATTACATTTGTTTCTAAATATTTTTATTACGTCAAATAGTTATTCTAATAAAATTAGCATGCGTGTAGAAAAGAAATTTTTTTTAAAGTCACCAGAATTTTCGCGGCGTTACAAAAGTGTTACATTAAAAGTGACCTTTTTGGTCTATATTTTCAAATCTTATTGGCTTCCAAAACCACTTTCTTATAGTGGTTCTAGCCTTCTTATGGTTAGAATCACTTTAAAAAAGTGAGACGTTTTCATACCTTCGAAAAACTTTCTTTTTAAATCTCCTCCTAAAAAATCTCTTTCAATATACTTTCCTAAAACTCTCCTCTTCAAAGTTGTTTTCAAAATCTCCCTCTAAAATCAATTTTTCAAAGCTTCCTTTTTCAACTCCTTTCCAAAAACTCTTTTTCTTCAAAATTCACTTTCTAAAACACTCCCTAGATTTACCTTCCTAAAAACTCTCTCCAAAAGCCTTTCTAAAAAAATTCTCTTTCCAAAATCTTCCTTCTAGAAACTTCCACTTTAGGATTTCCTTCCAAAATCTATGTTTCCAAAAGCACACTTTCCAAAAGCTCCTCTCTAAGATTCCCTTCTAAAAATCTTTGTTTCCAAAAACTCTCTCTCTCCAAAATTTTCTTTCTAGAAACTCCTCTCTAGGATTTCCTTCCAAAATCTTCGTTTCCAAAAACGCACTTTCCAAAAACTCTTTCTTTAGAATCCAAGTCATGCCCTAGAACCCACAATTAGGAAACCCTAATTTTCTTTCCAAAAACATGATTTTCAAACTTTGCCCCAAACCTAGGTTTCCAAAACTTCTTGTTTTCACATCCAAACTATACATGTTTTCAAAACCTATTTTCTACGTTAAAACTCTATACTTTCAAATCTAGGATTTCTAAAATCTCTCTTTCCAAATCCTTGCAAAATCCTATCTTCCCTTTAGGACACCAAATCCAATTTTCCTGTTTAGGAAACTAGATCTTGTCCTCCGTTTTTGGAAACAAAATCAAACTTTCCCTTTTAGAAACAAAATCCAATCCTTTCCCAATCCAACTCTTTCCTAATTCGAATCCTTCCTAAGCTTCTCCTTTCCTAAATCCTAAGTTTCCAAAACTTGAACATAAAAATCTTTCCTAAATTTTAAAACTCAAGTTCCACATCCTTCCTAACTCCACTCTTTCCTAATTCTACCCCTTTCCAAATCTTAACTTTCCAAATCCAAGTTTTCAAAACTTTCCTAAACTCAACCTTTCCTACTTTCAAGATTTTCTAAAACTCAAACTCTAGAACTCTCCAAATCTTAAAATTTTCAAATTTCAAATCTTTCCAAATTCAAAACTTTCTTAATTTGAAACTTTCTAAATTCTAAGTCTTTCTTAAACTAAACTTTTCCTAATTCAAAACATTTCTAAATTCAATACTTTCTCGTTTCAAAACTTTCCTAAAGTGAAAAATTTCCTAAACCTAAAACTTTCCTAAATTCAAAACTTTCTTAATTTGAAACTTTCCAAAAATGAAACTTTCCTAAATCGGACATTTCCTAAATCCAATCTTTCTTAAACTCTTGAGTCTTTCCTAAGTCTCATCTTTCTTAAGTCTAGGTTTCTTAAACCTTCTCTTTCCAAAACAAGTCCAAATCTATCTTTTCAAATCAAAGTCCAATCTTCTCAATTTCAAATTCCAATCTCCTCTTCTAATTTCAAGTCAAATTTAATTTCCAATTCAATCTTTTTCTTCCAATCCAACCTTCTATTTTCAATCAGACTCCGGTCCGAACTATGACTGACCTGATTCCCCTAAAGGGATATGTAGGCAACATTCATAGGTGCGGTCACAACACTTTTCAAACTTTGAATTCCACCCTCATGGGTGTGGTTTCCACATTTTTCAAATCTCAAATTCCAATCTATTTTCAAAATTCCAATTTCAAAATTTCTATTTTCAAATTTCTACTTTCAATTTTCAAACTTTCCAATTTCAATTCCATCTCTTCAAATCTATTTTCAAATCAAATCAATTTCAAATCAATCTTTTTCCAAATCTATTTTTCCATTCTCTTATTTTGCACTTGCATATCATGCTTCATGTTAGTTTTCAAACATTGTTTTTCAAAGTGGATAGGATTGGACATGGGTTAATTAAAGACTCTCATAGGTGAATCTAGGGTAAATTGACATGTAGGTACCGAAAGGGCGGGGTAGGGTGATAGCTTAGTGCGTCTTCCCTACACGTAACCAACCTCCGAACCTAGAATCACTGTTTTCAAAGACCAAATAGGAGTTATTTTTCAAAAAAAGGGCTAAATGTTTTCCAAAGGTTGCCAAACAACCTGTTTTCTTAAAAACCCTCTCTTGAGGGGATATTTTCAAATCGTTTTCCAAAAACCCTAAGTCTAGTCTTCGGATTATTCTTAGTTTTTAGGTGACCTAACTCACCTTAATCAAGTTAAGTGGCGACTCCAAATGTTTTCCAAAAACCCTTTATTCAAACCAATTTTTCAATTCAAACCTAGTCGCACTCATTCTTTTAGGAGGGTGAGTTCTAACGAGAGAGTACGGCATTTTTCCCGCTTGTGTGAGTATTCCTCGAGTGCGAAAAATCTGGGCGCGACACTTTGGTTGGTGAAAAGGAATGCGTTTTCATTCTCAATTCATGAGTTCCATTGTTGATGTAATTTTGAAAAAAAATGAAAAAAAAAAGTAAGAAAAAAAAAACAGAAAAGGGAAGTGATGGAGGAAATTGCTTTTAATGTCACAAATTATCCATGTTCATAATTCCTCCTAAAATTCTAAGAGATGGGTCTGTTATATGGGGTTTATACAAAGATAGAAGCTGTTGAATGGAGTGATTGGTTTTATATATTTTATATATTCGAAATTGGGTTGATTCATTTTTACTCTACTAGTTTCGATGGCTTTTGAGCTACATTCCCAAATATTTTCCACCTTGATGCTAAACCCGTTATAAAGCTTGAAAAGTCCTTATGATTTGTGTTCTGTTTGTGGTCTTAGTGATGGAGAATGAGAAGATATGCGAGCCTATGGTAGATCATTTTCATTGGAATGAATTTGAGTGATACACATACCCTTTAAACACATGAGAGTAGAGTGTTTATATCTGTAAGGGTCTACATATTCAGTTTACTCCATCTTTAAGTGAAAATACTTGCTAAGTGATTGTGAGTTGTTCGAGAATGTTGTTCATGATATGTTATGAGTTTGGAAGAGTTTAGTTATTCATTGTTAAGACTTTGATATCTTAGGAAAGTGAGTTTGAGTTTTGCCCGAGGACGAGCAAATGTTAAGTTTGGGGGAATTTGATGAGAATGCAAATATCATATTTTTATCCCTTAATGTTTAGTCTTTTATACTTATTTGATACCTAAAGATACTCACTATTTTTATATTTTGACTTAGGGTGCTATGGAATGCCCAAGAAGAGGATCCTAGCTAAAAAGGGATGAATTCGAGCAAAAATACATGTAGCGTTCAAACGGTCCAAAGAGGCGTTCGAACAGTAAAAGATGCGTTCGAACGCTACGTCAAATGGATACACATGAAAACCAAGTTCGAAGAGGGTTTGAAAGATTCAGAGAACATGTTTTACCATTCGAAGTTCAATCGACGTACCCTTCGAACGTTAGTCCGATCCTTTCGAACGGTGGCAAGGGCGTTTGAACGGTCGTGCGCAGCTATAGATTTTCAGAAGCCTATAAAAGTTTGGACTTTTTTGTTTCTAGGGTTATTGACGTTTTCGTATTATTGAAGATTATTATTTGAGTTGTTTTCATGGCCCTGCGTGGCTAAACTTTGAATCTTGGTCAAAGGAGACAGAAACCTTGAAATTAATAATAAACTGTAAGATCTAATTTGTTTTCATTATTCGATTTATGCTTTGGGTATCAAATGTTATTCTGTGCCTATTTTCATGATTGTCTTGTTTAATCGCTAGGATGCCTACTAGTTTATTAATCATTGCAATCTACTGCTGACTTAGATATCAAATCCGTAATTGTTTGATTCCTTTCATTTGTGAAGCAACTAAGATTTAATGATTTACCGCATTGGGAATTATTATATCTTGGGAATGACATTCGACTAAATTAAATGCAATCGCGTGTGCTTGTGTTATTTAGTTTCATCGATCTCTCTAATTCTTAAGGCTGCTGCTAGATTAAACCTTGTGTGCTTTTCTTGGGTTGTTTAATAGTTAGGGTTAATCAGATCGCTTATTTCTGATTAACTAAGACTAAGGACAGATAGAAAAATAATTTTGACGGTGAATATTCAATGTGTGAATTGATATGTTTGCATCGATGATCAGTTGTAAATTCCGATGATGGATGTTGACCTAGACCAAGGTTTGTTCTTTTGATTGATTTCAATACTTTAATCTGAATTGTTTCATAGCTGTGATTATTAAAATAGTTTTCATTAAATCCAAAACCCTCCCAGTCCTTGTTCACATAGCATAAAACTAGGCTAAACACTCTTCGTGAGAACGATCCTTACTTGCACTACTACATATTTGTTTTTCGGGTATTGATTCTATTTTTGGGTGCCCACGACAGCATACCAAACCCAATCTGCTTTTTAAGAGGAAGCTTAGAAAACCCAATCTGCTCTTTTGGAGGAAGCTCAGAAACCCAATCTGCTTTTTTAGGGGAAGTTCTGAAACCCAATCTTCTTTTTCTATAAGAAGCTCTTAAACCCAATCTGCTTTTTTGGAGCAAGCTCTAAAATCCAATCTACTTTTTCAGGGAAAGCTCTGAAACCCAATTTGATTTTTTGGAGGAAGCTTAGAAATCCTAATCTGTTTTTTTGGAGGAAGCTTGGAAACCCAATCTGCTTTTTAGGATAAACCTATGAAACCCAATTTGCTTTTCAAAGAAAGCTCTAAAACCCAATCTGCTTTTTTGGGGAAGCTTTGAAACTCAATTTGCTTTTACGGGGGAAGCTCTAAAACCCAATCGGCTTTTTCTAGAGAAAGCTTTGAAACCCAATTGGCTATTTCAGAATAAGCTCTTAAACCCAATATGCTTTTTCGGGAGAAGTTTTGAAACCCAATCCGCTTTTTTGGAGGAAGCTCGGAAACCCAATATACTTTTTCGAAGGAAGATCGAAACCCAATCCACTTTTTTGGAGGAAGCTCGAAACCCAATCCGCTTTTTCGAAGGAAGCTCTGAAACCCAATATGCTTTTCCAGGGAAGTTCGAAAGTCAATCTGCTTTTTCGGGGGAAGCCTTGAAACCCAATCTGTTTTTTCGGGGGAAGCTTTGAAACCTAATCTAGCTTTTCGGAGGAAGCTTTAAAACCCAAACATTTTGGAAAGCTAGGACTTTTGAAGCAAAGGCTAGAAAATCTAGAATTTTGAAAGTTAGGCTTTATTAGGCGAAAGCTAGAAAACTTGAAATTTTGAAAGTTAGGCTTTTTGAGGTGAAGGCTAGAAAACCCAGAATTTTGAAAGTTGGGCTCTTTTAGGCGAAAGCTAGAAAACCCGAAATTTTGAAAGTTAGGCTTTTTAAGGCAAAAGCTTGAAAACCCAGAATTTTGAAAGTTAAGCTTTTTTAGGTGAAAGTTTGAAAACCCGAAGTCTTTTGAAAAATGGAGCTTTTAAAGAAAGAAGCTTGGAAAACCTAAGAAATATTTTAAAGATGGAGGTTTAGAAGAAGAAAGCTTGGGAAACCCAATTTTTTTTTCGAAAGCTAAGCTTTTTGAGGCGAACGCTAGAAAACCCAAAATTTTGAAAGTTAGGCTTTTTGAGGCAAAAACTTGAAAACCCAGAATTTTGAAAGTTAGGCTTTTTGAGGTGAAAACTTGAAAACCCAAATTCTTTTGAAAAACAGAGATTTTGAAGAAAGAAGCTTGGAAAACCTAAGAAATATTTTAAAGACAGAGGTTTTGAAGAAGAAAGCTTGGGAAACCCAAAAAAAATTTGGAAAGCTAAGCTTTTTTAGGCGAAAGCTAAAAAACATGGAATTTTAAAAGTTAGCCTTTTTGAGGCAAAAGCTTGAAAACCCGGAATTTTGAAAGTTAGGCTTTTTGAGATGAAAGCTTGAAAACCCAAATTCTTTTGAAAAACGGAGCTTTTGAATAAAGAAGCTTGGAAAACCCAAGAAATATTTTAAAGACGGAGGTTTTGAAGAAGAAAGCTTGGGAAACCCAAAAAAGTTTTGGAAAGCTAAGCTTTTTGAGGCAAAAGCAAGAAAACCCAAAATTCTTTTGGAAAACACGATAAATGTTTTTGATATTTAACTTTTCGAAGGAAAAATTTCTTAGAAAACCCGAGAAGTGATTTGAAATCAAACTTTTTAAAGGAAAAAGTTAGAAAACCTTTTTTGATGGAAAAAGTTGGAAAACCTAGAAAGGTGGAAACCATTTGAAGGGGGTTCATTTGAAATTGAAATTCAGAAACAACAATTTTTTTTTATGAGGGTTATTAAGCTTGTTTTGACTCGGAACTTGGGATCTCTTGAAAACAGAATGTGTAGAAAATCCATTTTGACTTGAAGCTTGATCTTTTAGAAACAAAATGTGTAGAGAATCTATTTTGACTAGAAATTTAAACTTTTGAAGACAAAATGTATAGAAAATTTATTTTGCCTCGACACTTTCATTTTTTTGAAAGCAAAAGGTATAGAAAATTTGTTTTAACTTGAAACCTAAATTTTTTTTTTTAAGGCAAAATGTTTAGGAAATTCATCTTGACTTGAAGATTGAACCTTTGAAAGTCTTTAAACTTGATGGTATTTTTGGAAGACATCGGGAATTTTTCTCTTTGAAATTGGTTGGAATTTGGAAGTTGAAGCTTTTGATGGAAAAAAAAAATTATTTTGGATGTGAAAACTAATTTTGACTTTTGAAAGAAAACAAGAGATTTGATCTCTTGAATTTGAAGAAATAGTTTTGAAAGTAATTTTGGAATTTTGAGAATTGATTTTTGAAATCGATTTGAAATTTTTTTTTTTTTTTAATTTGAGAGAAAGTAGGGGCTTTCATTTTGGAAAATTCGGGTTTAATTAGATAAGAATTATACGTTTGTCTTGAGCGTGGAGTGCCATGGGAGCTCACTTTGTGCTTGTGATTCTTTAGTCTTCAAGTTTGAAGGGGAGGACATTTGTCCGACTTTACTTGAAATCTTTGGATGTTGGAATGCATGGTGTTTGCTTGATTATCGAGCTCAACTTTTGCTTGGCATGGCAGAATGCTTGTTGAGATATCTTCTAGAGGATTTTGCTTCTCTTAAGTCTAGTGTCTTGAGTTGAGGTCTCTTTTGAAGAGTTCAAGGTGCCTGGCAGGTCAAACACATTTGGCCTGCTTGTCTTCAATTTGGTTGAGCAGTTTGAATCGAATGGGAGGTACAGGTTGCGGTATTGTCTCAGTTTTCATAGTTTGAAAAAGGTTGATCAAAGTTTGTCGAAAGATCGAGGATGGGACATTGCCCTAGTCTTTATGATTTGAGAAGGTTTCAAGGTTGATTAGAGGGATGGAACGTTGCCACATTCTTCATGGTTTGCAAGATGTTAGATCAGGCTATTTAAGGTTGATTGGGAGGTCGAGGGTGGGTTGTTGTCCCAGCCTTCATTGCTTGAAAAGGTCGGATTAAGCTGTTAAAAGTTTTCACAGGAAGTTAAAACGATATATGTTATACCCATGGATGGATGCACAGATTAGACAGGAATATGAACAAATAAATGTACGAGTTTACACAGGGATTGAAATGAATGCATGTCATACTTTTTGATGAATATACCGGCTTATGCATGAACGGAATCGAATGCATGTCATACTTTTGATGAATGCACATGATTATATAGGAATGAACTTGACTGCATGTCATACTTTTTGATGAATGCACAGAGATGAAATTTTGAATATATGTCATACTTTTAATGAATGCACAGGATTGTACAGGAATGAACTTGACTACATTTCATACTTTTTGATGCATGCACAAGATTATAGAAGAATGAAATTAAATGCATGTCGTACTTTTGACGAATGCACAGATATGAAATTTTGAATGCATGTCATACTTTTTGATGAATGCATGAACAGATGTGGTTTGTACAGGAACTGAAATGAATGCTTGTCTTGCAAGTTAATACAAGTATGGAAATGAATGCATATGTTTAATACATGGAATGGGATTTAATGCATATCATACTTTTTGATGAATGCATGAACATGTATAGTTTATATGGGAATTGAAATGAATGCATGTCATACTTTTTGATGAATACACAAATTTTTACGGGAGTGGAATTGAATGTATGTTATGCTTTTTTGATGAATGCATATATAGATGGAAATGGATGTATGTCTTGGGGGTTGCCCCAGGGTTCATGTTCAGTTATGAGTATTATATCTTAAGATCAGGTAGTCTTTTGAACTTCTGTTCTTCTCTTGGGATTTCCCTTTCAAGTTCTACTCTTTTCTTGCCAGGATGTGATAGCATTCGCTTTACTTTCAGAGATTCAACTCATTGACTCATTCTTCCCCTCTCTTTTGATAAAAAGGAAAACTCCTTCAAGTGGGGTTCTTAAGTGATGGCCGATATTGCCCTTTTGGCAAAGCAGTAGGTAGCTTCTATCCTTAGTTCGGGAAGACTTTGAAAGCTATTAAAAGTGCAGGAAAGCCCAAAATTGTTTTTTTTTTTTTTTTTTTTGTGTAGAACCATTAAACTTTTCAAATTATGAGAGCCCTATAAAGACATGATCAATCAATGGAGGGCAAATATAGATTTATGAATATCAAGATGTAGCTTAGCTTGAAAAGATCAACATCAAATATGCACGAAACCACATGAAACAAGCATAATTGGTCGTGAGATGATTAATACCATATAAGTGATAATGTATTGGTGTAGGTGTGAACTTCACATAGACTAATGAAAATATAGACCCTTGGCGTGATCTAGGATGGTACAATAGCTCACGGGTTATCACACCAAGACGTCAAAACTGGTTCATCCCATGCTCTTTTTTTCTTTTTCTTTTTTTTTTATTTTTATTTTTGGTGGAAGTCTAACCCTATCTCTCCAATGATGGAAATATAGAAATGTAAAGTATGGCGGCTTTCACATATATGAGCAGGTAGCCTTCTCCTCTTGTCACATAACAATGTTAGTTGCACTCAGACTCACTGATAGCCCTTTCCATAAGTGATGAGAGAGGGAATCGACAAAAGGTCAACTAGGTGTGAGACAATCCGCAAGTATTCAACCTATTTAAAATAAATCATAAAGGCAGATTCCATATTCTAAGAAGTCTCGACATGTGTGCGTTAAGTAGAACATGAATCACCAATATGGTAAAGATAATCAAAACCATTGACTCATATTTATGCAAGTGATTATGCACACAAGATTCAACCTCAAGCAAGCATGCACATCAATCTGTTCATAATTGAATATTTGCCCCAGTGATTGTGCACGTGTAGGACAAACACTATCAAAAATCTTTGTTTTCGTTTTTCTAATTTTTTTCAAAGATTTAATCAACCTAGGCTTGCCATTGTCTATTAATCTTCCTTTTGAAGGTGTAGCTACTTGTTGCTTTGTCAGGATATCATTTGGGGGTCACTCATTAGATTTCAATGAGCTACATGATTGATTCTCATCTCTCACCCTTATGTATTTCCCCTTTCTCTGTATTTTCTATTTCTCTCTCCCCTTATTTTGGAGTTAAAGATTGTTTCTGCTGAAGGTGGTGCTTATGCTATCCCATCCTTCAAGTTGGGGTAAAACATTTTGGGGAAAAACTCTTCGAGAAGAACATCATTCATGAAAAGCCATGAGAAAATGATATAAACATGAAAACTTTGGATCCTTTTCATTGAGATGATGTTAATTTCATACTCAAATTCAAATTGAAAATTGAAAGATGGGTTTGAAAGAAATCTCCCTTTTTTCGGAATAAACCCCTCAAACTGGTTTTGGAATCACGTTGGCATCCGTCACACTCCATTTTCCATAAGTGTCATCTGATTGCACATGGATGGCTTTTTGAGGACTGGTAGAGTGGGAACATGGTGTTGAGATCATGGCTTTGCATGAATTATAAATTGGGTGGGATACTGGAGGGATTCTATTAGTTTGACTGTGCTCTTGGACCTAGAAAAAGAAAAAAAAAATGTAGTTAGCATGTGGAGTTGAAGGTTTTATGCGATGAATGTCCTATGGGCGTCCCTTCTTTGAGGGGATCTAGGCATGATGTTGAGTTCATTTTGGAGGTGGGATTTGCCCCTATGTGCCATACAATACCTCTTCGGCATAGGCCAGTTGATGCTACTTTGTTTAGGCAATTTCGCCTCCATGGACTGAGAGAGATTTGGGCCTCTTTTAAGATATGGTCCTATGCATGCCATGAATCCTTAGGGTTGGAGAAACCCTTAGGGGTTTAGGTAGGTTTGATTAACATGAGATTGGATCGTACCTTTCTCTTTACGGTTGATTAAATGCATGAGAATGCAATAACTTGAGTTTCTTGGAACTCTTGTCCTTGGGTGGATGTTAATGCATGAGCCTAATAGTAATTATATAGACAGCATAATGGCAATGAATAAGCAATTTAGAAGACCCCCTTTTCATTCTTGGTTCACCCTCTGACTCTCTTAGCCTTTGTAGGCTAGGGAGAAGACAATGAGAATGTAAAAAGAAAAACAAAAACGAGAAGTTATTTCCTTTAGATTGAAGATTTTTATGTAATGCATGCCCTAGGGGTGCCTCTACTTTGAGAGGGGTACTAAGCATGATGTGTTGGCTTACTTTTAGAGATAGGGGGTTGCCCCTGCATGCAATACTGTACCTGTGTGAGCTTGTTCATTCATTCATCCATACATTTATTTGATGAAAGTAGAAAGAATAGTTTTATTGCATTTGATTTCTTTTTACATGGAATTGAAAGTACATTTGAAAGGGAAGGGGAACATTTTCCTTGTGACCTTTGCCTATTCTATGCTTACATGATGGGATCCTAACTACTCTTGAGTCTTCGGATTCGCCTTCTTGAACAGAGATTGGTAGGAGACTTTGATTTGAATTGCCCCCTCATATTCTTAGCAGCCCTATCTCCATAAGCAGGGAGGGATTAGGGCCTCTCTTTATGATATGACTTTGAATGCATGCCATGAATCCTTAAGGTCTCGTGCTACCCTTAGAAGTTTTGAGTTGGCTTGATTTGATCGAGAGGGTCATTGGGCCTTTCTCTGAGGGTTAATTGGATGCATAAAAATGCAATGACTTGAGTTACTTTGGGAACTCTTGTCTCAAAATGGATTCTGATGCATGAACAGTTATGATGATAGAATGGCAAGAATTAAATAGCATAACAGCATGAATTGAACAAGATACATAAAGAAAAATAAAACGGTCGCCCTTTCCTCCTTGGTTTTAAAATTGACGCGTGTGTCCTAAATCTGGCAGAGGTTCAGCTATGCATGGGGTGCTACATGAGCATGAGGTTGGAGATTTACTAATGCTTCCTAAAAGCTCCGTCCCGAACCTTCAAACCTTTGGGGTCCACCCCTGAAAGGGTGAACTCCATCTTTGGTTGGTGGTTCAAGCGGTGGAACTATCAAGAGACTGTAGGCTGATAAACTGACACAGCATCCACCCACAGTCAATATATTGTTCCCCCTTCTATCTAGAAAGGTAGTAACCAGATAATATATGTAAGATGCAAATGCAAGTGAGCGCACCAAGTGTGTGTGGAATTTTTGAAAATGGAGGAAATAACCCAACAACACATATCACATCCTGTACATTCATCATATACATGACAATAAATAAGATATAAAATAAAATGTGAACAAAGGTCCACCTACAAAAGAAAAATGCAAAGAGTTAGTAACTTTTCGAAAAACTCAATGCAAGGCAAAATGGATGGTTAACGTAAGAATGTGAATGTAAACAATGAATGCAGGTAATGACACTTATTTGAAAATCGTTTCGAAAAATAAGACTTGCTTTGGAAACTTGGAAAAATTTGAAGAGTAGACAAAACTGGACAAAGTAACCAGAGATTACAGGTGAGTGAAGAGTGAAGAGAAATGTTAATGGCCTAACCTTCTAAGTGTCCTTAATGGAGTCGCCAACTGTCGATCCTTAGTTTTTGGGGTCCAAGGTCCTTTGGCTTGGAGACAAAAAGCACGGAACTCTGTCACTAGAACTCATCCTCCTAGAAGGATAAGTGCGACTAGGTTTGAATTGAAAATTGGTTTGATTAAGGGCTTTTTAGAAAAATAGGAGTCGCTACCTATCTTGATTAAGGTGAGTTAAGGCACCTAAAACTAAGTATTAATCTGAAGATTAAACTTAGGGTTTTTGGAAAAGATTTTTGAAAATTCTCTCAAGAGAGGGTTTTAAAGAAAATAGGTTGTTTGGCAACCTTTGGAAAGATTTAAGCCCTTTTGAAAATAACTACATTTATGTCTATCAAAAACAGAAATCTATGGTCTGAGGGTTGGTTACGTGTAGGGAAGATATCCTAAGACCATCACCCTGCCCCGCCCTTTCGATACTTACATGTCTAATCACCCTTTGTTCACTCATTAGAATAACTGGTTACCATTATCCACTTAGTGTCCACTTTAGAATTTTTGAAAACGGGGTATAGTTCATCACTTTTCAGATGAATGATGCATGATGCAAGATTTAGAAGAAGTTAGGAAAACATGGGAGTTTTGAAGGAGTTTGAAATGAAAACTTTGAATTGATTGAAGTTTTTGAAAAGGGGATTGAAGTTGAAATAGAAGTTATGACCGCACCATTTTAGGTTACCTACGTATCTCATTTTGTGAGAATCTGGTCAATCTTAGTTCGAGCAAGAGCTCGATGGAAAATAGGCACGTTAGGGCCTTGGGAAAGGAGGAAGACACTTTGAGGTCTTTGGACAAGGGGACTTGAGAGTTTTGATTTGGAATATGGTGTTGGAATGTTTGGAAATAGTACTTTGGAACTCTTGAAAGGGGGTTTTGAAATGAATTTAGAATAACTCAAGGGAATTTTGGAAAGGCTTTGAGATAACTCAAGAGAGTTTTGAAAATGCCTTGAAGTCTTGTTTGGAAACCAAGGAGGTAGGACTTTGGAATTCTAATATGAACAACCTTGGAGGTTGTTCTTGATATATCACATTTCCTTGGAATCCCTAAGCATGAGAAGGATAGGGACACCTTAGGGTTGTGAATTCTTAAAAGCATTTTTAATTATAGAGTGTAGGAGGTTTTGGAAGAATGGGTCATGAGAATAGTTTTAAATAAAAAGAACCTTTAAAAGAGGTCCATGAGTTGGAACCTTGAAGTATACTAACATAGGTTGGGTTGGCCTAAGGTTAGGGGTGACCTAAGGTTAACTAACTCGGGTTAGGTTAACCTAGGGCTAAAGTGGCTAAGGGTTAACTAACTTGGGTTTGGTTAACCTAGGGTTAGATAAATAGGGTCAAGTTAACCTAAGGTTTGACAACTAGGGTCAAGTTAACATAGGGTTCGATAACTAGGGTCAAGTTAACCTAGTGTTGGACAACTAGGGTCAAGTTAACCTCGTGTTGAGTAACTAGGGTCAAGTTAACCTAGAGTTGAGTAACTAAGGTCAAGTTAACCTAGGGTTGAGTAACTAGGGTCAAGTTAACATAGGGTTAAATTGGAAGATGGTTTTGAAATGTGGTTTAATGCATTTTTAGAAAGAGTTTGAAATACAAGTCATGTTTTGTAAAGGACGTTGGTTGACCACCTTTTTGAAGATCATTTCCATGAAATTTGACTTTAGCCAATAGCATGGTTTATATGGTTGGTGTTTGAAGACCATTCCAAAGAAGGCTTCCTTATGACCCTCATAACCATTATCTTGACAAAGGTATAGGGTTCAAGAATCAACATGATGATGACAACTTTTTGAAGTACCATTTTTAATGTAAAAATGGAGAGAAAGAATTTTTCAAAAACCATTATTTGGAAAAGGATTTTGAAAACCATTTCTAAAAGAAATCATTCCAACAAGTTAGGGTTCCCATGGCCAATGTAAAGGGAGACCACTCAAGAGAGGGTTTCATGGAGCCATTCCAACCATTAATCTTGAGAGAATGGAAACCTTGGAAATCGAGCAGTTGAAACCATTTGTGTGCAAGAAATGAAAGAAAAGGGAACCATTATAACAATTTAGAGCTCCTATGGTCAATATAAAAGGGAGACCACTCAAGAGAGGGTTTCATGGGGCCATTCCAACCACTAAACTTGAGAGAATAGAAACCTTAGGAATTAGAGATTTTGAAAACCATTTTTATGCAAGTTGGAAGGCAATGGTGTAAAAGAGTGAGTTAGGGGGTTAGTAGGGGATTTTCTACGGCATAATTTCTAAGATCTCATCCTAAACGACAAGGGACCAACTCTTAGAACCATTTTGAAAGAAATATAGAGCTTGAAAATGACATGAAAATAAGAGTAATGCAAGCTTTGTAACTCATGGTTAGAAATATAAAAATGAAGTCAAGCACACAAGACATGATCAAGTTAGCAAAATGCAAGGGGGTCATGAATATATATAAGGCTTGTAGGCTACACCATATAATCAAGGGGCTCTTAGGCCATACCATCTTAAAGTAGGCTAGTGAGAGATCCCCCTACATGGTGGCTCCCACTAGCTTTCCTCTAGGCATGAACTAAGAACCCTCTTGGCTCAAGCATGCAAGAAAGGGGGCTTGAATATGGGGATTAAAATAGAGAATAGCCTAAGTAGGCTAGGAAGGAGAAGAGAAGAGAAGAGTGGGGGAAGACAAAAATGTAAAAGAGATACCACCTTTAGCTTTTAACACACTTGTAGACTTCAATGGATGTCTTGACTTGAGCTTGGAAGGTTTCAACTAGGCTTAAAGGGCTGGATGGAGGGGTTTAATGGTGTATAAGGTTATGTAGATGAAGTGTATGGGCTTGAGGGAGGTGATATCTAGCCTAAGTGTTGGAGGAGTGGAATGTGTATAGAGATTTGAGGTTCTGGAGCAGTTTCGACAGAGCTTCGCATCAATTTCAGACCTGAAATATGCAGAGGGGGAGGCCTATATTTATAGGCAAAATTTTGGACACTTGTGCATGTAAGACATGTGCTTGTGTAAATTTTACACAGGTGTATGTAGCACATGCGCCTGTGTAAAATTTACACAGGCGCATGTGCTACATGCGCCGGTACTATTCCATAGAATAAAGGCCATATGGCACTCCTTGTACTAGCTAAATCTTAATGGCTAAGCAAAGTTTGATTGATCTCATCAAAATCTGGGCACATGTAGCATACGCTTCGCCGCCAGGAGTGTTCGTTTAAACTTTGCCTCGATAATTGAGCCAACCAATAAGGTTTCGGAGGAATCGGTTGCATCCACGGTGTTCTCCTAGGGTTTCTCGTGAACTTTCATATTTTCGAGAAGTCGAAATGGCGTTCGGAAGTGTGAGATATTGTCATGGGAAATGTGCATAAAATGGCATCTCTGCAGTGCATTTGTGATACGCTCTGTGGGAGTTCAAAAGTAGCTATTTTTGTGTCGCATGATTAGGGACTTTGGGAAGCGATCTCTTCGATCAAACCGTACTGATGGAAAGCATTCAGGAAATACATTTGGGAATTTCCTAATTTACACATTTCTCAAGTCAGTTGGCGGTGCATTATAATCAGGGAATTAGGAGAAAAGTCAACCTTGGCGGAGCGTCTGCGAGATGCTCAAGGGGTTATCGAAAGTAGTTATGTTTTAGCCATATGATGAAGGATTTCGAGAAGTGATCTACTCGATCGACCCGTATCGATGGAAAGATCTATGAACGAACTTTCAGGAATTCCCTTATTTACGCATTTCTTAAGTCATTCGATGATGCGTTATAACCAGAGAATCAGGAGAAACGGGAATTTAGGTGTAGCGTCAGTGAGACGCTCTGAGGAACTTTTGTTGAGTCGTGAGTGTTTCGCATCGTAAGGTCATCGTTAGGTTGAATAGGGGTGTGTGACAAGACCTGCCGTTCAATAACTTAGGACCGGTGTTGCTTTGGGGGGCATTTAGGCCGTCAGGGGAAAAATGTTTATTTTGGCCAGGTTTGTTTGAAAATGGCCTGGAATGGTTTGAAGTGTTATGTTAAGCATGCCGGGTCATTCAGGGATGGTTTCGGGAGAGTCTTTTACTGTTCAGTGGGGTTTGTGCATCGTTGGGGCATTCAGGGATAAAATGGTTATTTTGACCGGAGTCGGCCATAATAGGATCGGAATTGGGTCGAATGGTGTGCAAAGTACACCTAAGAGCTTAGTAGCACTTTGGAAGGGTGGACTTACCACCTTGAGGGATTTTAGACTTTCCCAAAACATGCCTGGAGGCCCACAGGGTAGGTTTGGTTATTAGGCCTCTATTGGGCCCAACAGGCTCGAGAAGCAATTGACTGATTGGATAGGGGTTTGAAAGTTGATACAGGCTTGAATGTGCTTATGAAGTTTCGAAAGGGAGTTTGGTCAGGCCGGAGATTGCCGAGTGGGCAAAAATGGGGGTGCGACAGCTGGCGACTCTGCTGAGGATGCTTAGAGGGTTAGTCCATTATCGTGTCTTTTCACCCTTCATTCATCTAGAATCTTTGATTAGCTTCTCCAATTTTATCCACTTCAAAATTTTCATAATCAAACTTCTTAAAGCTGTTTTCAAAAACATGTTAGTGTTTGCATTCAATTTGTATTCAATCTTGCATTAAGTTTGTTATCAAGGCACTGACTTTGTTCATTTTCTTTTGTAGGTGGACCTTTGTTTACATTTTATTTTATGTCATATTAACTGCCATGTATGTCATGAATGGATAGGATGGAATGGACAGGATGGATGGGAGTTGTTGGGCCTTTTCCTCCACTTTTTAAAATGTCAAACACACACTGCACGTGCACTCGCATTTGCATATCTGCATTTTTACCTGGTTACATCCATTCTAGTTAGAAGGGGGAAGATATATTGGTTGTGGGCAGATGCTGTGTCAGTTTCTTAGCCTACGGCCTTTTGATGGTTCCCCCCCTCCCCCCCCCCCCGCCCCTCAAATCACCAACCTATAATGGCACCATCTCAGGGAGTGGGCCTAGGTTTGAAGATTTGGGAACCGAGCTTTTTAGGAAGCATTAGTAAGCCCTCAGCGTCATGCTTATATAAAAACCATACATAGTCGAACCTTTGCTGGATTGAAGACACACACGTCAATTTCAAAACCATGGAGGAACGGGTGTCTGCTTTACTTTCCTTTATCCTTATCTATTCCTGCTGCTATAATGCTTGTATAAATACTCATGCATACATATTTACTTTACAATTACATTCTCTTTCTCTTTCTCTCTATACTCTTGGCATATATGTACATGCATTCAATATTCCATCCCAAGATAAGAGTTCCAAAGTAACTTAAGTCACTGCATTCTCATGCATATGATCAACCCATAGAGAGTGACACCAAGATCACTCTCCCTTGTATAAAATCGACCAAAATTCTAAGGGTTCCCATGTAACCCTACAGACTCTTGGCATATATTTCAAGTCATTCCATAAAGAGGGGCCTTAATCTCTCTATGCTCGTGGAGAGAAGGTTAGCAAGAAGACATTGGGCAATGAAATAGCAAGGTCTCTCAATGACCCCCTCTACATCAAACTCAAAAAAGGCGAATCCAAAGACTCAAGAGTTGTTTAGGATCTCAATTGTAAAACTAGATAGGTGAAAGTCACAAGAAAAATGTTCCCCCTTCCCCTATTAAAATTTGCTTCAATTATTTTGTATTTTAAACTCAAAGTTCAATATACTCTTCTACTTTTTGTGAGCAACATTAATAAATGAATGTATGTTCTTAATCTACGGTAAAGTATCTACATATGGGGGCAGACCCCTTATCTCCGAGAAGTAAGTCAAGTGCATCATGTTTAGTCTCCCTTACAAGAAAGGACACCCCTAGGACATGCATCGCATAAAACTTTCTAAATATCAGACACTAACTCATGACTTGTGTCCTTGTTTTCCTTTTTCTTTCTTTGCCTTTTACAAAGACTGGACCATAAAGAGACATCATTGCTCCTACGAAAGATACACAGCCAATTAGGGACCCGATCATTACCCAAGAAAGAGCTTTGCTAATGGCTACTAATCCTAATGAGTCATCCTCAGTCTCTCGAGAAAAGGTCAATGAAATGAGAACCAAGATCGATGAGATGTTTAAACTCATCCAAGCCATGGTTGTAAAAGATGCTACTTTAACCCCATCATCATCCATAGTTTTTCTTAAGGACTCTGAACCTGCCAACCTAAGGATTGTGCTTCAATCTGACACTATGGAAAAAAACATGGAGGCTTCCAAAGGGGCTAACACTAAAGAAGGAGAAACTATATTACTCTCACCGGCTGTGAAAAAAACTCCTCTAGACCCTCTCAGTCTAAAAATTCAAGGGTTGGAAGACTTACTGTGAAGCCTCCATGGTTGTGACACCTTTGGGCTTGCCTCTTATGATGAGTTGTGCTTCTTGCCAAACCATCCAAGATCGGCCTAGTTCAAAATGCCTGATTTCCAGAAATACAATGGCTCTGGTAACCCTATAGCCGACCTTTGCCTATATGCTGGGGTGTTAAGTGGTCATAGGAATGATCCAAAGCTCCTTATGCAACTATTCCAATATAGTCTCACAGGATTTGCTTTGCAATAGTTCGGCCGACTCGACGTAAGGAATATCACAACTTGGATATAACTGGTTAATGTATTCAAACCCCAATACCGTCACAACATAGACCTCATTTTTTATCAATGGTCCTTGATGATAATGAGAAAAGGAGAGAAAGAAAACTTCAAGAGCTATGCCCTTAGATGGAGAGAAGCTACATCACAAGTCAATCTTCCTTTGGAAGAGAAGAAGTAAGTAGAACTGTTCGTGCATACTTTCCAAGGCATATACTACGAAAGGCTATGCACAAGCATGGGGAAAAGCTTCTCTAAGCTCATCATGCAAGGAAAGATGATAGTGAATGGTCTCAAGACAGGGAGGATTACGGATCCTTACATAAAAATCAGAGAAAGTTCTGCCATCATAGCAAAAAAGGTGGCTACTATAAGGGGAGTAATAAAAAAGAAAAGTGAGGTGTCTGCCATCTTGCCCATTTAACAACCACAATATCGTCCCCCACTCTAGTCACATCCTATCTCACCTAACTTTGGCCCTGCTGGGCCATGACCCAACTTCAATAGGCCAGTTCGATGCATCCGTACCTTTGATACCATAGTTTATACCTAGACAGAAGCCTACCATAACCTACTGAAGAACAATATACTGAAGCCTATACCGGCCCGTCCATTACCAAGCCCTTTATCCCCAACCTTTAATGGTGCCCTCACCTGCAAGTATCATTCCGGAGGACAAATGCATGATATAGAAAGTTGCTTCTGTCGCAAGCACAAAATTTAATACTTGATAGACAGCAAAACCATTAACATACAACCGGTGAACCCTACTCATATCCCCAATGTAACCACAAATCCTCTACCAAATCACATTGTCAATTTGGTGCTGGAGAAAATAGAAGAACGAGATGAATTAGATATGATCACGGTCAAAGATTATAATGGGGATTGGGAGACTGATGAAGAGAGTGACTAGAGGAGGAATTCCTGCCATGCCCAATCTTTTTCTATAATTCCAATGAAGTACATAATCTTTCTGATTGGCTAGTTGAGGAGTCTGTACCTGTGGAATGGGTCCCTGCCAAAGACATGATCGCTGATGGTTGGGGAGATGAGCTTCTACACCCTCAGTATGCAGAGCTGAACGCCATCTGTTAGAAAACCCTTGGCCCGTGACTAAATTTAACTACAAATACATGGGCTAGGAACTGGAAGAGCCTAAAGCACCGGCCGAGCCATTTGAGCTGGAAGAAGGTGAGCTGGCCAACCTGTTTCTTGGAGAAGCTAATGAGGTAACAAAGGAAAACAAGGGCATCAATAAAGCTGATAACCGCACCATCACCATCAACAAACCTAAAGCTCTAAATGAAGCCCTTGCCTACGTTGCCTGGCCTAAGGATCTCAATAACGGTTGGAGCATCAATGATGTGGGCATCATTCCAAACCCCAACTAAGAGGGTCCTCTTCAAAAGCGTACAAAAGAAGGGTGTTTTCATCCGCTTTCTTTCTATCCCTATTACTTTCTATTTTATGTTTGCATTTTTATTCATATAAGAACTCTATACTTTTCATATGAAATAATAAAAAGATAGTTTTTATTCAAATGTTGTTGTCTCATATTCTTGTAAATGGTGAATGCTTCCGTAACAAGGGGTGTGTTATATCTTATGGAGGACCTGACGTGAAGGGTGTGATAGCATAAGTTAACCACTTGCCGAATGATCAACTTTTCAAAGAGAGAGAGGATAAAAATGAGTGAGGAAACCACCCAAAAAGCAGCACTTACAAGACACCGAAGCTAAGCGATGTGTAGCCAGATTATCAAAAAGAAGAGGAGCCATGTTTCATTTTCTGGAAAAAAAATGAATATTCCCTTTGCTTAACCCACTAGTGCCTCTCAAAAAGTAAAAAGGTTTCTTGTCAACCTTGATCCAAAACCATCCCCCCACACTGGGGCAGATAGATAACTGAAGACTCAACAAAGAATGTCAATGGTCTTCCATCAAGCTAAAGCAATGTAAAGGCTCTATGGATCAAGCAATCTGGTTCAAAATGAAGAGGGCCCCTCATTTCATTTCCCATACAGTCAAAAGCAACTATTGTCAAACCCGTTGAACCAGTTATGTTTCCCTCCAAGAAAAACCCAACCTAGGGATCACCGCCTACAATGGGTTAGAATGAAACATTAAGAGAAAATTTGAGAGAAAGAAGTTTTGTAGAAATATCCACCTCACAAAAAAAAAAAAAACAAAACAAAACAAAAATCAAAACCAAAAAAAAGAAGAAAAAAGGAAAGCAAAAAGAAAGAGCCATCAAGGGACAAGCAAAAAAAAAATAAAAAAAATAGAAGGTCAGTAGGCAAGTGTCGTGCCCTGGTTTTTAAACTAAGCTCTTTCGGCTAGGGAAAAAGCACAGTACTCTCTTCTTAGAACTCATCCCCCTAGAAGGAAAAGTGCGACTAGGTTTGCTATTAAAATTGACTTAAACAAGGGTATTTGGCAAAAGTTTGGAGGCACCACCTAACATAGTTAAAGATGTATTAGGTCACCTAAGACTAAACTTAGATTTTTCGAAAAGGTTTTGAAAATGTCATTCTAAGAAGGTTTTTGAAAAATAGGTCTTAATAACCTTTGGGAAGCCCCTTTTGACAACATGTCTCCGATTTTGGTATTCAAAATAAAAATCTATGGTCTGGAGATTGGTTAAATGTAGGGAAGATATCTTAAGATCAACACCCTACCCCACCCTTTTGGTACCTACATGTCTAATCACCCTTAATTCACTCACTCGAATAACCGGTTGCTATTATCCACTTTAGAATTCTGAAAATGGGGTTTGGTCATCAGTTTTTTGATGAATGATACTTGATGCAAGTTTTGGGAAAAATGTTTGAAAATATGTAAGTTTTGAAGGGATTTGAAATAGAAATTTTGAATTGATAGAAAATTTTGAAAAAGGAACTTGGGTTGAAACAAAGGCTATGATTGGACCATTTTAGGTTATCTACGTATCTCATTTGGTGAAAATTAGGTCATTCATAGTTTGGGCAAGGACCCGATAGAAAAGAGGCGCATTGAGACTATTGGAAAGTTTTGAAGACACTTTGAGGTCTTTGAAAAAATTAGAAGACACTTTGAGGTCTTTAAAAAAAGAGAACTTAAGAGTTTTGGAAAATGCTTTTGAAATAGGACTTAGGCTGTTTGAAGTGTTTTGAAATCGGGATTGAAGATGATTTTGAACATTCTTCAAATTAACTCAAGGGAGCTTTGGAAAGGCTTTAGAATAACTTAAGGGAGTTTTAAAAATGTTTTCGAGTATTGTTTTGAAAATTTTGGAGGTATAGATTGGATTGGAAATGGTCTTCTGAAGTTGTCTTCGAAAAGCTTTTGAAAGTAGTTTTTTGAATACCTTATGAAAGGCATGTTCAATATTTCATCATCCATATAAAGTTAGTCATTGAAGAACGAAACTCCTTTGGGGCTATGAGTTTTGAAAACATGTTTGGAAAAGGGGGCTAGAGACTTCACTTTGGTTTTCAAAATTTTAAGGTTATAGAACCTTTTTGAATGTCTTAGTTACACCTGAACAATCCTAACCATGAAAGGATTAGAGTTGTTTCAAGAATGTGATGTTTGAAAATCATTTTTGGAAAGAGCTTTTGAAAACACTTAGTGTTTTGGAACCCTAATATGGACAATTTTGAAGGTTGTATTTAATGTATCACTTTTTCTTAGAATCCCTAATGTCGCGCCCAGATTTTTTGCACTCGAGGAATACTCACACAAGCGGGAAAAATGTTGTACTCTCTCGTTAGAACTCACCCTCCTAGAAGAACGAGTGCGACTAGGTTTGAATTGAAAATTGGGCTTGAATAAAGGGCTTTTGAAAAGATTCGGAGTCGCCACCTAACTTGATTAAGGTGAGTTAGGTCACCTAAAAACTAAAAATAATCCGAAGACTACACTTAGGGTTTTTGGAAAAAAGTTTTTGAAAATACCACCTCAAGAGAGGGTTTTTAAGAAAACAGGATGTTTGGCAACCTTTGGAAAATATTTAGCCCTTTTTGAAAAATAACTCCTTTTGGTCTTTGAAAACAGTGATTCTAAGTTCGGAGGTTGGTTACGTGTAGGGAAGACGCACTAAGCTATCACCCTACCCCGCCCTTTTGGTACCTACATGTCAATCTACCCTAGATTCACCTATGAGAGTCTTCAACTAACTATTGACCAATCCTATCCACTTTGAAAAAGAATGTTTGAAAAGAAACTAACATGATGCATGATGTGCAAGTGCAATAGAAGAGAATTGAAAAATAGATTTGGAAAGAGAATGATTTGATTTGAAAATAGATTTGAAGAGATGGAATTGAAATTGGAAAGTTTGAAAAATGAAAGTAGAAATTTGAAAATAGAAATTTTGAAATTGGAATTTTGAAAATAGATTGGAATTTGAGATTTGAAAATGTGGAGACCGCACCCATGAGGGTGGAATTGAAAGTTTGAAAAGTGTTGTGACCGCACCTGTGAAGGTTGCCTACGTATCCTTTTGGGGGAATCAGGTCAGTTGTAGTTCGGACCAGAGTCCGATTGAAAAGAGATTGATTTGAAGAGAGAGATTGGATTGGAAATTGAATTGAGAGATTGCACTTAGAATAGAAGATTGAAAATTGAAATTTGGAAATTTGGAATTGAAAAGATTGAATTTCGATTTGGAAAGATCGAACTTGGAAGAGAGAGATTTAGACTTATTTTGAAAAGACGAAGGTTTAGGAAACCTAGACTTAGGAAAGAGAAGAGACTTAGGAAATATTTGACTCAGCTTGGAAGATTTAGGAAATTAGGAAGAATTGGATTTAGGAAATGTTCAAATTAGGAAAGTTCCAAATTAGGAAAGCTTTGAATTATGAAAGATCCATTTTTTGGAAAGTTTCAAATTAAGAAAGTTTTGAATTAGGAAAGTTTTAGGGTTAGGAAAGTTTTCACTTTAGGAAAGTTTTGAAATAGGAAAGTATTGAATTTAGAAATGTTTTGAATTAGGAAAAGTTTAGTTTAAGAAAGGCTTAGAATTTAGAAAGTTTCAAGTTAAGAAAGTTTTGAATTTGGAAAGCTTAGAATTTGGAAAGATTTGAAATTTGGAAAGTTTAGAATTTAGGAGGTTTTAGATTTAGAAAGTCTTAACTTAAGAAAGTTTTGAATTTAGAAAGCTTAGAATTTTAGAAAGATTTTAAATTAGAAAAGATTTAGAAAAGGTTTGAATTAAGAAAATTTCAACTTAGGAAAGTTTTTAAATTAATAAAGTTTTGAAAGTTGGAAAGGAAGTTCTAAAAATAAGAAAGCTTTGAGTTTAGAAAGTTTTGAAATTTGGAAGGATTTGAAATTTGGAAAGTTTAAGATTTAGAAAGTTTTAGAGTTTTAGAAGATCTTGAGATTAGGAGAGGTTTGAGTTTAGGAAAGATTTGAAAGTTTAGGTTTGGAAAGGTAAGATTTGAAAAGAGGGTAGAATTAGGAAAGATTTGAAAGTTGAGTTTTAAAATTTAGGAAAGATTTTTATGTTCAAGTTTTGGAAACTTCAGATTTAGGAAAGTAGAAGTTTAGGAAGGATTTGAATTAGGAAGGGATTGGATTTTGTTTCTAAAAGAGAAAGGTTGGATTTTGTTTCTAAAAGAGAAAGGTTGGATTTTGTTTTCAAAAACGGAGGACGGGATCTAGTCTCCTAAACGGGGAGATTGGATTTGGTTTCTTAAAGGGAAGATTTGATTTGACAAGGATTTGGAAAGGGAGATTCTAGAAACCCTAGATTTGGAAAATTATAGTTTTGACATAGAAAAGAGGTTTTGGAAACGTGTATCATTTGGATGTGAAAACAAGAGGTTTTGGAAACCTAGGTTTGGGGCAAAGTTTGAAAATCATGTTTTTGGGAAGAAAATTAGGGTTTCCTAATTGTGGGTTCTAGGGTTTGATTTGGGCTCTAAGGAAAGAGGATTTTTGGAAAGTGCATTTTTGGAAACGAAGGTTTTCTAGAAGGGAATCCTAGGGAGGAATTTTTGAAAAGTGTGTTTTTGGAAATGTAGATTTTAGAAGGAAAATCTTAGAGGGAAATTTCTAGAAGGAAGATTTGGGAAAGAGAGCTTTTGGAAAGATTTTTGGAGAGAGTTTTTCTAGGAAGGTTTTTGGTTGAAGATTGTTGAAGAGAGTTTTTGGAAACATTTTTGGAGAACGTTTTTAGAAAGTGGATTTTGGGGAGAGAGAGTTTTTGGAAAGGAGTTGAAAAAGGGAGCTTTGAAAAATAGATTTTGGAGGGAGTTTTTGAAAACAATTTTGGAGAGGAGAGTTTTAGGAAAGTATACTGAAAAAGAGATTTTTAGGAAGAAAGACTTTTTGAAAAAAGAGTTTTTAGAAGGTGTGAAAACATCTCACTTTCCTAAAGCAATTCTAACCATAAGAGGGCTAGAACCAATTTAGGAAAACGGTTTTGAAAACAACAAGATTTGAAAATTTGGACCGTATTGGTCAATTTAAATGTAACACTTTCCTAAAGCAATCCTAGCTATGGAAAAGCTAGAATCACCCTAGGATTGTGATTTTGAAAACATATTTTGAAAAAGAGATTTTGATGCAATTTTGAAAACAAGTTTGAAAACGATTTGAAAAACAACTTTGAAAACGGTTTTTGGAAGATGCAAGATCATGATATGCACAATGCAATTTGGGGTCGTGAACATACAAGGCTAAGGCTTCACCACATAATCAAGGGGGCCGGACCCACGTGATCTCTGGTTAGACTAGAAGAAAGCCCCCGACACGGTAACTCTCCAATAGCCCAATCCTACACATGGACCGGGAATCCCCTTGTTTTAAGCATGCAAAGAAAGGGGGGGGGGGGAAAGAGATGGGGGATTAAAATAGAGAAAACCCAACTGGGTTAGAGAGAGAAGAGAGAGGGAGAAGTGCAAAAATTTAAATAGAGAATCTACCGTATGTCTCGTTTATTTTGCGTGCCATGCTTGTCTTCGGTCTTCGGTCTTCGTCTTGATCTTCGTCTTCAATCTTCAAGAGTTGTCTTCAAGCTTTAGATTGCAGCTCTTCAAGTCTTTGAAGGAGGGTTGCAGGTTAGTGTATGAGTGTATGGGGGTGTGTATGAGTGTATAGGAGGCTAGGGTTTGTGTATGGTGGCTAGGGTTTGGGAAACCTAAGGAAGCTAGGGTTTAGGAGGTGCTCGAGCTCTGTATATCGAATTATATGATTTTTAGGTTGAATTTGCGGATCCCCTTCACGTTGAATGAGGCTCTGTATTTATAGAGGTTGGACAACACTGGCGCCTGTTGCAGTGGCGCTAGGCCAAAGTTTACACTGGCGCCAGGCCATTTTTTGGCTTGGCGCCACTACTAGTAGCGCCAGCCATTTAGGAAATGTTTAAGGTTGGCAAGCAACGTATCTTTGACTAGATTTGGGCGCCTGTACTAGTGACTACCATGCATTTTTTAGCCTGGCTTCACTAGGAGTGACTCCAGAAAGTCCGGGAATGATTTGAAGGAGCCGGGAATGACCCAGAAGGCCAGAAAGGAGCAGGAACACTTAAAATAGTGTCCTGGAGGTATTTGACTTAAAAAGTGAGGATAAGATGTGTCGGAAAGGTTGACCGGGCCTTTAGGGGCAAAACGGTCAATCGGACCGGAAAACTGTCGAGACAAACTCGGACTGTCCTGGAAGAAGACTTGGGATCCAAAAACATTATTCAGAATGTTCACAGAGGTTGCCGGTTTGATTTCCAGAGCCGGCATGGTCGGAAAAGGAGACCGGCCCACAAGAGGCAAAACGGTCATTTCGCACCGGGTTGGCCAGAACTGACTCGAAATGATTCGGAAAGGTAAAAGGAAGTTGAGAACACTATAAAAAGTAGTCTCAAGAGGTTACCGGTTTGATACCCAGAGCCAGTGTGGTCGAAAAAGGAGATCGGCCCACTAGGGGCAAAACAGTCATTTTGTACCGGGTTGGCCGGAACTGACTCGGAATGATCTGGAAAGATAACGGATGGTTGAGAGTACTATAAAAAGCAATCTCAGAGGGTTACTGGTTTGATACCCAGAGCCAGTGTGGTTCCCGGGCCATTCGGATGCCTAGGGGCAAAATGGTCATCTTGACCGGAAAGTCTCGGAAAAGGTCCAAAAGGCAGTTTGGTCATTTTTCACCGAAGTGGGCTAACAGACACTGGTGTTGACCTGGGTTTTGAGTGTTTCCACCACTCTAACGGCGGTCGTCGTGACACAGGGGTTTGTTGCCAATTCCCTATATCGACCTATTTGTGAGTACTTCCGCTACTCTAACGGTTTTGTGAGTAGTTTTGCTACTCGAACCGTCTCGAGGAATAAACTGTCTCGAGAGAGAGATTGGAAAGGGGACTTATCGTCTTCGAAAAGACGCACCTGGGTTCGAACTGTCTCGAGGAATAAACTGTCTCGAGAGAGGGATTGGAAAGGGGACTTACCGTATTCAAAAAGACGTGCCTGGGTTAGAACCATCTTAAGGAATAAACTATCTCGAGAGAGGGATTGGAAAGGGGTCTTACCATCTTCGAAAAGACGTGCCTGGATTGGAACCGTCTCGAAGAATAAACTGTCTCGAGAGAGGGATTGGAAAGGGGACTTACCGTCTTCGAAAAAACGTGCATGGATTGGAACCGTCTCCAGGAATAAACTGTCTCGAGAGAGGGATTTGGAAAGGGAAAGGAAAGGACAATGCCCCTAAGGGCATTTTGGTCATTTTGCCTCTATTTGGGCCTGATAGGCCCACAAAGTGATGGACAGACGGGATTTGGACCTAGAGAATTGGTTTCGATAGGAATATGCCCACAATGACTTGAACACAAGTTTTGACGGAGTGTAAACTGCTGAGCAGTCAAAAATGGGGTGCTTACAGCTAACCATGAAAGGTTAGGGACACTTTAGAGTTGTGAGTTCTTGAAACATTTTAAAAATAGTTTTTGAAGAATATCAAATGTCTAGCCATTTTAGTTAAGAGAAGTTTAAGAGAACTCCTTGAAAGCATTTTTTTGAAGATAGAGTGTAGGAATATTTGAAAGGGTTTTAGAGTTGATTTTGAAATCTCAAGAGAGTAGGATGTTTTTGAAAGTACGTTATGAGAATAATTTTTTGAGTTGAAGGATTATTTGAAAAGTGGTCTTTGAATTGGAACGTTGAAGCCTACCAACCTAGGTTGGGTTGACCTATAGTTAACTAACTATGATTTGGTTAACTTAAGGTTAAGGTGTCTTAGGGTTAACCAACTAAGGTTAGGTCAACTTAGGGTTAATATGACCTAGATTTAACTAACTTGGGTTAGGTTAACCTAGGGTTAAGATGGCCTAGGGTTAACTAACTGAGGTTAGGTTAACCTAGGGTCTGGTTGACCTAGGGTCAAGTTATCCTAGGGTTGAAGGGTGGTTTTGAACTAGGGTTTGGACCTAGTGGTTTTGAAAAGGTGGTTTCGTACATGGAACTTGAAGTGTGTTTTGAAAACCATTTTTATGAAACCCACTCAAGTGAGTGTTGGGTTCATATGATTGGTATTTAGAAACCACTCAAGAGAGGGTTGCCTTGGAACCATTTCAACCACTAACTTAAGATGGTAAAACTTGTGAAAATCAATATTGAATTGATAGTTTTGAAGACTTCTTTGCTTAGAAAGTTAAAGAGAATGAACCTTTGCTAATTAGTTTGGAAAGGAGGTTTTGGAAAACCACTTTTGAGATTTTGAAAACCACTCTAAAGAATAAGGATTCATGTGATTGATTTGAAGGAAATCACTCCAAAGAGGACTCCATGAGACCATTCCAACCACAATATTCAAGAGAGCAAAACTTCTAGAAATCAAGATGAAAGTGGTAGTTTTTGGAATCTCATTTTTTGCAAATTAAAGAGAATGAAATTTGAGAAACCTTCTTGAAGAGGGTTGTTTTGAAAACCACTTTTAGGGTGTAGAAACCCAATGCTATGAACTAGGGTTCATGTGGTCAAGATAATGAGAAAATCACTCCAAAGAGGGTTCCAATGGACCATTTCAACCACAAGGCTCAAGACAGTGGATTCTACAAAAATCAATATAGACGAGAAGAGTTTGAAAACTAATTTTACGTCAAATGCAAAAAAATATAAGGATGCAAAATGAAGTCAAGGGGCTTAAAGGGGAGTTTTCTAAGATAAGGAAATTGACCTAGGTTTCATGGAACTAACACTTGGAACCGTTTTTAGAAAACACTTGGATATGGAATTTGAAGAAGGCATAAAAAATGAAGATGGAGAAAATTTTTACAAAATAATGATGGACATGAAAATGAGGTCAAGCATGCAATACATTATCATGGTAACCATATGGTAACCATATACAAGGCTAATAGGTCACACTAAATTACAAGGTGCTCTAAGGCTATACCATCTTAATGTATGCTAGTGAGAGACCCCCCTACATGGTGGCTCTCACTAACTTTCTTCTCAGTATCAACTAGGAGCTCTCTTGTTTCAAGCATGCGAGGAAGGAGGGTAGAAGAGGGGGGTTTAAAATAGAGAATAGCTTAAGTAGGCAAGGAGAGAGAAGAGGAGAGTGGGGGTGAAAATAATGTAAAAGAGAATACCACCTTTTGCCTTCAAACACTTTCAAACCTCCATGGATGCTTTAGCTTGAACTTGAATAGCCTTAGCAAGGCTTGAAAGGGCTTGAATGGGATTGTCTATGGCATTGAGGGCTTTGTAGGTGTGGTGTATGGGCTAGAGTGGTGTGGAATCTATCCTAAGTGTTTGGAAGGTGAGATGTATGTGGAAATTTGAGGTTCAGAGGCTTTTTTTACAGAGCTTTGCTCTGGTTTTCGATTATGGAATATGTAAAGGGGGAGGCCTGTATTTATAGGTAAGCTAGGGATACCTAGCACATGTAGTAGATGCGCTAGGGCAAATTTTCCTAGGGTGCATGTGCTACATTCGCCAGTATTGTTCCACTGGTTGAATGCGACGTGGCACACTCTATACTGACTCAGTCTTAAGGAGCAAGCAAAGTTTTGATTGATCTGATCAAAATCTAGGTGCATGTAGCATACGCTCCACTGTCGGAAATATTCGTTTAAACTTTACCTCGATAATTGTGCAATTTAGAAAAGATTTGGAAAAATCGGTTGTGTCCATGATGTTCTCCTATTGTTTCTCAAGAACATGAAATTTTCGGAGAGGTTGAAAGGTATTCAAAAGAATGAGATATCATCTCAGAAGTGTGCATGAAAACACACTTTTGTGGAGCATTTGTGATACATTTCGTGGAAGTTCAAAAGTAGCCATTTCGGGGCCACATGATTGGGGTTTCGGGAAGCAATCTATTCAATCAAGCCGTGTCGATGAAAAGTGCTCTGGAATTATTTTTGAGAATTTTTTAATTTACGCATTTCTCAAGTTGTTTGACAGTGTGTTATAATTAGGAAATTGGAAGAAAAGACATCCTTGGCAAAGCGTGTGTGAGACGTTCCAGGGTTTACTGAAAGTGGTCGTTTTGGAGCCATGTAATTGAGGGCTTCAGGAAGCAATCTATTCAATTGAGTCATATCGATGGAAAGACCTATGGATGGACTTCTGGAAATTTTTTGATTCGCGCATTTCTTAAGTCATTTGACGATGCATTATAATCTGGGAATCGGGAGGAAAAGACAACCTTAGTGGAGCATCTGCGAGACGCTCTAGGGGACTTTTGTCTACTTCAAAGTTTTTAGAATTACAAGACTCACATTGGATTGAACAGGGCATATGATATGATCATCAGGTTTGGTACCCAGAGCCGGTGTGGTTTTAGGACATGCTCAAGCTGCTAAGGGTAAAATGGTCATTTTGATCGAAATTAATCGAAAAGGGTCAGGATGAATTGGAGTAGCATATCAAGCATTCTGGATGGTTCGGGGATGGTCTTAGACGATGTTTTCACTATTTGGCAGGATTTATACTATGCTGGGAACTTAGGAGCAGAATGGTCATTTTGACCAAAATTGATTGGAAAGAGATCAGAATTGGAAAAGATGGTGTATTAAATACACCTACTTGTCTAAGAACATTTTGGAAGGGTGAACTTACCGTCTTGAGGGATTTTGAACTTTCTCAAAGGCGTGCTTGGAGGCTCAAGGGACAGGTTTGGTCATTTTTCACCGAGTCGGGCTAGTAGGCACCGATGTTGACCTGGGTGTTGGTTCCCGTGACCGCCCGGTCTCAAAAAGCTACCTATGGGGTGGTGTTGGTTCCTAAGATCGCCTGATCTCAGAAAGCTGCTTGTGCGGTGTTGGTCCTTGAGACCGCCTAGTCTTAGAGAGCTACTTGTAGGGTGGTGTTGGTCCCTAAGATTGCCTAATCTCGGAGAGCAAATGGATGACGAACATTCTACATTGGTGGGCTAGCAGGTGCCAAAAGTGAACCTTCTAGAACTTGATATAGTGTTGATCCCCAATATCGCCTGATCTCGAGAAGCTACCTGGATGGCATTGGTTCCTGAGATTGCCCAGTCTCGAAAAGCTACCTAGATGGTGTTGGTTCATGAGACTGCCTAGTCTCGAAAAACTGCCTGGAGTGCCTAAGGATAATATGGTCTTTTTAGCTTCAATTAGGCCTTGTGAGCCTAGGAAGCAACTAGTTGAATGGATTGGAGTTTGAAAGAGTCGGCTTGTGTGTGCATGTGTTGTGATGTTTAAAACTGGATCTGATCAGGCCAGAGATTGTTGAGCGGGCAAAAATGGAGTGCTTACAGTTGACCCTCTTCTTTGTCTTTACTTGTCAAAGGTAGAAAATGAAAAAGGAAAGATCCCATGTTGATCGCGAGGCAATTTAAAGGACCAGAATAGAAGTATTTTTGAAATATGGGGTTCGACTTTTATAGTTTTAAGGTCAAAAAATGTTTTTGGCATACGAGAAAATGTAAACCAAATATGCTTTCGATGGAGAAAGCGTAGAAACCCAATTTGTTTTTGACGGAGAAAGCTCGAAAACCCAACTGGTTTTTTTGCTTTTTAGGAAGAAGCTCAGAAACCTAATATGCTTTTTCAGAGGAAGCTCGAAAACCCAATTTTCTTTTTACAAAGGAAGCTTGAAAACCCAATCTGCTTTTTTTACTTTTTCGGAGGAAACTCAGAAACCCAATCGACTTTTGGCGGCGAAAGCTCAGAAACCTAATCTACTTTTTAAGAGAAGCTCAGAAACCCAATCTACTTTTTCAAAGGAAGCTTAAAAACCCAATCTGCTTTTTCTGAGGAAGCTTGAAAACCTAATCTGCTTTTTCAGAATAAGCTCCGGAACGTAGTTTACTTTTTCAGAAAAAGCTCCAAAACCCAATTTGCTTTTTTTACTTTTTCAAAGGAAGCTCAGAAACCTAATTTGCATTTTCAAAGGAAGCTCGGAAACCCAATTTGCTTTTTATGAAGGAAGTTTAAAAACCTAATATGCTTTTTAAGGAGGAAGCTCAGAAACCCAATTTACTTTTTCGGAGGGAGCTCGAAAGCCTAATCTGCTTTTTTTGGAGGAAGCTCGGAAACCCAATCTACATTTTTTGCAGGAAGCTTGGAAACCTTGAAGCTTTGAAAATGGTTGAGCTTGTGAAATCATCAGAAATTGCTCTGTACTTGTAATTCTACAGTCTCAAAACTTGAAAGGGAGACATTTATGGCCTCTTTGATTGAGATTTTTGAAATCAGAATACTTGGTGTTTGCTTGATTGTCAAGTTCTGTTTTTGCTGGGCATAATATGATTATTGCTGACATATCTTTTGAGGGGTTGTGCTTTTCTAAAGTCGAATGTCTTAAGTTTATTTCTAGAGCGGGTGAGGTCTCATTTGAAAAGTTAGACGAATCCAAAAGGTCGAACGTCTTTAAGTCGGTTTTTCTTGAATGGATCAACTGGGAGGTGTAGGGTGGGCCGTTGCCCTAGCTTTTATGATTTGCAAAGGTTGAGACAGGTTATTCAAAATTAATAGGGGAGGTCGATGGTGGGTCATTGCCCCAATTTTTATGGTTTGAAAAGGCTAGACCAGGCTATTTAAAGTTGGTTGGGAGGTCGAGGTGGGACGTTACCCCATTCTTTGTTTCTTGTTGTCTACGAATGCAATCCGGGCTTATTGGGATGCATGCTTTTTCTTTTCTCTTATGTTTTTTTGCTTTTTCTCTTTTTCAAGACCCATTTGGCATGGGAGCTTCTTCTAGTTAACCTTTTCCCTATGAGCCAGGCATCTAGGGACTCTGATTTAGATGAGGACACCATTCCTTGTTGTGCTTCCATTTTCGGAGGCTTTTCTTTTGTAGCCACCATGACGCTTATATGAACAAGTTTATCAAATGAATGTATGTATTAGCTATGACATAGAAGCAGAATTGGAATGCATGCCATACTGTTTAATGAATGCATAGAGAATAAATTTTTTATGCATGTCATACTTTTTGATGAATGCATGAACAGAAATGGTTTGTACAGAAATTGAAATGAATACATGTCATACAGGTTGATACAGATATGGAAATGAGTGCACAGATTTTATACATGGAATGGGATTCAATGCACGTCATACTTTTTAATGAATGCACATGGACAGGTACAGTTTATACGAGAAATGAAATGAATGCATGCCATACCTTTTTTATGAATGCACATGTTTATATAGGAAATTGAATGTATGTCATAATTTTTTATGAATGCACAGGTTTATATAGGTAATTGAACGCATATCATACTTTTTGATGAATGCACAGGTTTATACAAGAATGGAATTGAATACATGTCATACTCTTTGATGAATGCACATGTTTGATCTAGAGATGGAAATGGATATATGTCTCGGGGGTTGCCCCAGGGTTCATGTTCAGTTATGAGCGATATATCTCAAGATCAGGCAATCTATGAACTTATTTTTTTCTCTTGGGGCTCCCCTTTCTAGCTTTACCCTTTTCTTGCTAGGATGTAATAACATTTGCATCACTTTCAGAGATTTAATTCGTTGACTCATTCTCCCTCTCTCTTTTGCTGAAAAAGGAAAACTCCTACAAGTGAAGCTCTTGAGTGACGACCGATATTGCCCTTTTGGCAAAGTAACAGGTAGATTCCATCCTTAGTCCAAGAAGACTTTGAAAGCTATTTAAAAGTGCAGGAAAGCTCAGAATTTTTTTTTATTTTTGTAGAATCATTGAACTTTTCAAATTATAAGAGCGCTATAAAGACATGATCAATCAATGTAGGGCAAATATAGATTTATGAACATTAAGATGCAACTTAGCTTGAAAAAAAACTTAAACATGCATAAAACCACACAAAAAAGAGCGTAGTTGGTCGTGAAATGATCAAGACCATATTAGTGACAATGTAGTGGTGTAAGTGTGAACATCATTGAAACGAATGAGAATATAGACCCTAGGGGTGATCTAGGATGGCATACCATGTTTAATAGCTTGCGAATTAACACATCCAGAAGTCAAACCTGTCTCATCGCATACTCCTAATTTTTTTTTTCTTTTTAATGGAAATCCAACCCTATTGTCGCACCCAGATTTTTCGCACTTGAGGAATACCCACACAAGCGGGAAAAATATTGTACTCTCTCATTAGAAGTTACCCTTTTATAAGAATGAGTGCGACTATGTTTGAATTGAAAATTGATTTGAATAAAGGGCTTTTAGAAAAGATTTGGAGTCGCCACCTAACTTGGTTAAGGTGAGTTAGGTCACCTAAAAACTAAGAATAATCCGAAGACAATACTTTTTTTGAAAATACCTCCTCAAGAGAGGGCTTTTAAGAAAACAGGTTGTTTGGCAACCTTTGGAAAATATTTAGCCATTTTTTAAAACTAACTCCTTTTTGGTCTTTGAAAACAGTGATTCTAGGTTCGGAGGTTGGTTACGTGTAGGAAAGACGCACTAAGCCATCACCCTACCTCACCCTTTCGGTACCTACATGTCAATCTACCCTAGATTCACCTATGAGAGTCTTCAACTAACTAAGGTTCAATCCTATTTACTTTAGAAAAATAATGTTTAAAAAAACATGATGCATGATATGCAGATGCAAGAGGAAGGTTTGATTTGGAAATAGATTTGAAAAGAAAGAGATAGAAGCTTGAATTTGGAAAAAAACGTTTTGGAAATTGAGATTGAAGATTGAAAATAGAAATAGATCATGGAATTGAAAACTTGAAGAAAATTGTAGGATTGGAGATTGGAAAGAAGTTGTAGAAATAGAAATTTAAAAAATGTTGTGGAATTTGAGATTTGAAAAGTGTGGTAGAATTCGAGATTTGAAAAAGGTTGTGACCGCACCCATGAGGGTTTCCTACATATCCTTTTGGAGGAATCAGGTTAGTCGTAGTTCGGACTAGAGTCCGATAGAAGATAGAAGGTTTGATTAGAAAAAGAAGTTGAATTGGAATTTGGAGTTGATTTGAATTTAGGATAAAAGATTGGAAATTGCAATTTAGAATATTGGAATTGAAAAGATTAGACTTTGATTTGGAAAGATAGAACTTGGAAGAAAAATTTAGACTTGTTTTGGAAAGATGGAGGTTTAGGAAACCTAGACTTAGGAAAGATAGGATACTTAGGAAAGACTTGAGATTCAGAAAGATTTGACTCCAATGTTGGACTTGGAAGATTAGGAAAGATTAGATTTAGGAAATGTGCGAATTAGAAAAGGTCCGATTTAGGAAAGTTTCAAAATAGGAAAGTGTTATTTTTGAAAAGTTTCATTTTAGGAAAGTTTCAAATTAGGAAGGTGTTGGATTAAGAAAGGTGTTGAAATAGGAAACATTTCGTTTTAAGAAAGTTTTGAAATTGGAAAGTTCCGCTTTAAGAAAGTTTTCATTCTGGGAAAGTTTTCGAATTACGAAAGTTTTGAAATAAGAAAGTTCTGAATTTGGAATGTTTTGAAATAGGGAAGTTTTGAAACTAAGAAAGTTTTGAGTTTAGAAAGTTTTAGATTTGGAAAGATTTGAAGTTTAGGAAAGTTTAGAATTTGGAAAGATTGGAAGTTTAGAAAGATTTAACTTAAGAAAGTTTTGAATTTAGAAAGCTTTGGAATAGGAAAGATTTGAAATTTAGAAAGTTTAAGATTTAGAAAGTTTTAGAATTTGAGTTTTAAAAAATCTTGAGATTAGGAAAGGTTTGAGTTTAGGAGAGATTTGAAAACTTAGATTTGGAAAGTTAAGATTTGAAAGGGGGTAGAATTAAGAAAAGGGTTGAATGAGGAAAAATTTGGAAGCTTAATGTGTAAGGAAAGATTTGAAAGTTTTAGGAAACTTAAGGTTTAGGAAGGTAGGGAATTAGGAGAGGGTTGAATTAGGAAAAATTTAGACTTTGAGTTTTAAAATTTAGGAAAGATTGTTATGTTCAAGTTTTGGAAACTTAAGATTTATGAAAGTGGAAGATTAGGAGGGAGTTGAATTATGAAAGATTTGGACTAGGAAGGGATTGGATTTTGTTTCTAAAAGAGAAAATTTGATTTTATTTCCAAAAACGGAGGATTGGATCTAGTTTCCTAAGCGGGAGATTGGATTTGATTTCCTAAAGGGAAGATTTGATTTGACAAGGATTTGGAAAGGGGAGTTTTAGAAACCCTAGATTTTGAAAGACTATAGTTTCGACGTAGAAGATAGGTTCTTTGGAAACTTATGATTTTGATGTAGAAAGGGGGGTTTTGGAAACCTATATTTGGGGCAAGATTGAAAATCACATTTTTGGATAGAAAATTAGGGTTTCCTAATTGTGGGTTCTAGGGCTTGACTTGGGCTTTAAGGAAAGAGTTTTTTGGAAAGTGTGTTTTTGAAAACGAAGATTTTGGAGGAAGATTCTAAAGAGGAGTTTTTTAGAAAGCGTATTTTGAAAATAATGTTAGGAAGGAAGTTTTTGGAAAGTAAAACTTCCAAAAAGATGCCCCTTGTCCCTAAGATGTATTTATGTTAAACAGTTTTATTTTGTAAGCTATGTACAAGGATGGATATTTATGGTATTCAGATGCATGGATAGACAAAGACATTTATTATTAATTTTTTTTTCAGCTAGTTATATGATCAGATGCATGTGATGGATGATGATGTTATGTATCTATTATATGAGTTGATGTTGGTGACTTCTATTTTTACTGGGAGTTATCTCCTATGTGTGCAAAGCTCATACTGATTATTTTTTTTATTTTATTACTATTATTTTTTTTTTTCAAACGTATGCACATGTTAGAAATACATTAATAGAATGACACAGGGTGCTGTTAAACTTGTAGTCTTTGGAATAATAACTCCTTCCTTTTCGGGGGTCTAGTCTCTTCTCTGGCTCAACCCTACCTTGATTGGATGATAGCACTTCGAAACTTTTTCAACCTTTTGACCGCCTCCGAGTCCCGGTTTCAGGGTGAGTGTATATGGTTATTGGACTGAAACTCTTGACTCTCGGGGTTTTAGCAACAGCTTACCCAACCTTCAGCAAAGCGATAAGCAGCTAGTCCTTTCAATCCGAGGAGACTTTACTTAGGACCGTAATGTAGGCTAGGGTATGGGGTTTTCGAAACGATGGGATATGTAGGCTCAAATTCAATGTTATTTTCAACAGGGTTTAGATCTATACTATCCTTGACTATTTTTCAATAGGGATAGCATCCTTTTTTTTTTTAGCTTTGGCAGCGTGTCTAGCTCATTTAGATCAAGCAATCCGTTTTCAATTAGAGTGGACTTTAGTAGAGTTGTAATGTAGGCCATGGTTTTGGGGTTTTGCAAGAAAGGATAAAGGCTTGAACCAATTGTTTCTGCTGGGGTTTTTTTATAACCTAGGATCACCTTTAAACTTCCTTCTTTCTTTTGACCATATACTTCTCAGGGTGAAAATGACTCTTTTCTTTCACCCTTTCCATATGCTTTTTGAGAGAAACATGACTCCCTTCTTATTTGATCTTCTTATTATGCTTTTGAAGATAACTCAATCATGGTTTTCTTCAGGCTTTTCTTTAGATAGATTCCCTTAGCAGTTCTTTTCCTGCACTTTGTCCTTTCTTTTCTTTTATGAAACGAATAATTCTTCGACCCTTTTTCTTTAGACCTTTTCCTTGGCAGTTCAATCTATCCAGTGTGGGCGGTGATCCTTAGGTTAAGGCTTTGTTAAGAAAAGATATACGGCTCAACGGGTTTGGCAAGGGGTTGCTCTCAATTGTATGGGAAATGAAGTGAGAGCCTCTCTTCACTTTGAATTAGATTGCTTGATCTATAGAGCTTTTGACACTATCCTAGCATGACAGAGGTGGACACCATTCCTAGAGTTCTCAACGATTGTCTGCCCCAGTGTGGGGAGGACAATTGGTGGATTATTGTTGGCAGAGAGAATTTTTGCATTCCGCGAGGCACTAGGGGTTAAGCAAAAAGAATACAAGCACATTTTTTTATTTAGTTATTTATTCTTTTATTTATATGGGAAAGTAAAAGATGGCTCCTCTTCATTTTGATAAACTGGCCACACATCGCTTAGCTTCAGAGTCTTGCAAGTGCTACCTTTGGGTGGTATCCTCACTTATCATTATCCTCTCTCTCTCTGGAAAGCTGATCATTTGGTGAGTGGTTAACTCATGCTATCATCCCTTCAAGTTGGATCATTCCATAAGATGCACCATGCCCCTTGCCGAGGAAGTAGTTACTATTCACGAGAGACATATAAGATAGCAACAGTGAACAAAAGACTATCATTTGATTATTATTATCATTTTTATGGAAAGCATAGAGTTCTTAAGTAAAAACGAAACGTAAACATCAATTTAAAGACAGGAAGTAAAAGGGATAGAAAGAAAGTGAGTGTAAACACCCCTCTCTTGTACACTTTTGATGGGATTCCTATTTTAGTATGGCCTCGGGACAATGCCCCCATCCTCGTTCCATCTACGGTTGAGATTCTCAGCCAGTGCAGGACAAATGGATGCTTCTCTTGGAATTCCAAGTGAGTTGGTGGTGATGATATAATTGTCAGCTTTCTTGACTACCTTGCCTTCATTTGTTTGCTTCGTAGTTTCTCTAACAAACCACTTGGGCGACTCGTCCTCTTCTAGCTTGATAGGTCGAGCCCAGGGTTTTCTGCTCTAGTGTCCAGCCGTGGCTCGGTGTTCCTTAGGTGTACACAACGGGGGATTCTTATTACTGAGTCTAGACAACTCCTGGTCAATTTTCTTCACAAATTCATATGCGAGTTCATCTTCAGGGGTTGGCATTTTATCAGGGGTGCACCGTAACCGAGTACGACTCTGTTCCATATCGTCGCATTCCATTTCCTCCCCATCCTTGTAATATATCTCTTAGCATATAGCAAAACAAACCTTGTTGCTACCAAATTTTGTAACGATGTTGACGGTGTGGTCCAGCGGAGGGTTTGTAGGGCCGTTCAGAGAAGGATTTGCTGGTCGTACCCCAATGATCTTGTTATCTATCAGGTCTTGAATCTTATGCCTGAGGGTCAAACAATCTTCAGTGTCATGTCCTTGGTTACCCAAATGATACTTACAACTTGCTGCAGATTTGAAGTAATGAGGCAGAGGATAGGGCTGGGGTCAGGCAGGTATAGGCTTCAGATATCCAGCTGCTAAGAGACGAAAGTAGGCCGTGGTATGTGAGCATGCGAGTTCAGTAAATGCCCTCTTTTTCCCAATTGTTCGCCTAGGCCGAGGAGGTGTTGCAGATGTTTTTGATGATTGGGGACTAAGCTTTGGTGAGGTCACAGCTGGGTTGATGGTTCAGGAATTGAAAGGGTTTCGGGTTTTATGTCTCAACATGGGATAATTTTTGGTGTCAGGGCCAAGTGGGTTGGGTTGGTATCCGTAGGAGAGATTATATAATCCATGGGTTTGGTTAGAGGTTGGTTTGGAAGGCATCCGAGTAGGGCCCTCGGCCTGGGGAGGTTGTTGGCAAGCAATGGTCGAGGCATAGTCCTGGTCTTCCTTCTTCATCCTTTTTCGTCCATCATGGGTTAGGGCCTGCGAGGACTCTGCTTGTTCATGGGTTGCATGCGATAAGAGTGAAGAGAGTATGCCTTCCATTTTGGTCATCCTATGTCTAACTCCTCTTGCCTCTGCTAGTAGTAGAGTTAATGTGTCGAGTGTGAGTGACTTCATGAGCGTTTTTGAGCTTTTGGACTGTAACGACAAGGGGAAAGAAGGGAGGTACCTAAAACCAATAAAAGAAAATAGTCGGTGTTTTATCTTGACAAGTTTTTATGCAATGCATGCTCTAGGGTGCCCCTATTCAGAAGGGGAGACTATACATGATGCATTGGCTCACTTTTGGAGATAGGGGATTTGCCCCTGTATGCAGATACCTTACCGTCAGCTAAAAACCATTCCTTCGTTCATGCATTTATTTACTCACTCATTTGCAAAAAATAAAGAAATACATTTAACTTCGAGTTTCAATATACATAAGAATTGAAATACATTTAGATAGGGGAAGAGGGAACATGTTCATTTGGACTTCCACCTATCTAGCTTTACAAAGGAAAAACCTAAACTACTCTTGAGTCTTCGGATTCGCCTTCGTTGGATTTGATGTCGAGGAGGTCGCTGTGAGACCTTGTTGATCGATTGCCCCTTGTCTTTATGGTAATCCTATCTCCGTGAGCATAGAGGGATTGGAGCCCATCTTATGAGATGACTTAAGAATGCATGCAATGATTCCTTAGGGTTACGTGGGAACTCTTAGGGTTTAGTTAGGTTTAATGCAAGGGAGAGTGACCATGGTGTCACTCTCAATGGGTTGATCATATACATGAAAATGCAGTGACTTGAGTTACTTGAAACTCTTGTCTTGACATGGAATATTGAATGCATGAATATGGGTATGCAAAGAGTATAAGGAGAGAAAATGCAATAGCAAGGTAAACGTGCATGTATGAGCAGTTAAATAGTCATTATAATAGTAAGAATACAGGCATTATAAAAACAGGAATAAGCAGGTATAAATGAAAGTAAGAGTAGTCGCCCTTTCCTCTGTGGTTTTGAAAATAGTGCTTGTGTCTTAAATCCGACAGAGGTTTGGCTATGCATGGTGTCTATATGAGTATGAAGCTGAGGGTTGGCTAATGCATCCTAAAAAGGCTCGGTCCCCGGATCTTCAAACCTAGGCCCATTCCCCAAGGTGGTGCCATGATCGGTTAGTGATCCGAGCGGGGGAACCATCAAGAGGCCGTAGGCATAGAAACTGACACAACATCTTGCCCACAACCAATATACTGTTCCTCCTTTCTAACTAGAAAGGTCACATTAGGGTAAAATGCAAGTATGCAGAATGTAAGTGCACATGCAGTGTGTGTGTGATTTTTAAAAGCGGAGGAAAGAGCCCAACAACTCCCATCCATCCTGTTCATCACATTCATGCATGACAGTTAATAAAATTTAAACAAAATGTGTACCTACAAAACAAAGATGTAAGAGTTAGTATGTGGATGACAAACTTAATACAAAATAACATGAACAAATGCATGTTTTTTGAAAACAATTTCGAAAATTTGGTTTTGAAAATTTAAACTGAATAGGATTGAACAAGTTAATTGAAGACTCTACATGGGTGAAGGGTAAAAAGACATGACTACGGCCTAACCTTCTAAGTGTCCCCAGCGAATTCGCCAGTTGTTGCGCCCAGATTTTTCACACTCGAGGAATACACACAGAAGCGGGAAAAATGTTGTACTCTCTCGTTAGAACTCATCCTCCTAGAAGAATAAGTGCGACTATGTTTGAATTGAAAATTGATTTGAATAAAGGGCTTTTAGAAAAGATTTGGAGTCGCCACCTAACTTGGTTAAGGTGAGTTAGGTCACCTAAAAACTAAGAATAATCTTAGGACTACACTTAGAGTTTTTGGAAAAGGTTTTTGAAAATACCTCCTCAAGAGAGGGTTTTTAAGAAAACAGGTTGTTTGGCAACCTTTGGAAAATATTTAGCCATTTTTGAAAACTAACTCCTTTTTGGTCTTTGAAAACAGTTATTCTAGGTTCGGAGGTTGGTTACGTGTAGGGAAGACGCACTAAGCCATCACCCTACCCCGCCCTTTCGGTACCTACATGTTAATCTACCCTAGATTCACCTATGAGAGTCTTCAACTAACTAATGTTCAATCCTATTTGCTTTAGAAAAATAATGTTTAAAAAGACATGATGCATGATATGCAGATGCAAGAGGAAGGTTTGATTTGGAAATAGATTTGAAAAGAATTTGATTTGATTTGAAAAGAAAGAGATAGAAGCTTGAATTTGGAAAAAAGGTTTTGGAAATTGAGATTGAAGATTGAAAATAGAAATAGATCATGGAATTGGAAACTTGAAGAAAGTTGTAGGATTGGAGATTGGAAAGAAGTTGTAGAAATAGAAATTTAAAAAATGTTGTGGAATTTGAGATTTAAAAAGTGTGGTGGAATTTGAGATTTGAAAAAGGTTGTGACCGCACCCATGAGGGTTGCCTATGTATCCTTTTGGACGAATCAGGTCAGTCGTAGTTCGGACAAGAGTCCGATAGAAGATAGAAGGTTTGATTAGAAAAAGAAGTTGAATTGGAATTTGGATTTGATTTGAATTTAGGATAGAAGATTGGAAATTGGAATTTAGAATTTTGGAATTGAAAATATTAGACTTTGATTTGGAAAGATAGAACTTGGAAGAAAGATTTAGACTTGTTTTGGAAAGATGGAGGTTTAGGAAACCTAGACTTAGGAAAGATGGGAGACTTAGGAAAGACTTGAGATTTAGAAAGATTTGACTTGAATGTTGGACTTGAAAGATTAGGAAAGATTATATTTAGGAAAAATGCGAATTAGGAAAGGCCCGATTTAAGAAAGTTTCCAAATAGGAAAGTGTTATTTTTGGAAAGTTTGTTTTAGGAAAGTTTCAATTTAGGAAAGTGTTGGATTAAAAAAGGTGTTGAAATAGGAAACATTTCGTTTTAAGAAAGTTTCAAAATTGGAAAGTTCCGCTTTAGGAAAGTTTTCATTCTAGGAAAGTTTTCGAATTAGGAGAGTTTTGAAATAAGAATGTTTTGAATTTGGAATGTTTTGAAAGAGGGAAGTTTTGAAATAAGAAAGTTTTGAGTTTAGAAAGTTTTAGTTTTGGAAATATTTGAAGTTTAGGAAAGTTTAGAATTTGGAAAGATTGGAAGTTTAGAAAGATTTAACTTAAGAAAGTTTTGAATTTAGAAAGCTTTGGATTTGGAAAGATTTGAAATTTAGAAAGTTTAAGATTTAGAGTGTTTTAGAATTTGAGTTTTTGAAAATCTTGAGATTAGGAAAGGTTTGAGTTTAGGAGAGATTTGAAAACTTAGATTTGGAAAGTTAGGATTTGAAAGGGGGTAGAATTAAGAAAAGGGTTGAATTAGGAAAAATTTGGAAGCTTAATGTTTAAGGAAAGATTTGAAAGTTTTAGGAAACTTATGGTTTAGGAAGGTAGGGAATTAGGAGAGAGTTGAATTAGGAAAGATTTAGACTTTGAGCTTTAAAATTTAGGAAAGATTGTTATGTTCAAGTTTTGGAAATTTAAGATTTAGGAAAGTGGAAGATTAGGAGGGAGTTGAATTATGAAAGATTTGGACTAGGAAGGGATTGGATTTGTTTCCAAAAAAGAAGATTTGATTTTATTTTCAAAAACGGAGGATTGGATCTAGTTTCCTAAGCGGAAGATTGGATTTGATTTCGTAAAGGGAAGATTTGATTTGACAAAGATTTGGAAAGGGAAGTTTTAGAAACCCTAGATTTGAAAAGACTATAGTTTCGACGTAGAAGTTAGGTTCTGTGGAAACTTATGATTTTGATGTAGAAAGGGGGGTTTTGAAAACCTAGGTTTGGAGAAAGATTGAAAATCACGTTTTTGGAAAGAAAATTAGGGTTTCCTAATTGTGGGTTCTAGGGCTTGACTTGGGCTTTAAGGAAAGAGTTTTTTTGAAAAGTGTGTTTTTGGAAACGAAGATTTTGGAGGAAGGTTCTAAAGAGGAGTTTTTAGAAAGCGTATTTGGAAAAGAATGTTAGGAAGGAAGTTTTTGGAACGTAAAACTTTGAGAGATTTTTTGGAAAGATTATTTTTTGAAAGAGTTTTTCTAGGAAGGAGACCTAGGGAACGTTTTTGGAAAGTGGACTTTGAAGAGAGCGTTTTGGAAAGGGGTTTAAAAAGAGAAGTTTTGGAAAATAGATTTTTGGAGGAGGTTTTTAGAAAGTAATTTTGGAAAGAAGAGCTTTTTGGAAATGTGCTGAAAAAGAGGGTTTGAAGAAGAGACTTTTGAAGAGAGAGCTTTTTGAAAAGTATAAAAATATATCATTTTCCTAAAGCAATTCTAACCATAAGAAGGCTAAAACCACTTTAAGAAAGTGGTTTTGTAAACAACGAGTTAAAAATATGGACCGTATCGGTCCCTTTAAATGTAACACCTTCCTAAAGCAACCCTAGCCATTAAAAGGCTAGAATCACCCTAGGATTGCGATTTTGAAAACAAGTTTTGAAAAAGGAGATTTTGATGCAATTTTGAAAACAAGTTTGAAAATGATTTTGAAAACGACTTTTGGAAGAATGCACAATGCAAATTTGGGGTAGTGAACATACAAGGTTAAGGCTTCACCACTTAATCAAGGGGGCCGAACCCACGTGGTCTTGAGTTAGACTAAAAGAAAGCCCCCTATACAGTGACCCTCCAATAGTCTAATCCTACACATAGACCGGGAGTCCCCTTGTTTCAAGCATGCAAAGAAAGGGGGGAAAGAGATGAGGGATTAAAATAGAGAAAACCAAAGTGGGTTAGGGGAGAGAAGAGAGAGGGGGAAGTGCAAAAACTTAAAGAGAAAACCTATCTTGTGTCTTCTTTATTTTGTTTAGCGTTTCGCGCTTTGCTTTCTTGCTTTTTCTTCGGTCTTCGCTTCAATCTCCGAGAGCTTTGTCTTGGTTTTCGAGAGCTTTGAGTTGCAGCAATCTAAGTCTTCAAAGGAGGCTTGAAGGCTAGGGTATGAGTGTATGGCGGTGTGTATGAGTGTATAGGAGGCTAGGGTATAGTGTATGGTGGCAAGGGTTTGGAAAACCTAGAGAAGCTAGGGTTTAAGGAGTGTACGAGCTCTTAATATCGAAATATAGGATTTTTAAACTGAGTTTGTGGACCCCTTTCACGCTGTAGGAGGCTCTGTATTTATAGAGATGGGATAGACCTGGCGCTTGTTGTAGTGGCGCCAGGCCAAAATTCCTTCTAGTGCCACTAGGAGTGGCGCCAGCCAATTAGGAAATTATTAAGGTCGGCAAGCAACGTAACTTTGACAGATTTGGGCGCCTGTACTAGTGACTACCTTGCAATTTTTAGCCTGGCTTCACTAGGAGTGACTTTTGAAAGTCCGGGAATGATTTGAAGAGGCCGGGAATGACCCAGAAGGCCAGAAAAGGGCAGGAACACTTAGAATAGTGTCCCAGAGGTATTTAATTTGAAAAATGAAGATAGGATGTGTTGGAAGGATTGATCGGGCCTTTAGAGGCAAAACGGTCAATTGGATTGGGAAGCTGCTGGGATGGACTCGGACTGTCCCGAAAGAAGACTTGAGATTTGGAAACATTATTCAAAATTTTCCCAAAGGTTGCCGGTTTGATACCTAGAGCCGGTGTGGTCGAAAAAAGTGACCGGCGCACTAGGGGCAAAACGGTCATTTCGCACTAGGTTTGCCGGAACTGACTCGGAATCATCCAAAAGGATAAAGAAAGGTTGAGAATACTATAAAAAGCATTCTTGGAAAGTTACTGATTTGATACCCAGAGCCGATGTGGTCGAAAAAGGAGACTGGCCCACCAGGGGTAAAACGATCATTTTGTATCGAGCTTGCCAGAACTGACTCGGAATAATCTAAAAAGGTAAAAGAAGGTCGGGAATACTATAAGAAGTATTCTCGGGAGGTTACCTATTTGATACCCAGAGCCGGTGTAGTTCCCGGGGCGTTCGAATCCCTAGGGGCAAAATGGTCATCTTGACCGAAAAGTTTCAGAATTGGCTCGAAACTAACTAAAAGGCACCTAATCATGCTAGAATGCTTTTAAGACAATCTTAGACGGTTGGACTTACCATTCTGAGGAGTCAAGTGTGTTCTCGAGAAACGTGTTAGAAAAGGCCCAAGGGGCAGTTTAGTCATTTTTCACCGAAGTGGGCTAGCAGGCACTGGTGTTGACCTGGGTTTTGAGTGTTTCCGCCACTCTCGTGGTAGTCGCATGATACAAGGGTTTGTTGGCAATTTTTTATATCAACCTGCTTGTGAGTATTTCTGCTACTCCAATGGTTGTGATGTTTGTGAGTATTTTCGCTACTCCGACAGTTGTGATGTTTGTGAGTATTTCTGCTACTCCGACGGTTCGCAATCATTTCGGAGACTGCCTGATCTCGGGAAGCTGCTAAAGGGACTTAGTGCCCAAGAAGTCAACCTTCTCGAAAGGCGTGCCTAAACGGACATTTCTGCATTGGCGGGTTAGCAGGTGCCAAAGGTGGACCGTTCTACCAGCTAGGGGACTTAGGGTCACGTCCTAGTCGACAAGTTTAAAGGGACTTATCGTTCTGAAGAGATTTTCTTCGAACAACGTGCCAGATTGCCATCTCGAGGAATCAAGTATGTCAAGAGAGGGATTAGAATTGGAAAGGGGTTTTATCCTCTTCAGAAAATACGCCTGATTGGAGTAGATTTACCGTCTCGAGGAATCAACCATCTCGAGAGAGGGATTGAAGTTGGAAATGGGTCTTATCGTCTTCGGAAATACGTGCCTGATTGAACGGATTTACTGTCTCGAGGAATCAACTGTCTTCAGAGAGGGATTGGAGTTGGAAAGGGGTCTTATCATCTTCAGAAAGACGTGCCTGATTTGAGTAGATTTACCATCTCGAGGAATCAACTGTCTCGAGAGAGGGATTAGAGTTGGAAAGGGGTCTTATCATCTTTGGAAAGACGTGCCTGATTGGAATAGAATTATCGTCTCGAAGAATCATCTGTCTTGAGAGCAGGATTGGAGTTGGAAAGGGGTCTTATCATCTTCGGAAAGACGTGCCTGATTGGAGTAGATTTACCGTCTCGAGGAATCAACTCTCGAGAGAGAGGGATTGGAATTGGAAAGGACAATGCCCCTAAGGGCATTTTGGTCATTTTGCCTCTATTTGGGCCTGGTGGACCTGCGAAGCGATGGGTAGGCGGGATTAGAATCAGAGAGTTGATTTCGATTGGAATACGTCCATCTTCGACTTGAGTACAAGTCTAGACGGAGCGTAGACTGCCGAGTGGTCAAAATGGGGTGCTTACACCTATCTCTCCAATGGTGCAAATATTGAAACATAAAGATATGGTGACTTTCACACACATGAGTAGATAACCTTCCCCTCTTATCACATAACAATGGTAGTTGTACTCACACTCACTGGTCGCCCTTTCCATAAGTGATGGGAGAGGAAATTGACAAAAGGTCAATCCAGGTGTGCAATAATTCGTAAGTTTTTAACAATGGCAGAACTAACTAAAATAGATCATAATGACGGATTCCAGATTCTAAGAAGTCTCAAGAAGTGTATGTTAAGATGAACATGAAACACCAATATGGTAAAGATTATCAAAACCATTGACTCATATTTATGCAAGTAATCATGCACACAAGATTTAATCTCAAATAAGCATGCACATCAATGTGTTTATAATTAAATATTTGCCCCAGTGATTATCCACGTGTAGGACAAACACTATCAAAAATATTTTTGATTTTTCTGATATTTTTCAAAGATTCAATCAACCTGGGCTTGCCAATGTGTGCTAATCTTCCTTTTGAAGGTGTAGCTACTTGTTGCTTTGCCAGGACATCCCTTGGGGGTCACTCCTTGGACTTCAATGAGATACGTAATTGATTCTCATCTCTCACCCCTTTATATTTCCTTTTCTCTGCACTTCCTATTCCTCTCTCCCTTATTTTCGGAGTTAGAGATTGTCTCTACTAAAGGAGGTGCTTATGCTATCCCATCCTCCAGATCAGGGTAAAACATTTCAAAGAAAAAATTCTTGAAGAAGAAAACATCATTCACGAAGTGCCAAGAGACAATGATATAAACATGAAAACTTTGGATCCTTTTCATTTAAATGATATTATTTTCATGCTCAAATTTGAATTGAAAGTTGAAAGACGAGTTTGAAAGAAATCCCCCTTTTCTAGAATAAACCCCGTATTGGTTTTGGAATCACTCTGGTGTCCTTCATACACCATTTTCCGTGTGTGTCATTTGATTGCACAGGGATGGCTTTTACAGTTTAAGGTTTGGTGGAGTGGCAACATGGTGTCGAGGTCATAGCTTTGCATGAATTATGAATTAGCCGAGATGCTGGAGGGATTCTATCGGTCTGACTGTGCTATTGGACCTGCCAAAAGAAAAACAAAATGTAATTAGCATGTGGAGTAAGAGATTTTATGCAATACATGTTCTATGAAGGTCCTTTCTTTGAGGGAATCTAGGCATAATGTTGACTCCATTTTAAAGGTGAGGTTTTACCCCTGTGTGTAATACGTCGCGCCCAGATTTTTCGCACTCGAGGAATACACACACAAGTGGAAAAAATACTGTACTCTCTTGTTAGAACTCATCCTCCTAAAAGAATGAGTGCGACTAAGTTTGAATTGAAAATTGATTTGAATAAAGGGTTTTTGGAAAACATTCGTAGTCGCCACTTAACTTGATTAAGGTGATTTAGGTCACCTAAAACTAAGCACAATCTAAAGAGTACACTTAGGGTTCTTTTAAAAATGATTTTCAAAATACTTCCTCAAGAGAGGGTTTTTAAGAAAACAGGTTGTTTGACAACCTTTGAAAAGTATTTAAGCCCTTTTTGAAAATAACTCCATTTGGTCTCTCGAAAACAGTGTTCTAAGTTCGAAGGTTGGTTACACGTAGGGAAGACGCACTAAGCCATCACCCTACCCCGCCCTTGCGGTACCTACATGTCTATTCACCCTAGATTCATCCATCAGAGTCTTCGATTAATACATGTCCAAAACTATCCACTTTAGAAAAGAATTTTGAAAAGAAATTTAACATGATGTATGATATGCAAATGCAAGAATAAGATTTCATTTGGAAATAGATTTGAAAAGGAGAATTTGATTTGAAAAGATAGATTTGATTTTGAAAGAAAGTTTTAGAGCTGGGAAATAGAAATTTGGAATTGGACGTTTGAAATAGATTATGGAATTGGAAACTTGAAAAAGGTTGTGGAATGGAAAACTTGAAAAAGGTCGTGACCACACCCATGAGGGTTGCCTACGTATCCCTTTTGAGGAATCAGGTTAGTCGTAGTTAGGACAAGAGTCTGATAGAAAATATAATGTTTGATTTGAAAAAGAGTTTAATTGAAAAAGGGATTTTGATTTGAACTTAGAATAGAATATTGGAAATTAAAGTTTGGAATTGAAAAGATTGAACTTTGATTTGGAAAGATTGAGGTTTAGGAAACCTAGACTTAGGAAGATAGGATTTAGGAAGGACTTGAGATCTAAGAAAGATTTGACTCAAATGTTGGACTTGGAAGATTAAGAAAAGATTGGATTTAGGAAAAGTTCGAATTAGGAAAGTTCCGTTTTAGGAAAGTTTCATTTTAGGAAAGATTTCGTCTAGGAAAGATTTCGTTTAGAAAAGTTTCTATTTGGAAATATTTTGAAATAGGAAAGCTTTGAAATAGGAAAGATTTTGAAATAGGAAATTTTAGAATTTAGAAAGTTTAGAATTTAAGAACATTTAGGATTTAGAAAGATTTGAAATTTGAGTTTTGGAAACTTAAGGTTTAGGAAGGTATGGGATTAGGAAGGATTTGAATTAGGGAAGATTTAGATTAGGAAGGATTGAGATTCCTATTTCCTAAAACAAAAAATTAGATTTTGTTTCTAAAAGAGGTGTTTTAATTTTATTTAAAAAAACGGAGGGCTAGATCTAGTTTCCTAAATTGGAAGATTGGATTTGGTTTCCTAAAAGGAAGGATTTGATTTGGCATGGAATTGAAAAGATGAAGCTTTGGAAATCCTAGATTTTGAAGACTATAGTTTTGATGTGGAAAATAGGTTTTGGAAACCTAAAGTTTTAGGCCAAAATAGGGAATTAAAAATCATGTTTTTGGGAAGAAAAATTAGGATTTCCTAATTATTGACTCTAGAGCTTGACTTGGGCTCTAAGGCAAAGAGTTTTTGGAAAGTGAATTTTTAAGGAAGAAGGTTTTTGAAAGGAGATCTAAAAACGAGTTTTTAGAAGGCAAATTTTGAAAAGAGATTTTTTTAAAGATATTATTGGAAAAAGTTTTTAGGAAGAAAACTTAGGGAGTGTTTCTAGAAAGTGAATCTTTGAAGAGAGCGTTTTTTGGAAAGGAGTTTGAAAAGAGTTTTGGAAAATAGATTTTTGAAGAGAATTTTTAGAAAGCAATTTTGGAAAGGAGATTAAAGAGAGTTTTTAGAAAGTATGTTGGAAAAGAGATTTTTTAGAAAGAAAGATTTGAAAAGAGAGTTTTGGAAAGTCCATAAAAATATCTCACTTTCCTAAAGCGATTCTAACCATAAGAAGGTTAGAACCACTCTAAGATAGTGGTTTTAAAAACAACAAGGATTTAAAAATATGGACCATATTGGTCACTTTAAATCACTTTAGGATTGTGGTTTTGAAAATAGGTTTTGAAGAAGAAAACGTAATGCAAGATTTGAAAACGGTTTTGATGCAAGTTTTGAAAACAAGTTGGAAAACGAATTTTGGAGGATTGCAAGAACATGATATGCATAATGCAAGTTGGGGTCGTGAACATACAAGGTTCAGACTTCACCACATAATTAAGGGGGCTGAACCCATGTGGTCTCTGGTTAGACTAAAAGAAAGCCCCCGACATGGTGACCTTCAATAACCTAATCCTACACATGGACCAGGAAGTCCCTTGTTTCAAGCATATAAGAAATGGGGGGAAGAAGATGGGGGATTAAAATAGAAGAAAACCCAAGTGGATTAGGAGAGAGAAGAGAGAGGGGGAGTTGCGTAAACGTAAATAGGAAGCCTACCTTTCGTCTTCTTTTATTTGCTTTGCTTCGGTCCTTGCTTTGCTTTGCGGCAGTCTTCAAACTCTTGTTTTGATCTTCGAGAGCTTCAGGTTGCAGCACTTCAAGTCTTCAATGGAGGATTTGGAGGCTAGTGTATGAGTGTATAGAAATGTATGGGAGTATATGAGAGCTAGGGTTTGTGTATGGGGGGGGGGGGTTTGGAAAACCTAAAGAACACTAGGGTTTAGGGAGGCTACGAGCTCGGTATATCGAAGAGGAGAGTTTTTAGACTGAGTTTGCTAACCCTTTTCACACTGGAAGAGGCTCTGTATTTATAGATAGAGGAATGACCTGGTGCTTGTTGCAGTGGTGCCAGGCAAAATTTCTTTCTGGAGCCACTAGGAGTGGCACCAGGCCAAAATTTGGTTTAGCACCACCGGCCACTTAAGAAAGTTTTAAGGTCGTTGTAAGCACCCAATTTTTGACCGCTCGGCAGTCTACACTCCGTCCAGACTTGTTTTCAAGTCATTGTGGGCATATTCCTATCGAAACCAATTCTCAAAGTCTAAATTCCGTCTTTCCATCGCTTCGCGGGCCAGTCAGGCCCAAATAGAGGCAAAATGACCAAAATGCCTTTAGGGGCATTGTCCTTTCTTATTCCAATTCCAATCCCTCTCTCGAGACAATTTATTCCTCGAGACGGTCCGAGTAACAAAACTACTCACAAAACCGTTAGAGTAGCGGAAATACTCACAAAATCGTTAGAGTGGCGGAAACACTCACAATCCAGGCACGTCTCCTCGGAGACGGTAAGACCCCTTTCCAATCCCACTCTCGAGACAGTTTATTCCTCGAGACGGTTCCAATCTAGGCACGTCTCTTCGGAGACGGTAAGACCCCTTTCCAATACCTCTCTCGAGACAGTTTATTCCTCGAGACGGTCCGAGTAGCGAAACTACTCACCAAACCGTTAGAGTAGCGGAAATACTCACAAAACCGTTAGACTAGCAGATGTACTCACAAAACCGTTAGAGTAGCGGAAGTACTCACAAAACCGTTAGAGTAGCGGAAGTACTCACAAAGCCGTTAGAGTAGCGGAAATACTCACAATCCCGTCCGAGTAGCGAAAATACTCACAAATCATCAACCCCATCCGAGTAGCGGAAATACTCACACCGTTAGAGTGGCGGAAACACTCAAAACTTAGGTCAACACCAGTGTCTGTTAGTCCGCTTTGGTGAAAAATGACCAAACTACCGTTAGGACCTTTTCCGAGACTTTCCGGTCAAGATGACCATTTTGCCCCTAGGCATCCGAATGCCCCGAGAACCACACCGGCTCTGGGTATCAAACCGGTAATGTCTCGAGAATACTTTTTATAGTGTTCTTAACCTTCCTTTACCTTTCCAGATCATTTCGAGTCAGTTCCGGCCAACCCGGTACAAAATGACCGTTTTGCCCCTAAAGGGTCGGTCTCCTGTTTCGACCACACCGGCTCCGGGTATCAAACCGGTAACCTCCTGAGACTACTTTTTATAGTAATCTCAACTCCCCTTTACCTTTTCAGATCATTCCGAGTCAGTCCCGGCAAAACGGTCCCGGCAAACCCGGTACAAAATGACCGTTTTGCCCTTAGTTGGCCAGTCTTCTTTTCCGACCACGCCGGCTCTGGGAATCAAACCGGCAACCTCTGGGAACATTCTAAATAATGTTTCCAGATCCCAAGTCTTCTTCCGGGACAATCCGAGTCTGTCCCGACAGTTTCCCGGTCCGATTGACCGTTTTGCCCCTAAAGGCCCAGTCAACTTTTCCAACACATTTTATCTTCACTTTTCAAGTCAAATACCTCTAGGACACTATTTTAAGTGTTCCTGCTCCTTTCCGGCCTTCCGGGTCATTCCCGGCTCCTTCAAATCATTCCCGAACTTTCCGAAGTCACTCCTAGTGAAGCCAGGCTAAAGATTACATGGTAGTCACTAGTACAGGCGCCCAAATCTAGTCAAAGATACGTTGCTTGCCGACTTTAATAGTTTTCTAATTGGCTGGCGCCACTCCTAGTTAATTGAAAACTCTCATAGGTGAATCTAGGGTAGATTGACATGTAGGTACCGAAAGGGCGGGGTAGGGTGATAGCTTAGTGCGTCTTCCCTACACGTAACCAACCTCCGAACCGAGGATCACTGTTTTCAAAGACCAAAAGGAGTTATTTTTCAAAAAGGGCTAAATGTTTTCCAATGGTTGCCAAACAACCTGTTTTCTTAAAAACCCTCTCTTAAGGAGAAATTTTCAAAAACCTTTTTTCCAAAAACCCTAAGTGTAGTCTTCGGATTATGCTTAGTTTTTAGGTGACCTAACTCACCTTAATCAAGTTAGGTGGCGACTCCGAATCTTTTTCAAAAGCCCTTTATTCAAACCTATTTTTCAATTCAAACCTAGTCGCACTCATTCTTCTAGGAGGGTGAGTTCTAACGAGAGAGTACAGCATTTTTCCCGCTTAGGTGAGTATTCCTCGAGTGCAAAAAATCTGGGCGTGACAGTTGGCAAGTAATATATCTTCAGAAGATTTGGGCTCCTATACTAGTGATTACCATGCAATTTTTAGCCTAGCTTTAATAGGAGTGGCTTTGGAAGGTTCGGGAAGGATTTAGAGGACCGGGAATGGCTCGGAAGGCCGAAAAGGAATAGGAACCTTAAGAATAGAGTCCTAGAGGCAGTAGACTTGAAAAATGATGACAGGATGTGTTTGAAGGGTTGACTGGGCCATTAGGAGCAAAATGGTCAACTGGACCGGAAAACTACCGGGATGGACTCGGAATGTCCCGGAAGAAGACTCGATGTTTGGAAACATTACTTACAATTTCCCAGGAGGTTACCTATTTGTTACCCAGAGCTGGTATGGTTAAAAGAGGCGACCGGCCTACTGGGGGCAAAACAGTCATTTTACACAAGGTTTGTCGGAACTGACTCGAAATGATTCGAAAAGGCAATGGAAGGTCGAGAATACTATAATAAGCATTCTTAGGAGGCTACCAGTTTGATACCCAGAGCTGGTGAAGTTAATGGGGCGCTAGGATGCCTACGAGCAAAATGGTCATCTTGATCGGAATGTCTCAGAATTGGCCCGAAACTGACTAGAAGGCGCCTAATCATACCGGATTGTCTTTAAGACAATCCTGAAAGGGTGGACTTACCATTCTGAGGATTTAGGTATTTTCTCGAGAAACGTGTCAAAAATGGCCCTAGGGGTAGTTTGGTTATTTTTCACCAGAGTGGGCTAGCAGGCACAAGCGTTGACCTAGGTTTTGAGTGTTTTTGTCACTCTAACGGCGGTCCCATGATATAGGGGTTTGCTGGCAATTTCCTATATCGACCTGTTTGCGAGTCTTTTCAGCACTCTAACGGTTGCGATATTTATAAGTATTTCTGTTACTCTAACGGGCCGCGATCATTCTAGAGACTGCCTAATCTCTAGAAGCTGTTAGGTGGACTTAGTGCTTGAGGAATCAACTTTCTCAAAAAGCGTGCCAAAACGAACATTTCTTCATTGGCAGGCTAGCAAGCGTCAAAGGTGGACCGTTCTACCATCTTGGGGACTTGGGGTCTCGTCCTAGTCAACAGGTTTGAAGGAACTTACCGTTTTGAAGAGTTTTCTTAAAAAACGTGTCGGATTTGATGGTCTTGCCACCTCGAGGAATCAACTTTCTTGAAAGGTGTGTCAAATTTTATTGGAATTAGAAAGGGGACTTACCGTCTTCGAAAAGACGTGCCCATTGGAATTGGACCGATCAATGCCCCCCAGGGCATTTTAGTCGTTTTGCCTCTATTTTGACCTAAAGGGCCCTCGAAGCGATTGATTAACGGGATTAGACTTGAAAAGTTTATTTAGATTAGAATACATCCATATTGACTTGATTGCAAGTCTAGATGGACTGGAAACTGCCGAGCGGGCAAAAATGAGGTGCTTACCTAATACAATACCTCTTCGGTGTGGGCTTGTTGATGCTTCTTTGTTTAGGTAATCCTGCCTCCATGGAGTGAGAGAGATTTGAGCCTCTCTTGAGATATGGTTCAATGCATGCCATGAATCCTTAGGGTTGGAGAAACCCTTAGGGGTTTAAGTAGGTTTGATTAGTATGAGATTGGATCATCCCTTTCTTTATACGGTTGATTGAATGCATGAGAATGTAATGACTTGAGTTTCTTGAAACTCGTCTTGGGATGGATATTAATGCGTAAGTGTAATGGTAAATACATGGGCAACATAATGGCAATGAATAAGCAGTTTAAAAGATTCCCTTTTCATCCTCTGGGTCTCTTAACCTTTGGAGATGAGAGAGAATACAAGAGAATGTAAAAAGGAAAACAAAAAAACAAAAAAAAAGAAGTTAGTGCTTGGAAATTTTTATGCAACATATGCCCTAGGGGTGCACCTACTTTGAGAGGGAGACTAAGCATGATGTGTTGGCTCACTTTGGAGATAGGGGTTGTCCTTATATGCAATACTATACTTGTGCAAGCATGTTTATTCATTCTTTCACACATTCATGCATTCATTCGATGAAAGTAGGAAGGACAGTTTTATTGCATTTGATTCTGTTTTTTTTTTTTTGCACATGGAATTAAAAGTACATTTGAAGGGGAAGGGGAACATATTTTCCTTGGAACTTTGGCCTATTCTATTTTTTCATTTGAAATCATAAACTACTCTTGAGTCTTCAGACTAGCCTTCTTTGATGGAGGTCGGTGTGAGACCATGATTTCAGATTGTCCTTTATCTTCTTGGTGGCTCTATCTTCGTAAGGGAAGAGGGATTGGGGCCCCTCTTTATGAGATGATTTTGATGCATGCTATGAATCTTTAGGGTCACTTGGTACCCTTAGGAGTTTTGGTTGGCTTGATTTGAGTGAGAAAGGCTTTGGGGCCATTATCTGAGGGTAATCAAATGTATAGAGATGCAATAACTTAAGTTACTTTGAGACTCTAGTCTTGAAATGAATACGAACGCAAAAGTAGTTATGATGCAAAAGATGCATGAAAATCATAATTATAGGAATTGAGGAGCACAACAGCATAGATCGAGCATAATGTAAGGGAAAGTAAAGTAGTCACCATTTCCTCTTTGGTTCTGAAATTAACTCACGTGTCTTAAATCTAGTAGAGGTTTAGCTATGCATGGGGTGCTACATGAGCATGAGGTTAGGGGTTTACTAATACTTCCTAAAAGCTCGGTTCTCGAACCTTCAAATCTTCGGCGTTCACTCTGAAAGGGTTAACTCTATCTTTGGTCAGTGGTTCGAGCGGGGAAACTATCAAGAGACTGTAGGCTGATAAACTAATGTAGCATCCACCTATAGTGAATACACTGTTCTCCCTTCTAGAAGGGTAGTAATCAGGTAATTATGCAAAAATACAAATGTAAGTGAGCGCACCAAGTGTGTGTGGAATTTTCAAAAATAGAGGAAAAGACCTAACAACACACATCCCATTCTGCTTCTTCAACACATACATGGCAGCTAATATGATATAAAATAAAGTGTGAACAATAGTCCATCTACAAAAAGAAAATGCAAGGAGTTAGTAGCTTTTTTGAAAAACTGAATGCAAGATAAGCCAGTTAGTCGATGCAAGAGCACGAATATGGAAACTAATGCAAGGGCATACAAAGGGATGTCGATGCAAGAGCATGAATGTAAGCAATGAATGCAAGTGATGACACTTAATTGAAAACCGTTTTGGAAAATAATGTTTGTTTTAAAAAACTTTAAATTTTTTAGAAACTCTTTTTTTTGGGAACTTAAAAAATTTTTGAAAAGTGGATAAAATTGGTCTGCGAAACTAGAGATTCTAGGCTCGATCCCCAAAGGAGTCGCTAGCTGTCGCGCTCCGAATTTTAAACCAAGCCCTTTCGGCTCGAGAAAAAGCATGGTACTCTCTTGTTAGAACTCATCCTCCTAGAATGACAAGTGCCACTAGTGGTTGTGCTTCAAAAAGTGCAATTATAAGTCCTTAATTAGTACTTTGTTAGCATTAGTTTATGATTATATATGTCTTTTTAGTTATATTTTGATATTAATTAAGTTTATTATACTTTATGTAGGTTTTAGATTTAAATGAAATGATTTCGAATGTAATTTAATCATAGGTTTCAGGAGGTTGCTGTTATGGTACAAGCTGCTGAAGCACATAGAGCTAAACATTTGGAAGCCCATATCTCTTAAACCAAAAAAGGCTATTAGGGCCCATAATATGTTAATTTCATATGACTTTTCGAGATCTACAACTTTTGTGAAGTGACCCAACCCGTTTGGGCACTCAATAGGATCTGTCAGTACGCTTAACGACGGGATTTATTAGATTAACTCACTTTTTAGTTTTAGATAGACAAAAAAGAAGTAAAATAGACTTAGGAGTTTTATGATTTGAAGGAGGAGATGATTTGTAGGGTTGTGGGAGGATTTTGAATGTCCATCTTTGGAGGCAGCCAACTTTTCATCTTTAGTTTTTCTTCTTGTTTTTGTAGTGAATTCAAGATTATATTTCTCAATGCAGTATTTTCTTTATCTAATTATTATTTCAATTCTTGCAATCTTTATAATTCATATTAGTACTTAAATCCGTTCTTGGTATATGTTGAGAAAGTAATTAGGTTACAGGTAGAGATTCAAGATAGTTATTTATTTTTCAATATTTCAAGATCTTGGATCAAGATTCATTTTCTTGCCCATGAATGTCTTCGAAAATAATATTTTTGATCATATCTAGCATGTATGTATAGACAGATTTACAAGCAGGGATACATATACCTAAAATTTTTTATAAGGATATTGATTATAATTGTATATATATTCCTATTAAGAGTACTTTAGAAATTTACTATTATTGATTAAGCTTCAAACATACCTTGTAGATAAGTTTATAAATACCGGGACAGGTATGAATGGGATCTTGATATAAACACTAGTAAATAATTAAATATCAACTCTAAGAGGGTAATTGAATCTTGAGTTTCTTTAATCAAAACTATTTTGGGAACCTACCTGTAGCCCTATTACTGGATTAAACCATGTCAAGACCTGTTTATATTATTGAATATATCCCTAAAATTAGTTTAATTTCATTGCTTGATAATTTAGATCAACCATCTTGAACAATTGATTTTTATTTCCTTTTTGGAAGTTTGCTTGTAGTTTCAATTAATTATGAGCTCGTTATTCTTTTGGTCGTAGATCTTGCTAAACTAGTTTATTCTTGTGTTCATTGTGGATTGACCTCGAACTTACTGAGATATTATTACTGCATCGCAACCGTGCACTGGCAGATATAAATTACAATTTTTAGCGCCGTTGCCGGGGACATTACAAAGCAAATAAGCTAAGGTAAGAAAAAACAAACAAGGCAAAAATAAGAAGAAAAAAAAAAAAGACAAAACGAAAACAAGTAAATGAACTCGAGAGGAATTGATTTCTGCAGAAACAGCTTCACCACCAAACTACAACCACAAGGAAACTCAATCGCTCAATTGGGTAACCTCGTTCCATCCCTACTATCTGTGAACATATTAGATTTTCATTTCTTTATTTTACTAGTTTCTTTTAGATAAATTATATATATTTTTTAGAGGAGGTTTATGGTTTAATTGCAAATTGGTGGTCATTTTATGTGAAGATTTCTGGTTCGGTTGGAAATTTAAATTGAATATTGTTTATTTCTACTTCAGTGTTGTGGCAGATTGGTGCATACCCCACCTGCTTTTGCCACTAGATCTAGACTTCTTCCCAATACTACACCAATACCTATAAATTTTGACATGGTCCACTTACTGGGTAATGATGAAAATAGGGATGGGGGTAATAACATGTAACCCCCACAACCCCAAGTACCTGCACCACCATAGAGAACGATGAGAGATTACCTAAACCCACAAAGACAAACTCCAAACCCTTGCATTATATTACCTCCTGACCAAAATGCATTCCATCTTAAGTCAGGTATCATGCAACTAAACACACATTTTCATGGGATGGATTATGAAAATCCATATACCCATCTTAAAGCGTTTGAAGACGCTTGTAACATGTGTTTTGATAATACCTACTCTATTGAGACCATCCATCTCAAATTATTTATATTCTCGTTAAAGGAGACGGCTAACATTTGGCTAAACTCTTTAAGGCCAAGGACTATTCCATCATGGGATGTCCTTTAGGCCGAGTTTCTAAAAAAGTTCTTTCCTGAGCATCGCATAGAGGCAATTCGTTGCCAAATTTCACAGTTCACTTCTTTTGATAATGAAACATTTTACCATAGCTAGGATAGATATTTCATTTTTTAATTTGCGTCATCATCATGGACAAGACCCATGTAGGTTGGTTAGCACTTTCTTTTCGGTATTGACTCTCGAACTCTAAAGGTTTTTGGACACAATGTGCAATGGTACTTTCTATGATAAATCTCCAGAAGAAGCTTATGACTTCTTTGATTTTTTAGCTGATAACGCGAGAGATTGGGACACCACAGGGACTAAAAATCTCAAGATTAGAAACAACCTAAGGACAGGCACCATGTACCCGTTAAGGCATTTAGATGAGGATAATTCAAAGATAGCCACATTGACTAAGCGATTAGAGGCCTTAGAAATGAAAAAAATTACAACAATTTAGAGTGAAGCCCAAGTTAATTGTAGTGTGTGTGATAGTAATAAGCATCAGACAGATCTCTATCCCATAATTCCAGCCTTCAAGGAAGTGTTGCATGGCTAAGTAAATGTCATTGCTCCTTAGAGTAAATCAACACAAACCTCACAAGGACAAGGAAACCCATATGCACCTACATATAACCAAGGGTAGAGGAACCATCCCAATTTTAGTTGGAGAAATGATGGTAACTCAGCACCCCAACAATTTCCAACACTAACATCAAACGCGTATAGACCACCTCCTACAAGAATTGTAGAAGATCCTTTGACCCAATTCATATAGGTACAACAAGCAACTAATGCTAGACTTGATACATCCATAGAAGAGTTAAAGACTTTGTTTGCTCAATCACTGACCAAAGAGAAAGACACATTCCCTGCACAACCATTACTCAAACCTAATAGGCAAGCTTATTGTGTAGAGATAAATCCAAATCCACCAAATCATGAGCAAGTTCAAGCAGTAACCACCCTAAGGAGTGGAAAAGCCATAGATAAAACTATTCATAGTAAAGAGTTTGCACCTAGGGAGGACTCAAGTGAGGGAGTAGAAAAAATATTAGAAGTGGATAAAGAAAATCCTAAAGAGGTAGTGGAGGAGTTAGGACAGAAGCCTAGGGAAGATGAGTTTAGGGATAAGTTAGCGAACATTAACATAGAGGATTTGTCACATCTCCCATTCCCTCATAGATTAGCTAAACCAAAGTAAGAACTAATAAATTTTGAAATCTATGAGGTATTCAAGTAAGTAAAAATCAATATTATGTTCCTAGATGCCATTAAGCAGATCCCTTCATATGCAAACTTCTTAAAGGACTTGTGCACCATGAAAAGACGGCTCACTGTGAGAGAAGCCTCTTTTCTAAACCAAGAAGTTAGACAAGTTCTATAAGTAAATCTTCCACAAAAATACAAGGACTCAGGGAGTCCAACTATTCCGTGCATAATTGAAGATCATAGGGTTGATAACACTTTGCTGGATCTAGGATTCAGTGTGAACCTGATACCTTATTCTGTTTACCAATAATTAGGGTTAGGAGAGTTAAAACCTACCAGAATCACCTTACAATTAGCTGATTATTCAATTAAGATTCCTAGGGGCATGGTAGAAGATATGTTTATCTAAGTGGATAAATTATACTTTCCAGTTGATTTCGTAGTGTTAGACAATGTGGGGAACTCATGTTATCATTCTCCAATCTCTGTCATTCTAGGTCATCCTTTTCTAACAACATCCAATGCTATTATTCATTGTAGAGGTGGGGAGTTGAACTTATCTTTCAAAAACATGACTATAGAAATGAACATCTTCCATGCGAGTAAGAAACGAGGAGAGTGTGAAGACATCACGGAGGTTAGCATGATAGACATTCTAGTACAAGAACATTTGAATAGATAATTCCTGATAGATCCACTTGAGAATCTTAATTCTGAATGAGAAAATAGAGTGCTTTGAAGAAATAGTGATAAACGAGGAAGCAATAGAGTGCATTCTTGTTATGCTTGTGAGTCATTGGACCTAATGTGTTGAGCCATTAGGGCTCAATGTTTGTAAACCTGAACCATCAGAAGTTGAAGCTCTTATTCCAAAGCGGAAACCATTGCCATATACTCTTAAATATATATTTTTAGGGGATGGTGAATCTCACCTAGTAGTAATATCTTCTAGCCTGTCTGAAGGCCAAGAGGATAGGTTGAAAGAAGTGCTATTAAAGCACCGCAAAGCCATAGGGTGGTCAATTGCTGATTTACATGGGTATTAGCCCATTAGTTTGCACACATTGCATATACTTGGAGGAAGAGACTAAACCGGTTCGCCAAATGCAAATGCGATTGAACCCTAATATGAACGAAGTAGTTTAAGGAGAAGTGTTGAAACATTTCAATGTGGGTATTATTTACCCAATAGCAGACTCTAGGTGGGTGAGCCCTACTCAAGTGCTCCCTAAAAAGTCTAGACTAACAGTGGTGAAAAATGATAAAAACAAATTAGTACCCACTAGGATCCAGATAGAATCGTGAATGTGCATCGACTATAGACGTCTCATTGTCATCACCACCAAAGACCATTTTCCATTACCATTCCTTGATCAAATCGTAAAGTGCGTGTTGGGTGGAGCTTATTATTACTTTTTAGATGGGTACTCGGGCTAGAATCAAATAGAAATAGCCCCAGAAGATAAAGATAAAACTACATTTACTTGTCCTTTTAGCGTGTATGCTTATAGAAGAATGCTTTTAGGCCCATGCAATGCACCAGCCACTTTCCAAAGATGCATGATCAGCTTATTTAGTGACATGGTAGAAGAAGTCTTCATGGATGATTTTTCTATCTATGTGAATACCTATGACCAATGCCTAGAAAATTTGGAAAAAGTTTTGTAAAGATGTAAAGAGACCAATTTGGTCCTTAATTGGGAAAAGTGTCACTTTATGGTGATACAATGGATAGTGGTAGGACATATAATTTCAAATAAGGGGATAGAAGTTGACAAAGCTAAGATTGATCTTATTCAGAACCTTCCACCCCCTACAAATGTTAAAGATGTCCGTTCATTTTTAGGGCATGCCAGGTTTTATCAGCAATTCATTCTAGGTTTCAGTGCTATTTCTTGTCCTATGTCCCACTTGCTATCCACGGATGTCCCATTTGAATGGATATCCCCTTGCCAACAAGTTTTTGAGAAGTTGAAATGGCTCTTGACCACTGCACCCATCACACAAGCCCTAGGTTGGTCTTTAGTGACTTCTCTATAGGGATAGTGCTTGGTCAAAGAAAGGACAAGAAATCATATGCCATCTATTATGCTAGCAAAACTTTAAATGATGGGTAAATGAACTACATTACCACTGAGAAGGAGCTTTTGTTGTGGTCTTTGCCCTTGATAAGTTTAGATCCTACTTAGTTGGCTCACTTGTCATAGTTTATACTGATCATGCTGCACTTCAGTACTTGCTCACCAAGCCAGATGCTAAGCCACGACTCATTTGTTCGATTATACTCCTTCAAGAGTTTCATATAGAAATTCGGGACAAAAAAGGGATAGAAAACATGGAAGCTGATCATTTGTCTCGCCTTTCGGTAGATAGCCGAGACCAAGACAAATCTCCGATTTCTAAACATTTTCTTGATGAATAACTTTTTTCCATCTAGTCTATTACTCATACTAGCACCCCTTGGTTTGCAAATATAGGTAATTACTTTGTCTCACGTAAGATTCCATCTCAATGGTCATCCAAAGACAGAAATAAATATTTTCAAAATGTGGCACTTTTCATGTGGGATGAGTCATACCTTTACAAGTATTGCTCTGATTAGGTGACTCATTGATGTGTACTAGACAATGAATTTCAATCCATAATTAGTTTGTCATTCATATGCTTGTGGTGGGCATTTCTCCACCAAGAAAACCATTGCTAAAGTCCTCCACTGTGAATTTTATTAGCCTACCTTGTTTAGAGAGGTCCATAAATTTTGTACTACCTGTGATAGATGTCAAAGACTAGGTACTCTTACTAGAAGAAATATGATGCCCTTGAATTCCATAACTGTCATAGAAATATTTGATTGTTGGGGCATCAATTTTATCGATCCGTTTCCTAGTTCTTTAGGGCATCAATACATTTTAGTGGGTATTGATTATGTGTCTAAGTGGGTAGAGACAATAGCATCCTGGACAAATGATCACCCAGTGGTGATTAAATTTTTAAAAGAAAACATCTTTTCAAGATTTGGGAAGCTGCGTGCTATCATAAGTGATGGTGGCACCCACTTCTGTAATAGACCCGTTGGGGTCTTGGTGCATAGATATGGAGTGCTACACAAAGTCGGAACGCCCTACCACCCACAAACTAGTGGCCAAGTAGAATTCGCCAATAGGAAAATTAAGCACATCTTAGAAACAACCATGAACCCAACTACAAGGATTGGTCGTTAAGGTTGGTGGTTGCACTCTAGGCGTACCGAATTGCATACAAAACATAGTTAGGCATGTCACCCTATAGGCTCGTTTATGGCAAAGCTTGCCATTTACCCGTTGAACTTGAACACAAAGCCTGTTGGGCCATTAGACAAATGAATGCAAGCACTGATGACCCTAAACACCATCGAAAACTTCAACTCTCAGAGTTGGACGAAATACGTAATGATGCTTATGAAAATGCACGAATCTCAAAAGCCAAGATGAAATTTCTTCACGACCAACATATTTCTCAAAAAAATTTTAAAGTTGGTCAAAAGGTCCTTCTGTACAACACTCGGTTACATTTATTTCTTGGGAAGTTGTGTAGTAAATGGTCGGGATCTTATATAGTGAAGATAGTCCACGATAATGGGGCTATCAAAATTTGAAACCCCACGAATGACAATCAATTCACAGTCAATGGTCATCGTCTAAAACATTATGTAAAAAATTTTGTGGCAGAAATCAAAACACTACGTCTCGAAGATCCACCTCCATTAGAGTAACATTCAACTGGTAATCGTGTATATTAGTTTTGTTTTATTTTTTTTAGAATCTCTAGGGTCTAGTGTGCCTTTCATCACGTAAGTTTGTGACTTCCCTCTTTCTCCCATTGAGGCCAATGTGCATACTAAGTTGGAGGGGAGGGGGGGGGCGGAGATCAATATGGTGATGAATTGCATACTGCTCTTTCTTAAAAAAAAAACAAAAAAAAGAGTTGTCCAGACTCTTATAACGGCCGTTTGGATGCCTTTCTTTACTTTGAATTCTTTTAGCAGTCTGAAAAATAGGCCATTAGCCATCCGGACATCCCTCAGGGCTAGTTTGGATGGAATTTCACAATTAGAAAATTTTTTTTGAACCGGTTTGTGGAAGGCTACTAGCCGTCTAGACGCCTCCCAATACTTAGAAAAATTTTGAATCCAATTGTGCATGGCCACTGGCCATTTGGATGCCCCATTCAAACACCCTTCGTGCCTTAGAAAAATTTTTAAATCGGTTTAGACGAGCTCACTGGCTGTCCGGAAGCCCCGTCTGGATGCCTTCTGACCGTTCGGAAGCCCTTATGGGACCGTCTGGATGCCATATTTTAAGTTGAACAGCACCATTTTGGACCCTCGTCTGAACGCCCTTGTCCGAATGCCCTTCAGGGGCCGTCCGGACGCCCCTCCACGTTTATAAAAAAAGCCAATTTCCTCCGTTTTGTCTTATTTGCACACCCAAAAAAATTTTGTTTTAGAGAGAGAAGGAGTGTTCGAACAAGGTGACGAAGAGTTGTGCCCCTTCAACTTCCCGCCTTTTCGTCTTCTAAAGTAACAAACGTAACCCTTCACTTCCCTATTCGAATCGTTCCATTCCTATTTATGCTTTACTAGGATTGAGACTGTTGCTATAATTGTAATTATGTGGTGGTGTTTCTTGCGATTCATTTTGTGAAGTTGTATTGATGGCGTTAAAAGGAAGTAAGAAATTTGCTAAAAAGTTTGTAACAATAGAACCCTTTGAACCCGACTACTCTTTGGACTATGACTCTAAAATTTTTACTAGTCACCAGGCCTATTTAGACTTTAGGAAAACTTGGGCGCACAAAGCTACAGCCATTGAGCGAAACATAGAAATATAGAATTTTGGGGGTGGGTTTGCCTTAGAAGGCAAGTTCGAAAGGTGGGGATGGAATGACCTAGACGCCTATAGGGGAGAATGTATTTCAACCCTTTGTGCCGAACTTATGACCAATATCTTAGTGCCTGGCAAAATTGAGGGTCTAGAGAGGTTGTTTACTTGGGTAAGAGGACGAGATATAGTGATTACCCCAGCCACTTTCTATCACCATTATGGACTTAGGCGTGAGCCTAATGCCGAGTTTTGCCATGAGATTGGGACTCCGAGCCTCACTGAGATGGCACGGGGGATTTTAATTGATGATCAGCCTTGGGGTTGAGGGGAAGACCCAGTGTGAGAAAAAGTTTTTGAAAATGAGGTACTTTCCATTGTTCCTATTCTCATGCTATTATCTGTTACCCCAAGCCTGCTATTCCTAGATCAGCCTACCCCGTGCCCAGTTAATGTGGGCATTGGAACCTAAAAGACTATAGACTTGCCTAGGTATATGTTCATCCAGTTATATCATGATGCGACCAACATAATCCAAGGGGATAGCATTCTATTCATGTGTATGCTTACTTCCCTAATCCTTGAGTCTGGAGTCAACCCACCTTCGTTCTTTTCAAGAAGGTTTTCCATGGGTGCCATCAATATGACTTCCAATAACAAGTCAAAAGCATAATATAGGAGCCACAGGAAGAAAAGGACAGAGGAAGATGAAGCAGAGGGGGAAGGAGGAACATCGACTGAGGGAAGTGGCCAAGTTGGGCAGCCTTTGTTGGACAAGGTGATGGAGATGTTGGAGTTGCAGGCATTGACACAGCAACACCAGACTCAACTTTTGGAGGCCCACACCAATGCTTTTGGAACTTTTCAGATAGAAGTCTATGGTAGGTTTGATAGAATTGACAAGGAACAGAAGCAACATGGCCAAGCGATTGAGGAGTTGCAAAGAGAGATATCCCGTTTAGTTTGGGATCCATCCATTGATATGTAGTGGATAGTAGTTGTTAGAGTTTAGATCATTCACATTCATGATTAATGTATAATTGACCTAAAACTCTTGGTTTTTATACTTTTATTGCTATGTTTGTGTTGTTGAGTTTAGATTGTGCGTCATGCTTTGACGGTCTAAAACTCTGTCATAGTAGAACTAATTGTGTTTTTTATTTACATTAGTTAATGGAGTAATGTTTATCTTAATTTATGTTATGCCATTCATTTTCTTTATTTTATTTTGTTTTATTTATTGTTGTGACTTTCTTTTAAGAACAAGACTAATAAAGCAATTTTGATAACCATGTCACTCAAAGGGAGTAAGAACATATCACAACAAGGAATCAAATAGTTTGCTAACTCCTGGGAGAGGGATATGTACATGAACTCATTTTAGGGTTGGTAGGTGTTAATCGAACGCCAAGTGCAGCTCTCAGATTTTTCTGATAGATTTTTAAAATCTATATTCATGCAGCAGGGTTAACTTTGGATGTGAAAGAGAGAAGGTTCAGTGAATGTTGACATGGGCGAGAATTTTATGCTTATTCGAGTGTGATTGAGACACCCGGGCTCTCCGTTCAATCCAAAGTAAGGGGGCACGCGATCACTATTGCAGCAGATGATGTTTGTGAACTTCTGACTTTGCCACGTGTTCCGAGGCCATATTTTGCATTGTTTGAAGGAAATTCACCCCTTATTAATGTGTTGTGTGCCGAATTACAAAAAATACCAACAGTGGGTCATCATTCTATCATACTCATGTCATATTCAAAAAGGGAGTACAAACTATTGAATTTGATCATTTTCTCAAATATTATACCTAAAGTGGATTCGGGTGTTTTAGTGGATCACTATAGGTGTTTTTGGCTTCATATTATTGGTAAAGGATATACTATTGATTTGTGTTAGCAACCCATTTTGGCCACTCGGCGATATCCTGCCCGAACGAAAACACCTCCAAATCAACACAAGCATACTCAAGCCCAAACCAGCTTCCCAGATCCAATCCAATTTGTCAATCGCTTTGTGGGCCCACTGGGTCCAATAGAGGTAAAATAACCAAAATGCCCCAGTTGCATTAGTCAGTCCAGTCTAGACTGGCACGTCTTCTATAAAGCGATAAGTCCATTCAAATCCAAAGTCAAATCCAGTTGTTCTGTCATACGAGAAAGTTGTTCCCTTATTGACAGTAAGACCATCCAATCTAGCACAACATGATCACCGAGAACGCTTATTTCTGAGATCGGTAAAGCCCCTTTCACACTTATCTTTGGAAAGTACCTAAGCCCCTGAGATGAAAGAGTGATTCACTTCTAGAGCTTGCTAGCCCGCCAATATAGAATGTCCTCTCATTCAGCATGTTCTTTGAGAAAGCACAAATCCCTTAAGAACGGAAGAGCGTCCAAGTCTAGCACGTACTTTGTGAAAGCACAAACCCCTTAAGAACGGAAGACAGTCCCAATCCGGTACGATATTCGAGAAAGTTTATCCCTCAAGGCAATAAGACCCTTTCAAGCCTGTCCACCTAGAAAGTACCAATTCCTCAGACAGAAGTCCAGACCAGATCCAGGTCGGTCAACATCGATGCCTGTTAGCCCGTTCGAGTGAAAAATGACCATTTTGCCCCTAACAGGCCCGGCACATTGCTCGAGAAAGTATAAAGTCCTCGGAATGGTAAGACCACCTTCCAAAGTCTTTCCTAGATGGTCTGGCATGCCCAGTGGCATCTAGTCAACCCCCGTCCTTTCCCGGAGGTTTCCTGGTCAAAATAATAATTTTGCCACTAGGCATCCAAATACTTTAGGAAACCACACCGGCTTTGGGTATCAAACCAGTAGCACCCTAGTCAATCCTGGTCAACCCCAGTCAACTTTGGTAAACTCCAGCCAACCCTAGTCTCTAGTTAACTCCAGTCGACTCTGGTCATCCCAGTCAACCCCGGTCAATCTTGGTCAACCCTAGAACTCCCGAGATGAGGTGGCCACCATCCGATCACTCTCTTTAACCATACCATCTCTGGGAATCGAATCGACAACCTCCAATACACTTTCTAGATTACTCCCTTCCATTTCTAGTTGGGCCCCGCTGTTCGTCACCTTCCCTTTTTTAACCAGAACCTCCTTGCTCCACTTCGAGTGAAGTATAACCTTTCTTTAGTTGTGCGCCACTAATAGTGGTGCATAACCCCCCCATAATTGGTTAAAATTGACTAGCCCCATATCTAGCCTTTTTTTAAGCCTGCATTAAACCTACGAGTGGCACACGACCAAGATTAGGCTATACGCCACTAAGAGTGGTGCACCACTCTCCCTTTTTTGCACTACAAATATAGAACCCCTACACTGTTTTGTGTTGGAAAAAATTATCCAGAAACTCCCCCTATCTACTCCAGATAACTCCCGCAGCCCTCTCTTTCTCTCTCGAAGTCCTTTCGGCTGAGTCCGAGTCTAAACTCCTGAAGCCCTAGCTCCCAAGCTCCACCGAATGTCCGCCTCACTGCCCGGAAGCTCCTGAAACCTTCTCAAGTCCAAGGTCTAAACCTCCGCCAAGGAAAGAAGGAACGAGACATGGTAATCCCCATTTTACCCTTTCGTACTCCCCTCCTTTCTCTTCTCCCTTCGAACCCACTTGGGTTCTTCTCTTTTTTAATCCCCTATCTCTAAACCACCCTTTTCTTGCATGCTTAAAATAAGACGATGTTAAGTCCACGTCGAGAGCGAGCAAGAGGAGATTACCAATCGGGACTCTCTTCTTAGCCTTCGTTTGCTTCACGACATGATCGTAGGGCCCTCTTGCAATATAGTGATACCTAACCTTGTATGTTTCATGCCATTACTATTGTCAAATTGCATTTGCATTCTCATCATGTCTTTACCCCTTAAAACCATTTTTCAAAGTTGTTTTCTCAAAATCACAATTCTAGGTGGATCCTAACCTACTTGTGGTTAGGGTTTTTCTAGAAAAGTGTGACATTTTAAATGGCTCCCGTTAGCCTACATTTCTTTCTTTTCAAAAACCCCGTTCTTAGAACGATCCTAGTCTTTTCATGATTATGGTTGTTTAGAGAAATGTGTGACATTCAAAAGGACCTGGAAGGTCTACATTTTTTGTCTCGTGCCTTTATTGTTTTTCAAAGACACAAGCCTAAAGTGATTCTAACCTTTCAATGCCTAGAATGGCTTTAGGCAAAGTGCAATATTAATTTGGATTTCTGAAATCCAAGTTAAGGTTTCGGGCGCTAAAACATATTTTCAAAAGACTCAGTTTTCGAACCATTTTCAAAACTTATATTTGTTAAACCCTAAAAGTCCAATCTTAGGAAAATCTCATTTTTTGCCAACTTGGAAACCATCCATTTTTAAGTGAAAACCACCCATTTCAAATCCCTTAAATCACTCCTTTTTAAAACCTTCCAAATTTAGACATAATTTAACTCCTTCCATTTCGAAAACAATCCAAACTTGCCTTTTTCAAAATCAAATAAAATCTTTTCAAATCAAATCAAATCTTTTTTAATCAAATCTCAATCTTCTTGAAAGGGAAACATTTTCAAATGAAATCTTCCTAAAAAGAAACATTTTCAAGTCAAATCCTTTCTTGAAAAGGAAACATTTTCAAATTAAAACTTTCCTAACAAGTAAACTTTCTAAAAATGAAAGCTTTCTAGAAATAGAAAATCATTTCAAAATTCCTACTCTTTCAGACTCTTGTCTGAACTACGATTAACCTGATCCTCTTTAAGGAAGTACGTAGGCAACCCTTCATGGGGTGTGGTCATAACCTTTTTCAAATTTTCAATTTCATTTTTCCAACTCTAATCCTTCTTTCAAACTCTTTTTCAACTTTTTCAAAATTTTTTCTAAGTGGATAGCATTAAACATAGTTAACCAATGAGTAATAATTAGGTGAGTTAAAGGTGATTAGACATATAGGTACTGTAAGGGCGGGGTAGGGTGATAGTCTTAGGACATCTTTTCTATACGTAACCAACCCCCTAACTTAAGAATTTTTGTTTCAAATATCAAAACTAGAGTTAGTTTTCAATAGGGCTTTCCAACGTTTTTAGGTTGTCAAACAACCCTACCTTCTAAAACCCTCTCATGAGGACGTTTTTCAAAATCCTTTCCAAAACCTAAGTTTAACCCTTGGGTTTTACTTGGTATAGATGACCTAACACATCTTTAAATATGTTAGGTGGCGACTCCAAAGACCTTTTCAAAAGGCCCTAATCAATTCCATTTCAAAAATTCAAATCCCGTCGCATTCGTTCTTCTAAGAGGACGAGTTCTAACAAGAGAGCACCGCACCAAATTCCAACCCCCAGGCCAAGAGAAGAAGGGCCTGACGTCCGAAAACGAGGCGTGACAGCTTGGCGACTCCACTGGGGACAATTAAAGGGTTTGGCCTATGTCATGTCGAATCACCCTTTACTCATCTTAAGTTCACCGGTTACGTTGTTTAGTTATATCCACTTTCTAAACTTTTCAAAATGCCAAAATTTTCAAAATGATCTTTGTTTTGTAAAAATTCAAACATTGCATTCATTACATACTCTTGCATTGTTCATAAATCAATATTTTATTTTGCAATTGAGTTCCTCGAAAAGTACTAACTCTATGCATTTGTTTTATAGGTGGACCCTTGTTCACATTTTAATTTATGTTCATAAACTGCCATGTATGCTATGTATGACAGGATGTATGGGAGTTGTTGGGCTCTTTCCTCTAATTTCCAAAATCACACACACACTTGCATATGCATTTTCATGAAATATTGACCCTAGTTACTACCTTCTACTTTGAAGGGAGAACAGTACATTAATTGTTGGTGGTAGGCAGAGATGTCACCTAACCAACGGTCTTTAGATAATTCCCCACTCGGATCACCAACCTATAATTGCATCACCCCATGGAGTAGGCCTAGGTTTGAAGATCTGGGATCTGAGCTTTTTAGAAAGCATTAGTAGCCCTCAACGTCATGTTTATATAGCACCCGTGCATAGCCAAACCTCTGCCCAATTTAAGGCACGTGTTTTTCAAAACCAAGGAGGAAAGAGCAACGATTTTTTAATTTCATTACTTCTGTTGTTATTATGTTTGCATACATGAATGCCTTGTTATCAGTATCTTGTTATTCATGCTATTAAACTGTCCATGCATATGTAATCATCGCAAGGCAAGAGTGATAAAGTAACTCAAGCCATTTGCATAGGATCAACCTCCAACAGAATGGCCCATAGGCCAATCTCAAATCAAAAGCCCTACCCAATTCCTTAGGGTTCCAAACCCTAAGGGTCATGGAATGGATCCAAGAATCATTTCATAAGAGGGGCCCTAATCCCTCTCACTCATGGAGATAAGGTTACTATATGACAAGGGGCAATCCGGAGACAATGTCATTCAATGACAAACTCCCAATATCAACAAGGTGAAACCGAAGACTCGAAGAGTGGTTTAGATAGGTGGAAAGTCCCATGGAAAATGTTCCCTTCCCCCGATCTATGTAATTTCAGCTTTCTATCTCAAAAGAAATAAAATAGTTTTTTCTATTTTCCTTGAATGAATGGTTATGTAGGATGAATGAAACATGCACAAGTATAATATCTGCATACAGGGGCAATCCCATATCTCCAAAATGAGCCTTAGCATCGTACCTAAATCCCGACAAGCAAGGACACCTCTAGGACATGCATTACATAGAAAATTTAAAAAATACCGTATTGAATACCAATCTCTCTCTTTCCTTATAGGAAAAATGAAGGCAGAAGAGGAACTTTCAAAAAACCTGTTAACAATGGGGAAACTATTGACATATCATCTTTGCTTCTAGAAGCAACCCTTCGACTACAAAGAATGATACCACTAAATAATGAAAGTGGGACCCAAACATCAATGCAATTGTAAATCACCCTCATGGAATCTTTGTTCCTAAGGGCACACCCTTTCCAGTAAGGGTTCGAGGACCTGAAAACCAAAACTCGCACCTCATCAGTATCCAATCCCAACAAACTGATCTAGACCTAACCTTTGAAGCCACCTCTCACTATCCATACTTCGGCATCATCCTTACCCCACTTCCAAAACCTGAGCCCATGGTCACAATGACTTGGTTTACATCCCAAACTAGTGCTAAAACAACTGTGCAACCTAACCACCCATTTCTCCTACAAAGCATTCCGCTACTGCCCTTCATACTACCTATAATAACTACCCAGACAGCAAAGCCTGAACCAGTCCCCGCCATTTTCTCTACAAAGGTCATTCTGCCTGTCATGACCTAAATGCCCATCGTAAACCTCCACCATGTCTCGTGGAACTACTCTCCAGCCATGCCTAAGAAAACTGAAGAACCAGTGTCCGAAATAATTGGGATGACTAGATCTGGGCATTGTTATACCTCTGCTAAGATAGAAGGGAAAAGGAAAAGCAAAGGCAAAGAAAGGGAAAGCACAAACCCTCTCATCGAATAGGAAATCTTAGAGTTCACTAAAGCTTTGGAAAAGAATGATTACGACATCAAGGAACAGCTCAGAAAAACACTTGCTCACATCTCCACGCTAGGTCTGCTACTCTCTTCTGAGACTCACTGAAATGCTTTGCTCAAGGTCCTTAAAGATGCTCATATGCCAGAAAGCTTCACCACTGACAATCTACATGACATGGTTAGCCTTTTCATGGCACCCAACGTCATTACATTCTTCGATGACGAAATCCCGGCCGATGAGACAGGATACAATGGGTCAGCTTTAAATGTCCACCCATACTCGACCCTGGAAAGGTTAGGTATGGACCAAACATACTTTAATCGTAGCACTACCATTATCCGAGCCTTCGACGGATCCTGCCGAGAAACCATGGGAGAGATTGAGATGCCTGTCATAGTAGGGCCTGTAAACTTCACTATAAAGTTCCAAGTCCTACAGATACCTTTAGCCTACAACATGTTGTTAGGTCGACCATGGATCCATTCGGTAGGCATTGTACCATCCAGTCTCCATCAAAATGTCAAGTTCATCATTGGTACCAAGCTAATCACCATCATCGCTGAAACTGAGTATGCCATCTACAAAGCAGATGAGATCCCATATGACGGAGTGAAAGTCTCCTCCAGTTTCCAATCCTTCTAGTACGTCACAATGGTACAAGAAGGAGACCAAGTAAAGCCAAAACATTCTTCAAATGCTCAGATGATAGCTTGTTACTTCCAAACAATAGGGTATCAACTTGGAAAGGGGCTCGAGAAAAAACTACAAGGAAGGCCAGAAAAAGTGGAGTTACCACCGGCAGAACCTCCATCTGGGCTAGGGTATAAACCAACCAGAAAGGAGGTATGGGCACAATGGAGAGAAAGGAAAAGACCTACCATTGAAGGCGGATTGATCAACCACTTTGCCCTGCTAAGTCTACCTGGGCCATAGCAAGAGAATGCTCCCAGCTCTTCTTAAGAAGTTCTAATGGTCAACATAGATTATCCCTCGGAAGAAGAGATACACCATGCTCCCATCTGGCCAGCTGGCCCGGGTGAAAAGCCCAGCAATTGGACCAACGAAAATCTCATCTTGGCCCGAAACTTTCGGTATTGAAGACCATCAACGAAAAGTCTAAGAGTGGCCGGCTCACTTTTCACATTTTCTCTAAATTGTGTTCTTTTTATTTTCCATTTTGCGAATGTGAGTCATCAAATAAAATTATTGTTTAGATTGTGAGACAAATCTCTTTATTTTGTTCTTTACCAAGGACCCCCAAATTCAACACCTTACTCAACTAATTGAAAGAATGCCTTGTGTTGAAAACCATGACTTCGATGCTGAGTTTGATCACTGATTCTTGGGAGTGCAATTTGAGATAGATCACATGGATGAGATACCAGAAGAAATCTGGGAACATGTAGAAAAGCATGAGAGCCGCACTACCCCCAACATCGAGGAAACATAAATAGTCAACTTGGGGAACATAAAAAATCCAAAAGAACTCAAAATCGACACAGGACCAGACTAGGGGCACCAGAAAGAATTGCTGGAATTATTAGCTGCATACCTTAATGTCTTCGCTTGGTCTTATCAGGATATGCCAAGGTTGGATGAGTCTATTGTTGAGCATAGACTACCCCTAGATCTTAAGATGAAGCCATTTAAGGAAAAGCTGCGAAGACTTAAGCCTGAAACCTGAAATTGAAGGAGGAGGTGATTAAACAATTTAATGCCGAATTTCTACAAGTGGTGGAGTACCCCTAATGGCTTGCCAACATTGTCCTTGTCCCAAAGAAGGATAGAAAGGTTCAAATGTGTATCGACTTCCAAGATCTCAACAAGGCAAGTCCGAAAGATGATTTCCCCTTGCTGCACGTCCTCATCGATAACACGGTGGGGCATGAGATGTTCTCCTTAATGGATGGATTTTTAGGATACAACCAGATCAAGATAGTAGAAGAAGACCGGAAAAGACCGCTTTCATCACCCCATGGGGAGTATATTGCTATCGGGTGATGCCCTTTGGGCTCCAAAATGGGGGGGCAACTTACCAGAAGGCCATGGTGACCCAGTTTTATGACATGATGCATTAAGAGGTAGAAGTCTATGTTGATTGTATGATTGTAAAGTCAAAGGTACGGGAAGACCACCTAGTCAATCTACGGAAGGTATTCGATCGGCTCCATAAGTAGCCGCTCAAGCTAAATTCAGCCAAATGCACTTTCAGGAAATTATTGGGGTTCATTGTCAAAAAAAAGGGAATTGAGATTGACCCAGCAAAAGTCAAATCTATTGTCTAAATGCCTCCCTCAAGGGGGAAAACGAAGATTCGGTCCTTTCTAGTGAAGTTAAATTTCATCAGCCGCTTCATCACCCAGATGACTCACCTTTGCAAACTAGTTTTCAAATTACTCAAGAAAAACATTTTGAAAGAATGGAATGAAGATTGCCCAAAGGATACACTCAGAAACCTCCAATCTTGGTGTCGCCTACTCCAGGGAAACCACTTCTGATGTACCTAACTGTTTTGGACACCTCCATGGGGTGTGTCTTGGGGCAACATGATAAAACTAGAAAAAAGGAGATAGCTATCTACTATCTCAGTAAGAAATTTTTGCCATATGAAGTGAAGTACTCAGCTCTGGAAAAGACGTGTTGTGCCTTGGCTTGGGCAGCCTACTAACTGTGACACAACATGCTCTACCATACAACATTTTTCATTTCTCAAATAGATCCAATCAAATACATCTTTGAGAAACCAACCCTATCTAGTAGGATTGCCCGATAGTACATGATCTTATCGAAATTTAACATCACCTCCACTACTCGTAAGGTGGTCAAGGGGCAGGTGATAGCTGACTATCTCGCTGAGTACAGCCATCAAGGTAGATAATGGAACAGAGATCCCGCTGCTCCAGATCTTCGTGAAAGATGTCCCCTTTTATTGTCTGCATGCTAGCATTGGGCCAGACGATCGACCATGGTTTTATGACATTATGAGGTACATGTAGCTAAAAGAGTTTCCTAGCCAAGCCTCTCACAACGATCAGAAAACCATCTGCAGAATAGCGAAGCACTACTTTATAGCTTGGAATAAGCTCTTCAAAAGGTCTTTGTTTGGCCCACTAAAATGTGTAAACGCTACGGAGGCTAGGAAAATCATGGAAGAGGTACATGGGGGAACCTATGACCCCCATATGAATGGCCATACCTTATCCAAGAAGATCATCAGGACAAGTTACTACTGGTCAACTATGGAATGAAACTGCATTCGATATGTTCTACAATGCCATAAGTGTCCAATACATGGGGATATGATCAAAGCCCTACCGATTAAGCTCCAGTCTATGTTAGCACCGTGGCCTTTCTCCATGTGGGGGATAGACAAGGTAGGCCCCGTCACTCCTAAGGTCCCCCAATGGCCACCAGTTCATCCTAGTTGCCATAGACTACTTTACCAAGTGGGTAGAGGGGGCCTCTTATGCCCAAGTTATGAAGAGGGTAGTCAACAAGTCCATTAAGAATCACATTATCTCCCGATTTGGAATCTTATAGTCTCTTATATCGATAATGCCTTCAATCTAAATAATAAGATGATGACTCGACTCTACTGCCAGTTTCATGTCACTCACTGAAATTCTATTGCCTATCGTCCACAGATGAACGAAGCAGTAGAAGCAGCTAATAAGAATATCAAAAGGATCCTCCAAAAAATGATCGATAACCATCAGGACTAGCAAGAGAAGCTCCCATTTGCACTGATGGCTTACAAAACAACCATGAGAAAAATAATATAAGGAACCCCATATGAGTTGGTCTATGGGACAGATGTCGTTCTGCCAGTTGAAGTGGAAATCCCATCCCTGAGGATCATAATAGAAACAAAGCTAGAAGAAGCAAAGTGGGTTTAGAATCGCCTTGCTCAAATCTGCTTACTAGATGAGAAACGGTTGGCAGCTATCCACCATGCCTAATACTACAAAAGGCAGATGATCCAAACCTTCCACAAAAAGGTTCAACCCCAATCCTTTCAACCAGGGGATCTTGTATTAAAGAAAATTCACCCAAACCAGAAGGAAGCCCGGGAAAAGTTCGCCCCCAACTATGAAGGGCCATTCATAGTAAAGAAGGTGTTAATCGAAGGAGCCGCCATTCTGAAAGAAATAGACGGTCAGGAATTCCCAAGCCCTCTAAACTCTAATGCAGTCAAGCATTATTTTATGTAGCAAAGGTGACTTCCACAAGTAATGAAGAAAGTATCTTTCACAGCTCTTATCATCTTCTTTTACCTTTTAAAGAAGAGCTGAATTTATATAATGGAAGTTTTAGAGACTAGGTAGTGCAGTCCAAAATGAAGAGAGGCCATCATTCTTGTCCCCATACAATTCAAAAAAAACCATTGCAAAGCCCATTTGAGCCATTTCATTTCATTCAAAAAGTATCCACTCAGCCTTTAGACCGCTACCCATATTGAAAAAAAAAAAAGGGGTGGCCGGCTATTGCAAGCAAAAGTACATAAATTTTTCCCAAAGAGTCCAAGGCAAAAAGCCAAGAAAGCGGTCTTAGGCTTGAAACCCAAAGTAGAGCAATAGATTGGAATCTCTACCCTTTTCCTTCCAAAAAATCCATAAAACCAAACCCACAATATAACCCTGATAAAGTCCATTCTGATTGGAATAGACGCTTTAGTTCGAAAGAGCTCCTCGCTAGAAAGGAGGATGATGCCTAAAAAGGGTGAAGGAGATGGTAGGAACATGTCTTATGCCTACTGAACTCCTGTTTCTTAACAAAAAAAAAAAAAAGCATAACCCCAAGGACATGACGAAAACCCAAAAGGGCGTCATGGGTAAAAAAAAGTAAGGGCATGGCAAGATACAAAGCTACCGACTAGGTGAAAACCCGCAAAGGGCACCTTAGTGTAACAATGGCAGGGCTGGTACTGGTGAAAACCCTCAAGGGCACTAGTGGCAAAATGAGCTACTAAAAAAAAAAATAAAGCTAAAAGAAAAACTTCTCCAGCTCTGGACCCTAGTTCTCAGCAAAGATATTCCAAAGTGTCAATAGATGAAGTCAGATGGAGAAGTCAGAGGATCATGGAAAGGCATTCTCGAGATCGGCCAGGCATAGCAGAGGAAAAAAGGGGAGCCCTGTAAAGAACATTCTAAAAAATACTTGTCAAGTCACCATAAAAAAACAGTGAATCATAATGCTGTACTAACTCTACAAGGAAAAGCTTATTCAAAAGCTAAGACAACTATGAACAGTGTAAATCATTTGTTGAAAGTCACAAAACAAACTAAAGAAACTGCTCCCTTAAACTTGTAGGAACTCAGGGACACAATCCTGGATGGACAGCAGGACGCAAGAACGATATGAAAAGGTAAGATCCATCCACCATTAGCTACTCCAACATGTGATGGCTCCTCAGCGGACAGAAGGATGGTCATATGAGCCATATGCAACCGCTTTCCTCTAACAAGAAGCACCAGGGCCACCCACACTGCACAAAGCCTCACCTAGTAGCACATAGCCCAAGCTGGGCCCCACCTCAGCCTTTTGCCCCCCAAAACCAGTTTTAAATGGCCTTCTAACTCCATTTTCAAGCTTCAACCTCCAGTTTTCAAATTTTCAAACCTCTTGTCCATCCGACTAGCCTAGCAACCTTCATTAGGTACTTATTTTATCGTTGTCGCTCCCAGATTTTTCACACTCGAGGAATACACAGACAAACGGGAAAAATACTGTACTCTCTCATTAGAACTCACCCTCCTAAAAGAATGAGTACGACTAGGTTTCAATTGAAAATAGATTTAAATAAAGGGCTTTTAAAAAAGATTTGGAGTCACCACCTAACTTGATTAAGGTGAGTTAGGCCACCTAAAAACTAAGAATAATTCGAAGACTACACTTAGGGTTTTTGAAAAATGATTTTGAAAATATCTCCTCAAGAGAGGGTTTTTAAGAAAACAGGTTGTTTGGCAACCTTTGGAAAACATTTAGCCCTTATTTGAAAATAACTCCGTTTTGGTCTATGAAAACAATGATTCTAGGTTCGGAGGTTGGTTACGTGTAGGGAAGACGCACTAAGCCATCACCCTACCCCGCCCTTGCGGTACTTACATGTCAATCTACCCTAGATTCACCTATAAGAGTCTTCAACTAACTAATGTTCAATCCTATCCACTTTAGAAAATAATGTTTAAAAAGACATCATGCATGATATGCAAGTACAAGAAAAGAGAGTTGAAAAATAGATTTGGAAAAGAATTGATTTGATTTGAAAAGAAAGAGATAGAAGTTTGAATTTGGAAAGAAGGTTTTGGAAATTGAAAATAGAGATTTGGAAATAGAAATTTGGAATTGGAAGTTTGAAAATAGATTGTAGATTTGAAAAGATTTTGTGGAAATAGAAACTTGAAAAATGTTGTGACCACACTCATGAGAGTTGCCTACATATCTTTTTAGAGGAATCAGGTCAGTCGTAGTTCAGACAAGAGTCTGATTGAAAATAGAAGAGTTGATTTGGAAAAGAGTTGAAATTGGAATTTGGATTGGAATTGGAAGAATAGGGAAATTTGGACTTTGATTGGAAGATTTCAAGAGATTGGTTTTGAAAAAGTTAGGTTTAGGAAATCTAGACTTAGGAACTTAGAAAAGAATGATTAAACTTGACTTGAAAAGATTTTAGAAAAGAATTGACTTGAATATTAGACTTGGAAGATTAGGAAACTTGAAATTAGGAAATATGTTGATTTAGGAAAATTTCAACTTAGGAAAATTTTAGATTTAGGAAAGTTTTCACATTAGGAACGTTTCAACTTAGAAAAGTTTTAGGTTTAGGAAAGTTTTCACATTAGGAAAGTTTCAACTTATGAAAGTTTTGAATTAAGAAAGTTTTAATTTAAGAAAGGTTTTGAAATAAGAAAGTGTTGAATTTATAAATGTTTTGAATTAGGAAAAGTTTAGTTTAAGAAAGGTTTAGAATTTGGAAAGTTTCAACTTAAGAAAGTTTTGAATTTGGAAAGCTTAGAATTTTAGAAAGATTTGAATTTAGAAAGCTTTAGAATTTTTGGAAAATTCAAAGTTTAAGTTTTCGAAATATTTGAAAATCTAGATTTGGGAGTTAAAGTTTGGACAGGATGTGGAATTAAGAAAGGTTGGAATGAGGAAAGTTTTGGACTTTGAAAGATTTGAAGTTTAGGAAAGTTTAGAACTTAGAAAATTTTGGAGTTTGAAAGTTTTGAATTTAGAAAGTTTAGGATTTGGAAAGCTTTAAAGTTTGAGTTTTAGAAAATTTTGAGATTAGGAAAGGTTTGAGTTTAGGAAAGATTTGAAAACTTAGATTTGGAAAGTTAAGATTTGAAAAGGGGTAGAGTTAGGAAAATGTTGAATTAGGAAAGATTTGAGAATTGAATTTTAAAATTTAGGAAAGATTTTTATGTTCAACTTTTGGAAACTTAAGATTTAGGAAAGTAGAAGATTAGGAAGGGGTTGAATTTAGGAAAGATTTGGATTAGGAAGGGATTGGATTTTGTTTCTAAAAGAGAAAATTTGATTTTGTTTCCAAAAACGGAGGATTGGATCTAGTTTCCTAAACGGGAGATTGGATTTATTTTCTAGAGGGAAGATTTGATTTGACAAGGATTTGAAAAAGGAAATTTTAGAAACCCTAGATTTGGAAGTGTATAGTTTTGACGTAGAAAATAGGTTTTGAAAATATATATATTTTTGATGTAGAAAACAAGAGATTTTGGAAACCTAGGTTTTAAGGCAAGTTTGAAAACCATGTTTTTGAAAAGAAATTTAGGGTCTCCTAATCGTGGCTCTAGGGCTTGACTTGGGCTCTAAGGAAAGGGATTTTTGGACAGTGTGTTTTCTAGAAATAAGTTTTTGGAAGGAAATCCTAGAGAGGAGTTTTTAGAAGATGAGTTTTAGAAATAGAGCTTTTGGAAAGAGATTTTGGAAGAAGCTTTTTGGAAAGAATTTATAGGAAAGTGAATTTTGAGGAAGGCGTTTTCAAGGAAGGAAACCTAGGCAGTGTTTTTTTAGGAAAGGAATTTTGAGGAGAGTGTTTTGGAAAGGAGTTTAAAAATAGATATTTGAAGAGAGTTTTTGAAAACAATTTTCGGAGGAAGAGTTTTTGGAAAGCATATTGAAAGAGAAATTTTTGAAAATAGAGTTTTTTGGAAAGTATGAAAACGTCTCACTTTCCTAAAGCGATTCTAACCATAAGGAGGTTAGAACCACTTTAAGAAAGTGGTTTTGAAAACAACTAAGAGTTGAAAATATAGACCATATCGGTCACTTTAAATGTAACACTTTCCTAAAGCAATTCTACCCATGGAAAGGCTAGAATCACCCTAAGATTGTGATTTTGAAAACAAGTTTTGAAAAAGGAGATTTTGATGCAATTTTGAAAATAAGTTTGAAAATAATTTTGAAAATGACTTTTGAAAGAATGCAAGAATCATGATATGCACAACGCAAATTTGGGGTCGTGAACATACAAGGTTAAGGCTTCACCACATAATCATGGGGGCCAAACCCACGTGGTCTCCGGTTAGACTAAAAGAAAGCCCCCGACACGGTGAGCCTCCAATAGTCTAATCCTACACATGGACCGGGAGTCCCCTTATTTCAAGCATGCAAAGAAAGGGAGGAAAGAGATTGTAAGCACCCCATTTTTGACCACTCGGCAGTCTACACTCCATCCAGACTTGTTTTCAAGTTATTGTGGGCAAATTCCTATCGAAATCTGCTTTCCAAGTCTAATCCCGTCTATCCATCGCTTCGCCGGCCCAAAAGGCCCAAAGAGAGGCAAAATGACCAAAATGCCCTTAAGGGCATTGTTCTTTCTTTTCCAATTCTAACCTCTCTCTCGAGACAGTTGATTCCTCGAGACGGTAAATCTATTCCAATCCAGGCGCGTCTTTTCGAAGACAGTAAGTCCCCTTTCCAATCCTTCTCTCGGGACAGTTTATTCCTCGAGATGGTTCCAATACAGGCGCGTCTTTTCGAAGACGGTAAGTCCCCTTTCCAATTCCTCTCTCGGGACAATTTATTCCTCGAGATAGTTCCAATCCAAGTGCGTCTTTTCGAAGACGATAAGACCCCTTTCCAATCCCTCTCTCGAGACAGTTTATTCCTCGAGACAGTTCCAATCCAGGCGCGTCTTTTCGAAATGATAAGTTTCCTTTCCAATCCCACTCTCGAGACAGTTTATTCCTCGAGACGGTTCCATTGCAGGCACGTCTCCTCGGAGATGATAAGTCCCCTTTCCAACCCCTCTCTCGAGACAGTTTATTCCTTGAGACGGTTCCAATCCAGGCACGTCTTTTCGGAGACAGTAAGACCCCTTTCCAATCCCTCTCTCGAGATAATTTATTCCTCGAGACGGTTCCAACTCAAGCACGTCTTTTCGAAGGTGGTAAGACCCCTTTCCAATCCCTCTCTCGAGACAGTTTACTCCTCAAGACGGTCCGAGTAGCGAAACTACTCACAAAATCGTTAGAGTAGCGGAAATACTCACAAATAGGTCGATATAGGGAATTGCCAACAAACCCCTATGTCACGACGACCACCGTCAGAGTGGCAGAAACACTCAAAACCCAGGTCAACACCAGTGTCTGTTAGCCCACTTCGGTGAAAAATGACCAAACTGCCCTTTAGACCTTTTCCGAGACTTTCCGGTCAAGATGACCATTTTGCCCCTAGGCATCCGAACGCCCCGGGAACCACACCGGCTCTGGGTATCAAACCGGTAACCCTCTCAGATTACTTCTTATAGTATTCTCAACCTTCCTTTACCTTTCCGGATCATTCCGAGTCAGTTTCGACAAACCCGGTGCGAAATGACCGTTTTGCCCCTGGTGGGCCGGTCACCTTTTCCGACCACACCGGCTCTGGGTATCAAACCGGTAATGTCTTGAGACTACTTTTTATAGTGTTCTCAACCTCCCTTTACCTTTCCGGATCATTTCGAGTAAGTTCTGGCAAACCTGGTGCGAAATGACCGTTTTGCCCCTGGTGAGCCGGTCTCCTTTTTTGACCACACCGGCTCTAGGTATCAAACTGGAAACCTTTGGGAACATTCCAAATAATGTTTTCAAATCCCAAGTCTTCTTCCGGGACAGTCCAAGTCCGTCCCGACAGCTTCCCGATCCGATTGACCGTTTTGCCCCTAAAGGCCCGGTCAACCCTTCCGACACATCCTATCCTCATTTTTCAAGTCAAATACCTCCGGGACAATACTGGCGCCTGTTGCATGGTAGTCACTAGTACAGGTGCCCAAATCTAGTCAAAGATACGTTGCTTGCCGACCTTAAACATTTCCTAAATGGCTGGTGCCACTAGTAGTGGCGCCAAGCCAAAAAATGGCCTGGCGCCACTGCAACAGGCGCCAGTATTGTCCAACCTCTATAAATACAGAGCCTCCTCCAACGTGAAAAGGGTCCGCAAATTCAACCTAAAAATCATATAATTCGATATACAGAGCTCGACCCTAGGTTTTCCAAACCCTAGCCACCATACACTAAACACTAACCTCCTATACACTCAAACACACCCCCATACACTCATACACTAACCTTCAACCCTCCTTTGAAGACTTGAAGAGCTGCAATCTAAAGCTTGGAGACAACTCTTTAAGATTGAAGACGAAGATCAAGACGAAGACCGAAGACCAAAGAAAGCAAGGCGCACAAAATAAACAAGATACAAGGTAGGCTCTCCATTTAAATTTCCACACTTTCCCCTTTCTTTTCTCTCTCCTAACCCACTTGGGTTTTCTCTATTTTAATGCCCCATCTCTTTCCCCCCCTTTCTTTGCATGCTTGAAACAAGGGGATTCCCGGTCCATGTGTAGGATTGGGCTATTGGAGAGTCACCGTGTCGGGGACTTTCTTCTAGTCTAACCAGAGACCACGTGGGTCCGGCCCCATTGATTATTGTAAGGACCCCATTTTTTACCTCTCGGCAGTCTACACTCCGTCCAGACTTGTTTTCAAGTCATTGTGGACATATTCCAATCGAAACCAATCCTCTAGGTCCAAATTCCGTCTTTCCATCGCTTCGCGGGCCTGTCAGGCTCAAATAGAGGCAAAATGACCAAAATGCCCTTAGGGGCATTGTCCTTTCTTATTCCAATTCCAATCCCTCTCTCGAGACAGTTTATTCCTCGAGACGGTCCGAGTAGCAAAACTACTCACAAAACCGTTAGAGTGGCGGAAACACTCACAAAACCGTTAGAGTAGCGGAAACACTCACAATCCAGGCACGTCTCTTTGGAGACGGTAAGACCCCTTTCCAATCCCACTCTCGAGACAGTTTATTCCTCGAGATGGCTCCAATCCAGGCACGTCTCTTCGGAGACGGTAAGACCCCTTCCAGTCCCACTCTCGAGACAGTTTATTCCTCGAGACGGTCCGAGTAGCAAAACTACTCACAGAATAGTTAGAGTAACGGAAATACTCACAGAACCGTTAGAGTAGCGGAAATACTCACAGAACCGTCCGAGTAGCGGAAATACTCAACCCCGTCCGAGTAGCGGAAATACTCAACCCCGTCCGAGTAGCAAAAATACTCAACTGTTAGAGTAGCGGAAATACTAACAAAACCGTTAGAGTAGCGGAAATACTCACACCGTGAGAGTGACGAAAACACTTAAAACCTAGGTCAACACCAGTGTCTGTTAGCTCACTTCGGTGAAAAATGACCAGACTACCCTTAGGACCTTTTTCGAGACTTTTCGGTCAAGATGACCATTTTGCCCCTAAGCATCCGAATGCCTCAGGAACCACACCGGCTCTGGGTATCAAACCGGTAACTTCCTGAGAATACTTTTTATAGTATTCTCAACCTTCCTTTACCTTTCCGAATCATACCGAGTCAGTTCCGGCCAACCCGATACAAAATGACCGTTTTGCCCCTAAAGGGCCGGTCTCTTTCTTTGACCATACCGGCTTTGAGTATCGAACCGGTAATGTCCCGAGAATAATTTTTATAGTATTCTCAACCTTCCTTTACCTTTCTGGACTATTCCGAGTCAGTTCTGGCAAACCCGGCATAAAATAACCGTTTTGCCCCTAGTGGGCCGGTCTCCTTTTCTGACCACGCCGGCTCTGGGAATCAAACCGGCAACCTCTGGGAACACTCTAAATAATGTTTCCAGATCCCAAGTCTTTTTCCGGGACAATCCGAGTTCGCCCCGGCAGTTTTTTAGTCTGATTGACCGTTTTGCCCCTAAAGGCTCGGTCGACCTTTCCGACACATCCTATCTTCATTTTTCAAGTCAAATATCTCCAGGACACTATTTTAAGTGTTCCTGCTCCTTTTCGGCCCCCTGGGTCATTCCCGGCTCCTCCAAATCATTCCCGGACTTTCCGGAGTCACTCCTAGTGAAGCCATGCTAAAGTTTACATGGTAGTCACTAGTATAGGCGCCCAAATCTAGTCAAAGATACGTTGCTTGCCGACCTTAAATCTTTCCTAATTGGCTAGCGCCACTACTAGTGGCGCCAGTGTAGAATTTGGCCTGGCACCATTGCAACAGGCGCCAGGTTTATCCTTCTTCTATAAATACAGAGCCTCATTCAACGTGAAAGGGGTCTGCAAACTTAACCTAAAAATCCTATATTTCGATATACAGAGCTCGAGCACCTCCAAAACCCTAGCCTCCCTAGGTTTTCCAAACCCTAGCCACCATACACTAAACCCTAGCCTCCTATACGCTCCTATACACTCATACACACCCTCGTACACTCATACACTAGCCTTCAACCATCCTTTGAAGACTTGAAGAGCTGTCATCCAAAGCTTGAAGACAACTCTTTAAGACTGAAGGTGAAGATCAAGACAAAGACCGAAGACCAAAGACAGCGCGGCGCGCAAAATAAAGAAGACATACGGTAGGCTTTCTCTTTAATTTTCTACACTTCCCCCCTCTCTCTTCTCTCTCCAACCCACTTGGGTTTTCTCTATTTTAATCCCCCATCTCTTTCCCCCCCTTTCTTTGCATGCTTGAAACAAGGGGATTCCCGGTCCATGTGTAGGATTGGGCTATTGGAGAGTCACCGTGTCGGGGGCTTTCTTCTAGTCTAACCAGAGACCACGTGGGTCCGGCCCCCTTGATTATGTGGTGAAGCCTTAACCTTGTATGTTCACGACCCCAAATTGCATTGTGCATATCATAATCTTGCATCTTCCAAAAAACCGTTTTCAAAGTTGTTTTCAAAATTGCATCAAAATCTCTTTTTCAAAAACTTAGTTTCAAAATCACAATCCTAGGGTGATTTTAGCCTTTCCATGGCTAGGGTTGCTTTAGGAAAGTGTTACATTTAAAGCGACCAATATGGTCCATATTTTCAAAATCTTGTTGATTTTCAAAACCGCTTTCCTAAAGTGGTTCTAGCCCCCTTATGGTTAGAATTGCTTTAGGAAAGTGAGACATTTTCATGCTTTCCAAAAAATTCTCTCTTCAAAAATCCCTTCCTAAAAATCTTTTTTTCAACATACTTTCCTAAAATTCTCCTCTCCAAAATTGTTTTCAAAAACTCCCCTCCAAAATCTATTTTTCAAAACCCCATTTTTCAACTCCTTTCTAAAACTCTCTCTCCTAAAAATTCACTTTCTAAAAACGCTCCCTAAAAATCTTTCCAAAAACTCTCTTTTTTAAAATCTCCCTTCTGGAAATTCCCCTTTAGGATTTTCCTTCCAAAAAACACGTTTCTAAAAACACACTTTCCAAAACTCCTTCTCTTTAAAATCTTTTTCCGAAAACTCTATCTTCAAATTCACTTTCCAAAAACTCCTCCCTAGGATTCCCTTCTAGAAAACCTTCGTTCCCGAAAAACGCATTTTCCAAAAAACTCTTTCCTTAGAGCCCAAGTCAAGCCCTAGAAATCACGATTAGGAAACCCTAATTTTCTTTCCGAAAACATGATTTTCAAACTTTGCCCCAAACCTAGGTTTCTAAAACCTCTTGTTTTCTATATCCAAACCATACACGTTTCCAAAACCTATTTTCTATGCCGAAACTATAATTTTCCAAATCTAGGGTTTCTAGAATCTCCCTTTCCAAATCCTAGCCAAATCCTACATTCCCTTTAGAAAACCGAATCAAATCTCTCCGTTTAGGAAACTAGATCCTGTCCTCCGTCTTTGGAAACAAAATCAAATCTTTTCTTTTAAAGACCAAATCCAATCCCTTCCCAAATCCAAATCTTTCCTAATTCAAATCCTTCCTAAATTTCCACCTTCCTAAACCATAAGTTTCCTAAAACTTTCAACTTTAACCCTTTCCTAATTCTACCCCTTTCCAAATCTTAATTTTCCAAATCCAAGTTTTCAAAACCTTTCCTAAACTCAAACTTTTCCTAATCTCAAGATTTTCTAAAATTCTAGAACTTTCTAAATCTTAAACTTTCTAAATTTCAAATCTTTCCAAATTCAAAACTTTCTAAATTTGAAACTTTCTTAAGTTAAATCTTTCTAAACTTCCAAATTTTCTAAATTCTAAACTTTCCAAAATTTCAAAATCTTTCTAAATCTAAGGTTTTTCTAAACTCAAAACTTTCTTAATTTAAGACTTTCTTAAGTTGAAACTTTCTTAATTCAAACATTTCCTAAATTGAAAACTTTCCTTTTTCAAACCTTTCCCAAAATGAAACTTTCTTATTTTCAAAACTTCCTTGTTTTCAAAACTTTCCAAAATCGAAACTTCCCTTTTTCAAACATTTCTAAATTTGAAACTTTCCTAAACCTAAAACTTTCCTAATTCAAAACTTTCCTAAGTTGAAACTTTCCTAAACCAAAACTTTCCTAATTCACAACTCGGAACTTTCCAAAAATGAAACTTTCCAAATTCGAAGCTTTCCTAACTTGAACCTTTCCTAATTCAAACATTTTCTAAAATCCAATCCTTCAAAATCTTCCAAGCCAAGTCAAATATTTCCTAGGCCTCTTCTCTTTCCTAAGTCTAGGTTTTCTTAAACTTTCTCTTTTCCAAAACAAGTCCAAATCTATCTTTTCAAATCCAAATCCAATCTTTTCCAAAATTTCAATTTCCAATCTCCTCTTCTAATCTCAAACCAAATCCAATTTTCAATTCAGTTTCTTTCTTCCAATTCAATATCTTTTCAAATCAAACCTTCTATTTTCAATCGGACTCCGGTCCAAACTACGACTGACCTGATTCCCCCAAAGGGATACGTAGGCAAGCTCCATAGGTGCAGTCACAATACCTTTTCAAACTTTCAATTCCACCCTCATGGGTGCGGTTTTCAAAATCTTTTCAAATCTCAAATTTCAATTTCAAAATTTCTATTTTCAAATTTTTACTTTTAATTCTCAAACTTTCCGATTTCAATCCCATCTTTTCAAATCTATTTTCAAATCAAATTAATCGCTTTCCAAATCTATTTTTCAATCCTCTTAACTTGCACTTGCATATCATGCATCATGTTAGTTTTCAAACATTTGTTTTTCAAAGTGAATAAGATTGAACTATAGTCAATTAAAGACTCTCATAGGTGAATCTAGGATAGATTGACATGTAGGTACCGAAAGGGCGGGGTAGGGTGATAGCTTAGTGCGTCTTCCCTACACATAACCAACCTCCGAACTTAGGATCACTGATTTCAAAGACCAAAAAGGAGTTATTTTTCAAAAAGGGCTAAATGTTTTCCAAAGGTTGCCAAACAACCTGTTTTTCTTAAAAACCCTCTCTTGAGGAGATATTTTCAAAATTGTTTTTCAAAAACCCTAAGTGTAGTTTTCGGACTATGCTTAGTTTTTAGGTGACCTAACTCACCTTAATCAAGTTAGGTGGCGACTCCAAATGTTTTTCAAAAGCCCTTTATTCAAACTTATTTTTCAATTCAAACCTAGTCGCACTCATTCTTTTAGGAGGGTGAGTTCTAACGAGAGAGTATAGCATTTTTCCCACTTGTGTGAGTATTCCTCGAGTGCGAAAAATTTGGGCGCGACAATTATGTCGTGCAGCCTTAGCCTTGTATGTTCACGACACCAAATTGCATTGTGCATATCATGATCTTGCATCTTCCAAAATTCATTTTCAAACTCGTTTTCAAACTTATTTTCAAAATTGCATCAAAATCTCTTTTTCAAAAACTTGTTTTCAAAACCACAATTCTAGGATGAATCTAGCCTTTCAATGGCTAGGGTTGCTTTAGGAAAGTGTTACATTAAAAGTGACTTTTATGGTCTATATTTTCAAATCTTATTGTTTTCTAAAACCACTTTCTTAAAGTGGTTCTAGCCTTCTTATGGCTAGAATCCCTTTAGGGAAGTGAGACGTTTTTATACCTTCTAAAAACTCTTTTTCCAAATCCCTCATATTAAAAATCTCTTTTCCAACGTGCTTTCCAAAAAGTTCCTCTTTCCAAAGTTGTTTTCTAAAAACTCTTTCCAAAAAATCTATTTTTCAAAACCTCCCTTTTTCAACTCCTTTCCAAAAACCCTTTCTCCTCAAAATTCACTTTCTAAAAACATTCCCTAAATTCACTTTCCTAAAAACTCTCTCCACTAATCTCTTTCCCAAAAATCTTTTTAAAAAACTCTCTTTCCAAAATCTCCCTTCTAGAAACTCCACTCTAGGATTTTTCTTCTAAAAACCTACGTTTCCAAAAACACACTTTCCAATACTCCTTCTCTTTAAAATCTCTTTCCAAAAACTCCCTCTTCAAATTCACTTTCCAAAAACTCTTCCCTAGGATTCCCTTCTAGAAAACCTTCGCTTTCAAAAACGTACTTTCCAAAAATCCTCTTTCCTTGGAGCCCAAGTCAAAACCTAGAACCCACAATTAGGAAACCCTAATTTTCTTCCCAAAAACATGGTTTTCAAACTTTGCCCCAAACCTAGGTTTCTAAAATCTCTCGTTTTCTACATCCAAACTATACATATTTCCAAAACCTCTTTTCTATGTCAAAACTATAGCCTTTGAAATCTAGGGTTTCTAAAACTTCCCCTTTCCAAATCCTTGTCAAATCAAATCTTCCCTTTAGGAAACCAAATCCAATCTCCCCGTTTAGGAAACCAAATCCAATCCTCCGTTTTTGGAAACAAAATCAAACCTTTGCTTTTAAAAACCAAATCCAATCCCTTCCTAATCCAAACCTTTCATAATTCAACTCCCTCCTAAACTTCTACCTTCCTAAACCATAAGTTTCCTAAACCTAAACTTTAAATCTTTTCTTAAATTTCAAAATTCAAATCTTTCCTAATTCAACCCTTCCCTAATTCTACCTCTTTCCAAATCTTAACTTTCCAAATCCGAGTTTTCAAACCTTCCCAAATTCAAACTTTCCTAAGTTGAAACTTCCTTATTTCAAAACTTTCTAAATTCAAAACTTTCCAATTTTCAAACTTTCTTAAATTCTAAATTTCCTAATTCAAAACTCTCCAAAAATGAAACTTTCCTAAATCGGACCTTTCCTAATTCAAACATTTCTTAAATCCAATCTTTCTTAATCTCCTAAACCTTCCAAATCAAGTCGAATCTTTCCTAAGTCTCTTCTCTTTCCTAAGTCTAGGTTTCTTAAACCTTCTCTTTCCAAAACAAGTCCAAATCTATCTTTTCAAATCAAAGTCCAATTTTTTCCAAAACTTCAAATTCCAATCTTCTCTTCTAATTTCAAATCAAATTCAATTTTCAATTCAATCTCTTTCTTCAAATCAATTATTCTATTTGCAATCGGGCTCTGGTCCGAACTACGACTGACCTGATTCCCCCAAAGGGATACATAGGCAACCTTCATAGGTGCGGTCACAATACTTTTTAAACTTTCAATTCCACCCTCATGGGTGCGGTCACCGCATTTTTCAAGTCTCTATCTTCACATTTTCCAAATCTCAAATTTCACAACTTCTTTCAAATTTCAAATTTCAAATTTCTCTATATTTTTCAAATTTCAAATTTCAAAATCTTTCCAAATCTCCAATCTATTTTCAAATTTCTAATTTCAAATTTCTACTTTCAATTTACAAAACTTTTTAATTTCAAATCTATTCAATTTCGAATCTCTTTCAATTCAAATCAAATTTCAAATCAATCTCTTTCCAAATCTATTTTTCAGTTCTTTTTTCTTGCACATGCATATGATATATCATGTTAGTTTCTTTTCAAACATTGTTTTTCAAAGTGGATAGGATTGAACATTAGCTAGTTAAAGACTCTCATAGGTGAATCTAGGGTAGATTGACATGTCAGTACCGAAAGGGCGGGGTAGGGTGATGGCTTAGTGTGTCTTCCCTACACGTAACCAACCTCCGAACCTAGATCACTGATTTCAAGGACCAAAAAGGAGTTATTTTTCAAAAAGGGTTAAATATTTTCTAAATGTTGCCAAACAACCTGTTTCCTTAAAAATCCTCTATTGAGGAGATATTTTCAAAAACCTTTTTTTAAAAACCCTAAGTGTAGTCTTCGGATTATTCTTAGTTTTTAGGTGACCTAACTCACCTTAATCAAGTTAGGTGGCGACTCTGAATCTTTTTCAAAAGCCTTTTATTCAAACCAATTTTTCAATTCAAACCTAGTCGCACTCATCCTTTTAGGAGGGTGAGTTCTAACGAGAGAGTACAACATTTTTCCCGCTTATGTGAGTATTTTTCGAGTGCGAAAAATCTGGGTGCGACAGAGATGGGGGATTAAAATAGAGAAAACTGAAGTGGGTTAAGAGAGAGAAGAGAGAGGGGGGAAGTATGGAAATTTAAATAAGAAGCCTACCTTGTATCTTCTTTATTTTGCTTAGCTTTGCGTGCTTTGCTTTGCTTGTCTTGCTTCAATCTTCACTTCAATCTTCAAGAGTTTGTCTTCAATCTTCAAACCTTCAGATTACAGCCTTTCAAGTCTTCAAAGGAGGGTTGGAGGCTAGTGTATAAGTGTATGAGAGTGTATATGAGTGTATAGGAGGCTAGGGTTTGGTGTATGGCGGCTAGGGTTTGGAAAACCTATGGTTTTGGGAGTGTACAAGCTCTGTATATCGAGAATTAGGGTTTTTAGATTGAGTTTGTAGACCTCTTTCATGCTGGAGGAGGCTCTGTATTTATAGGGATGAGATAGACCTGGCGCCTGTTGCAGTGGCGCTAGGGCAAAATTCGTCTTGGCGCCACTAGGAGTGGCGCCACTAGGAGTGGCGCCAGGCCATTTCTTGGTTTAGCGCCACTAGTGGTGGCACCAGCTAGTTAGGAAAGTTTTAAGGTTGGCAAGCAACGTATCTTGGGAAGATTTGGGCGCCTGTACTAGTGACTACCATGCAATTTTTAGCCTGGCTTCACTAGGAGTGACTCCGGAAAGCCCGTGAATGATTTAAGGGACCGCGAATGGCCCAGAAGGCCGGGAAAAGGGCAGGAACACTTAGAACAGTGTGCCGGAGGTATTTGATTTTAAAAATGAAGATAGGATGTGTCAAAAGGATTGACCGGGCCATTAAGGGCAAAACGGTCAATCGGGCCGGAAAGCTGCTAGGTCGGACTCATAATGTCCCTAAAACATTGTTTAGAATGTTTCCAAAGGCTACCATTTTGATGCCTAGTACCGGTGTGATTGGAAAAGGTGACCGGCCTACCAGGGGCAAAATGGTCATTTTGCACCGGGTTTGCCAAAACTAACTCGAAATGATCCGGAAAGGTAAAGAAAGGTTCAGAATACTATAGGAGGCATTCTCGGAAAGTTACCGGTTTGATACCCAGGGCCGGTGTGGTTCCCGGGGCATTCGAATACCTAGGGGCAAAATGGTCATCTTGACTAGAAGGTCTCGGAATTGGCCCGAAACTTACACTAAGGCACCTAATCATGCCGGATTGCCTTTAAGACAATCTTGGAAGGTTGGACTTACCATTTTGAGGATTCAAATATGTTCTTGAGAAACGTGCCGAAAAATGGCCCTAGGGGCAGTTTGGTCATTTTTCACCAAAGTGGGCTAGCAAACACTTGTGCTGACTTGGGTTTTGAGTGTTTTTGCCACTCTGACGGTGGTCACATGATATAGGGGTTTGTTGGCAATTTCCTATATCGACCTATTTGCAAGTATTTCCTCTACTCTGACGGTTGCGATGTTTGCGAGTATTTTCGCTACTCTGACGGTTCGCGATCATTCCTGAGATTGCCTGATCTCGGGAAGCTACTAAAGGGACTTAGCGCCTGAGAATCAACTTTCTCAAAAGACGTGCCTAAATAGACATTTCTGTATTAGTGGGCTAGTAGGTGCCAAAGGTGGACCGTTCTACCATCTAGGGGACTTGGGGTCTCGTCCCGGTCGACAGGTTTAAAGGAACTTACCGTTTCGAAGAGATTTTTTTTGAAAAACGTGTCAGACCGTCTCGAGGAATTAACTGTCGCGAGAGAGGGATTGGAATTGGAATTGGACTTGGAAAGGGGACTTACCGTCTTTAGGAAGAAGCGCCTGATTTGGAATTGGAAAGGGGACTTATCGTCTTCGGAAAAACGTGCCTGATTTGGAAGTGGAAAAGGGGACTTACCGTCTTCAGAAAAACCTACCTGATTTGAAATTGGAAAGGGGACTTACCGTATTTGGAAAGACTTACCTGATTTGAAATTGGAAAGGGGACTTATCGTATTTGGAAAGACGTGCCTAATTTGAAATTAGAAAGGGTGATGGCTCCAAGGGCATTTTGGTCATTTTGCCTCCATTTGGGCCCGATGTGGCCCGTGAAGCGATGAATTGACTAGATTAGACTTAGAAAGTTAATTTGGATTGGAATATGCCCACAATGACTTGAACACGAGTCTGGACGGAGTGGAGACCGCCAAGCAGTTAAAAATGGGGTGCTTACAATCGTTTTCTACTTTTAACAAGTAAAGACATAAAAAGAGGGGTAGCTTTTAGCACCTTATTTTGGCTACTCGGCGATCTCCGACCTGACTAGAAGCACATCCAAATCAACACTAGCATACTCAAGCGCAAATCGGCTTCCCAGATCCAATCTAATTTTTCAATCACTTCATGGGCCCACTAAGCCCAATATAGGCAAAATGATCGAAATGCCTCTATTGCATTAGAAAGTCTAATCCAGATCAGCACGTCTTCCATAAGGCAATAAGTCCATTCAAATCCTAAGTCAAATATAGTTGTCCCATCATTCGAGAAAGTTGATCCCTCATTGATGGTTAGACCATCCAATCCAGCATGGTACGATCACCAAGAAGGTTTATTCCTTGGATAGATAAAGCCCCTTCCACACTCATCTCTGGAAAGTACTTAAGTCCCCAAGATGGAAGAGCGGTTCACTTCTGGCACTTGCCAGCCAACCAATGTAGAATGTCCGCTACTCTAACATATTCTTTGAGAAACCACAAATTGCTTAAGAATGGAATACTGTCCAAGTCTGGCACATTGTTTGAGAAAGCACAAACCCCTTAAGAACGGAAGACCATCCCAGTCCAGCATGACCTTCGAGAAAGTTTATCCCTCAAGACAGTAAGGCCCTTTCAAGCCTATCCACCAAGAAAGTACCAATTCCTCAAACAAAAGTCCAAACCAGATCCAAGTCGGTTAACACCGACGCTTGCTAGCCCGTCCTGGTAAAAAATAACCATTTCACCCCCAGTGGGCCTAACACATTTTTTGAGAAAGTACAAAGTCCTCAGAATGGTAAGACCACCTTCTAGAGTCGTCCCTAGTCAATCCGGCATTCCTAGTGCCATCAAGTCAAGCTTGGTCCTTTCCCGGAGGTTCCCCGATTAAAATGACCGTATTTCCCCTAGGCATCCAAATATCCTAGGAAATCACACCGGCTCTAGGTATCAAACTGGCAATACCTTACTCAATCCTGGTCAACCCCAGTCAATTTTGATAAACTTCGATCAACCCCAGTAAGCTCTGGCCAACATAGTTAACCTCGGTCAATCTTGGTCAACCCTATAACTCACGGGATGAGGTGGTCACCATCTGGTCACTCTCTTTAACCATATTGGCTCTTAGAATCAAACCAGCAGCCTTCGGGACACTTTTTAGAGTATTCCCTTCCATTTCTAGTCAGGCCCCGCTGTTCGGCACCTTCCCTTTTCAAACCAAAATCTACTTGCTCCACTTCGAGAGAAACATGACCTTTTTTTAGCCGTGCGCCACTAATAGTGGTGCATAACCCCCCAAAATTGGTTACAAATCGACCAACCCCGTATCTAGCCTAAGAGTGGCGCACCACTCTCCCTTTTTTTGCACCATAACTATAGACCCCCTACACTATTTTGTGTTAGAAAAATTATCGAGAAACTCTCCCCCTCTATTCAAGACAGTTTCCAGAGCCCTCTCTCTCTCTTTCTCGAAGCCCCACCGGTCGAGTCCGAGTCTGAACTCCTGAAGCCCTAGCTTACAAGCTCCATCGAAGGTTCGCCTTGCGGCCCGAAAGCTCCCGAAAACTTCCCGAGCCCAAGGTTCAAGCCTCCACCAAAGAAAGAAGGAACGAGATAAGGTAATCCTCATTTTACCTTTCCATACTCCCCCACTTCTCCCTTCGAACCCACTCGGGTTCTTCTGTTTTTTTAATCCCCGATCTTTAGACCCCCCCTTTCTTGTGTGCTTGAAACAAGAGGATGTGAAGTCCATGTTGAGAGTGAGCAAGAGGAGATTACCGATCAGGATTCTCTTCTTGGCCTTCACTTGCTTTACGGCATGGTCGTAGGGCTCTCTTGTAATGTGGTAATACCTAACCTTGTATGTTTTATACCGTTACTAATGTCAAATTGCATTTGCATTCTCATCATGTCTTTGCCCCGTAAAACCATTTTTCAAAGTTATTTTCTCAAAATCACAATTCTAAGTGGATCCTAACCCTCTCATGGTTTAGATTTTCCTAGAAAAGTGTGACATTTTAAATGGCTCTCATTAGCCTATATTTCCTTCTTTTCAAAAAATCTGTTCTCTGAATGATCCTAGTCTTTCATGATTAGGGTTGTTTCGAGAAATGTGTGACTTTTAAATGGACCCAAAAAGTTTGCATTTTCTGCCTTGTGCCTTTATTATTTTTCAAAGCCATAAGCCCAAAGCAATTCTACCTTTTCAATAGCTAGAATGGCTTTAGGCAAAGTGCGCTATTCATTTGGACGTCTAAAATCCAAGTTAGGGTTTTGGGTGCTAAAATATGTTTTCAAAAGACTCAATTGTTGAACCATTTTTAAAACTCATATTTGTTAAACCCTAGAAGTTCAATCCAAGAAAAATCCCATTTTTGCCAACTTGGAAACCATCATTTTTAAGTTAAAACCTTCCATTTCAAATATCTCAAATCACTCCTTTTAACCTTCCAAATTTAGAGCTAATTTAACTCCTTCCAGTTTGGAAACAATCCAAACTTGCCTTTTTCAAAATCAAATCAAATTTTTTTGAATCAAATCTCAATTTTCTAGAAAGTGAAACATTTCCAAATCAAATTTTCCTGAAAGGAAACATTTTCAAATCAAAACTTCCTGAAAAGGAAACATTTCCAAAATCAAAACTTCTTGAAAAGGAAACATTTTAAAAATCAAATATTCTTGAAAAAGAAAGATTTTGAAGTCAAATCTTTCTTGAAAATGAAACATTTTCAAACTAAAACTTTTCTGAAAAGCAAACTTTCTAAAAATGAAAACTTTCTAGAAATAGAAAACCATTTCAAAATTCCAACTATTTCAGACTCTTGTTCAAACTATGATTGACCTAATCCTCTTTAAGGAGGTACATAGGCAACCTTTCTTGAGGTGTGGTCACAACCTTTTTCAATTCCCAATTTCATTTTTCCAACTCTAATCCTTCTTTCAAACTATTTTTCAACTTTGTTTTCAAAAGATTTTCTAAGTGGATAGCATTAAACATAGGTAACCGATGAGTAATAATTATGTGAGTAAAAGGTGATTACACATATAGGTACCGCAAGGCCGGGGTAGGGTAATAGTCTTAAGACATCTTACCAACACGTAACCAACCCCCGAATTTAGGAATTTATGTTTCAAAGACCCAAAATGGAGTCAATTTTTGGAAGGGCTTTTCAATGTTTTAAGGGTTGTCAAACAACCCTACTTTCTAAAACCCTCTCATGAGGACGTTTTCCAACAACCTTTTTCAAAATCTAAGTTTAACCCTCGGGCTTTAATTGGTGTAGATGACCTAACACATCTTTAAATTTGTTAGGTGACAACTCCAAAGACCTTTTCAAAAAGGCCTAATCAATTTCATTTGAAAAATTCAAACCTCGTCACATTCGTCCTTTTAGGAGGACGAAATTGTAACGAGAGAGCACCATACCAAATTCTCACTCCCAGGCCAAGAGAAGATGGGCCTAGCATCCAAAAACGGGGCACGACATCTGCCTACTCTGATGTTAACTGTTACGGGTGAAGCACGCTATTCATTCGGCGGGTTACCTTATGGTTTCTTCATTACTGAACTTTTAGAGCAGATTGGAGTGAGCACATTACCATTGGACACCATTGAGCATTTGAGTCATACTTTATCCGGTTTGGATGCCTTGAGTACCCGAGCACTGTCGCGCCCTAATTTTTCAAACCCGAAAAAAAAAGTGAGGAAACACAGTGCTCTCTCGTTAGAACTCATCCTCCTAAAAGGATGAGTGCGACTAGGTTTGAATTGAAAATTTGATTTGAGTAAAGGGCTTTTGGAAAAAAATTTGGAGTCGCCACCAAACTTGATTAAGGTGAGTTAGGTCACCTAAAAACTAAGTACAATCCACAGACTACACTTAGAGATTTTGAAAAGAGTTTGAAAGCTTCCTCAAGAGTGGGCTTTTTTAGAAAATAGGTTATTTGGCAACCTTGGAAAATATTTACGCCTTTTTTTGAAAATAACTCCATTTGGTATTTAAAAATAGTGATCTAGGTCTGGAGGTTAGTTACGTGTAGGGAAGATGCACTAAGCCATCACCCTATCTCGCCCTTGTGGTACCTACATGTCTATTCACCCTTGGTTCACTCATTAGAGTCTTTAATTAATAAATGTCCAAAACTATCCACTTTAGAAAAGAACTTTGAAAAGAAGTTGACATGATACATGATATGTACATGGAAGAACATACATTGATTTTGAAAATAGATTTGAAAAGAACTTGATTTGATTTGAAATGGATTTGAAAAGATAGATTTGTTTTTCTAAAGAGAGCTCTAGAAATTGAAAATAGAGATTTGAAAATAGATTTTTAAATTAGAAACTTGAAAGAGATTATGGAATTGGAAGTTTGAAAATAGTTATGGAATTGAAAAGTTGAAAAAGGTTGTGACCATACTCATAAAGGTTGCCTACGTATCCCTTTTTGGGAATCAAGTCAGTCGTAGTTCGGACAAGAGTCCGATACAAAATTTGATTTGAAAAGACCTTGATTTGGAAAGTTTGGTTGAGGAAACCTAGACTTAGGAAGATAGGATTTAGAAAGGACTTGAAATTAAGAAAGATTTTATTGGAAGGTTTGATTTAGAAAACATGGAGAGTTGGAGTCTACGAAAGATTAGATTTAGGAAATCTCATATTTAGGAAAGTTTCACAATAGGAAAGTTCCGTTTTAGGAAAGTTTCATTTTAGAAAAATTTCGAATTAGGAAAGTTTCATTTTAAGAAAGTTTCGAATTAGAAAAGTTTAAAATAGGAAAGGTTTTGAAATTGGAAAGTTTTTGAATTCAGAAAGTTTCTTTGTTAGGAAAGATTTGATTAGGTTTGAGAAAGATTTGGAATTTGAAGAGTTTTAGAATTAGGGAAAGTTTCAAATTTAGGAAAGTTTCCTTTTTAAGAAAAAATTGATTTTGAAAAGATTTGAATTTAGAAAGTTTGATTAAAGAAAGATTTAGAATTTGAAAAGTTTAGAATTTTGGAAAGGTTTGAATTTAAGAAACATTTGAATTTAGAAAGATTTAAAGGTTGAGTTTTGAAAATACTTGAAGTTAGGAAAGATTTGAGTTTAAGAAATATTTGAAAATTTAGAATTTAGAAAGTTGAAATTTGGAAAGGTATACAATTTAGGAAATGTTAGAATTTGGAAAGATTTAGATTCCTATTTCCTAAACAAAATATTGGATTTTATTTCTAAGAAGTGATTATTTGATTTTGTTTCAAAAAATGGAGGATTTGATTTAGTGTACAAAAATAGAAAATTTGATTTAGTTTCTAAAAACAGAAGATTTGATTTAACATGGAGTTAGAAGGTGAAGTTTTAGAAATCCTAGATTTGGAAGTCTATGATTTGATGTAGAAAATATAGATTTTGAAAATTTATGTTTTAAGGCCAAAATATAAAATTGGGGAAATTAGGGTTTCCTAACCATGGCTTCTAGGGCTTGATTTGAAATCCAAGAAAAGAGAGATTTCGGAAAATAGAACTTTGAAGGGAGAGTTTTTTAAGAAAGAGTTTTTAGGAAAGAGATTTTAGAAAGTAGACTGGAAAAAGAGATTTTGGAGAGGATTTAAAAAGAGATTTTGGAAAGTAAATTTGAAAAGTAATTTGGAAAGGAATTTGAATGTGGAGTTTTGCAAGCCTCTAAAAATATCCCTCTTTCCTAAAATGACTCTAACCATAAGAAGACTAGAACCATTCTAAGATTGTGGTTTTGAAAACAACAAGGGTTTGAAAATATGGACCATGATAGTCACTTTAAATATAACACTTTCCTAAAGCAACCCCAACCATGGAAATGCTAGAATCATCTTAGGATTGTGATTTTGAAAACGAGTTTGGAAAAAGAAGATTTAATGCAAGCTTTGGAAACGATTTTTCAATGTAAGTTTTGAAAACAAATTTTGGAGAGATGCATGGTCATGATATGCACAATGCAAGTTGGGGTCATGAACATACAAGGTTAAAGGTTTTACCACATAATCAAGGGGGCCGAACCCACATGGTCTCCGGTTAGACTAAGAGAAAGCCTTTGACACGGTGACCTTCAATACCCTAATCCTACACATGAACCGGGGAGTCCCTTATTTTAAGCATGCAAGAAAGGGGGGTAGAAGATGGAATTAAAATAGATGAAAATCCAAGTGGGTTAGGAGAGAGAAGAGAGAGGGGGGAATTGCGTAAACGTAAAAACCAACCTTGCGTCTTCTTTGGTTTGCTTGCTTCACTTGCTTCGGTCTTTGAAAGTTTTTGAGTTGTAGCACTTCAAATCTTTAATGGAAGCTTCGAAGGTTCGTATATAAGCTTATAAAAGCTGGGGTTAAGTGTATAGGAGCTAGGGTTTTGTATATGGAGGCTAGGGTTTGGAGAACCTAAAGAAAATTAGGGTTTGGAAGGACTTCAAGCTCTATATATCGAAAAATAGGGTTTTTAGACTGTGTTTGCGGACCCTTTTCACGCTAGAGGAGACTTTGTATTTATAGACAAAAGATTGAATTGGCACCTGTTGTAATTGCGCCAAACCAAACTTTATAATGGCGCTAGTAGGAGTGGCGCCAGGCCATTTTTTGGCTTAGTGGCGCCAGCCACTTAGGAAACTTTTAAGCTCGGCAAGAAACGTATCTTTCAAAGATTTGGGCACCTGTACTAGTGACTGCCATGCAATTTTTAACCTGGCTTTATTAGAAGTGACTCTGGAAGGTTCGTGAATGATTTAAAGGATCGGGAATGGCCTGGAGGGAAGGAAAGAGACAGGAACCCTTAGAATAGTATCTAAGGGGTAGTAGACTTAAAGAATGATGTCAGGATGTGTTGAAAGGGTTGACCGGCCCTTTAGGGCCAACACGGTCAATCGGACCGGAAAACTACCAGGATGGACTTGGAATATCCCAGAAGAAGACTCAAGGTTTGGAAACATTACTTAGAATGTCTTAGGAGGTTACCAGTTTGATAACCAGAGCCAGTGTGGTTGGAAAAAGCGACTGGCCTACCAGAAATAAAATGGTCATTTTGCACCAAGTTTGCCGGAATTGACTCGGAATGATTTAAAAAGGTATTGAACGATCAGGAATACTATAGAAAGCATATCCGAAGGGCTACCGATTTAATACCTAGAGCCGGTGTGGTTCCCGGGGCGCTCAGATTGTTGCGCCCAGATTTTTCACACTCGAGGAATACACACACAAGCGGAAAAAATAATGTACTCTCTCGTTAGAACTCACCCTCCTAAAAGGATAAATGCGACTAGGTTTGAATTGAAAATTGATTTGAATAAAAGGTTTTTGAAAAATAATTTGGAGTTGCCACCTAACTTAATTAAAGTGAGTTAGGTCACCTAAAAACTAAGCACAATCTGAAGATTACACTTAGGGTTTTTGAAAATGATTTTGAAAATACTTCCTCAAGAGAGGGTTTTTAAGAAAATATTTAAGCCCTTTTTTAAAAATAACTCCATTTGGTCTTTCGAAAATAGTGACCTAAGTTCGGAGATTGGTTACGTGTAGGGAAGACGGACTAAGCCGTCACCCTACTCTGCCCTTGTGGTGCATGTCTATTCACCCTAGATTCACCTATTAAAGTCTTCAACTAATATATGTCCAAAATTATCCATTTTAGAAAAGAATTTTTAGAAAGGAATTAAAATGATGTATGATATGCAAGTGAAATGTAAGCACCCCATTGCAGTGTATTCAAGTCAATGCGGACATATTTTGAGTCAAATCAACTTTCCAAATCTAATCCTGCCTATTCATCGCTTCGCGGGCCCACTAGGCCCAAATAGAGGCAAAATAACCAAAATGTCCTTAGGGGCATTGTTCGGTCCAATTCCAAATCAGGCGCGTCTTTCCAAAGGCGGTAAGTTCCCTTTCCATATTCCCATAGGCACGTCTTTCTGAAGACGGTAAGTCCCCTTTCCATTTTCCAATAGGCGCGTCTTTCCAGAGACGATAAGTCCCCTTTCCAATTCCAATAAGCACGTCTTTCCAAAAACGGTAAGTCCCCTTTCCAACCCCTTTTCCAATTCTAATTCCAATCCCTCTCTCGAGAAAGTTGATTCCTTGAGACGGTAAGTCTATCCAATTCGGCACGTTTTTCATAGAAAGTTTTTTCGAAACGGTAAGTCCCTTTAAACCTGTTGACCAGAAGGAGACCCCAAGTCTCCTAGATGGTAGAATGGTCCACCTTTGGCGCCTGCTGGTCCACCAATGCAGAAATGTCCGTTTTGGCACTCCTTCCGAGAAAGTTGACTTATCAGGCACTAAGTCCTTTTAGCAGCTTCCCAAGATCAAGCAGTCTCGGGAATGATCGCAAAACGTCAGAGTAGCGGAAGTACTCGTAAACATCACAATCGTCAGAGTAGCGAAAATACTTACAAGCAGGTCGATATAGGGAATTGCCAACAAACCCCTGTATCACGAGACTGCCATCAGAGTAGTGGAAACACTCACAACCTAGGTTAACACCAGTGCCTGCTAGCCCACCTCGGTGAAAAATGACCAAACTGCCCCTAGGGCCATTTTTTTAGCACGTTTCTCGGGATAATACCTAAGTCCTCAGAATGGTAAGTCCATCCTTCCAAGATTGTCTTAAAAGCAATCCGGCATGATTAGATACCTTCTAGTTAGTTTCAGGCCAATTTCGAGACTTTCCGGTCAAGATGGCCATTTTGCCCCTAGGCATCCGAACGCCCCGGGGACCACACCGGCTCTAGGTATCAAACCGGTAACCTCCTGAGAATGTTTTTTTATAGTATTCCTAACCTTCCTTTATCTTTCCGGATCATTTCGAGTCAGTTCCGGTAAATCCGGTGCAAAATGACCGTTTTGCCCCTGGTAGGCCGGTTGCCTTTTCCGACCACACCGACTCTGGGTATTGAACCGGTAACCTTTAGGAATATTCTAAATAATGTTTCTAAATCTCGAGTCTTCTTTCGGGACATTCCGAGTCCGTCCTGGCAGCTTTTCGATCTAGTTGACCGTTTTGCCCCTAATGGCTCGGTCAACCCTTCCGACAAATCTTGTCATCCTTTTTTAAGTCTACTACATCCGAGACACTGTTTTAAGTGTTCCTATCCTTTTTCGGCCTTCCGGGCCATTCCCGATCCTTTGTAACCTTTCAGACTTTCCGGAGTCACTCCTAGTGAAGCCAGGCTAAAAATTGCATCGTAGTCAATAGTACAGGCACCCAAATCTTCTTAAGATACGTTGCTTACTGACCTTAAAGCTTTCCTAACTGGCTGGCGCCACTAGTAGTGGCACCAAGCCAATATTTGGCCTGGCGCCACTCCTAGTGTCGCTAGAAGCATTTTTTGCCTGGCACCATTGCAACAAGCGCCAGGTCATTCATTTGTCTATAAATACAGAGCCTCCTCCAGCATGAAAGAGGTCCGCAAACTCAGTCTAAAAACCCTACTTTTCGACATATAGAGCTTGTAGCCTCTCAAAAACCCTAGTCTCCTTTAGGTTTTCCAAACCCTAGCCTCCTATACACTCATACACTCTCATTTACTCATACACTAGCCTCAAACTCTTGAAGATTGAAGTGAAGACCGAAGTGAAGCAAGCAATGCAAAGCGCACAAAGCTAAGCAAAATAAAGAAGACACAAGGTAGGCTTCTTATTTACGTTTGCACATCTTCCCCCCCTCTTCTCTCTCCTAACCCACTTAGATTTTCTTCTATTTTAATCCCCCATCTTCTTCCTCCCCTTTCTTACATGCTTAAAATAAGGAAATTTTCGGTCCATGTGTAGGATTAGGCTATTGGAGAGTCACCGTGTTGGGGGCTTTTTTTTAGTCTAACCGAAGACCACGTGGGTTTGGCCCCCTTGATTATGGGGTGAAGCCTTTAACCTTGTATGTTCATGACCCCAATTTGCATTGTGCATATCATGATCTTGCATTTTTCTAAAATTCGTTTTCAAACTCGTTTTTCAAAACTTGCATTAACATCGTTTTCAAAATTGCATCAAAATCTTCTTTTTCAAAACTTGTTTTCAAAATCACAATCCTAAGATGATTCTAGCCTTTCCATGGCTAGGGTTGCTTTAGGAAAGTGCTACATTTAAAGTGACTAATATGGTCTATATTTTCAAAATCCTTGTTGTTTTCAAAACCACTATCTTAAAGTGGTTCTAACCTTCTTATGGTTAGAATCGCTTTAGGAAAGTGAGATATTTTTATAATCTTTTTAAAACTCTCTTTTCAAATCTCTCCCTCTAAAAATCTCTTTTCTAACATGCTTTCCATAAACCCTCTCCAATTTCCTTTCCAAAATTGTTTTCAAAAGCCCCTTCCAAAAATCTATTTTTCAAAACTTCTTTTTAAACTGCTTTCCAAAAAGCTATCTTCAAAATTCCTTCATAAAAACACTCCCTAGGTTTCCTTCTTAGAAAACTCTCTACCTAAATCTCTTTCCTAAAAACTCTTTCCAATAATCTCCTTCCAAAAATTCCCTTCCAAAAACTCTCTTTTCAAATTGCCTTTCTAAAAACTCCTCACTAGGATTTCTATCCAAAAACTCTCTTTTCAAATTCACTTTCAAAAAACTCCTCTTTAGGATTTCTTTCCAAAAATCCATCTTTCCAAAAAACTCACTTTCCGAAAAGTCTTTCCTTAGAGCCTAAGTTAAATCCATAGAACCCACGATTAAGAAACTCTAATTTTCCTTCCCAAAAATATGATTTCCAATCCCTTATTTTTGCCTCAAAACCTAGATTTCCAAAACCTCTTGTTTTTTTTACATCAAAACTATGTAAATTTTCCAAAACCTCTTTTCTACGTAAAAAATATAGTCTTCCCAAAACTAGGATTTCCAAAACTCCATCTTTCCAAATTCATGCCAAATCCAATCTTTCCTTTAGGAAGCCAAATCCAATCTCCATTTTAAGAAACTAGATCTTCTCCTTCGTTTTTTGAAACAAAATGAAAACATCTCTTTTTAGAAACAAAATCCAATCCCTTGTTTTAGGAAATAGGAATCTCAATCCTTCCAAACCCAAATCTTTCCTAATTGAACTCCTTCCTAATCTAGTACCTTCTTAAACCATAAGTTTCCTAAACCTAAATTTTCAAATCTTTCCTTAAAAATTAAGCTTCTAAATCTTTCCTAATTCAACCCTTTCCTAGTTCCATCCCTTTTTCAAATCTTAACTTTCCAAATTCAAATCTTCAAATCTTTCTTAAATTCAAACCTTTACTAATTTCAATAATTTCTAAAATTCTAAACTTCCCTAAACTTCAAATCTTTCCAAATCTAAAATTTTCTAAATTCAAAACTTTCTAAATTCAAAACTTTCCAACTTTCAAAACTTTCTAATTTCAAAACATTCTAAATTCAGAACTTTCCAATTTCAATACTTTCTTAAAACGAAACCTTCCCTAATTTCAAAACCTTTCCTAATTTCAAAACTTTCTTAAAACGAAATGTTTCCTATTTCAACACTTTCTTAATCCAACACTTTCCTATTTTGAAACTTTCCTAAATCGAACCTTTCTCAATTCGAACCCTTCCTAAATCCAATCTTTCCTAATCTTCCAAGTCCAACATTCGAGTCAAATATTTCCTAAACCTCGGGTCTTTCCTAAATCCGATCTTCCTAAGTCTAGGTTTCCTAAACCTCAATCTTTCCAAATCAATTTCCATCCTTCAGTTCCAAATCCCAATCTTCTAAATTCGAATCAAATCTTTTATTTTCTATCGGACTTTTGTCCGAACTACGACTGACCTGATTCCTCAAAAAGGATACGTAGGCAACCCACATGGGTGCGGTCACAACCTTTTTCAAATCTCAAAATCCACAACCGTTTTCAAGCTTCTATTTCCACAACTTCTTTCAAATCTTCAATTCCATAATCTATTTCCAACTTCCAATTGTAAAGATCTATTTTCAATCCTCAATTTCAATTTCTAAACTTTCTTTCCAATTGTCGTGCCCAGATTATTCGCACTCGAGGAATACTCACACAAGCGGGAAAAATGTTGTACTCTCTCGTTAGAACTCACCCTCCTAGAAGAATGAGTGCGACTAGGTTTGAATTGAAAAATTGATTTGAATAAAGGGCTTTTCAAAAAGATTCGGAGTCGCTACCTAACTTAATTAAGGTGAGTTAGGTCACCTAAAAACTAAGCATAATCCAAAAACTACACTTAGGATTTTGGAAAACGATTTGAAAAAAATCTCCTCAAGAGAGGGTTTTCAAGAAAAACAGGTTGTTTGGCAACCTTTGAAAAACATTTAGCCCTTTTTTGAAAAATAACTCCTTTTGGTCTTTGAAATCAGTGATCTAGGTTCGGAGGTTGGCTACGTGTAGGGAAGACGCACTAAGCCATCACCCTACTCCGCCCTTTCGTACCTACATGTCAATCTACCTTAGATTCACCTATGAGAGTCTTTAACTAACCAATGCCCAATCCTATTCACTTTATAAAACAATGTTTAAAAATTATCATGATGCATGATATGCAAGTGCAATAGAAGAGAGAAGTTGGAAGATAGATTTGGAAAAAGACTGATTTGAAAGTGATTTGATTTGAAAATTGATTTGAAATGGGAAAGCTTGAGAAATTAGAAATAGAAATTTGGAAATAGAAATTTGAAATTTGAATTTTGAAAATAGATTGGAATTTGAGATTTAAGAAATGTTGTGACCGCACCCATGAGGGTTGCCTACGTATCCTTTTGTAGGAATCAGGTAAGTCGTAGTTCGAACAAGAGTCCGATTGAAAATAGAAGAATTGATTTGGAAGAAAGAGATCGAATTGGAAATTGAATTTGATTTGAAATTAGAAGAGGAGATTGGAAATTGAAATTGAGAAGATTGGACTTGCTTTGGAAAAATAGGTTTGGACCTGTTTTAGAAAGATGAAGGTTTAAGAAACCTAGATTTAGGAAAGGTTTAACTCGACTTGGAAGGTTTAGGAGATTAGGAAAGGTTGGATTTAGGAAAAGTTCGATTTAGGAAAATTTTGGAATTAGGAAAGTTTCAACTTAGGAAAGCTTGAATTTGGAAAGGTTTGAAAAAGGAAAGTTTTCAATTTAGGAAATGTTTGAATTAAGAAAGTTTTGAGTTTAGAAAAGTTTTAGATTTGGAAAGACGTTGAAGTTTTGGAAAATTTAGAATTTAAAAAGTTTGGAAGTTTAGAAAGATTTAACTTAAGAAAGTTTTGAATTTAGGAAACTTTGAATTTGGAAAGATTTGAAATTTGGAAAGCCTAGGATTTAGAAAGTTTTGAGATTAAGTAAGGTTTGAGTTTAGGATAGATTTGAAAACTTGGACTTGGAAAGTTAAGATTTGGAAAGGGGTAGAATTAGGAAAGGGTTGAATTAGGAAAGATTTGAAAGTTGAGTTTTAAAATTTAGGAAAGATTTTTATGTTCAAGTTTTGGAAACTTAAGGTTTAGGGAAGTTGAAGATTAGGAAGGATTTGACTTAGGAAAGATTTAGATTTTGAAACTTAAGGAAAGATTTGAAGTTTAAGTTTAGGAAATTTATGGCTTAGGATGGTGGAAATTAGGAAGGAGTTGAATTAGGAAAGGTTTGGGATTTGTTTCCAAAAACAGAGGATTGGATTTGGTTTCCAAAATGGGCGGATTTGATTTGGTTTCCTAAAGGGAAGATAGGATTTGGCAAGGATTTGGAAAGGAAGATTTTAGAAACCCTAGATTTGGAAAATTATAGTTTTGATGTGAAAACAAGAGGTTTTGGAAACCTAGGTTTGGGGCGAAGTTTGAAAATCATGTTTTTGGGAAGAAAATTAGGGTTTCCTAATTGTGGGTTCTAGGGTTTGATTTGGGCTCTAAGGAAAGAGGATTGTGGGAAAGTGCGTTTTTGGAAATGAAGGTTTTCTAGAAGGGAATCCTAGGGAGGAGTTTCTAGAGGGAAGAGTTTTTGGAAAGTAAATTTGAAGATAGAGTTTTTGGAAAGAGATTTTTTAAAGAAAAGGAGTTTTTGGAAAGTGTGTTTTTAGAAGCGAAGATTTTAGAAGGAAAATCCTAGAGGGGAATTTCTAGAAGGAAAATTTTGGGAAGAGAGTTTTTAGAAAAATTTTTGGTAAAAGATTGTTGGACAGAGTTTTTAGGAAAGTGAATTTAGGGAAGAGGATTTTGGAAAGGAGTTGAAAAAGAGAGTTTTGAAAAATAGATTTTGGAGGGAGTTTTTGAAAACAATTTTGAAAATGAGAGTTTTAGGAAAATATGTTGAAAAAGAGATTTTTAGGAAGAGAGACTTTTGAAAAGAGAGTTTTTAGAAGGTGTAAAAACATCTCACTTTCCTAAAGCAATTCTAACCATAAGAGAGCTAGAACCACTTTAGGAAAGCGGTTTTGAAAACAACAAGATTTGAAAATATGGATCGTATTGGTCACTTTGAATGTAACACTTTCCTAAAGCAACCCTAGCCATGGAAAGGCTAGAATCACCCTAGGTTTGTGGTTTTCAAAATAAGTTTTTGAAAAAGAGATCTTGATGAAATTTTGAAAACAAGTTTGAAAACAATTTTGAAAACAACTGTGAAAACGACTTTTGGAAGATGCAAGACCATGATATGCACAATGCATTTTGGGGTGGTGAACATACAAGGCTAAGGCTTCACCACATAATCAAGGGGGGCCGGACCTACGTGGTCTCTGGTTAGACTAGAAGAAAGCCCCCGACACGGTGACTCTCCAATAGCCCAATCCTACACATGGACCGGGAATTCCCTTGTTTCAAGCATGCAAAGAAAGGGGGGGAAAGAGATGGGGGATTAAAATAGAGAAAACCCAAGTGGGTTAGGAGAGAGAAGAGAGAGGGGGAAGTGCGGAAATTTAAATGGAGAACCTACCTTGTATCTTGTTTATTTTGCGCCCCTTGCTTTCTTCGGTCTTCGGTCTTCGTCTTGATCTTCGTCTTCAATCTTGAAGAGTTGTCTTCAAGCTTTAGATTGCAGCTCTTCAAGTCTTCAAAGGAGGGTTGAGGGTTAGTGTATGAGTGTATGGGGGTGTGTATGAGTGTATAGGAGGCTAGGGTTTAGTGTATGGTGGCTAGGGTTTGGAAAACCTAGGGAAGCTAGGGTTTTGGGAGTGTACGAGCTCTTTATATTGAATTATATGATTTTTAGACTGAGTTGATGGATCCTTTTCACGTTAGAGGAGGCTCTATATTTATAGAGGTTGGACAACACTAGCGCCTGTTGCAGTGGCGCCAGGCCAGAATTTACACTGGAGCCACTAGTGGTGCCAGGCCATTTTTTGGCTTAGCACCACTACTAGTGGCGCCAGCAATTTAGGAAATGTTTAAGGACGGCAAGCAACGTATCTTTGACTAGATTTGGGCGCCTGTACTAGTGACTACCATGCAATCTTTAGCCTGGCTTCACTAGGAGTGACTCCAGAAAGTCCGGGAAGGATTTTGGAGGACCAGGGATGATCCGGAAGGCCGGAAAAGAGCAGGAACACTTAGAATAGTGTCCTGGAGGTATTTGACTTGAAAAGTGAGGATAGGATGTGTCGGAAGGGTTGACCGGGCCTTTAGGGGCAAAACGGTCATTTGGATCGAGAAGCTGCCAGGACGGACTTGGACTGTCCTGGAAGAAGATTCGAGATTTGGAAATATTATTTAGAATATTTCCAAAGGTTGCCGGTTTGATTACCAGAGCCGGTGTAGTCAGAAAAGGTGACCGGCCCACCAGGGGCAAAACGGTCATTTCGGACCAGGTTTGCCGGAACTGACTCGGAATGATTCGGAAAGGTAAAGGGAGGTTGAGAACACTATAAAAATTAATCTCAGGAGGTTACCAATTTGATACCCAGAGCCGGTATGGTCGAAAAAGAAAACCGGCCCTCCAGGGGCAAAACGGTCATTTTGTACCAGGTTGGCCGAAACTGACTCGAAATAATTCGGAAAAGTAAAGGAAGGTTGAGAATACTATAAGAAGTAATCTCAGGAAATTACCAGTTTGATACCCAGAGCCGGCGTGGTTAAAAAAAGGCGACTGGCCCCCCAGGGGCAAAACGATCATTTTGCACCGGGTTTGCCGGAGCTGACTCGGAATGATCCGAAAAGGTAGAGGAGGATTGAGAATACTATAAGAATTATTCTCAGGAGGTTACCGGTTTGGTTCCCAGGGCGTTCGGATGCCTTGGGGCAAAATGGTCATTTTAACCGAAAAGTCTCAGAAAAGGTCCAAGTGGCAGTTTGGTCATTTTTCACCAAAGTGAGCTAACAGACACTGGTGTTGACCTGGGTTTTGAGTGTGTCCGCCACTCTGACGGTGATTGTCGTGACACAAGGGTTTGTTGGCAATTCCCTATATCGACCTATTTGTGAGTATTTCCGCTACTCTAATGGTTTTGTGAGTATTTTCGCTACTCGGACCGTCTCGAGGAATAAACTGTCTCGAGAGAGGGATGGGAAAAGGGTCTTACCGTCTTCGAAAAGACGTGCCTGGATTGGAACCATCTTGAGGAATAAACTGTCTCGAGAGAGGGATTGGAAATGGGACATACCATCTTCGAAAAGATGTGCCTGGGTTAAAACGGTCTCGAGGAATAAACTGTCTCGAGAGAGGGATTGGAAAGGGGACTTACCGTCTTCGAAAAGACGTGCCTGGGTTGGAACCGTCTCGAGGAATAAACTATCTCGAGAGAGGGATTGAAAAGGGAACTTATCGTCTTCGAAGAGACGTGCCTGGGTTGGAACCGTCTCGACGAATAAACTGTCTCGAGAGAGGGATTGGAAAGGGGTCTTACCGTCTTCGAAAAGACATGCCTGGAGTGGAACCGTCTCGAGGAATAAACTGTCTCGAGAGTGGGATTGGAATCGGAAAGGAAAGGACAATGCCCCTAAGGGCATTTTGGTCATTTTGCCTTTATTTGGGTCTGGTGGGCCCGCGAGGCGATGGAAAAATGGGATTTGGACTTTGAAAGTTGGTTTCGATAGGAATATGCCCACAATGACTTGAAAACAAGTCTGGGCGGAGTGTAGACTGCCGAGCAGTCAAAAATAGGGTGCTTACAGCTGCCCCTATTTTTCTGTCTTTGCTTGTCAAAGACAGAAAACGATAAGAGTAAGAGTCCTATGTTGACCGTGAGGCAGTCGGAGGGACGGACATTGGAAATCTTTCGACAACGGGGGTCGAAAACGGATAACGGGCCAAAAAGGCCTTCGAAAACGAGTTTTGGCGGGAAAAAGGGCAAAGCTGCCCAAATTTTGCAACTGGCGCCACTAGCAGTGGCGCTTTTGGCAGAAAAGGCCTGGCGCCTCTGCTAGTGGCGCTAGGCTTAAAGTTAAAACCAGAAAATTTTTGGTTCGAACAGCCGCAACACTTTGGAGAGTTTTCGCAAATTTGTGAGGCATTGCGAGGAATCCGTCTTAGACATTGAAGGAGCACTTCTTGGAGACCACGGGTGATTGCCGGAAGGAGACCACGTCACCGGAAAAGTCGCCGGAAGATAAAATTTCGCCGGAGAACTTCCAAAAAGTGAGTTTTCGTATTTTGTTGATTGCGATGTGTAGAACTTCGTTTGAATCATGTGAATAGTGGAAATTGATGTTTTGATATGCTTTGAACACTTTGGTGATGTTATTTTTGCATTTTGATGCTTGTTTGATTGAATTTGAGTGATTATATGCAAATATGCGAAAGGGGTTTTCTGCAGGAATAGGAAATTTGTTCCTATAGGCATGGGTATTGGGTTTTTTGGCTATATTTTTGTGCAATGTGCCTTAGAAAAATGTGTTTAACAACCGTATGAAGTTTCGTGATTTTTTGAAAACTCGGTGAATTTTTGATTTTTTGAAAAATAGAAAAATACTTAAAAAAATTTAGAAAAATGGGAAAACTCAAGAAATTGATGAAAATTTTTAAAGTTTGAAATTTGGAAAAAGATTGGAATATTTTTCAAAACATTTGAGGTGATTTTGAAAAATTTCGGGAGATGTTTGAAAACCATTGATTTATTTGAAAAATAAAACATGTGTCTTGAAAATTTTGAAAAATTGAAAAATGTGCACAGGTGCTGATGTCATGTGATTGTGACAATGTGAAGTTCACGTTTTGTGTTTTTTGTTGATGTCATGGGTGTTGTAGGGGCCATTTTTTAACGGGACTCTGCTAAAATTTTTAGAAATTAAGGAAAGAGTTAGTTAAAGTTTTAGAAATAAAATCTGTTTGGAGAAAAAAAGGCAGAGAACCCTTGAGATGTGATTTGAAAATTAGAAAACCAAGATGTGCAGAAATTTTGTTTTTGATTTGTTATTCGAAATCCTTTATTTATTTTGTTTGTGTTAGTTGTTTATTTTATTTTGCATGGTATGTTAACATCTCTTACCTTGGCTTATCTTTCCAGGATGGCAGACGCGGTTTTGAGTCGACTGAGAGCTTGGCATAGTAGCTACCCTCCGGATGAGTAGGATATCTTTTGCCTGTCCTTTGGTCGGGTAGCCTCACTTCTATCAATACGGCTCATTCCCGGGCTTATGGAGGCGGTGATTCCCTTCTGGCAGCCTGACTTGTCTCTTTTCAGCTTTGGGGCGTGCGAGCTTACCCCTACTCACGAGTATGGCTTTCTTCTTGGTTTCCGAGATATTTTTGAGGACATTGTGGGACCCTTCTTTCCAGATGGTTGTATCACAGTGGTTTCATCCCAGCTTGGATTCAGACGCGCAGTTCTTTCGTCTTCTTCTTTGCCCCAGTTTCCTTATGTCCCAGCAGAGTTCCTCTTTTCCCGTTTTGAGTTTCCCACAGGTATGCGAGTTCATTCAGGTGAGTGGCACACCTCCCAGGATGGGGCTGTTTCTCGTATAGTTGCTTTGGCCTGGCTTCTGCTGAACTTTTTGGTGTTCCCCCGAGAGGATGATTTAGTGGACTATCGACTCTATGCACCGCTGGCCTTGATCTGGAAGGGGCATTTCTATTCTCCTATGATTGTAGGGGAGACCTTCGTGAGTCTTACGAGATTCTAGCAGACCCTTGGCGCTCGTTTCCGAGGATGCGCTACTCTCTTCCAGCTCTAGGCGATTGGTCACTTGTTTGTTACACCTTTGTTTCAGCGCACGTGGTATCCTGAGCTCGACCATATACATTCCCTGGCGAGATCTCAGGGTGCCATGGCAGATGAGGGGAGATTTCCGCAGACCGCTGCATCCTGGGCCGACTATCTTCAGAGCATGAGGTCTGGCACTGTCCGGTGGTATTCAAGACTGGTCAGTAGGTATTGCTTGAGAGTTCGACCTTCCGGGAGGGCCTTCGTGCCCTTAGCAGGCTTGCGGGGCATTGCCCCTTTCTTCGGTATTCGAGTTTTGCGTCAGCTTGGTAGGAGTTAGGATATCCCTTATTTAGCTTTTGCAGCCGAGTTTACTCTTGTCTTTGGGGCGTTGATTCCTAGAGCATTGGTGGAGAAAGTTATGGATACATGGAGATCTTTGCTTCCTCACGTTGATGATGATGGTCCCTTCTCTGACATGCCCCCTGCGACCGAGGCCTATCATTATTAGCTTCGACGCTATGTGTTGGGTCCTAGTAGACTTGGGGATCTTCTCATTGAGACTCCTTTACCTCCCGTAGGGTATACCGACTTCTTGACTGCTATGATTGTTCAGGGGCATCGTCACAGGCGGGAGAACCGTCGTCTGATACGGATGTTGCATGACCGATTGAGGATGAGAGACGCTGAGATAGTTTCACTGGAGAGGCAGTTAGCAGCAGCCAGATCAACACATGATGACCCACATTTGGGTGCTGCGAGGGTCCGCAGGCTGCCACGAGGTGTTCTAGGCAGTTCCTCTTCCCTAGAGGGTGATGTGATGGATAGTCGGTTCTTGCAGGAGACTGTGGAGTCCCTTACTTGAGAGAGGGACATGCTTCTGGCTAGATGTGCGGACTATGAGCGAGGCCGGCCCGGGTCTTCTGTAGCTGCTACCTCTTCGAGTGCTCCTTTTGTGACTGGCGAGCCAGTGGATCCCTGCATAGTTGATTCCTCCTCTGATGACGACGGGGAGCGATATATTTTTGCCCCTCGCTCTTAGATTTACTGATTTCTGCATTTGTAAAAAAAAAAAAAAACATACTTTGTTTAGTGTTATGCCTCTTTTTATCTTATGAATTCATGACCTCCTGTACTTTTGGCATGACTTCCCTGCATGATTAGTATAGCAACAAATTTTGGGAAAAATTAAATGAGAATTACAGCTTAATGAAAAATAACTCCCTTTTGTTTGATTCTCTGACTCACTGATTGTCCTGCGAAAGGGACCCCTGCTTCTTTTAACCCTAACTGGGCTAAGCCGGAGAACGCCTTTCCAGATGCCCTTCGACTTTTACACTGTTGCTTTCATACCTTAACTTCTGGGGAATGCAGTAGCTTGAGTTATTTCTTATATCTAAATCTCTTGCTCCGACCCCCCCATTTTTTTTTTTTTTTTGCTTGTTTTTACTACTAGTGCCCCTGAGGGTTTTCACTAGTCCCAGCTCTGTCATTTTTGCACCAGGGCACCTTTGCAGGTTTTCACCAAGGTCGACAGTTTTGTATCTTGCCACATCCCTACCTTTTTACCTACGACGCCCTTTCGGGTTTTCACCGAGTCCTCGGGAAGCGCTTAACTTTTCTCTCTTCTTTCTCTCTCTTTCCTCAACTTGGTCTCCGGCTTCTGTTGAGAAGCTCTTAAATGCTACTCGCACCATTCTCCAACCAACGACATATTTTAGTAAGCTCATTTGGACTAATCAATTTAATTCTAATCTGAGAGGACTTTCAGGGTTTGTAATGTGGGTTTTTTTACTCTTTGAAAAAGGAAAAGGAAAAGGCTCAAGCCTACCATTCTACAAGTGATCAGTAATTTTTGGTGTAATGGCTCTTTTTCTGCGTATTCCCATCTTTCTTCGGGTATTTCATTCGCGCACCTCTTTTTCTTTTTCTATCTTTCTTTTTCTTTTTTTTGTTACCAATGACGTTAACACCAATGTTTGTGCAAACGTTAAGTAATACCTCGAGGGTTTTTTTTTTCAATGCCTCTACTTTAACTTAACATGATCACTTTGTTGGGTAATGTTCTTGAAAGAAAGTAACCGGCTCTAAGGGTTTGACAAAGGTTATATGTATACATTTTAATTGGATAGAAAATGAAATGAGGGCCTCTCGTCATCTTGGAATTAGATTGTTTAGTCCATAGAGCTTTACCCTTGAAACACTACCCTATTGATTAGTGGAGAATGAGGAAAGTAGATTTTATTGCTTTTTCACAGAAACCAAAGGTCTAGCTTTTGAAATCATATGTAGTAGTGTTTGACAACATCTGAATTCAATGGGCTAGGGAATTCTTGGCCATCCATTTCCTCCAAAATGAGAGCTCCTCCGGACAGGACCCTCTTTACCATGAATAGCCCTTCGTAGTTTGGGGCAAATTTCCCCTGTGCTGCCTCCTGATGGGGGAACACCTTCTTACGCACCAAATCTCCTGGTTGGAACGATCGGGGTCGTACTTTCTTATCAAACGCTCCGGCCATTCGCCTTCTGTAGCATTGAGCGTGATAAACCGCAACTAGTCGCTTCTCGTCCAGCAAACAGAGTTGGGCATACCGATCTTTAATCCATTCTGTTTCATCTAGTTTGGTTTCTGTTAAGATCCGTAAAGAAGGAATCTCAATCTCAACAGGGATGACCGCCTTGGTGCCGTAGACCAGCTCGAAAGGGGTACTTCCAGTGGAGACCCTCATAGTAGTTCGGTAAGCCATCAATGCGAACGAAAGTTTCTCATGCCAATCTCTATAGTTGTCAATCATTTTTTGGAGTATTCTCTTAATGTTCTTGTTGGTGCTTCTACTGCTTCATTCATCTGGGGCCTGTAAGTGACCGAATTCCGGTGGGTAATGCGAAATGTTTGTCATAGCTTTGACATTAATTCGTTATTCAGATTGGAAGCATTGTCAGTAATGAGTGACTTTTTATGAACCTTTCTATGACCCTCTTGGTGACATGGACGTAAGAGACAGCTTCCACCCATTTAGTGAAATAATCAATGGTGACTAGGATGAAGCGATGGCCATTGGAAGCTTTAGGAGTGATTGGACCAATCATATCTATTCCCCACATAGAAAAAGGCCATGGGGCTGACATAGAATGGAGCTCAATCGGTGGTGCTTTGATCTTATCCCCATGTATCTGACATTTTTGACACCGAAGAACGTATCTAATGCAATCTGACTCCATTGTTGACCAGTAATACCCTCTCCGGAGAATCTTCTTTGCAAGCATGTGGCCATTCATATGGGGGCCGTCCCTCGTGCACTTCCTCCATAATGACTTTGGCTTCGACAGTATTGACACATCTTAAAGGTCCGAACCATGATCTCCTAAAAAGCTCATTTCCAGCCATGAAGTAGTGCCCTGCCAAATGACAAATGGTCTTCATATCACGTTGTGTTGCCGCATCGAGGAATGTCCTAGCTTAGATATACCTCTGGATGTCATAAAACCATGGTTTCTTGTGGGGTTCAATAGTTGTGTGTAGGCAATAGGAGGGGACATCCCTGATAAAGATCTGTAGGGGGGGTATTTTAGTCCCCCTGTCGACCTTGATTGCTGTAGCTAACATTGCCAAGGCATCGGCGAAGCTGTTCTCTGTTCGGGGTACGTGACGAAAATCCACGCTTTTGAATAGTTGACACAAATCTTTGACCTGTTGATGATACAGGAAAATTTTGGCATCTCGAGTTTGATACACGTCCTTGGATTGCTGAATGACCAAATCTGAATCGCCGAGAACAACCAATTCATCAATCTTCATTTCTAATGCCAATCTTAACCCCAGGATGCAAGCCTCATATTCGGCGATGTTATTGGTGCAGAGTTCAAGTTGTAACTTAACCACAATAGGATAATGACTGCCTGTTCTCGACACTACTACTGCCCCAATGCCCGCTCCCCTTTTGTTAGCAGCGCCGTCGAAAAACATCTTCCACCCGTCTGGTTCTTGCTCTTCAGATGCACCATCAACGCATAGTATATTTTCATCAGGGAATTGGGGCTCCATGGATTGATAATCATCAATGGGATTCTCGGCCAGATAATCAGCTATCACCTGCCCCTTGATTGCTTTACGGGTAGTGAATACAATGTCGAATTTAGACAAGATCATGTGCCATCGAGCAATTCTGCTGGACAAGGTTGGTTTCTCGAATATATACTTGAGGGGATCCATTTGAGAGATGAGGAAGGTGGTATGATAGAGCATGTAGTGTCGAAGCCTGTGCGCTGCCCAGGCTAATGTGCAGTAGGTTTTCTCGAGATCGGAATACTTCGTTTCAAATGGCAGAAATTTCTTACTGAGGTAGTAAATGGCTTGCTCTTTTCTTCCTGTTTCATCATGCTGCCCCAGGGCACATCCCATAGAAGTATCTAACACTGACATGTACATCAGCAAAGGACGTCCTGGGGTTGGTGCCACTAGGATAGGGGGATTTTGAAGATATTCTTTAATTTTCTCAAACACCATTTGACAGTTATCATCCCACTCTTTTGGAACGTCTTTCTTTAGGAGCTTGAAAATAGGTTCGCACAGGTGGGTCATTTGGGCTATGAACCTGCTAATAAAGTTTAACTTTCCTAGAAAAGATCGAACCTCCTTTTCCCCTTTTGGTGTAGGCATTTCAACAATGGACTTTACTTTGGCAGGATCAACCTCTATCCCCTTTTCATTGATTATAAACCCCAGCAATTTCCCTAAAGATACTCTGAATGTGCATTTGGCCGGATTTAGCTTAAGCTGATATCTACGGAGACGATCAAACACCTTTCGCAAGTTGAACAGGTGGTCCTTCCGCTGCTTGGACTTGATGATCATGTCATCCACATAGATCTCTACTTCCTGATGCATCATGTCATGGAATAAAGTTATCATGGCTTTTTGGTAGGTTGCCCCTGCGTTGCGAAGCCCGAATGGCATGACTTTATAACAATATACTCCCCAAGGGGTAATGAAAGCAGTCTTCTCCCAATCTTCTTCAGCCAGCTTGATTTGATTATATCCCGAAAAACCATCCATGAAGGAAAACATTCCATGACCAGCCGTGTTGTCAACAAGCAAGTCTATGTGGGGAAGAGGAAAATCATCCTTTGGATTGGCCCTGTTGAGCTCCCGAAAGTCAATGCACATCCGCACCTTGCCATCTTTCTTAGGCACCGGGGCAATATTAGCCAGCCATTGAGGATACTCTACCACTCGCAGAAATCCTGCCTGGAATTGTTTAATCACCTCCTCCTTGATCTTTAGGCTCCATTCGGGTTTCAATCTTCTTAGCTTCTGCTTAAAGGGTTTCATCTGCGGGTCCAAAGGTAGTCTATGTTCCACAATGGATTCATCTAGTCCGGGCATGTCTTGATAGGACCATGCGAAAACATCTAAGTATGCACGCAAAAGTTCCAATAATTCTTTGCGCTGCCATTGATCTAGGCCTGTACCAATTCTAAGATCTTTTAGATCCCCTTCATTTCCCAAATTAACGGTTTCCATTTACTCAATGTTTGGGGTATTACGATTCTCATGTCTTTCTATTTGTTCTCGAATTTCCTCTGGCACCTCCTCTGTAAAATTTACATCCTCTTTAATCCCCAGTTGTTGGTAATCAAACTCGGTGTTCAAGTCATCATTTATCAAGGTTGGCATTCTCCGGATTAGCTGAGTAAGATATCGGATGCAAGGGTCCCTGGCATGGAAAATAGTGTACAATAAATCAAACAAGAAAGGAATATTTTTTTTCATTGATAACTTGATTTTAAAAAAGTTAAGACAAATAAATTTAAAAGGACAAAATTTATTTATGGCGAGTCAATTGCTCCAGGATCTCGCTCTAATGGGCTTTGTACCGAAACTTGCGAGCACGGATGATGTCTTTACTAGCCCAATTATGTAACTTTTCGGCTGGCAACATCGCTCGAATCGATCCATCTTGAGCTACTCCGATGTTAGCCGTCATGACGGGCGCTTTTTCTTGGACCTTTCTCTTCTTCTTACTTAATATAGGTATTTCTTCCCCCATGTCCAACTGCTTGAATTGGTTTGAAAGTTCCATGACAGTTTTCTTATCAGCCCTCTTCTTCCGCTCTGCTTCTATTTTCTCCTTTCTTATGGGTTCATATCCCAACCCAAAGGTGGCTTCAGCCGACAGTATTTCTATAACTTCAGCTCTTCCTTGTAAACATCTCCCTAAGCCTTTGCCCGGATGGAAGCCATTTGCTTTAAAATATCGTACTACCATCTGAGAGTTCCTGGAATATTTTGGCTCCACTTGATCTTCTTTCTGCACAGTAGTGATATATTCGAACGATTGAAAACAAGAGGCCAGTTCAGTATCAGATGCAATGATATCAGCCTTGTATACAGCGAGCTCTTTTTCAGCGAAAATAGAGATTAGTTTGGAGCCCACGATGAACTTAACTTTCTGATGAAGGCTTGAAGGAACCGCGCTCGCCAAATGAATCCAGGGCCTTCCTAACAGCAAATTATAGACGGCCGGAATGTGTAGCACTTGGAATTTAATTGTGAAGGTTACTAGCTTTATCTCAACGGGCATTTCAATTTCCCCCATGGCTTCCCTCCGAGAACCATCAAAGGCACGGATGACCATACCACTATTTTTCAAATAGGTTTGGTCCATTCCTAGCCTTTCTAGGGTAGAATACGGGCATACGTTTAAAGCCGACCCATTATCTATCAATACTTTGGCTACCATCTTTCCTCTTGTCGTTACGGCGATATGCAAAGCCCTGGTTTGGCTTGTTCCATCAGCCGGAATCTTGTCATCAGAGAAGGTGATGATGTTTGAGGCCATAATGAGACTCACCATGTCATGTAGATTATCTGGCGTGAAACTCTCGGGCACATGAGCATCCTTGAGGATCTTTATTAAAGCATTCCGGTGCACCTCAGAAGTGAGCAGCAAACCCAACATCGAAATATGGGCTGGGACTTTCCTAAGCCGTTCCATTGTATCGTAATCGACCTTTCCTAAAGCTTTGGTGAATTCTGACATCTCCTGATCCGTTGGTTGGTTGGAGCACTCTCCTTCTTTATCCTTCCCCTTCCTTTTTCTTTCCACTTCAACAGAGGTATAAAGGCGCCCTGACCGAGTCATCCCCCCTATTTTTGTTACGGGTTCTCCGGTGCCCTTATCAGGTGGGTAATTCCATGGGACGTTATGAAGACTGGGTATTGGTGTTTGGGTTATGGTGGGAAGAGTTATCCTCGGTTTTACAAGCAAAGGGATTGTTACAGGTGAAGGGTTGGTGAGGACGGGTAGAGTGGTGGGCACAATCGGCTTCTTTGGCAAGACTAAAGGTAGCTTAGGTCGTATGTCTCCTTGGTTGTTGGTTTGAGGTTCAGGTCGAGCCATAGCGATCATGGGTTCAGGTTCGAACAATGTAGTAAGGACAAGGGGATAACGGGAAGGGTCTAGCAAGGCTCCTATGGTTAGGTTCATGTTGGGTTGATAAGATTGCATGGTTAGGAAGGACTGATCTTGGTATTCGGGCTCCTCCAAGGCAGGAATTGTCCCTTCTGAGATTGCGGTAAGTGGGTTGCACAGGGGGTTCCTGCTAACATTCCCGCTTTCCAATGGTATGTTCTCCTGAAGCTTGTGAACCATGGCCTTCACTATTATAGAGGATGTTGGACTAGTATTCATTACCTATAACAATGACGACAACAGTTACAAATTAGAGTTTGGTTCCTGGAGAAATCTATGCAATGCATGTCCTAGGGTGCCCCTCTTTAGGAGGGAAACTAGCCATGATGTATTGGCTCACTTTTGGAGATAGGGGGTTTGTCCTTGTATGCAGACACCTTACCGTCAGGTGGGAACCTTCAATCATCCATGCATCATTCATAAAAATAAAGAAGTACATTAAATTTTTGTGTTTGAAATACAAAAGAATTGAAATACATTTTAATAGGGGGAGGGGGAACATTTTCCTTTGGACTTCCACCTATCTACTTTTATAAAGGGAACACCTAAACTACTCTTGAGTCTTCGAGTCCTCCTTCGTTGGATTTGATGTTGAGGAGGTCGTTGAGAGACCTTGTTGATCGGTTGCCCCTTGTTTTCATGGCAATCCTATCTCCGTGAGCATAGAGAGATTGGGGCCCCTCTTATGGAATGAATTGAGATACATGCAATGAGTTCTTAGGGTTATGTGGGAACCCTTAGGGTTTAGGTGGGTTTAATGCAAGAGAGAGTGACCTTGGTGTCACTCTCAACGGATTGATCATATGCATAAAAATGCAGTGACTTGAGTTACTTGGAACTCTTGTCTTGACATGAAATATTGAATGCATGAATATGGGTATGCAAAGAGTATAAGGAGTGAAAATGCAGTAGCAAGATAAATGTGCATGCATGAGCAGTTAAACAGGCATTATAATAGTATAAACATAGTCAGTATATGTAAGCACCCAATTTTTGACCGCTCAGTAGTCTACACTCCGTCCAGACTTGTTTTCAAGTCATTGTGGGCATATTCCTATTGAAACCAATTCTCTAGGTCCAAATTCCGTCTTTCCATCGCTTCGCAGGCCTGTCAGGCCCAAATAGAGGCAAAATGACCAAAATGCCCTTAGGGGCATTGTTCTTTCTTATTCCAATTCCAATCCCTCTCTCGAGACAGTTTATTCCTCGAGACGGTCCGAGTAGCAAAACTACTCACAAAACTGTTAGAGTGGCGGAAACACTCACAATCCAGGCACGTCTCTTCGAAGACGGTAAGACCCCTTTCCAATCCCACTCTCGAGACAGTTTATTCCTCGAGATGGTTCCAGGCACGTCTCCTCGGAGACGGTAAGACCCCTTTCCAATCCCACTCTCGAGACAGTTTATTCCTCGAGACGGTTCCAGGCACGTCTCTTCGGAGACGGTAAGACCCCTTTCCAATCCCTCTCTCGAGACAGTTTATTCCTCGAGACGGTCTGAGTAGCGAAACTACTCACAAAACCGTTAGAGTAGCGGAAATACTCAATCATTAGAGTAGCAGAAATACTTACAAAACCGTTAGAGTAGCGGAAATACTCACAAATAGCTCGATATAGAGAATTGACAACAAATCCCTGTGTCACGACTACCGCCGTTAGAGTGGCGAAAACACTCAAAATCCAGGTCAACACCAGTATCTGTTAACCCACTTTGGTGAAAAATGTCCAAATTGTCCTGTGGACATTTTTCGAGACTTTCCGGTCAAGATGACCATTTTGCCCCTAGGCATCCGAACGCCCCGGGAACCACACCGGCTCTGGGTATCAAACCGATAATGTCTCGAGAATAATTTTTATAGTGTTCTCAACCTTCCTTTACCTTTCCGGATCATTCCGAATCAGTTCCGGCCAACCCGGCACAAAAGGACCGTTTTGCCCCTAGAGGGCCGGTCTCCTTTTTCAACCACACCGGCTCTGGGTATCAAACCGGTAACCTCTTGAGACTACTTTTTATAGTAATCTCAACTCCCCTTTGCCTTTCCGGATCATTTCGAGTCAGTCCCGACAAACCTGGTACAAAATGACCGTTTTGCCCCTAGTGGGCCGTTCTCCTTTTCCGACCACGCAGCCCCTGGAAATCAAACCAGCAACTTCTGGGAACATTCTAAATAATGTTTCCAGATCCCAAGTCTTCTTCCAGGACAGTCCGAGTTCGCCTCGGCAGGTTCCCAATCTGATTGGCCGTTTTGCCTCTAAAGGCCCGGTCAACCCTTCTGACCCATTTTTATCCTCATTTTTCAAGTCAAATACCTCCAGGGCACTATTCTAAGTGTTCCTGCTCCTTTCTGGCCTTTCGGGTCATTCCCGGCTCCTTCAAATCATTCCCGGACTTTCCGGAGTCACTTCTAGTGAAGCCAGGCTAAAAATTACATGGTAATCACTAGTACAGGCGCTCAAATCTAGTCAAAGATACGTTGCTTGCTGACCTTAAACCTTTCCTAATTGGCTGGCGCCACTAGTAGTGGCGCCAAGTCAAAAAATGGCCTGGTGCCACTCCTAGTGGCGCCAGTGTAAAGTTTGCCCTGGCGCCACTACAACAGGCGCCAGGTTTGTCCAACTTCTATAAATACAGAGCCTCATTCAACGTGAAAGGGGTCTGCAAACTTAACCTAAAAATCCTATATTTCAATATACAGAGCTCAAGCACCTCCAAAACCCTAGCCTCCCTAGGTTTTCCAAACCCTAGCCACCATACACTAAACCCTAGCCTCCTATACACTCCTATACACTCATACACACCCTCATACACTCATACACTAGCCTTTAACCATCCTTTGAAGACTTGAAGAGCTGCCATCCAAAGCTTGAAGACAACTCTTGAAGGCTGCAGGTGAAGATCAAGACAAAGATCGAAGACCGAAGACAGCGCGGCGTGCAAAATAAAAAAGACATACGGTAGGCTTTCTATTTAATTTTCTGCACTTCCCCCCTCTCTCTTCTCTCTCCAACCAACTTGGGTTTTCTCTATTTTAATCCTCCATCTCTTTCCCCCCCTTTCTTTGCATGCTTGAAACAAGGGGACTCCCGGTCCATGTGTAGGATTAGACTGTTGGAGAGTCACCATGTCGGGGCCTTTCTTCTAGTCTAACCAGAGACCACGTAGGTCCGGCTCCCTCGATTATGTGGTGAAGCCTTAGCCTTGTATGTTCACGACCCCAAAATGCATTATGCATATCATGATCTTGCATCTTCTAAAAATTCATTTTCAAACTCGTTTTCAAAATCATTTTCAAACTTGTTTTCAAAATTGCATCAAAACCTTTTTTTCAAAAACTTGTTTTCAAAACCACAATCCTAGGGTGATTCTAGCCTTTCCATGGCTTGGGTTGCTTTAGGAAAGTGTTACATTAAAAGTGACATTTTTGGTCTATATTTTCAAATCTTATTTGTTTTCCAAAACCACTTTCTTAAAGTGGTTCTAGCCCTCTTATGGCTAGAATCGCTTTAGGAAACTGAGACGTTTTCATACTTTCCAAAAAATTCTCTCTTCAAAAATCTTTTCCTAAAAATATTTTTTTCAACATATTTTCCTAAAATTCTCCTCTTCAAAATTGTTTTCAAAAACTCCCTTCCAAAATCTATTTTTCAAACTCTCTTTTTCAACTCCACTACAAAATCTTTTCCTCAAAATCCACTTTCTAAAAACGTTCCCCAAAAATCTTTCCAAAAACTCTCTTCCCAAAATCTTCCTTCTAGAAACTCCTCTCTAGGATTTTCCTTCTAAAATCTACGTTTCTAAAAACACACTTTCTAAAATTCCCTCTCTTTAAAATATTTTTCCAAAAACTCCCTCTTCAAATGTGCTTTCCAAGAACTCTTTCCTTAGAAGCCCAAGTCAAGCCCTAGAACCCACAATTAGGAAACCCTAATTTTCTTTCCAAAAATATGGTTTTCAAACTTTGCCCCAAACCTAGGTTTCCAAAACCTCTTGCTTTCACATCCAAACTATACATGTTTCCAAAACCTTTTTTCTACGTCAAAACCATAATTTTCCAAATCTAGGGTTTCTAGAATCTCCCTTTCCAAATCCTTGCCAAATCCTATCTTCCCTTTAGGAAACCAAATCAAATCTCCCAATTTAGGAAACTAGATCCCGTCCTCCGTTTTTTGAAATAAAATCCAACCTTTCTCTTTTAGAAACCAAATCCAATCCAAACCTTTCCTAATTCAACTCCTTCTTAATTTCCTACCTTCCTAAACCATAAGTTTCCTAAACCTAAATTTTAAATCCTTCCTTAAATTTCAAAATCCAACTCTTTCCTAATTCAACTCCTTCCTAATCTTTCACTTTCCTAAATCTTAAGTTTTCAAAACTTGAACATAAAAATCTTTCCTAAGTTTTAAAACTCAACTTTCAAATCTTTCCTAATTCAACCCTTTCCTAATTCAACCCCCTTTCCAAATCTTAACTTTCCAAAGTTAAGTTTTCCTAAACTCAAACCTTTCCTAATCTTAAGATTTTCTAAAACTCTAAAACTTTCTAAATCTAAAACTTTCTAAATTTCAAATCTTTCCAAATTCAAAACTTTCTAAATTTGAAACTTTCTTAAGCTAAATCTTTCTAAACCTAAAAACTTTCTAAATTCTAAACTCTCTTAAACTTCAAATCTTTCCAAATCTAAGACTTTTCTAAAATCAAAACTTTCTTAATTTAGGACTTTCTTAAGTTGAAACTTTCTTAATTCAAACATTTCCTAAATTGAAAACTTTCCTTTTTCAAACCTTTCCTAAAACAAAACTTTCTTATTTTCAAAACTTCCTTGTTTTCAAAACTTTTCAAATTCAAAATTTTCCTTTTTCAAACATTCCAAAATTCAAAACTTTCCTAATTCAAAACTTTCTTAATTCGAAACTTTCCAAAAATGAAACTTTCCAAAAATAACATTTTCCTAATTCAAAACTTTCCTAATCCAAATCTTTCCTAAATTCCAAGTTTCCAAATCTTTCCAAATCTTCCAAATCCAACATTCCAATACAATCTTCCTTAATCTCAAGTCTTTCCTAGGTCTCCTATCTTTCCTAAGTCTAGGTTTCCTAAACCTTCGTCTTTTCAAAATAAGTCTAAATCTCTCTCTTCCAAGTTCGATCTTTTCAAATCAAAATTAAATCTTTTCAATTCCAAAATTCCAAATTCTAATTTTCAATCCTCCATTCAAAGTTCAATCTCTCAATCTTCTACTTTCAATTTCTAATTCAATCTCCTTCTTCAAATCAACTCTTCTATTTTCAATCGGACTCCGATCCGAACTATGACTGACCTGATTCCCCCAATGGAATACGTAGGCAACCTTCATAGGTGCGGTCACAATACTTTTCAAACTTTCAATTCCATCCTCATGGGTGCGGTTTCCAAAATCTTTTCAAATCTCAAATTCCAATTTACTTTCAACTTTCCAATTTCAAAATTTCTATTTTCAAATTTCTACTTTCAATTTTCAAACTTTCCAATTTCAATTTTCAAATCAAATCAATCTCTTTCCGAATCTATTTTTCACCTCTCTCATTTTGCACTTGCATATCATGCATCATATTTTTCAAACATTGTTTTTCTAAAGTGAATAGGGTTGAACACTTGTTAATTGAAGACTCTCATAGGTGAATCTAAGGTAGATCGACATGTAGGTACCGAAAGGGCGGGGTAGGGTGATAGCTTAGTGCGTCTTTCCTACACGTAACAAACCTTCGAACTTAGATCACTATTTTCAAAGACCAAAAGGAGTTATTTTTCAAAAAGGGCTAAAAGTTTTCCAAAGGTTGCCAAACAACCTGTTTTCCTAAAAACCCTCTTTTGAGGAGATATTTTCAAAACCTTTTTTCCAAAACCCTAAGTGTAGTCTTCGGATTATTCTTAGTTTTTAGGTGACCTAACTCACCTTAATCAAGTTAGGTGGCGACTCCGAATCTTTTTCAAAAGCCCTTTATTCAAACATGTTTTCAATTCAAACCTAGTCACACTCATTCTTCTAGTAGGGTGAGTTCTAACGAGAGAGTACAACATTTTTCCCGCTTGTGTGAGTATTCCTCGAGTGCGAAAAATCTGGGCGCGACAGTATAATAGCAGGAATAGACAGGTATAAATGAAAGTAAGAGCAGTCCCCCTTTCCTCCGTGGTTTTGAAAACGGTGCTCATGTCTTAAATCCGGCAGAGGTTCGGCTATGCATGGTGTCTATATGAGTATGAGGTTGAGGGTTGACTAATGCGTCCTAAAAAGGCTCGGTCCCCGGATCTTCAAACCTAGGCCCACTCCCCGAGGTGGTGCCATGATCGGTTGGTGATCTGAGCAGGGAAACCATCAAGAGGCCGTAGGCGAAGAAACTGACACAGCATCTTGCCCACAACCAATATACCGTTCTCCCTTTCTAACTAGAAAGGACATATCAAGGTATGCAAATATGCAGAATGCAAGTGCACATGCAGTGTGTGTGTGATTTTTAATAGTGGAGGAAAGAGCTCAATAACTCCCATTCATCCTATTCATCACATTCATGCATAACAGTTAGTAAAATTGAAAGAAAATATGTACCTACAAAACAAAGATAATATGAATAAATGCATTTTTTTTTAAAACAATTTTTTAAAATTTGGTTTTGAAAATTTAAAGTGAATAGGATTGAACCAAGTTAATTGAAGACTCTACGTGGGTAAAGGGTAAAGAGACATGACTATGGCCTAACCCTCTAAGTGTCCCCAGTGGAGTCGCCAGCTGTCGCGCCCAGATTTTTCGCACTTGAGGAATACTCACACAAGCGAGAAAAATGTTGTACTCTCTCGTTAGAACTCACCCTTCTAGAATAATGAGTGCGACTAGGTCTGAATTGAAATATTGATTTGAATAAACGGCTTTCGAAAAAGATTCGAAGTCGCCACCTAATTTAATTAAGGTGAGTTAGGTCACCTCAAAACTAAGCATAATCTGAAAACTACACTTAAGATTTTGAAAAACGATTTGAAACAAATCTCCTCAAGAGAGGGTTTTCAAGAAAAACAGGTTGCTTGGCAACCTTTGAAAAACATTTAGCCCTTTTTTGAAAAATAACTCCTTTTGGTCTTTGAAATCAGTGATCTAGGTTCGGAGGTTGGTTACGTATAGGGAAGACGCACTAAGCCATCACCCTACCCCGCCCTTTCGATACCTACATGTCAATCTACCCTAGATTCACCTATGAGAGTCTTTAACTAACCAATGCCCAAGCCTATTCACTTTATAAAACAATGTTTAAAAGTTATCATGATGCATGATATGCAAGTGCAATAGAAGGGAGAAGTTGGAAGATAGATTTGGAAAAAGACTGATTTGAAATTGGTTTGATTTGAAAATAGATTTGAAATGGGAAAGCTTGAGAAATTAGAAATAGAAATTTGGAAATAGAAATTTGAAATTGAAATTTTGAAAATAGAATGGAATTTGAGATTTGAGAAATGTTGTGACCGCACCCATGAGGGTTGCCTACATATCCTTTTGGAGGAATCAGGTTAGTCGTAGTTTGGACAAGAATCCGATTGAAAATAGAAGAATTGATTTGGAAGAAAGAGATCGAATTGGAAATTAAATTTGATTTGAAATTAGAAGAGGAGATTGGAAATTGAAATTGAGAATATTGGACTTGCTTTGGAAAGATAGGTTTGGACTTGTTTTAGAAAGATGAAGGTTTAATAAAACCTAGACTTAGGAAAGGTTTGACTCGACTTGGAAGGTTTAGGAGATTAGGAATGGTTGGATTTAGGAAATGTTTGAATTAGGAAAAGTTCGATTTAGGAAAGTTTTGGAATTAGGAAAGTTTTAACTTAGGAAAGCTTGAATTTGGAAAGGTTTGAAAAAGGAAAGTTTTCAATTTAGGAAATGTTTGAATTAAGAAAGTTTTGAGTTTAGAAAAGTCTTAGATTTGGAAAGATGTTGAAGTTTTGAAAAATTTAGAATTTAGAAAGTTTGGAAGTTTAGAAAGATTTAACTTAAGAAAGTTTTGATTTAGGAAACTTTGAATTTGGAAAGATTTGAAATTTGGAAAGCTTAGGATTTAGAAAGTTTTGAGATTAAGTAAGGTTTGAGTTTAGGATAGATTTGAAAACTTGGACTTGGAAAGTTAAGATTTGGAAAGGGGTAGAATTAGGAAAGGGTTGAATTAGGAAAGATTTGAAAGTTGAGTTTTAAAATTTAGGAAAGATTTTTATGTTCAAGTTTTGGAAGCTTAAGGTTTAGGGAAGTTGAAGATTAGGAAGGATTCGACTTAGGAAAGATTTAGATTTTGAAACTTTAGGAAAGATTTGAAGTATAGGTTTAGGAAACTTATGGCTTAGGATGGTAGGAAATTAGGAAGGAGTTGAATTAGGAAAAGGTTGGGATTTGTTTCCAAAAATGGAGGATTGGATTTGGTTTCCTAAACGGGAGAATTTGATTTGGTTTCTTAAAGGGAAGATAGGATTTGGCAAGGATTTGGAAAGGCAGATTCTACAAACCCTAGGTTTGGAAAATTATAGTTTTGACGTAGAAAATAGGTTTTGGAAACATGTATAGTTTGGATGTGAAAACAAGAGGTTTTGGAAACCTAGGTTTGAGGCAAAGTTTGAAAATCACGTTTTTGGGAAGAAAATTAGGGTTTCCTAATTGTGGGTTCTAGGGTTTGATTTGGGCTCTAAGGAAAGGGGATTTTTGGAAAGTGCATTTTTGGAAATAAAGATTTTCTAGGAGGGAATCCTAGGGAGGAGTTTCTAGAGGGAAGAGTTTTTGGAAAGTAAATTTGAAGATAGAGTTTTTGGAAAGAGATTTTTTAAAGAAAAGGAGTTTTTGGAAAGTGTGTTTTTAGAAACGAAGATTTTAGAAGGAAAATCCTAGAGGGGAATTTCTAGAAAGAAAATTTTGGGAAGAGTGTTTTTAGAAAGATTTTTGGTAAGAGATTGTTGGAGAGAGTTTTTAGGAAAGTTAATTTAGGGAAGAGGATTTTGGAGAGGAGTTGAAAAAGAGAGTTTTGAAAAATAGATTTTTGGAGGGAGTTTTTAAAAACAATTTTGGAAATGAGAGTTTTAGGAAAGTATGTTGAAAAAGAGATTTTTAGGAAGAGAGACTTTTGAAAAGAGAGTTTTTAGAAGGTGTAAAAACATCTCACTTTCCTAAAGCAATTCTAACCATAAGAGGGCTAGAACCATTTTAGGAAAGCGGTTTTGAAAACAACAAGATTTGAAAATATGGACCGTATTGGTCACTTTGAATGTAACACTTTCCTAAAGCAACCCTAGCCATGGAAAGGCTAGAATCACCCTAGGATTGTGGTTTTGAAAACAAGTTTTTGGAAAAGAGATCTTGCTGTAATTTTGAAAACAAGTTTGAAAACGATTTTGAAAACAATTGTGAAAATGACTTTTGGAAGATGCAAGACCATGATATGCACAATGCAATTTTGGGGTCGTGAACATACAAGGCTAAGGCTTCACCACATAATGAAGGGGGCCGGACCCACGTGGTCTCTGGTTAGACTAGAAGAAAGCTCCCGACACGGTGACTTTCCAATAGCCCAATCCTACACATGGACCGGGAATTCCCTTGTTTCAAGCATGCAAAGAAAGGGGGGGGGGGAAGAGATGGGGGATTAAAATAAAGAAAACCCAAGTGGCTTAGGAGAGAGAAGAGAGAGGGGAAGTGCGGAAATATAAATGGAGAACCTACCTTGTATCTTGTTTATTTTGCGCGCCTTGCTTTCTTCGGTCTTCGATCTTCGTCTTGATCTTCATCTTCAATCTTCAAGAGTTGTCTTCAAGCTTTAGATTGCAACTCTTCAAGTCTTCAAAGGAGGGTTGAGGGTTAGTGTATGAGTGTATGGGGGTGTGTATGAGTGTATAGGAGGCTAGGGTTTAGTGTATGGTGGCTAGGGTTTGGAAAACCTAGGGACGCTAGGGTTTTGGGAGTATTCGAGCTCTGTATTGAGTTGACGGATCCTTTTCACGTTGGAGGAGGCTTTGTATTTATAGAGGTTGGACAACACTGGCGCCTGTTGCAGTGGCGTTAGGCCAGAATTTACACTGGAGCCACTAGGAGTGGCGCCAGGCCATTTTTTGGTTTGGCGCCACTACTAGTCACGCCAGCCATTTAGGAAATGTTCAAGGTTGGCAAGCAACGTATCTTTGACTAGATTTGGGCACCTGTACTAGTGACTACCATGCAATCTTTAGCCTGGCTTCACTAGGAGTGACTCCGAAAAGTCCGGGAATGATTTTGGAGTACCAGGGATGACCCGGAAGGTCGGAAAAGAGTAGGAACACTTAGAATAGTGTCCCGGAGGTATTTGACTTGAAAAGTGAGGATAGGATGTGTCGGAAGGGTTGACCGGGCCTTTAGGGGCAAAACGGTCAATCGGATCGAGAAGCTGCTGGGACGGACTTGGACTGTCCCGGAAGAAGACTCGAGTTTTGAAAACATTATTTAGAATGTTCCCAAAGGTTGCCGGTTTGATGCCCAGAGCCGGTGTGGTCAGAAAAGGTGACCGGCCCACTAGGGGCAAAACGGTCATTTCGCACTAGGTTTGCCAGAACTGACTTGGAATGATCTGGAAACGTAAAGGGAGGTTGAGAACACTATAAAAAGTAGTCTCAGGAGGTTACCGGTTTGATACCCAGAGCCGGTATGGTCGAAAAAGAAAACCAGCCCACTAGGGGTAAAACGGTCATTTTGTACTAGGTTGGCCGGAATTGACTCGGAATGATCCGAAAAAGTAAAGGAAGGTTGAGAATACTGTAAGAAGTAATCTCAAGAAATTACCAGTTTGATACCTAGAGCCGGCGTGGTTAGAAAAAGGTGATCGGCCCCTTAGGGGCAAAACGGTCATTTAGCACCGGGTTTGCCGAAGCTGACTCGGAATGATCCAGAAAGGTAGAGGAGGGTTGAAAATACTATAAGAAGTATTCTCGGGAGGTTACCGGTTTGATACCCAGAGCCGGTGTGGTTCCCGGGGCGTTCGGATGCCTAGGGGCAAAATGGTTATTTTGACCAGAAAGTCTCGAAAAAGGTCCAAGGGGCAGTTTGGTCATTTTTTGCCAAAGTGAGCTAACAGACACTGGTGTTGACCTGGGTTTTGAGTGTTTCTGCCACTCTGACAGCGGTCGTCGTGACACAGGGGTTTGTTGGCAATTCTCTATATCGACCTATTTGTGAGTATTTCCACTACTCTAACGGTTTTGTGAGTATTTTCGCTACTCGGACCGTCTCGAGGAACAAACTGTCTCGAGAGAGGGATTGGAGAGGGGTCTTACCATCTTCGAAAAGACGTGCCTGGATTGGAACCGTCTCGAGGAATAAACTGTCTCGAGAGAGGGATTGGAAAGGGGACTTACCATCTTCGAAAAGACGTGCCTGGGTTGGAACCGTCTCGAGGAATAAACTATCTTCAGAGAGGGCTTGGAAAGGGGACTTACCATCTTCGAAAAGACATGCCTGGGTTGGAACCGTCTCGAGGAATAAACTGTCTCGAGAAAGGGATTGGAAAGCGAACTTATCGTCTTCGAAGAGACGTGCCTGTGTTAGAACCGTCTCGAGGAATAAACTGTCTCGAGAGAAGGATTGGAAAGGGGTCATACCATCTCCAAAAAGACGTGCCTGGGGTGGAACCGTCTCGAGGAATAAACTATCTCGAGAGTGGGATTGGAATCGGAAAAGAAAAAACAATGCCCCTAAGGGCATTTTGGTTATTTTGCCTCTGTTTGGGCCTGGTGGGCCCGCGAGGCGATGGACAAACGGGATTTGGACTTTGAAAATTGGTTTCGATAGGAATATACCCACAATGACTTGAAAACAAGTCTGGACGGAGTGTAGACTGCCAAGCGGTCAAAAATGGGGTGCTTACACCAATTTCAAACTTCAATTATTCTTTTACAAATATATTTTTCAATTCTCTTTTTCTTGCACTTACATCTCATGCATCATTCTTTTCAAAAAAATTTTCTAAAGTGAATAGGATTGGACATTTGTTAGTTGAAGACTCCCATAGTTGAATCTAAGGTAAATAAACATGTAGGTACCACAAGGGCGGGGTAGGGTGATAGCTTAGTGCATTTTCCCTACACGTAACTAACCTCCGAACCTAAATCACTATTTTCGAAAGACCAAAATGGAGTTTATTTTCAAAAAGGGCTTAGTTATTTTTCCAATGTTGCCAAACAACCTGTTTTCTTAAAAACCCTCTCTTGATGAGGTATTTTCAAAATCGTTTTCAAAAACCCTAAGTGTAGTCTTCGGATTATGCTTAGTTTTTAGGTGACCTAACTCACCTTAATCAAGTTAGCTGGCGACTCCAAACTTTTTCCAAAGGCCCTTTATTCAAATCTATTTTCAATTCAAACCTAGTCGCACTCATTCTTCTAGAAGGGTGAGTTCTAATGAGAGAGTACAGTATTTTTTCCACTTGTGTGTGTATTCCTCGAGTGCAAAAAATCTGGGCACGACATGCAAAAAAAAAGATTTGATCTGAAAATAGATTAGAAAAGAACTTGGTTCGATTTTAGATTAGAAAAGAAGAGTTGAGCTTTGAAAGAAGAGTTTGAGATATTGAAAATAGATTTTTAGAATTGAAAATTTGAAATAGATTATGGAATTGAAAACTTAAGAAGAGTTATGGAATTGGAGATTTGAAAAAAGTTATGACCGCACCCATGAGGGTTGCCTACGTATCCCTTTTGAGGAATAAAGTCAGTCGTAGTTCGAACAAGAGTCCGATTGAAAATAAAAGATTTTGATTGGAAAAAGAATTGAGTTGGAAAATGGTTCGATTTGAACTTAGAATAGAAGATTGGAATTTAGAATTGAAAAGATTGGACTTTGATTTAGAAAGATAGAACTTGGAACAAGGATTTGGGCTTGCTTTGGAAAGATTGAGGTTTAGAAAACCTAGACTTAGGAAATATAGGATTTAGGAAAGACTTGAGATTGGGAAAGATTTGACTCGGATGTTGGACTTCGAAGATTAGGGAAAGATCGAATTTAGGAAAAGGTTCAAATTAGGAAAGTTTAAAAAGTAAAGTTTCATTTTAGGAAAGGTTTTGAGATTGGAAAGTTTTGAATTAGGAAAGTTTTAACTTAAGAAGGTTGATTTTTGGAAAGATTTGAATTATGACAAGTTCGATTTAAGAAAGATTTGGAATTTGGAAACTTGAGAATTTAGAAAGTTTTAACTTACGAAAGATTTGAATTTAGAAAGCTTTATCTTAAGAAAGTTTCGGATTTGGAAAGGTTTGAAATTTAGAAAGTTTTTACTTAAGAAAGTTTTGAATTGAGGAAACTTAGGATTTGGAAAGTTTAGAAATGGAAAGTTCAAAATTAGGAAAGGTTTGAAAGTTTAAATTTCGGAAATACTTGAAATTAAGAAAGGTTTGAGTTTAAGAAAGATTTGAAAACTTAGATTTGGAAAGTTAAAATTTGGAAAGGTATGGAATTTAGAAAGGTTGGAATTTAAGGAAGATTTAGATTAGGAACGATTTGAAAGTTTAAGTTTTAGAAACTTAAGGTTTAGGAAGGTATGAGATTAAGAAAGAATGGAATTAGGAAAGATTTAAATTTGGAAGGATTGAGATTCCTATTTCCTAAAACAGAAGATTGGATTTTGTTCCTACAAGAGGTGATTTGATTTTATTTCCAAAAATGGAGGATTAGATCTAGTTTTCTAAATGGAAGATTGGATTTGGTTTCCTAAATGGAAGATTGGATTTGGCATGGATTTGGAAGGTGAAGTTTTATAAATCCTAGATTTTGGGATAGAAAGTAGGTTTTGGAAATATATGATTTTGATGTAAAAAACGGGATTTGGAAACCTAAAGTTTGAGACAAGATTAAAAATCATGTTTTAGGAAAGAAAATTAGGGTTTCCTAATCATTGGCTCTAGGGTTAACTTGGAGTCTAAGAAAAGAGATTTTGAAAATTGAGTTTTTGGAAAGGGAGATTTCTGGAAGGAAATCTTAGAAAGGAGTTTTTAAAAAGTGAGTTTGAAAAGAGAGTTTTTGAGAAGAGATTTGTGGAAAGAGTTTTTGGGAAGGAGCTTTTAGGAAAGAAAATTAGGGAGTGTTTTTAGAAAGTGAATTTTGAATATAGCTTTTTGGGAAAGAGTTTTGAAAGAAGCTTTTAGGAAAGTAAGTTTCGTGAAAGAAATTTTTAGAAAGCAATTTTGGAAAGAAGATTGGAGAGAGCTTTTAGAAAGTATGTTTGAAAAGAGATTTTTAGAAGGAGAGATTTGAAAAGAGTGTTTTTGGAAAGTAAGTTTAGAAGGAGATTTTCGAGAAGGATTTGAATATGGACTTTTACAAGTCTCTAAAAATATCTCACTTTCCTAAAACGATTCTAACCATAAGAAGATTAGAACCATTCTAGGATAGTGGTTTTGAAAACAACAAGGGTTTGAAAATATGGACCATAATGATCACTTTAAATGCAACACTTTCCTAAAGCAACCCTAACCATGAAAAGGCTATAATCACCTTAGGATTGTGATTTTGAAAATAAGTTTTGAAGAAAAAAAATTTAATGCAAGTTTGAAAGCAATTTTAATGCAAGTTTTGAAAACAAGTTGGAAAACGAATTTTGAAGGAATGTAAAATCATGAAATGCACAATGCAAGTTGGCATCGTGAACATACAAGGTTAAAGGTTTCACCACATAATCAAGGGGGCCGAACCCACGTGGTCTCCGGTTAGACTAAGAGAAAGCCCCCGACATGATGACTTTCAATAGCCTAGTGCTACACATGGACCAGGAAGTCCCTTGTTTCAAGCATGCAAGGAGGGGGGGGGGGGGGGGGGGAAGAAAATGAGGGATTAAAATAGAAGAAAACCCAAGTGGGTTCGTAGAGGGAAGAGAGAGAGGGAAGATGCGTGAACATAAAAAAAAAAAAGTGTATCATGTATCTTCTTATTTTGCTTGTTTTTATTTGCTTGCTTTGCTTCGGTCCTTGTTTCACTTTGCATCAGTCTTCAAAGGCTTGTCTTGATCTTCGGGAGCTTCGAGTTGCAGCACTTCAAGTCTTTAATGGAAGCTAGTGTATGAGTGTATGGGAGAATATGAGAGCTAGGGTTTGTATATGAGGGCTAGGGTTTGGAGAACCTAAAGAAGACTAGGGTTTGGAAAGGCTACGAGCTTTGTATACCAAAGAAAAGGTTTTTCAGACTGAGTTTGCAGACCATTTTCATGCTGGAAGAGGCTCTGTATTTATAGAAAGAGGAATGACCTGGCACCTGTTGTAGTGGCATTAGGTAAAACTTTACACTAGCACCACTAGGAGTGGGGCCATGCCATTTTTTGGCTTGGCGCCACTACTAGGAAATTTTTAAGTTCGGCAAGCAAAGCATTTTCAAAAGATTTGGGCACCTGTATTAGTAACTACCATGCAATTTTTAGCCTAGCTTCACTAGGAGTGACTCCGGAAGGTCCAGGAATGATTTGAAAGGGCCGAAAATGGCCTAGAAGGCTGAAAAGGGACAGAAACTCTTTGAACAGTGTCTCGGGGGTAGCAGACTTGAAAAATGATGACATGATATGTTGGAAGGGTTGACCGGGCCATTAAGGGCAAAACGGTCAATTGGGCCGGAAAGCTACCGAGATGAACTTGAAATATCCCAGAAGAAGACTGGAAGCTTGGAAACATTAGCTAAAATGTTCCAGGAGGTTACCAGTTTGATACCCAGAGCCGGTGTTGTTGGAAAAGGGGACTGGCTCATTAGGGGCAAAACGATCATTTTGCACCAGGTTTATCAGAATTGACTCGGAATGATCCAAAAAGATAATAGAAGGTCGAGAATACAATAACAAGCATTCTCGGGAGACTACCGGTTTGATACCCAGAGATGGTGTGGTTCTCGAGGCACTCGGATGCCTAGGGGCAAATGGTTATTTTGTCCGAAATGTCTCAAAATTAGCCCGAAACTTACTAGAAGGCACCTAATCATATCGGATTGTCTTTAAGACAATCCTGAAAGGGTGGACTTACCATTCTGAGGACTTAGGTGCTTTCTTGATAAACGTGCCAAAAATGGCCCTAGGGGCAGTTTGGTCATTTTTCACCAAAGTAGGCTAGTAGGCACCGGTGTTGACCTGGGTTTTGAGTGTTTCCGTCACTCTGGCGGCCATCCCGTGATATAGGGGTTTGTTGGCAATTCCCTATCACTATTGGTTCCGACGCTACGTGTTGGGTTCTAGTAGACTCGAGGATTTACTCTTTAAGACTCCCCTACCTCCCATAGGGTACACCGACTTCTTGATATGATTATTCAGGGGCATCGTCATAGGTGGCAGAACCGACGGTTGACACAGGTATTGTATGATCGGTTGAGAGCGAGAGATGCTGAGGTAGCTTTTCTGGAGATGCAGCTAGCAGCGGCTAGATTGACACATGATAGCTCATCCTTGAGTACCTTGAGGGGACGTAGGTGGCCACGAGGCATTCTAGACAATTCCACTCCCTTAGAGGATGATGTTGCGAATAGTCAGTCTTTGCGAGAGGCTGTGGAGTCCCTTACCCGGGAGAGGGATATGCTTCAGGCCAGATGTGCAAACTACGAGCAGGGCTGACTTGGATCATCGATAGCTGGTACTTCTTCGAGTGCTCCTGTTATAGTGGGCGAGCCAATTGATCCCTGCTTAGTCGACTCCTCTTCCGATGATGATGGGGAGCGATACATTTTACCTCTCGCTCCTAGATTTATTGATTCCTGCATTTATAGAGAGAGACTTTATTTTAGTATTGTATAACTTTTTACTTTACGAACTTATAGCCTTCCTTACTTCTGGTATACTCTTCTTGCATGGTTAGTACGAAAAGCAAATTTGAGAAAGATTAAATGAGAGCCATAGTTAAGTGGAAAATTAATCCTTTTGGTTTGATACTTTGACTAACTTATTGTTGCGTGAAGGGAACCATTGCCTTTTTTAACCTTAACTGGGCTAATCTGGAGAATTCTTTTCAAGACATTTTCTGACTTTCGCACTACTGCTTTCATACTTATGACTTCTGGGAATGCTACACATTGGACTATCTCTTACATCTCAGCCTCCCTCCTCCTCCTTTTTTTTTTTTTTTTTCTTTTTTTACTACTGGCGCCCATGAGGGTTTTCACCAGTCCCAGCTCCGTTATTTTTGCACCAAGGCACCTTTGCAGGTTTTCACCAAGGTCGACAGTTTTGTATCTTCCCACATCTTTACCCTTTTACCTAAGGCGCCCTTTCGAGTTTTCACCGCATTCTTGGGAACATGCTTATTTTCTCTCTTCTCCCTCTCTCTTTCCTTAGCTTAGTCTCTGATTTTTGTTAGGAAACTTCTAAATACTACTAATGACGTCTCTGATCCACTCTGCTTCATTGTCGCGCCCAGATTTTTTGCACTCGAGGAATACTCACACAAGCGGAAAAAATGATGCACTCTCTCGTTAGAACTCACCCTCCTAGAAGAATGAGTGCGACTAGGTTTGAATTGAAAAATTGATTTGAATAAAGGGCTTGTGAAAAAGATTTGGAGTCGCCACCTAACTTGATTAAGGTGAGTTAGGTCACCTAAAAACTAAGAATAATCCGAAGACTACACTTAGGGTTTTTGGAAAAAGGTTTTTGAAAATACCACCTTAAGAAAGGGTTTTTAAGAAAACAGGTTATTTGGCAACCTTTGAAAAATATTTAGCACTTTTTTGAAAAATAACTCCTTTTTGGTCTTTGAAAACAGTGATCTAGGTTTGGAAGTTGGTTACAAGTAGGGAAGACGCACTAAGCTATCACCCTACCCCGCCCTTTCGGTACCTACATGTCAATCTACCCTAGATTCACCTATGAGAGTCTCCAACTAACTATTGGCCAATCCTATCCACTTTGAAAAACAATGCTTGAAAACAAACTAACATGAAGCATGATATGCAAGTGCAAGTTAAGAGAATTGAAAAATAGATTTGAAAAGAAATTGATTTGAAATTGATTTGATTTGAAAATGGATTTGAAGAGATGGAATTGAAATTGGAAAGTTTGAAAATTTGGAAATAGAAATTTGAAAATAGAAATTTTGAAATTGAAATTTTGAAAATAGATTGGAATTTGAGATTTGAGAAATGTTGTGACCGCACCCATGAGGGTGGAATTGAAAGTTTGAAAAGCGTTGTGACCGCACCTATGAAGGTTGTCTACTTATCCCTTTGGGGGAATCAAGTCCGTCGTAGTTCGGACAACAGTCCGATTGAAAATAGAAGAGTTGATTTGAAGAAGGAGATTGAATTGGAAATTGAAAGTAGAAGATTGAGAGATTGAACTTTGAATGGAGGATTGAAAATTGGAATTTGGAATTTTGGAATTGAAAAGATTGAATTTTGATTTGAAAAGATCGAACTTGGAAGAGAGAGATTTAGACTTATTTTGAAAAGACGAAGGTTTAGGAAACCTAGACTTAGGAAAGAGAAGAGACTTAGGAAAGATTTGACTCGGCTTGGAAGATTTAGGAAATTAGAAAGAATTGGATTTAGGAAATGTTCAAATTAGGAAAGTTCCAATTTATGAAAGTTTTGAATTAGGAAAGTTTCATTTTTGGAAAGTTCCGAATTAAAAAAGTTTTGAATTTAAGAAAGTTTTAGGTTAAGAAAGACTTAGAATTTAGAAAGTTTCAAGTTAAGAAAGTTTTGAAAAGTGAAAAGTTTTGAAATAGCAGAGTTTTGAAATAGGGAAGTTTCGTTTTAGGAAAGGTTGAGTTTAGGAAGGATTTGAAAACTTGAATTTGGAAAGTTAAGATTTAGAAAGGGGGTTGAATTAGGAAATGGTTGAATTTTAGAATTTTAGGAAAGATTTGAAAGTTGAGTTTTAAAATTTAGGAAAGATTTTTATGTTCAAGTTTTGGAAGCTTAAAGTTTAGGGAAGTGAGAAGATTAAGAAAGATTCGATTTAGGAAAGATTTAGATTTTGAAATTTAAGGAAAGATTTAAAGTTTAGGTTTAAGAAACTTATGGTTTAGGAAGGAATTGAATTAAGAAAGGTTTGGATTAGGAAGGGATTGGATTTGGTTCCTAAAAGAAAAGATTTGATTTTGTTTCCAAAAACGGAGGATGGGATCTAGCTTCCTAAACGGGGAGATTTGATTTGGTTTCCTAAAGGGAAGATAGGATTTGGCAAGGACTTGGAAAGGGAGATTCTAGAAACCCTAGTTTTGGAAAATTATAGTTTTCACGCAGAAAATAGGTTTTGGAAATATGTATAGTTTGGATGTGAAAACAAGAGGTTTTGGAAACCTAGATTTGGGGAAAAGTTTGAAAACCATATTTTTGAAAAAAAAATTAGGGTTTCCTAATCGTGGGTTCTAGGGCTTGACTTGGGCTCTAAGGAAAGAGATTTTCGGAAAGTGCATTTTTGGAAACGAAGGTTTTCTAGAAGGGAATCCTAGGGACGAGTTTTTACAGGGAAAAGTTTTTGGAAAGTGTGTTTTTGGAAACGTAGATTCTAGAAGGAAAATCCTAGAGGGGAATTTCTAGAAGGAAAATTTTGGGAAGAGAGTTTTTGGAAAGATTTTTTGAGAGAGTTTTTCTAGGAAGATTTTTGGTAGAAGATTGTTGAAGAGAGTTTTTGGATAGATTTTTTGGGAACGTTTTTAGAAAGTGGATTTTGGGGAGAGGATTTTGGAAAGGAGTTAAAAAAAGGAAGCTTTGAAAAAAATAGATTTTGGGAAGGAGTTTTTGAAAATAATTTTGGAAAGAAGAGTCTTTGGGAAGTACGTTGAAAAAGAAGATTTTTTTAGGAAAAGATTTTTGAAGATAGAGACTTTTTGGAAGGTGTAAAAACATCTCACTTTCCTAAAGCAATTCTAACCATAAAAGGGCTAGAACCACTTTAGGAAAGCGGTTTTCAAAACAACAAGAGTTGAACATATGGACCATGAAAGTCACTTTAAATATAACACTTTCCTAAAGCAATCCTAGCCATGAAAAAGCTAGAATCACCCTAGGATTGTGGTTTTGAAAACAAGTTTTTGAAAAGAAAATTTTGATACAATTTTGAAAACAAGTTTGAAAACGGTTTTGAAAATGAGTTTGAAAACGAATTTTGGAAGATGCAAGACTATGATATGCACAATGCAATTTGGGGTCGTGAACATACAAGGCTAAGGCTTCACCACATAATCAAGGGGGCCAAACCCACGTGGTCTCTGGTTAGACCAGAAGAAAGCCCCCGACACGGTGACTCTCCAATAACCCAATCCTACACATGGACTAGGAATCTCCTTGTTTCAAGCATGCAAAGAAAGGGGGGGAAAGAGATGGGGGATTAAAATAGAGAAAACCCAAGTGGGTTAGGAGAGAGAAGAGAGAGTAGGGAAGTGCGGAAATTTAAATAGGGAGCCTACCGTATGTCTTGTTATTTTGCGCGCCTTGCTTTCTTCGATCTTCGGTCTTCGTCTTGATCTTCGTCTTCAATCTTCAAGAGTTGTCTTCAAGCTTTAGATTGCAGCTCTTCAAGTCTTCAAAGGAGGGTTGAAGGCTAGAGTATAAGTGTATGGGGATGTATAGGAGTGTATATGAGGCTAGGGTTTGTGTATGGTGGCTAGGGTTTGGAAGAACTTAAGGAGGCTAGGGTTTAGGAGGTGTTCGAGCTCTGTATATCGAATTATATGATTTTTAGGTTGAATTTGTAGATCTTTTTCATATTGAATGAGGCTCTGTATTTATAAAGGTTGGACAACACTGGCGCCTGTTGCAGTGGCGCCAGGCCAAAGTTTACACTGGCGCCACTAGAAGTGCTGCCAAGCCATTTTTTAGCTTGGCGCCACTATTAGTGGCGCCAGCCATTTAGGAAATGTTTAAGGTCGGCAAGCAATGTATCTTTGACTAGATTTGGGCGCTTGTACTAGTGACTACCATACAATTTTTAGCCTAGCTTCACTAGGAGTGACTCTGGAAAGTCCGGGAATGATTTAAGGGACTGGGAATGGCCCGGAAGGCTGGAAAAGAGCAAGAACACTTAGAATAGTGTCCCGGAGGTATTTGACTTGAAAAGTAAGGATAAGATAGGTTGGAAAGGTTGATCGGGCCTTTAGGGGCAAAATGGTCAATCGGATCGGGAAGCTGCCAGGACAAACTTGGACTATTCCCAAAGGTTGTTGGTTTGATTCCCTGAGCCGGCGTGGTCGGAAAAGGAGACCGGCCCTCCAGGGGCAAAACGGTCATTTTTATATCGGGTTTGTCGGAACTGACTCGGAATGAACCGGAAAGGTAAGGGAAGGTTGAGAATACTATAAGAAGTAATCTTAGAGGGTTACCGGTTTGATACCCAGAGCCGGTGTGGTCGAAAAAGGAGACCAGGCCACCAGGGGCAAAACGATCATTTTGTACCGGATTGGCCGGAACTGACTCGGAATGAACCAGAAAGGTAAAGGAAGGTTGAGAATACCATAAGAAGTAATCTCAGAAGGTTACTGGTTTGATATCCAGAGTTAGTGTGGTTCCCGGGGCGTTCGAATGTCGAGGGATAAAACGGTCATTTAGCTTCAAATGGGCCCTACGGGCCCGAAAAGTGACTAGTGGACTAAATTCAAGTTAAAAAGGTGGGATTAGAGTCCAAATATGCATGTGATGTGTGAAAGTGAGTTTGGTCAGCTCGGAGATTGCCGAGCGGGCAAAAATGGGATGCTCACATTCATCTAGCTTGGTCTCCATTAAGATCCTTAAGGAAGGAATCTCAACTTCAATGGGGATGACTGCCTCTGTACAATAGACTAGTTCAAAGGGAGTTCCTCTAGTGGAAACCTTCATAGTAGTTCGGTAGGCCATCAATGCAAAAGGAAGTTTCTCATGCCAATCTTTGTAGTTGTCGACCATCTTTCGGAGTATTTTCTTGATGTTCTTGTTGGTTGCTTCCACTGCGCCATTCATCTGAGGCCGGTAGGTGATTGAATTCTGGTGGGTAATGTGAAACTTTTGGCATAGTTTTGATACCAACTCATTAATTAGATTGGAGGCGTTGTCAGTAATGAGTGACTCGGGAATCCCATACATGCAAATGATGTGATTTTTTATGAACCTCTCCACGACTTTCTTGGTAACATGAACATAGGAGACTGCTTCCACCCACTTAGTGAAATAATCAATGGCAACCAGGATGAAACGGTGGCCGTTAGAGGCCTTGGGAGTGATAGGGCCAATCATATCTATTCCCCACATAAAAACATGCTAAGGGGATGACATGGAATGGAGCTCAGTGGGCGGTGCTTTGATCGTATCCCATGTATCTGGCACTTGTGACACCGAAGAATGTATCTAATACAATTTGACTCGATTGTTAGCCAATAATACCCTGTCCAGATAATCTTCTTAGTAAGCGTGTGGCCATTCATGTAGGGACCGCAAATCCCTTCGTGACTTCCTCCATGATAATTTTGGCTTCGATAGCATTGACGCATTTCAGCGATTTGAACCATGATCTTCTAAACAACTCGTTTCCGGCCACAAAGTAATGTCCCGCCAAATGGCAAATGGTTTTTCTATCTCGTTGTGATGTTGTATTGGGGAGTGTCTTGGTTTGGATGTACCTCTAGATGTCATAGAACCATGGTTTCTTATCGGGCTCAGCGGTTGTGTAAAGGCAATAGGAAGGGATATCTTTGGTAAAAATCTGGAGAGAGGGTATTTTGGTGCCCCTATCGACCTTAATTATTGCAGCTAACATGGCTAAGGCATCAGCAAAACTATTCTCTGCTCGAGGTACATGATGAAAATCCACACTTCTGAATAACTGACATAAATCTTTGACCTGTTGATGGTACGGGAAAAGTTTGGCATCTCGAGTTGGTATACGTCCTTAGATTGCTGAATAACCAAATCTGAATCGCCAAAAACAGCCAGTTCGTCAATCTTCATTTCTAATGCTAGCCTTAATCTCAAGATGTAAGCCTCATATTCGGCGATGTTATTGGTGCATGGCTCTAGTTGCAGCTTAACCACAATGGGGTAATGACTATCCGTTCTTGATACTATTACTGCCCTAATGTCAGCTCCCCTTTTATTAGCAGCCCCATTGAATACATCTTCCACCCGGTTTCCACTTGTTCTTCGGTTGCATTGTCAACGCATAGTATATCTTCGTCGGGGAATTGGGGTTCCATGGATTGGTAATCATCAATAAGGTTCTCGACCAGATAATCAGCTATCATCTGCCCCTTAACTATTTTACGGGAAGTAAATACAATGTCAAATTTTGACAGGATCATGTGCCATCGGGCAATTCTACTGGACATGGTTGGTTTCTCGAATATATACTTTAGCGGATCCATTTGAAAGATGAGAAAGGTGGGTATGGTAAAGCATGTAATGTCTCAGCCTATGGGCTGCCTAAGCTAACGCGCAACAGGTTTTCTCAAGATCAGAATACTTTATTTCATATAGCAATAACTTTTTGCTGAGATAGTAAATGGCTTGCTCTTTCCTCCCTATTTTGTCATGCTGCCCCAAAACACACCCCATAAAAGTATCCAAAACTGACATGTACATCAATAGAGGGTGCCCCGGGGTAGGTGCCACTAGAACTAGAGGGTTTCGTAGATATTCTTTGATTCTCTCAAAAACTGTTTGGCAATTATCATTCCATTCTTTCGGAACCTCTTTCTTGAGGAGTTTGAAAATAGGCTTGCGCAGATGGGTCATTTGAGTAATGAACCTGCTTATGAAATTTAATTTTCCTAGAAAGGACCAGATTTTCTTTTCCCCTCTTAGTGCTGGCATTCTAACGATGGACTTGACTTTGGTAGGATCAATCTCTATCCCCTTTTCATTGACTATAAACCCTAACAGCTTCCCTGAAGTCACCCCGCACGTGCATTTTGCCGGATTCAGTTTGAGTTGGTACTTGCGAAGATGGTCGAACACCTTCCATAGGTTGAACAGGTGATCCTTCCGCTGTTTGGACTTAACGATCATGTGATCCACATAAATTTGCACCTCCTAATGCATCACATCATGAAATAAGGTCACCATGGCCTTTTGGTAGGTTGCCTCCGTCGTGCGAAGCCCGAATGGCATAACTTTATAACAACACACTCCCTAGGGGGTGATGAAAGCAGTCTTCTCTCAATCCTCTTCAGCTAACTTAATCTAGTTATATCCTGAAAAGCCATCCATAAAGGAAAATATCGCATGACCGGCCGTGTTGTCAACAAGCAAACCTATGCGTGGGAGAGGAAAGTCATCATTCAAGCTAGCCTTGTTGAGGTCCTGAAAATCAATACACATCTACACCTTGCCGTCTTTCTTGGGTATAAGGACAATGTTAGCCAGCCATTGGGGATACTCTACTACTTGCAAGAATCCTGCTTGGAACTGTTTAATCACTGTCGCACCCAAATTTTTCGCACTCGAGGAGTACTCACACAAGCGAGAAAAATGTTGTACTCTCTCGTTAGAACTCACCCTCCTAGAAGAATGAGTGCGACTAGGTTTGAATTGAAAACAGGTTTGAATAAAGGGCTTTTGAAAAAGATTCGGAGTCACCACCTAACTTGATTAAGGTGAGTTAAGTCACCTAAAAACTAAGAATAATCCGAAGACTACACTTAGGGTTTTTGGAAAAACGATTTTGGAAAACATCCTCAAGAGAGGGTTTTTAAGAAAATAGGTTATTTGGCAACCTTTGGAAAACACTTAGCCCTTTTTGAAAAATAACTCCTTTTTGGTCTATGAAAATAGTGATTCTAGGTTCGGAGGTTGGTTACGTGTAGGGAAGACGCACTAAGCTATCACCCTACCCCTCCCTTTCGGTACCTGTCGCGCCCAGATTTTTCGCACTCGAGGAATACTCACCCAAGCGGAAAAAATGTTGTACTCTCTCGGTAGAACTCACCCTCCTAGAAGAATGAGTGCGACTAAGTTTGAATTGAAAACAGGTTTGAATAAAGGGCTTTTGAAAAAGATTCGAAGTCGCCACCTAACTTGATTAAGGTGAGTTAGGTCACCTAAAAACTAAGAATAATCCGAAGACTACACTTAGGGTTTTGGAAAACGATTTTGAAAATATCTCCTTGAGAGAGGGTTTTTAAGAAAAACGGGTTGTTTGGCAACCTTTAGAAAACATTTAGCCCTTTTCAGAAAAATAACTCCTTTTGGTCTTTCGAAAACAGTGATCTAGGTTCGGAGGTTGGTTACGTGTAGGGAAGACGCACTAAGCTATCACCCTACCCCGCCCTTTCGGTACCTACATGTCAATCTACCCTAGATTCACCTATGAGAGTCTTGAATTAACAAATGGTTCAACCCTATTCACTTTAGAAAAACAATGTTTGAAAACTAACATGATGCATGATATACAAGTGCAAGTTAAGAAAATTGAAAAATAGATTTGGAAAGAAATTTGAAAAGAAGAATTGATTTGATTTGAAAGAGATTTGAAATTGGATAGATTTGAAAAGTTTTGGAAATTGAAAGTAGAGATTTGAAAATAGAAATTTGAAATTGGAAGTTTGAAAATAGATTGGAATTTGAGATTTGGAAAGATTTTGGAAACCGCACCCATGAGGGTGGAATTGAAAATTTCAAAAGTATTGTGACCGCACCTATGAAGGTTGCCTACGTATCCCTTTGGGGGAATCAGGTCAGTCGTAGTTCGGACCGGAGTCCGATTGAAAATAGAAGAGTGGATTTGAAGAAGGAGATTGAATTGGAAATTGAATTCGATTTGGAATTGGAAAAGGAGATTGGAAATTGAAATTGAGAAAATTGGACTTTGATTTGAAAAGATAGATTTGGACTTGTTTTGAAAAAGAGAAAGATGAAGGTTTAAGAAACTTAGACTTAGGAAAAGCTTGACTCGACTTGGAAGGTTTAGGAGATTAGGAAAGGTTGGATTTAGGAAATGTTTGAAAATTAGAAAGTTTCGAATAAGGAAAGTTTCATTTTTGGAAAGTTTCGAATTAAGAAAGGTTCAAATTAGGAAAGTTTTGAGTTAAGAAAGTTTCAACTTAGGAAAGTTTTGAATTTGGAAAGTTTAGAATTTTGGAAAGTTTAGAATTTAGAAAGCTTGGAAGTTTAGAAAGATTTAACTTAAGAAAGTTTCAAATTTAGAAAGTTTTGAAGTTGGAAAGATTTGAAATTTAGAAAGTTTAAGATTCAAAAAGTTTTTAGAGTTTTAGAGAATCTTGAGATTAGGAAAGGTTTGAGTTTGGAAAAGATTTGAAAGCTTGGATTTGAAAAAGATGTTTGAAAGGGGTAGAATTAGGAAAGGGTTGAACTAGGAAAGATTTGAAAGTTGAGTTTTAAAGTTTAGGAAAGATTTTTATGTTCAAGTTTTGAAAACTTAAGATTTAGGAAAACGGAAGTTTGGGAAGGATTTGAATTAGGAAAGGGTTGGATTTTGAAACTTAAGGAAAGGTTTAAAGTTTAGGTTTAGGAAACTTATGGTTTAGGAAGGAATTGAATTAGGAAAGGTTTGGATTAGGAAGGGATTGGATTTAGTTTCTAAAAGAGAAAGGTTGGATTTTATTTCCAAAAACCGAGGATAGGATCTAGTTTCCTAAATGGGGAGATTTGATTTGGTTTCCTAAAGGGAATGTGGGATTTGGCTAGGATTTGGAAAGGAAAATTTTAGAAACCCTAGTTTTAAAAAATTGTAGTTTCGACGTAGAAAATAGGTTTTGGAAACATGTATAGTTTTGATGTAGAAAACAAAAGATTTTGGAAACCTAGGTTTAGGGCAAAGTTTAAAAATTGTGTTTTTGGAAAGAAAATTAGGGTTTCCTAATTGTGGGTTCTAGGGCTTGATTTGGGGCTCTAAGGAAAGAGTTTTTGGAAAGTGTGTTTTTAGAAACGTAGATTTTGGAAGGGAAATCCTAGAGGGGAATTTCTAGAAAGAAGATTTTAGAAAGAGAGTTTTTGGAAAGATTTTTGGAGAGAGTTTTTAGAAAGTGGATTTTGAGGAAAAGATTTTGGAGAGGAGTGGAAAAAGAGAGTTTTGAAAAATAGATTTTGGAAGGGAGTTTTTGAAAACAATTTTAAAGAGGAGAGTTTTAGGAAAGTATATTGAAAAAGGAATTTTTAGGAGGAAATTCTTGGAGAGAGAGAGAGTTTTTGGAAAGTACAAAAACATCTCACTTTCCTAAAGCGATTCTAGCCATAAGAGGGCTAGAACCACTTTAAGAAAGTGGTTTTGAAAACAAAGTTTGAAAATATAGGCCAAAAGGCCACTTTTAATATAACACTTTCCTAAAGCAACCCTAGCCATGGAAAGGCTAGAATCACCCTAGAATTGTGGTTTTGAAAACAAGTTTTTGAAAAAGAGATTTTGATGCAATTTTGAAAAAAAGTTTGAAAACGATTTTTTGAAAAACAACTTTGAAAACGAGTTTTGGAAGATGCAAGACTATGATATGCACAATGCAATTTGGGGTCGTGAACATACAAGGTTAAGGCTTCACCACATAATCAAGGGGGCCGGACCCACGTGGTCTTTGGTTAGACTATAAGAAAGCCCCCGACACGGTGACTCTCCAATAGTCCAATCCTACACATGGACCGGGAATCCCCTTGTTTCAAGCATGCAAAGAAAGGGGGGGAAAGAGATGGGGGATTAAAATAGAGAAAACCCAAGTGGGTTGGAGAGAGAAGAGAGAGGGGGAATGCGGAAATTTAAATAGGGAGCCTACCTTGTTTCTTGTTTGTTTTGCGCGCCGTGCGGTCTTCAATCTTCAGTCTTGGTCTTGATCTTCTTCTTCAACCTTCAAGGGTTGTCTTCAAGCTTTAGATGGCAGCTCTTCAAGTCTTCGAAGGATGGTTGAAGGTTAGGGTATGAGTGTATAGGGGAATGTATAAGTGTATAGGAGGCTAGGGTTTGTGTATAGTGGCTAGGGTTTGGAAAAACCTAGGGAGGCTAGGGTTTTGGAGGTGCTCGAGCTCTGTGTATCGAAATATGAGATTCTTAGGTTAAGTTTGCAGACCCCTTTCACGTTGATCGAGGCTCTGTATTTATAGAGAGAAGACAAGCCTGGCGCCTGTTGTAGTGGCGCCAGGGCAAAATTTATACTGGCGCCACTAGGAGTGGCGCCAGGCCATTTTTTGGCTTGGTGCCACTGCTAGTGGCGCTAGCCATTTAGGAAACAATTAAGGTCGGCAAGCAACGTATCTTTGACTAGATTTGGGCGCCTGTACTAGTGACTACCATGTAAATTTTAGCCTGGCTTCAGTAGGAGTGACTCCGGAAAGTCCGGGAATGATTTGAAGGAGCCAGGAGTGACCCGGAAGGCCGGAAAGGAGCAGGAACACTTAAAATAGCATCCCGGAGGTATTTGACTTGAAAAGTGAGGATTGGATGTGTCGGAAAGGTTGACCGAGCCTTTAGGGGCAAAACGGTCAATCGGACCGGAAAACTGCCGGGACAGACTCAAACTGTCCCGGAAGAAGACTTGGGGTCTGGAAACATTATTTAGAATGTTCCCAGAGGTTGCCGGTTTGATTCCCAGGGCCAGCGTGGTCGGAAATGGAGACCGGCCCACCAGGGGCAAAACGGTCATTTTGTACCGGGTTTGCCGGAACTGACTCGGAATGGTCCGGAAAGGTAAAGGAAGGTCGAGAACACTATAAAAAGTATTCTCGGGACATTACCGGTTTGATACCCAGAACCGGTGTGGTCGAAGAAGGAGACCGGCCCTCTAGGGGCAAAACGGTCATTTTGTACCGGGTTTGCCGAAACTGACTCGGAATGGTCCGAAAAGGTAAAGGAAGGTCGAGAACACTATAAAAAGTATTCTCGGGACATTACCGGTTTGATACCCAGAGCCGGTGTGGTCGAAGAAGGAGACCGGCCCTCTAGGGGCAAAACGGTCATTTTGTACCGGGTTGGCCGGAACTGACTCGGAATGGTCCGGAAAGAGAAGGGAAGCTTGAGAATACTATAAAAAGTATTCTCAGAAGGTTATCGGTTTGATACCCAGAGCCGGTGTGGTTCCCGGGGCATTCGGATGCCTAGGGGCAAAATAGTCATCTTGACCGGAAAAGGTCCAAAGGGTAATTTGGTCATTTTTCACCGAAGTGAACTAACAGACATGGATATTGACCTAGGTTTTGAGTGTTTCCGCCACTCGGACGGGGTTGACGATTTGAGAGTACTTCCGCTACTCTAACGGTTCTGTGAGTATTTCCGTTACTCTAACGGTTTTGTGAGTATTTCCGCTACTCGGACGACTCTGTGAGTACTTCCGCTACTCTAACGGTTGAGTATTTTCGTTACTCTAACGGGGTTGTGAGTAGTTTTGCTACTCGGACCGTCTCGAGGAATAAACTGTCTCGAGAGAGGGATTGGAAAGGGGTCTTATAGTCTCCGAAGAGACGTGCCTGGATTGGAACCGTCTCGAGGAATAAACTGTCTCGAGAGAGGGATTGGAAAGGGGTCTTACCGACTCCGAAGAGACGTGCCTGGGTTTTGAGTGTTTCCGCCACTCTAACGGTTTTGTGAGTGTTTCACTACTCGGACCGTCTCGAGGAATAAACTGTCTCGAGAGAGCGATCGGAATTGGAATAAGAAAGGACAATGCCCCTAAGGGCATTTTGGTCATTTTGCCTCTATTTGGGCCTGACAGGCCCACGAAGCGATGAAAAGATGGAATTTGAAACTAGAGAATTGGATTCGATAGGAATATGCCCAAAATGACTTGAAAACAAGTTTGGACGGAGTGTAGACTGCCGAGCGGTCAAAAATGGGGTGCTTACAGTACCTACATGTCAATCTACCCTAGATTCACCTATGAGAGTCTTCGACTAACTATAGTTCAATCCCATTCACTTTAGAAAAACAATGTTTGAAAACTAACATGATGCATGATATGCAAGTGCAAGTTAAGAGAATTGAAAAATAGATTTGAAAAGAGATTGATTTGATTTAAAAATAGATTTGAAGAGATGGAATTGAAATTGGAAAGTTTGAAAATTGAGAGTAGAAATTTGAAAATAGAAATTTTGAAAGTAGATGGGAATTTGAGATTTGAAAAGATTTTGGAAACCGCACCCATGAGGGTGGAATTGAAAGTTTGAAAAGTGTTGTGACCGCACCTATGAAGGTTGCCTACGTATCCCTTTGCGGGAATCAGGTCAGTCGTAGTTCGGACAACAATCCGATTGAAAAGAGATTAATTTGAAGAGAGAGATTGGATTGGAAGAGAGAGATTGAATCAAAAATTGGGTTTGATTTGAAATTAGAATAGGAGATTGGAAGTTGAAATTAAGAAGAAGATTGGACTTTGATTTGAAAAGATTGATTTTTGGAAAGACTTGGTTTTGTAAGGACGGAGGTTCAGGAAACCTAGACTTAGGAAAGATGAGACTTAGGAAAGACTCAAGAGTTTAAGAAACATTGGATTTAGGAAAGTGTCATTTTTGGAAGGTTTTGAAATTAGGAAAGGTTAGAATTTAGGAAAGTTTTAGGTTTAAGAAAGTTTCAACTTAGGAAAATGTTGTTTTAGGAAAGGTTTTGAAATTATGAAGTTTCGAAAATTGGAAAGTTTCGAATTTGAAAAGTTTTGAAATAGGAAAGTTTTAAAAATTGAAAAGTTTGGAAAACAAGGAAGTTTCGAAAATAAGAAAGCTTCGTTTTAGGAAAGGTTTGAAAAAGGAAAGCTTTCAATTTAGAAAATGTTTGAATTAAGAAAGTTCTGAGTTTAGAAAAGTATTAGATTTGAAAAGATGTTGAAGTTTTGGAAAGTTTAGAATTTGGAGAGATTTAGGTTTAAAAAGATTTAACTTAAGAAAGTTTTAAATTTAGAAAGTTTTGAATTTGGAAAGATTTGAAATTTAGAAAGTTTAAGATTTAGAAAGTTTTAGAGTTTGAGTTTTAGAAAATCTTGAAATTAGGTAAGGTTTGAGTTTAGGAAAATGTTTGAAAACTTGAATTTGGAAAGTTAAGATTTGAAAGGAGGGTAGAATTAGGAAAGGGTTGAATTAGGAAAGATTTGAATTTTGAAATTTAAGGAAAGATTTAAGGTTTAAGTTTAAGAAACTTATGGTTTAGGAAGGAATTGAATTAAGAAAGGTTTGGATTATGAAGGGATTGGATTTGGTTTCTAAAAGAGAAAGGTTGGATTTTGTTTCCAAAAACGGACGATGGGATCTAGTTTCCTAAACGGGAATATTTGATTTGGAAAGGATTTGGAAAGGGAGATTCTAGAAACCCTAGATTTGGAAAGTAATAGTTTTGATGTAGAAAATAGGTTTTGGAAACATGTATAGTTTGGATGTGAAAACAAGAGGTTTTGGAAACCTAGGTTTGGGGCAAAGTTTGAAAATCATGTTTTTGGAAAGAAAATTGGGGTTTCCTAATTGTGGGCTCTAAGGCTTGACTTGGGCTCTAAGGTAAGAGTTTTTTTTGGAAAGTACGTTTTTGGAAACGAAGGTTTTAGAAGGAAAATCCTAGAGAGGAAGTTTCTAGAAAGAAGATTTTGGAAATAGAGTTTTTCAGAGAGATTTTTGGAAGGAACGTTTTTAGAAAGTGGATTTTGGGGAGAGGATTTTGGAAAGGGAGTTGAAAAAGGGAGTTTTGAAAAATAGATTTTAGGAGGGAGTTTTTGAAAACAATTTTGGAGAGGAAAGTTTTAGGAAAGTATGTTGAAAAGAGATTTTTAGGAAGAGGGATTTTTTAAAAAGAGAGAGTTTTTGGGAAAGTATAAAAACATCTCACTTTCCTATAGCAATTCTAACCATAAGAGGGCTAGAACCACTTTAGGAAGCAGTTTTGGACAACAATAAGATTTGAAAATATGGACCTTATTGGTCACTTTTAATGTAACACTTTTCTAAAGCAACCCTAGCCATGGAAAGGCTAGAATCGCCCTAGGATTGTGGTTTTGAAAACAAGTTTTTGAAAAAGAGATTTTGATGCAATTTTGAGAACAAGTTTGAAAACGATTTTGAAAACAACTTTGAAAACGGATTTTGGAAGATGTAAGACTATGATATGCACAATGCAATTTGGGGTCATGAACATACAAGGCTAAGGCTTCACCACATAATCAAGGGGGCCGGACCCACGTGGTGTCCGGTTAGACTAGAAGAAAGCCCTCGACACGGTGACTCTCTAATAGCCCAATCCTACACATGGACCGGGAATCCCCTTGTTTCAAGCATGCAAAGAAAGGGGGGGGGGGGAAAGAGATGGGGGATTAAAATAGAGAAAACCCAAGTGGGTTGGAGAGAGAAGAGAGAGGGGGAAGTGCAGAAAATTAAAGAGAAAGCCTACCGTATGTTTTCTTTATTTTGCGCGCCGCGCTATCTTCGGTCTTCGGTTTTCATCTTCATCTTCTTTTTCAACCTTCAAGAGTTGTCTTCAAGCTTTGGATTGTAGCTCTTCAAGTCTTCAAAGGATGGTTGAAGGCTAGTGTATGAGTGTATGAGGTGTGTATGAGTGTATAGGAGGCTAGGGTTTGGTGTAATGCGACTAGGGTTTGAAAAACCTAGGGAGGCTAAGGTTTAGGAGGTGCTCGAGCTCTGTGTATCGAAATATATGATTCTTAGGTTAATTTTGCAGACCCTTTTCACGTTGAATGAGGCTCTGTATTTATAGAAGTCGGACTGGCGCCACTAGGAGTGGCGCCAGACCATTCTTTGGCTTGGCGCTACTACTAGTGTCGCCAGCCAATTAGGAAAGGTTTAAGGTCGGCAAGTAACGTATCTTTGACTAGATTTGGGCGCCTGTACTAGTGACTACCATGCAATTTTTAGCCTGGCTTCATTGGGAGTGACTCCGGAAAGTCTGGGAATGATTTGAGGGAGCCGGGAATGACCCGGAAGGCTGGAAAGGAGCAGGAACACTTAAAATAGTGTCCTGGAGGTATTTGACTTGAAAAATGAAGATAAGGTAGGTCGGAAAGGTTGACCGGGCCTTTAGGGGCAAAACGGTCAATCGGACCGAAAAATTGCCGGGACAGACTCGGACTATCCCAGAAGAAGAGTTGGGATTTGGAAACATTATTTAGAATGTTCCCAGAGGTTTTCGGTCTGATTTCCAAAGCCAGCGTGGTCAAAAAAGGAGACCGGCCCACCAGGGGCAAAATGGTCATTTCGCACCTGGTTTGCCAGAACTGACTCGGAATGATCCGGAAAGGTGAGGGGAGGTTGAGAACACTATAAAAAGTAGTCTCAGGACATTACCGGTTTGATACCCGGAGTCGGTGTGGTCGAAACAGGAGACCGGCCCTCTAGGGGCAAAACGGTCATTTTGTACCGGGTTGGCCGGAACTGACTCGGAATGATCTGGAAAGGTAAAGGAAGGTTGAGAACACTATAAAAAGTATTCTCGGGACATTACCGGTTTGATACCCAGAGCCGGTGTGGTTCCCGGGGCATTCGGATGCCTAGGGGCAAAATGGTCATCTTGACCGGAAAGTCTCGGAAAAGGTCCTAAGGGTAGTTTGGTCATTTTTCACCAAAGTGGGCTAACAGACACTGGTGTTGACCTAGGTTTTGAGTGTTTCCGCCACTCTAACGGAGTGAGTATTTTCGCTACTCGGACGGGGTTGATGATTTGTGAGTATTTCCGCTACTCGGACGGGGTTGTGAGTATTTCCGCTACTCTAACGGTTAACGGTTTTGTGAGTATTTCCGCTACTCTAAGGGTTTTGTGAGTACTTCCGCTAATCTAACGGTTTCGTGAGTAGTTTCGCTACTCAAACCGTCTCGAGGAATAAACTGTCTCGAGAGAGGGATTGAAAAGGGGTCTTACTGTCTCTGAAGAGACGTGCCTGGATTGAAACCGTCTCGAGGAATACACTGTCTCGAGAGTGGGATTGGAAAGGGGTCTTACCGTCTCCGAGGAGACGTGCCTGGATTGTGAGTGTTTCCGCCACTCTAACGGTTTTGTGAGTATTTCCGCTACTCTAACGGTTTTGTGAGTAGTTTTGCTACTTGGACCGTCTCGAGGAATAAACTGTCTCGAGAGAGGGATTGGAATTGGAATAAGAAAGGACAATGCCCCTAAGGGTATTTTGGTCATTTTGCCTCTATTTGAGCTTGACAGGCCCGCGAAGCAATGGAAAGACGGAATTTGGACCTTAAAAATTGGTTTCGATAGGAATATGCCTACAATGACTTGAAAACAAGTCTGGACGGAGTGTAGACTGCCGAGCGGTCAAAAATGGGGTGCTTACAATCACTTCTTCCTTAATCTTCAAACTCCATTCGAGTTTCAATATTGTCAACTTCTGCTTAAAGGGTTTTATCTGTGGTAATCTATATTGGGTCTACGGGTAATCTATATTCAACAATGGAATCATCCAACCCGAGCATATCTTGATAGGACCAAGCAAAAACATCTAAGTATGCACGCAGTAATTCCAATAACTCTCCATGCTGCCACTGATCCAGGCCTGTGTCGATTCTAAGTTCTTTTGGATCCCTTTTATTCCCCAAATTAACTATTTATGTTTCCTCAATGTTTGGGGTACTACGGTTCTCATATCTTTTTATTTGTTCCCGAATTTCCCCTGGTAGCTCTTTTGAATAACTTACATCCTCTGCAATTTCCAGTTGTTGGTAATCAAACTCGGTGTTAAAGTCATTATTTGTTAGGATTGACATTCTCTGGATTAGTTAAGTAAGGTGTCGGATGCAAGGATCCCTGGCATAGAAAATAGGGTGCAATGAATCAAACAAAAAAAAAAAAAGAAATATTTTTCCATTAACAATAGCTTGATTTTAAAGGTTAAGACAAGTAAATTAAAAGGGCAAAGTTTATTTATGGCAAATCAGCTGCTCTGGGATTTTACTCTAGCGAGCTTTGTACCGAAACTTTCGAGCATGGATGATGTCTTCGCTGGCTTAATTATCCAAGTTCTCGCTCGAATGGACCCATCTTGAGTTATTCCATTGTCAGTTGTCATGACGGGTGTTTCTTCTTGAACTTTCCTTTTCTTCAGACTCTTATTTAATGTAGACATTCCCTTCCCCATATCTAACTGCCTGAATTGATCTAAGAGCTCCATGGTAGCTTTCTTGTCAGCCCTCTTCCTCCATGTTGCTTCTCTTTTCTCCTTTCTTATAGGTTCATATCCCAACCCAAAGGTAGGTTCGGCCGACGATATTTCTACGACCCCAGGCATTCCTTGTAAATATTTCCCTAAGCCTTTCCTCGGATGAAAACCATTTGTTTTGAAGTTATGCACTATCATATGAGAATTTTGGGAATATCTCGGCTATACTTGACCCTCCTTCTGTACGACAATGATATATTCGAACGACTAAATGCAGGAGGGCAATTCAGTGTCAGATGCAAGGATATCAGCTTTGTATATAGCGAATTCTTTTTTAGCAAAAATAGAAATCAACTTGGAGCCTACGATGAACTTAACTTTCTGATGAAGGCTAGTAGGGACTGCACCAGCCGAATGAATCCAAGGTCGTCCTAACAGCAAATTGTAGACAACCGAAATATGCAAGACTTAGAACTTGATTGTGAAGGTTACTCGTCCTATCTCAACGGGCATTTTAATTTCCCCCATAGCTTCTCTCCAAGAACCATCAAAGACATGAATGACCATACCGTTGTTATTCAAATAAGTTCGGTCCATTCAAAGCCTTTCTAGGGTAGAATACGGGCAAACGTTGAAGGCCGAACCATTATCTATTAATACCTTGGCTACCATTTTTCCACTCGTTCTTACAGCGATGTGTAGAGCACGGGTATGGCCCATTCCGTCAGCAAGAATTTCGTCATCGGAGAAGTTAATGATGTTCAGAGCCATGATGAGGCTCACCATGTTATGTAAGTTATCTGGTGTGAAACTCTCAGGCACATAAGCATCCTTGAGGATCTTCAGTAAAGCATCTCGGTGTACTTTAGAAGTGAGCAGCAAGCCTAACATTGAAATATGGGCTGGGGCTTTTCTAAGTTGTTCCATGATGTTGTAGTCGACCTTTCCCAGAGCTTTAGTGAATTCTGACATCTCTTGATCTGTTGGTTGGTTGGAGCTTTCCCCTTTTTTATCTTTTCCTTTCCTTTTTCTTTCCACTTCAGCAGAGGTGTAGAGTCTCCCAGACCAAGTCATCCCTCCTATTTCTGTTATAGGTTCTCCGGTGCTTTTAACAGGTGGATAATTCCATGGAACCCTATGAAAACTGGATATTGGCGATTGGGTTACAATGGGAAGAATTATCCTCGGGTTTACGGGCATAGGGATTACCATAGTTGAAGGGTTGATGAGGACATGCAAGGTGGTGGGCACCATTGGTTTCTTTGGTAGGACTAAGGGTAACATAGGTCGTACGACTCCTTGGGTGTTGGCTTGAGGTTCAAGCCCAACCACAGTGACCATGGGTTCAAGTTCAAACAATGGAGTAAGGATGAGGTGGTAATGAGGGGGATTAGGCAAGGTTTCAATGGTCGGGTTCATTGTGGATTGATGAGATTGTATGGTTAGGAGGGAATGGTCTTGGTATTTGGGCTCCCTTAAGATATATAAGTTGTGTCCTTTGGAATTACAACAGATGGGTTATATGGGACGCCTCTGCTAACATTCTTGCTTTCCAATGGTATATTCTCTTGAAGCTTGTGAATCATGGCCTTTACTAATACGGAAGATGTTGAACTAGTATTCATTTCCCTTGCCTTTAAAAATAAGGACACAAGTTGCAAGTTAGTGTTTGGTCTTGGGAGAGTTTTATGCAATGCATGCCCTAGGGTGTCCCTGTTTGAGAGGGAAACTAGTCATAATGTATTGGCTCACTTTTGGAGATAGGGTGTTTGCCCATGTATGCAAGTACCTTACCATAGTGCAAGTATCTATACTCATTTCTTACATTCATTCATTTACGGAAAATGGGATACATTGAACTTCTGGGTTTAAAACAAAAGAGACAAAGTACACTTTAATGGGGGAAGGGAGAACATTTTTTTCTTTGGACTTCCAACTATCTACTTTTACTTAATAAATCCTAAACTACTCTTGAGTCTTCGGATTCGCCTTTGTTGGATTTGATGTCGAGGAGGTTGCTGAGAAACCTTGTTGGTCGATTTTCCCTTATCTTCTTAGCAACCTTATCTCCGTAAGCGTAGAGGGATTGGGGCCCCTCTTATGGAATGAATTGATGTGCATGTCATAAGTCGTTAGGGTTATACGGGAACCTTTAGGGTTTGGGTAGGCTTAATGCAAGGGAGAGCAACCTTGGTGTCACTCTCTTTGGGTTGATCATATGCATGAGAATACAGTGACTTGAGTTTCCCTAGAACTCTTGTCTTGGGATGCCATATTATATGCATGAATATGAACGCAAAGAGCGTAAGGATAGAGAATGCAATAGTAAAATAAACGTGTATGCATGAGCAGTTAGACAAGCATTATAACAACAAGAATACAGTTATTATAACAACAGGAATAAACATGCATAGAGGAAGGTAAAAGAGTTGCCCTTTCCTCCATGGTTTTGGAAAACGGTACGCGTGTTATAAATCCAGCAGAGGCTCAGCTATGCAAGGTGTTTATATGAGCATGAGGTTGAGGGTTTACTACTGCGTTCCAAAAAAGCTCGGTTCCTAGATCTTCAAAACGAAGCCCACTCCCAGAAGTGGTGCCATGATCGGTTGGTGATCCGAGCAGGGGAACCATCAAGAGGCCGTAGGCGAAGAAACAACATCTTACCCACAACCAATATACCATTCGCCCTTCTAACTAGAAAGGACAGATTAGGGTAAAAATGGAAGTATGCAGAATGCAAGTGCTTGTGCAGTGTGTGTGTGGTTTTTAAAAGCGGAGAAAAGAGCCCAACAACTTTGATCAATCCTGTTCATCACATTCATTCATGCATAGCAGTTAGTATAAAACATTAAGGCCAACAAAAGCCCACCTACAAAACAAAGATGTAAGAGTTAGTATGTAGATGGCAAACTTAATACAAAATAATATAAATGGAGTTAAATGCATGATTTTGAAAACTACTTTGAAAATTTGATTTGAAAAATTTGAAGCTGATAGAATTGGACAAATTAATCAAAGACTCTAAATGGGTGAGGTCGAAGAGACATGATATTGGCCTAACCCTCTAAGTGTCCCCAGTGGAGTCGCCAGCTGTTACGCCCATATTTTCCGCACTCGAGGAATACACACACAAGCGGGAAAAATACTATACTCTCTCTTTAGAACTCATCCTCCTAGAAGAATGAGTGCGACTAGGTTTCAATTGAAAATTGATTTGAATAAAGGGTTTTCGAAAAACAATTTAGAGTCGCCACCTAACTTAATTAAGGTGAGTTAGGTCACCTAAAAACTAAGCTGTAAGCACCCCATTTTTGACAGCTCAGTAATCTACGGTCCGTCCAGACTTGTACTCAAGTCAGTATGGACGTTTTTCAATCGAAATCAACTCTCTAAGTCTGATTCCGTATATTCATCACTTCGCAAGCCCACTAGGCCCAAATAAAGGAAAAATGACCAAAATGCCCTTAGGGGCATTGTTCGGTCCAATTCCAAACCAGGCACGTCTTTTTGGAGATCGTAAGTCCCCTTTCCAAATTCCAATCTAGGCAAGTCTTTCCACAGACGGTAAGTCCCCTTTCCAAATTCCAAATCAGGCGCGTCTTTTCGAAGACGGTAAGTCCCCTTTCGAATTCCAAATCAGGCATGTCTTTTCGAAGATGGTAAGTCCCCTTTCCAATTCAATTAGGCGCATCTTTCCAAAGATGTTAATACCCCTTTCAAATTCCAATAGGCACGTCTTTCCGAAGACGGTAAGTCCCCTTTAAACCTGTCAACTAGGACGAAACCCCAAGTCCCCTAGATGGTAGAACGGTCTACCTTTGGCGCCTGCTAGCCCGTTAATGCAAAAATGTCTATTTTGACATGCCTTTTGAGAAAGTTGACTTCTCAGGCACTAAGTGCCTTTAGCAGCTTCCCGAGATCAGGCAGTCTCGGGAATGATCGTGAACCGTCAGAGTAGCGAAAATACTCGCAAACATCGCAACCGTTAGAGTAGCCGAAATACTCACAAGCAAGTCGATATAGGGAATTGCTAACAAACCCCTGTATCATGAGACTGCCATCAGAGTGGCGGAAACACTCAAAATCCAAGTTAACACCAGTGCCCGCTAGCCCACTTCGGTGAAAAATGACCAAACTGCCCCTATAGCCATTTTCTGTTACGTTTCTCGAGAACACACCTGAGTCCTCAGAATGGTAAGTCCACCCTTTCAAGATTATCTTAAATTAAATCCGGCCTGATTAGGTGCCTTCTAGTCAGTTTCGGGCCAATTCCGAGACTTTCCGGTCAAGATGACCATTTTGCCCCTAGGCATTCGAACGCCCCGAGGACCACGCCGGCTCTGGGTATCAAACCGGTAATCTCCCGAGAGTGCTTCTTATAGTGTTCTCAACATTCTATTATCTTTCTGGATCATTCTGAGTTAGTTCGGGTAAACCCAGTGTAAAATGACCGTTTTGCCCCTGGTGGGCCGGTCGCCTTTTCCGCCCACACCGGCTCTAGATATCAAACTGGTAGCCTCCTAGGAACATTCTAAATAATGTTTCAAAATTTTGAGTCTTCTTCCGGGACAGTCCGAGTTCGTCCTGGCAGCTTCTGAATCTAGTTGATTGTTTTGCCCCTAATGGCCCGGTCAACCCTTCTGACAATTCTTGTCATCATTTTTCAAGTCCATTACCTCTAGGACCCTATTCTAAGGGTTCTTGCCTTTTTTCGGGCATCTGGGCCATTCCCGGTCCCTTAAATCCTTCATGGACCTTCCGGAGTCACTCCAAGTGAAGCCAGGCTAAAAATTGCATGGTAGTCACTAGTACAGACGCCCAAATCTTCTCAAGATACGTCACTTGCCGACTTAACAAACTTTCCTAACTTGTTGGCACCATTAGTAATGGAGCCAAGCCAATAGAGGAAATTTGCCCTGGCGCCACTACAACAGGCGCTAGGTCTATCCCATCTCTATAAATACAGAGCATCCTCCAGGGTGGAAGAGGTCTGCAAACTCAGCCTAAAAACCCTATGTTTTGATATATAAAGCTCGTAGCCTCTCAAAACCCTAGTCTCCTTTAGGTTTCTAAACCCTAGCCACCATACACAAACCCTAACCTCCTATGCACTCATACACACTCCTATACACTTATACACTATCCTTAATCCTCCATTGAAGACTTGAAGTGCTGCAACTCAAAGCTCCCGAAGATCGAAGAAGAGTTCCCGACGATCAAGATTGAAGTGAAGCGAAGACCGAAGAAAAGCAAGGCGCGCAAAGCAAAGTGAAATAAACAAGACAAGGTAGGCTTTCTCTTTAAGCTTCTGCACTTCCCCCTCTCTCTTCTCTCTCCTAACCCATTTGGGTTTTCTTCTATTTTAATCCCCAATCTTCTTCCCCCCCTTTCTTTGCATGCTTGAAATAAGGGGATTCCCGGTCCATGTGTAGGATTAGGCTATTGGAGAGTCACCATGTCGGGAGCTTTCTTTTAGTCTAACCAGAGACCACGTGGGTTTGGCCCCCTTGATTATGTGGTGAAGCCTTTAACCGTGTATGTTCACGACCCCAATTTGCATTGTGCATATCATTATCTTGCATTCCTCAAAAAATCGTTTTCAAACTCGTTTTCAAATCTTGCATCAAAACTTGTTTTCAAAATTGCATCAAAATCTTCTTTTCCAAAACTTGTTTTCAAAATCATAATCCTAGGGTGATTCTAGCCTTTTCATGGCTAGAGTTGCTTTAGAAAAGTGTTACATTTAAAGTGACCAATATGGTCCATATTTTCAAAACATTGTTGTTTTCAAAACCACTTTCTTAAAGTGGTTCTAACCTTCTTATGGTTAGAATTGCTTTAGAAAAGTGAGACATTTTTATACTTTCTAAAAACTCTCTTTTCAAAAGTCTCTCTTTCTAAAACCCTCCTTTTCAACATGCTTTCCTAAAACCCTTCTTTCCAAAATTGTTTTCTAAAAACTCCCTCCAAAAATCTATTTTCAAAGCTTCCTTTTAACCTCCTTTCCAAAACAATCTCTTTAAATTCCTTTCCTAAAAACACTCCCTAGGTTTCCTTCTTAGAAAACTCTCTCCAATCTCCTTTCCAACAATCTCTTTCCAGAAACATCTTTCCTAAAAGCTCCTTTCCAAAAACGCTTTCCTCAAAGTTCACTCTCCAAAGACGCTCCTTACGTTTCATTCCTAAACAACTCTTCCCAAAAATCTCTTTCTAAAAACTCCATACTAGGATGTCTTTCCAAAAACTCTCTCTTTTCAAAATTCACTTTCTAGAAACTCCTTTCTAGGATTTTCCTTCTAAAAATCCCTCTTTCCAAAAACTCGTTCCTTAGAGTCCAAGTTAAATCTTAGAACTCACGATTAGGAAACCCTAATTTTCCTTCCCAAAAACATGATTTCCAATCCCTTATTTTTGCCTCAAAACCTAGGTTTCCAAAAACTCTTGTTTTCTACATAAAAAATTATATATATTTCCAAAACCTATTTTCTACGTTAAAACTATAGTTTTCCCAAAACCAGGATTTCCAAAACTCCATATTTCCAAATCCATGTCAAAACCAATTTCCCTTTGGGAAACCAAACCCAATCTTCCCATTTAGGAAACTAGATCCTATCCTCCGTTTTTGGAAACGAAATTAAAATATATCTTTTTAGAAACAAAATCCAATCCTTGTTTTAGGAAATAGGAATCTCAATCTTTCCAAACCCAAATCTTTCCTAATTCAAATCCTTCCTAATCTCCTACTTTCCTAAACCTTAAGTTTCCAAAACTTACACTTTTAAATCTTTCCTTAAACTTTAAACTTCCAGATCCTTCTTAATCTAAATTTTCCCTGATTCCAACATTTCCTAAATTCCATGCATTTCCAAATCTTAACTTTCCAAATCTAAATCTTCAAATCTTTCTTAAGTTCAAATCTTTCCAAAACTCTAAACTTTCTTAAATTTAAATCTTTCTAAAATTCTAAACTTCCTAAATCTCAAATCTTTCCAAATCCAAAACTTTCTAAATTCAAAACTTTCTTAAGTTGAAACTCTCTAAATTCTAAACTTTTCAACTTTCAAAACTTCTTAATTTCAAAACCTTTCCTAAATTGAAACTATCCTAAAACGAAACTTTCCAAAAATGACAGTTTCCTAATTCGAAATTTTCCTAAACCAAAACTTTCCTAAAATGGAACCTTCCTACAGTGACACTATCCTAAAACGAAACTTTCCTAATTCGAACCTTTCCTAAATCTAATCCTTTCTAAAACTCTTTCGAGTCAAGTAGAATCTTTCTTAAACCCTTCCAGGTCAAATTTTTCTTAAGTCCCCTCTCTTTCCGAAGTCTAGGTTTCTTAAACCTCCATCTTTCCAAAACAAGTCTAAATCTTTCTTCCAAGTTTTATCTTTCCAAATCAAAATCCAAAATTCTAAATTCCAATCTTCAACCTTTTATTCTAAGTTCAAATCAAATTCATTTTCCAATCAAAATCTCTTTCTTCCAATCCAACATTCTATTTTCTATCGGACTCTTGTCCAAACTATGACTGACCTGATTCCTCAAAAAGGATACGTAGGCAACCCTCATGGGTGCGGTCACAACCTTTTTCAAATTTCTATTTCCACAACTTTTTTTAAATCTCAAATTCCACAATCTCTTTCAAGTTTCTATTTCCACACTCTCCAATTCTACAATCTTCTTCAAGTTTTCAATTCCATAATCTATTTTTCTAATTTCAAATTTCTATTTCAAAATCTCCATTTCTAATTTCTAAAACTTTCTAATTTCAAGTCCATCTTTTCAAATCTCTTTTAAATCAAATCAATTTCTTTTCAAATCTCTTCCCAAATCTATTTTCCAACTTTCTTTTCTTGCACTTACATATCATGCATCATGTCTTTTTAAACATTCTTTTTCTAAAGTGAATAGGATTGGACGTTTGTTAGTTGAAGATTCTCATAGGTGAATCTAAGATAAATAGACATGTAGGTACCGTAAGGGCGGAGTAGGGTGATGGCTTAGTGCGTCTTCCCTACACGAAACTAACCTCCGAACCTAAAATCACTGTTTTCAAAGACCAAAATAGAGTTTATTTTCAAAAAGGGTTTAATTATTTTCTAAAGGTTTCCAAACAACCTGTTTTCCTAAAAACCCTCTCTTGAGGAAGTATTTTCAAAAACCCTAAGTGTAGTCTTCGGACTGTGCTTAGTTTTTAGGTGACCTAACTGTAAGCACCCCATTTTTGACCGCTCGGCGGTCTCCACTTCGTCTAGACTTGTGTTCAAGTCAATGTGGGCATATTCCAATCCAAATTAACTTTCTAAGTCTAATCCCGTCAATTCATCATTTCGCGGGCCCCACCGGGCCCAAGTGGAGGCAAAATGACCAAAATGCCCCTGGAGGCATCTCCCTGTCTAATTCCAAATCAGGCACGTCTTTCCGAAGACGGTAAGTCCCCTTTCCAATTCCAAATCAGGCACGTCTTTTCCAAGACAATAAGTCCCCTTTCCAATTCCAAATCAAACACGTCTTTCCGAAGACAGTAAGTCCCCTTTTCAATTCCAAATTAGGCACGTCATTCCAAAGACGGTAAGTCCCCTTTCCAATTCCAAATTAGGCACGTCTTTTCGAAGACGGTAAATCCCCTTTCCAAGTCCAATTCCAAATCAGGCACGTCTCTCTAAAGACGGTAAATCTCCTTTTCCAATTCCAAATCAGGCACATCTTTCTGAAGACGGTAAGTCCCCTTTCCAATTCCAAATCAGGCGCGTCTTCCTGAAGACGGTAAGTCCCCTTTCCAAGTCCAATTCCAATTCCAATCCCTCTCTCGAGACAGTTGATTCCTCAAGACGGTCCGGCACATTTTTCAAAGAAAACTCTTCGAAATGGTAAGTCCCTTTAAACCTATCGACCGGGACGAGACCCCAAGTCCCCTAGATGGTAGAATGGTCCACCTTTGGCGCCTGCTAGCCTGCCAATACAGAAATGTCTGTTTAGGCACGCCTTTCAAGAAAGTTGATTCTCAAGCGCTAAGTCCCTTTAGCAGCTTCCCGAGATCAGACAGTCTCAGGAATGATCGCGAACCGTCAGAGTAGCGGAAATACTCGCAAACATCACAACAGTCAGAGTAGTGGAAATACTCGCAAACAGGTCGATATGGGGAATTGCCAACAAACCCCTGTATCACACGATCACTGTCAGAGTGGCGGAAACACTTAAAACCCAGGTCAACACCAGCGCCTGCTAGCCCACTTCGGTGAAAAATGACCAAACTGCCCCTAGGGCCATTTTCTGGCATGTTTCTCGAGAACACATTTGAATCCTCAGAACGGTAATTCCAACCTTCCAATATTGTCTTAAAGGCAATCCGGCATGATTAGGTGCCTCTAGTTAGTTTCGGGCCAATTCCGAGACCTTCCAATCAAGATGACTTGTTTGCCCCTAGGCATTTGAATGCCTCGGGAATCACACCGGCCTTGAGTATCAAACCGAAAACTTCCCGAGAATAACTCCTACAGCATTCTCAACCTTTTTTTACCTTTCCTGATCATTTCGAGTTAGTTCCGGCAAACCCGGTACGAAATGACCATTTTGCCCCTAGTGGGCCAGTCACCTTTTCCAACTACACCGGCTCTGGGTATCAAACTGGTAGCCTTTGGGAACATTCTAAACATTATTTTTGGGACATTCTGAGTCCGTCCCAGCAGCTTTCTGGCCCAATTGACTGTTTTGCCCCTAATGGCCCGATCAATCCTTTTGACACATTCTATCTTCATTTTTCAAATCAAATACCTCCGACACACTGTTCTAAGTGTTCCTGCCCTTTTCCCGGCCTTATGGGCCATTCCCAGTCCCTTAAATCATTCCCGGGCTTTCCAGAGTCACTCCTAGTGAAGCCAGGCTAAAAATTGTATGGTAGTCACTAGTACAGGCGCCCAAATCTTCCCAAGACACGTTACTTGCCAACCTTAAAACTTTCCTAACTAGTTGGCGCCACTCATAGTGGCGCCAAGAGGAATTTTGCCCTGGCACCACTGCAACAGGCACCAACTCTATCTCATCCCTATAAATACAGAGCCTCCTCTAGCGTGAAAGAGGTCTACAAACTCAATCTAAAAGTCCTAATTCTCGATATACAGAGTTCGTGCACTCCCAAAACCCTAGCTTCTCTAGGTTTTCCAAACCCTAGCCACCATACACCAAACCCTAGCCTCTTATTGTAAGCACCCCATTTTTGACCGCTCGGCAATCTACACTCCGTTTAGACTTGTTTTCAAGTCATTGTGGGCGTATTCCAATCGAAACCGATTTTCTAAGTCCAAATCCCGTTTGTCCATCGCCTCGCGGGCCCACTAGGCCCAAATAGAGGCAAAATGACCAAAATGCCCTTAGGGGCATTGTCCTTTCCTTTTCGACTCCAACCCCTCTCTCGAGACAGTTGATTCCTCAAGACGGTAAATCTATTCCAATTCAGGCATGTCTTTTCGAAGACGGTAAGTCCCCTTTCCAATCCCTCTCTCGAGACAGTTTATTCCTCGAGACGGTTCCAATTCGGGCACGTATTTTCGAAGATGGTAAGTCCCCTTTCCAATCCCTCTCTAGAGACAAATTATTCCTCGAGACGATTCCAACTCAGGCACGTCTTTTCGAAGACGGTAATGTAAGCACCCCATTTTTGACTGCTCGGCAGTCTACACTCCGTCCAGACTTGTTTTCAAGTCATTTTGGGCATATTCCAATCAAAACCAATTCTCTAGGTCCAAATTCCGTCTTTCCATCGCTAAGCGGGCCTGTCAGGCCCAAATAGAGGCAAAATGACCAAAATGCCCTTAGGGGCATTGTCCTTTCTTATTCTAATTTCAATCCCTCTCTCGAGACAGTTTATTCCTCGAGACGGTCCGAGTAGCAAAACTACTCACAAAACCGTCAGAGTAGCGGAAATACTCACAAAACCGTTAGAGTAGCGGAAGTACTCACAAAACCGTAAGAATAGCGGAAGTACTCACAAAACCGTTAGAGTAGCAGAAATACTCACAAATAGGTCGATATAAGGAATTGGCAACAAATCTCTGTGTCATGACGACTACCGTTAGAGTGGCGGAAACACTCAAAACCCAGGCACGCCTCTTCGGAGACGGTAAGACCCCATTCCAATCCCTCTCTCGAGACAGTTTATTCCTCGAGACGGTCCGAGTAGCAAAACTACTCACAAAACCGTTCGAGTAGAGGAAATGCTCACAAAACCGTTCGAGTAGCGGAAGTACTCACAAAGCCGTTAGAGTAGCGGTAGTACTCACAAACCGTTCGAGTAGCGGAAGTACTCACAAAGCCGTTAGAGTAGCGGAAGTACTCGCAAAACAGTTAGAGTAGCGGAAGTACTCACAAAGCCGTTAGAGTAGCGGAAATACTCACAAATCATCAACCCCGTCCGAGTAGCGAAAATACTCACACCATTAGAGTGGCGGAAACACTCAAAACCTAGGTCAACACCAGTGTTTGTTAGCCCACTTTGGTGAAAATTGTCCAAACTGCCCTTAAGACCTTTTCCAAGACTTTCCGGTCAAGATGACCATTTTGCCCCTAAGCATCCGTACGCCCCGGGAACCACACCGGCTCTGGGTATCAAACCGTTAATGTCCCGAGAATACTTTTTATAGTGTTCTCAACCTTCCTTTACCTTTCCGGATCATTCTGAGTCAGTTCCGGCCAACCCGGTACAAAACGACCGTTTTGCCCCTAGAGGGCCGGTCTCCTTCGACCACACCGGCTCTGGGTATCAAACCGGTAATGTCCCGAGAATACTTTTTATAGTGTTCTCAACCTTCCTTTACCTTTCCGGATCATTCCGAGTCAGTTCCGGCCAACCCGGTACAAAACGACCGTTTTGCCCCTAGAGGGTCAGTCTCCTTCGACCACACCGGCTCTGGGTATCAAACCGGTAATGTCCTGAGAATACTTTTTATAGTGTTCTCAACCTTCCTTTACCTTTCCGGATCATTCCGAGTCAGTTCCGGCCAACCCGGTGCAAAATGACTGTTTTGCCCCTGGTGGGCCGGTCTCCTTTTCCGACCGCGCCGACTCTGGAAATCAAACCGGCAACCTCTAGGAACATTCTAAATAATGTTTCCAGATCCCAAGTCTTCTTCCGGGACAGTTCGAGTCTGCCCCGGCAGTTTTCTGGTCCGATTGACCGTTTTGCCCCTAAAGGCCCGGTCAACCTTTCCGACCCACCCTATCTTCATTTTTCAAGTCAAATACCTTTAGGACACTATTTTAAGTGTTCCTGCTCCTTTCCGGCCTTCCGGGTCATTCTCGGCTCTTCTAAATCATTCCCGGACTTTCCGGAGTCACTCTTAGTGAAGCCAGGCTAAAAATTACATGGTAGTCACTAGTACAGGCACCCAAATCTAGTCAAAGATACGTTACTTGCCAACCTTAAGCCTTTCCTAATTAGCTGGCGCCACTAATAGTGGCGCCAAGCCAAAAAATAGCCTGGCGCCACTCCTAGTGGCGCCAGTGTAAAGTTTGCCCTGGCGCCACTGCAACAGGCCCCAGGTTTGTCCGACTTCTATAAATACAGAGCCTCATTCAACGTGAAGGGGGTCTGCAAACTTAACCTAAAAACCATATATTTCGATATACAGAGCTCGAGCACCTCCAAAACCCAAGTATCCTTAGGTTTTCCAAACCCTAGCCACCCTATAAAAACCCTAGCCTCCTATACACTTATACACTCCCCCATACACTCATACACTAGCCTTCAACCATCCTTTGAGGACTTGAAGAGCTGCCATCTAACGCTTAAAGACATCCCTTGAAGGTTGAAGAAGAAGATCAAGACGAAGACCGACGATTGAAGACTGCACGGCGTGCAAAATAAACAAGAAACAAGGTAGGCTCCCTATTTAAATTTTTGCACTCCCCCCCTCTCTCTTCTCTCTCCAACCCACTTGGGTTTTCTCTATTTTAATCCCCCATCTCTTCCCCCTCCCCCCCCCTTCTTTGCATGCTTGGAACAAAGGGACTCCCGGTCCATGTGTAGGATTAGACTGTTGGAGAGTCACCGTGTCGAGGACTTTCTTCTAGTCTAACCAGAGACCACATGGGTCCGGCCCCCTTGATTATGTGGTGAAGCCTTAGCCTTGTATGTTCACGACCCCAAATTGCATTGTGCATATCATAGTCTTGCATCTTCCAAAATCTGTTTTCAAAGTTGTCTTCAAAATCGTTTTCAAACTTGTTTTCAAATTTGCATCAAAATCTCCTTTTAAAAACTTGTTTTCAAAACCACAATCCTAGGGTGATTCTAGCCTTTCCATGGCTAGGGTTGCTTTAGGAAAGTGCTACATTAAAAGTGACATTTTTGGTCTATATTTTCAAATCTCATTGTTTTCCAAAACCACTTTCTTAAAGTGGTTCTAGCCCTCTTATGGCTAGAATCGCTTTAGGAAAGTGACAATGTTTTTAGACCTTTTAAAAAAAAAACTCTTTTTCTAAATCCCTCTTCCTAAAAATCTCTTTTTCAACATACTTTCCTAAAACTCTCATCTCTAAAATTGTTTTTAAAAATTCCCTTCCGAAATCTATTTTTCAAAATTCTCTTTTTCAACTCCTTTCCAAAACTCCTTCTCTTTAAAATCTCTTTCTAAAAACACTCCCTAGGTTCACCTTCCTAAAAACTCTCTTTCCAAAATCTTCCTTCTAGAAATTTCCTCTCTAGGGTTTTCCTTCTAAAATCTTCGTTTCTAAAAACACACTTTCCAAAAATTTCTTCTTTCCAAAAACTCTCTTTCCAAATTCACTTTCCAAACACTCCTCCCTAGGATTCCCTTCTAGAAAACCTTCGTTTCCAAAAACGCGTTTTCCAAAAAACTCTTTCTTTAGAGCCCAAATCAAGCCCTAGAACCCACAATTAGGAAACCCTAATTTTCTTCCCAAAAACATGGTTTTCAAACTTTGCCCCAAACCTAGGTTTCCAAAATCTCTTGTTTTCACATCAAAACTATACATGTTTCCAAAACCTCTTTTCTACGTTAAAATTCCACACTTTCAAAACTAGGGTTTCTAGAATCTCCCTTTCCAAATCCTTGCCAAATCCTATCTTCCCTTTAGGAAACCAAATCAAATCTCCCCATTTAGGAAACTAGATCCCGTCCTCCGTTTTTGGAAACAAAATCAAATTTTTTCTTTTAGAAACCAAATCTAATCCCTTCCTAATCCAAACCTTTCCTAATTCAATTCCTTCCTAAACCATAAGTTTCCTAAACCTAAACTTTAAACCTTTCCTTAAGTTTCAAAATCCAATTCTTTCCTAATTTAATTCCTTCCTAAACCATAAGTTTCCTAAACCTAAACTTTAAACCTTTCCTTAAGTTTCAAAATTCAATTCTTTTCTAATTCAAATCCTTCCTAAACTTCTACTTTCCTAAATCTTAAGTTTTCAAAACTTGAACATAAAAATCTTTCCTAAATTTTAAGACTAATTTTTAAATCTTTCCTAATTCAACCCTTTCCTAATTCTACCTTCTCTTCAAACCTTAACTTTTCAAACCTAAGTTTTCAAACTTTTCCTAAACTCAAACCGTTCCTAATTTCAAGATTTTCTAAAACTAAAACTCTAAAACTTTCTAAATCCTAAACTTTCTAAATTTCAAATCTTTCCAAATTCAAAACTTTCTTAATTCAATACTTTCTAAACCTAAAAACTTTCTAAATTCTAAACTTTCTTAAACTTCAAATCTTTTCAAATCTAAAATTTTCCTAAACTCGAAATTTTCTAAATTCTAAGCCTTTCTTAAACTAAACTTTTCCTAATTTAAAACATTTTCAAAATTCAACACTTTCCTATTTCAAAACCTTTCTTGAAACAAAACTTTCCTAATTTCAAAACTTTCCAAATTTGGGAACTTTCTTAATTCAAACATTTCCTAAATTGAAAACTTTCCTTTTTCAAACCTTTCCTAAAATGAAACTTTCCAATTTTCAAAATTTTCCTAAACCTAAAACTTTCTTAAATTCAAAACTTTCCTAAACCTAAAACTTTCCTAAATTCAAAACTTTCCTAAATTGGACCTTTCCTAATTCAAACATCTCCTAAAATTCAATCTCTCCAAATCTTCCAAGTCAAATCAAATCTTTCCTAGGTCTCTTCTCTTTCCTAAGTCTAGGTTTTCTTAAACCTTCTCTTTTCCAAAACAAGTCCAAATCAATCTTTCCAAAGCAAGTCCAATCCTCTCAATTCCAATTTCCAGTCTCCTCTTCTAATTTCAAATCAAATTCAATTTCCAATTCAATTTCCTTCTTCAATCAACTTTTCTCTTTTCAATCGGACTCTTGTCCGAACTACGACTGACCTGATTTCCTCCAAAGGGATACGTAGGCAACCTTCATAGCTGCGGTCACAATACTTTTTAAACTTTCAATTCCACCCTCATGGGTGTGGTTTCCAAAATCTTTCCAAATTTCAAATTCCAATCTATTTTCAAAATTCCAATTTCAAAATTTCTATTTTCAAATTTCTACTTTTAATTTTCAAACTTTTCAATTTCAATTTTCAAATCAAATCAATCTCTTTCTAAATCTATTTTTCAATTCTCTTTCCTTGCACTTGCATATCATGCATCATGCTAAATTAGTTTTCAAACATTATTTTTCAAAGTGGATAGGATTGAACTATAGTTAGTCGAAGACTCTCATAGGTGAATCTAGGGTAGATTGACATGTAGCTACCGAAAGGGCGGGGTAGGGTGATGGCTTAGTGCGTCTTCCCTACGCGTAACCAACCTCCGAACCTAGAATCACTGTTTTCATAGACCGAAAAGGAGTTATGTTTCAAAAAAGGGCTAAGTGTTTTCCAAAGGTTGCCAAACAACCTATTTTTCTAAAAAACCTTCTCTTGAGGAGATATTTTCAAAATCGTTTTCCAAAACCCTAAGTGTAGTCTTTGGACTATGCTTAGTTTTTAAGTGACCTAACTCACCTTAATCAAGTTAGGTGGCGACTCCGAATCTTTTTCCAAAAGCCCTTTATTTAAACCGATTTTCAATTCAAACCTAGTCGCACTCATTCTTCTAGGAGGGTGAGTTCTAACGAGAGAGTATAGCATTTTTCCCGCTTGCGTGAGTATTCCTTGAGTGCGAAAAATCTGGGCGCGACAGCTGGCGACTCCACTGGGGAGACTTAGAAGGTTAGGCCGTTAGTCATGTCTCTTTACCCTTCACCCATGTAGAGTCTTCAATTAACTTAGTTCAATCCTATTCACTTTAAATTTTTAAAACTAAATTTTCAAAATTGTTTTCAAAAAAACATGCATTTATCCATATTATCTTGTATTATGTTTATCATCCACATACTAACACTTGCATCTTTGTTTTGTAGGTGCACCTTATGTTTAAACATTATTAACTGCTTTGCATGAATGTGATGTACAGGATGAATGGGAGTTGTTGGGCCCTTTCCTCCACTTTTAAAAAATCACACACACACACTGCATGTGCACTTGCATTCTGCATACTTACATACCCTGATATGTCCTTTCTAGTTAGAAAGGGGGAACGGTATATTGGTAGTGGGAAAGATGCTGTGTCAGTTTCTTCGCCTACGGCCTCTTGATGGTTCCCCCGCTCGGATCACCAACCGATCATGGCACCACCTCGGGGAGTGGGCCTAGGTTTGAAGATCCGGGGACCGAGCCTTTTTAGGACGCATTAGTCAACCCTCAACCTCATACTCATATAGACACCATGCATAGCCGAGCCTCTGCCGGATTTAGGACACGAGCACCGTTTTCAAAATCACGGAGGAAAGGGTGACTGCTCTTACTTTCATTTATACCTGCTGTTATAATACTTGTATTTATACTGTTATAATGCCTGTCTAGCTGTTCATGCATGCATGTTTATTTCAATTGTACCTTTTCTCTTTATACTTTTTGTTCATGCATTCAATATCCCATGTCAAGACAAAAGTTCCAAGTAACTCAAGTCACTGCATTCTCATGCATATGATCAACCCATTGAGAGTGACACCAACGTCACTCTCCCTTGCATTGAACCTACCCAAACCCTAAGGGTTCCCGCGTAACCCTAAGGATTCATGGCATGCACACCAATCCATTTCATAAGAGGCGCCCCAATCCCTCTATGCTCACGGAGATAGGGTTGCCAAGAAGACAAGGGGCAATCAATCAACAAGGTCTCTCAGCGACCTCCCAACATCAAATCCAAGGAAGGCAAATCCGAAGACTCAAGAGTAGTTTAGGGTTTCCCATTGTAAAAATAGATAGGTGGAAGTCCAAAGGAAAATGTCCCCCCTCCCCCTATTAAAATGTATTCCAATTCTTTTCTATCTCAAATCCAAAATTCAATTCTTCTGAATGAATGCATGAATGATTGAAGGTTCCTACGTGACGGTAAGGTATCTGCATAAAGGGGCAAATCCCTGTCGCGCCCAGATTTTACGCACTCGAGGATTACTCACCCAAGTGGGAAAAATGTTGTACTCTCTCGTTAGAACCCACCCTCCTAAAAGAATGAGTGCGACTAGGTTTGAATTGAAAATTGGTTTGAATAAAGGGCTTTTGAAAAAGATTCGGAGTCGCCACCTAACTTGATTAAGATGAGTTAGGTCACCTAAAAACTAAGAATAATCCGAAGACTACACTTAGGGTTTTTGGAAAAAAAAAATTTTGAAAATATCTCCTCAAGAGAGGGTTTTTAAAGAAAACAGGTTGTTTGGCAACCTTTGGAAAACATTTAACCCTTTTTAGAAACATAACTCCTTTTTGGTCTTTGAAATCAGTGATCCTAGGTTCGGAGGTTGGTTACATGCAGGGAAGACGCACTAAGCTATCACCCTACCCCGCCCTTTCGGTACCTACATGTCAATCTACCCTAGATTCACCTATGAGAGTCTTCGACTAACTATAGTTCAACCCTATTCACTTTAGAAAAACAATGTTTGAAAACTAACATAATGCATGATATGCAAGTGCAAAATAAGAGCATTGAAAAATAGATTTGGAAAGAGATTGATTTGATTTGAAAATAGATTTGAAGAGATGGAATTGAAATTGGAAAGTTTGAAAATTTGGAAATAGAAATTTGAAATTGGAATTTGAAAATTGATTGGAATTTGAGATTTGAAGAGATTTTGAAAACCGCACCCATGAGGGTGGAATTGAAAGTTTGAAAAGTATTGTGACCGCACCTATGAAGGTTGCCTACGTATTCCTTTGGGGGAATCAGGTCACTCGTAGTTCAAACCGGAGTCCAATTGAAAATAGAAGAGTGGATTTGAAGAGAGAGATTGGATTGGAAGAAAAGATTGAATTGAAAATTGGATTTGACTTGAGATTAGAAAAGGAGATTGGAAATTGAAATTGGAAAGATTGGACTTTGATTTGAAAATATTGATTTTGGAAAGACTTGGTTTTGGAAAGATGGAGGTTTAGGAAACCTAGACTTAGGAAAAGCTTGACTCGACTTGGAAGGTTTAGGAGATTAGGAAAGATTGGATTTAGGAAATGTTTGAATTAGGAAATGTTCGATTTAGGAAAGTTTCGAATTAGAAAAGTTTCATTTTTGGAAAGTTTTGAAATTAGGAAAGTTTTAGGTTTAGGAAAGTTTTCGAAAAAGGAAAGGTTTTCAGATTAGGAAAGTTCCCAAATTAGGAAAGTTTTGAAAATCGAAAAGTTTTGAATTTAGAAATGTTTTGAAAAAGGGAAGTTTTGAATTTGGAAAGCTTTGAAAACAAGGAAGTTTTGAAAATAAGAAAAGTTTCGTTTTGGGAAAGGTTTGAAAAAGGAAAGTTTTCAATTTAGGAAATGTTTGAAAAAAAAGGAAGTTTCAACTTAAGAAAGTCTTGAATTTAGAAAGTTTTGAATTTAGAAAAGTTCTAGATTTGAAAAAGATTTTGAAGTTTTGGAAAGTTTAGAATTTAGACAGATTTGGGTTTAGAAAGATTCAACTTAAGAAAGTTTTAAATTTAGTAAGTTTTGAATTTAGGAAGCTTAGAATTTTAGAAAGATTTGAAATTTAGAAAGTTTAGGATTTAGAAAGTTTTAGAGTTTGAATTTTAGAAAGTCTTAAAATTAGGAAAGGTTTGAATTTAGGAAAGGTTTGAAAGCTTATATTTGAAAAGTTAAGATTTGAAAAGATGGAATTAGGAAAGGGTTGGATTAGGAAAGATTTTTATGTTCAAGTTTTGGAAACTTAAGATTTAGGAAAGTGAAAGTTTAGGAAGGATTCAAATTTAGGAAAGATTTGGATTTTGAAACTTAAGGAAAGATTTGAAGTTTAGGTTTAGGAAACTTATGGTTTAGGAAGGTGGGAAATTAGGAAAGGTTTGGATTAAGAAGGGATTGGATTTGGTTTCTAAAAGAGAAAGGTTGGATTTTGTTTCCAAAAACAGAGGACGGAATCTAGTTTCCTAAACGGGGAGATTTGATTTGGTTACCTAAAGGGAAGATTGGATTTGGCAAGGATTTGGAAAGGGAGATTCTAGAAACCCTAGATTTGGAAAATTCTAGTCTCGACGTAGAAAATAGGTTTTGAAAACAAGGATAGTTTTGATGTAGAAAACAAAAGATTTTGGAAACCTAGGTTTAGGGCAAAGTTTGAAAATCATGTTTTTGGAAAGAAAACTAGAGTTTCCTAATTGTGGTTTCTAGGGCTTGACTTGGGCTCTAAGGAAAGAGTTTTTTTAGAAAGTGCGTTTTTGGAAACGAAGGTTTTCTAGAAAGGAATCCTAGGGAGGAATTTTTGGAAAGTGAATTTGGAAAGAGAGTTTTTGGAAAGAGATTTTAGAGAGAAGAAATTTTTTGGAAAGCATGTTTTTGGAAACGTAGATTTTGGAAGGAAGATCCTAGGGGGAAATTTCTAGAAGGGAGATTTTGGAAAAGAGAGTTTTTGGAAAGGTTTTTAGGGAGCGTTTTTAGGAAGGTGAATCTAGGGAGAAGATTTTGGAAAGGAGTCGAAAAAGGGAGTTTTGAAAAATAGATTTTGGAAGGGAGTTTTTGAAAACAATTTTTGGAGAAGAGAGTTTTAGGAAAGTATGTTGAAAAAGAGATTTTTAGGAGGAAATTCTTAGAGAGAGAGAGTTTTTGGAAAGTATAAAAACATCTCACTTTCCTAAAGCAATTCTAGCCATAAGAGGGCTAGAACCACTTTAAGAAAGTGGTTTTGAAAGCAAAGTTTGAAAATATAGGCCAAAAGGCCACTTTTAATATAACACTTTCCTAAAGCAACCCTAGCCATGGAAAGGCTAGAATCACTCTAGGATTGTGATTTTGAAAACATGTTTTTAAAAAAGAGCTCTTGATGCAATTTTGAAAACAAGTTTGAAAACGATTTTTCAAAATAACCTTTTGAAAACGAATTTTGGAAGATGCAAGACCATGATATGCACAATGCAATTTGGGGTCGTGAACATACAAGGTTAAAGCTTCACCACATAATCAAGGGAGCCGGACCCACGTGGTCTTTGGTTAGACTAGAAGAAAGCCCCTGACACGGTGACTCTCCAATAGTCCAATCCTACACATGGACCGGGAATCCCCTTGTTTCAAGCATGCAAAGAAAGGGGGGAAAGAGATAGGGGATTAAAATAGAGAAAACCCAAGTGGGTTGGAGAGAGAAGAGAGAGGGGGGAAGTGCAGAAAATTAAATAGGGAGCCTACCTTGTTTCTTGTTTATTTTGCGCGCCGTGTAGTCTTCGATCTTCGGTCTTCGGTCTTGATCTTCACCTTCAGTCTTCAAGGATTGTCCTCAAGCTTTGGATGGTAGCTCTTCAAGTCTTCGAAGGGTGGTTGAAGGCTAGTGTATAAGTGTATAAGGGTGCGTATAAGTGTATAGGAGGCTAGGGTTTGTGTATGATGGCTAGGGTTTGGGAAAACCTATGGAGGCTAGGGTTTTGGAGGTGCTCGAGCTCTATATATCGAAATATGAGATTCTTAGGTTAAGTTTGCAGACCCCTTTCACGTTGATCGAGGCTCTGTATTTATAGAAGTTGGACAAGCCTAGCGCCTGTTGCAGTGGCGTCAGGGCAAAATTTATACTGGCACCATTAGGAGTGGCGGCAGGCCATTTTTTGGCTTGGCGCTACTGCTAGTGGCGCCAGCCATTTAGGAAACAATTAAGGTCGGCAAGCAACGTATCTTTGACTAGATTTGGGCGTCTGTACTAGTGACTACCATGTAAACTTTAGCCTGACTTCACTAGGAGTGACTCCGGAAAGTCCCGGAATGATTTGAAGGAGCCGGGAGTGACCCGGAAAGCTGAAAAGGAGCAGGAACACTTGAAATAGTGTCCTGGAGGTATTTGACTTGAAAAGTGAGGATAAGATGTGTCAGAAAGGTCGACCAGGCCTTTAGGGGCAAAACGGTCAATCGGACTAGGAAACTGCCGGGGCGAACCCGGATTGTCCCGGAAAAAGACTTGGGATCTGGAAACATTATTTAGAATGTTCCCAGAGGTTGCCGGTTTGATTCCCAGGGCCGGCGTGGTTGGAAATGGAGACCGGCCCACCAGGGGCAAAACAGTCATTTTGCACCGGGTTTGTCGGAACTGACTCGGAATGCTCCGGAAAGGTAAAGGAAGGTCGAGAACACTACAAAAAGTATTCTCGGGACATTACCGGTTTGATACCCAGAGCCGGTGTGGTCGAAGAAGGAGACCGGCCCTCCAGGGGCAAAATGGTCATTTTGTACTGGGTTGGCCGGAACTGACTCGGAATGGTCTGGAAAGGTAAAGGAAGGTTGAGAATACTATAAAAAGTGTTCTCGGGGCATTACCAGTTTGATACCCAGAGCCGGTGTGGTTCCCGGGGCATTCGGATGCTTAGGGGCAAAATGGTCATCTTGACCGAAAAGTCTCGGAAAAGGCCCTAAGGGTTGTCTGGTTATTTTTCACCGAAGTGAGCTAACAAACGTGGGTATTGGCCTAGGTGTTGAGTATTTCTGCTACTCGGACGAGGTTGAGTATTTCTACTATTCGGACGGGGTTGATGATTTGAGAGTATTTCCGCTACTCTAACGGTTCTGTGAGTATTTCCGCTACTCTAACGGGTCTGTGAGTATTTCCGCTACTCTATCAGCTCTGTGAGTATTTCCGCTACTCTAACGGTTCTGTGAGCATGTCCGCTACTCTAACGGGTTTGTGAGGATTTCCGCTACTCTAACGGTTCTGTGAGTATTTCCGCTACTCTAACGGTTCTGTGAGTATTTCTGCTACTCTAACGGCTCTGTGAGTATTTCCGCTACTCTAACGGTTGAGTATTTCCGCTACTCGGATGGCTCTGTGAGTACTTCCGCTACTCTAACGGTTGTGTGAGTAGTTTTGCTACTCGGACCGTCTCGAGGAATAAACTGTCTCGAGAGAGGGATTGGAAAGGGGTCTTACCGTCTCCGAAGAGACGTGCCTAGATTGGAACCGTCTCGAGGAATAAACTGTCTCGAGAGAGGGATTGGAAAGGGGTCTTACCGACTCCGAAAAGACGTGCCTAGGTTTTGAGTGTTTCCGCCACTCTGACGGTTTTGTAAGTGTTTCCGCCACCCTAACGGTTTTGTGAGTGTTTCCGCCACTCTGACGGTTTTGTGAGTGTTTCCGCCACTCCGACGGTTTTGTGAGTGTTTCCGCCACTCTGACGATTTTGTGAATAGTTTTACTACTCGGACCGTCTCGAGGAATAAACTGTCTCGAGAGAGGGATTGGAATTGGAATAAGAAAGGATAATGCCCCTAAGGGAATTTTGGTCATTTTGCCTCTATTGAGGCGTGACAGGCCCGTGAAGCGATGGAAAGACAGAATTTAGACTAGAGGATTGGTTTCGATTGGAATATGTCCATAATGACTTGAAAACAAGTCTGGACGGAGTGTAGACTGCCGAGCGGTAAAAAATGGGGTGCTTACAATCCCCTATCTCCAAAAGTGAGCCAATACATCATGCTTAGTCTCCCTCTCAAGCAGAGCAACCCTAGGACATGCATTGCATAAAGTTCTTCAAAAACCAAAAACTAACTTGTGACTTGTGTTTTTGTCTCTTTCTTTTTTCCTTTTTATTTCTATTTACAGACGTCACCCCGCACTGAGTCAACATTGCTCCCAAAAAGGGGCAACATCCACCAAGGGATCCTATTATCACCCGGCAGAGAGCATCATTGATGGCTACTAACCCTGAAGAATCCTTTCAGGTCTCACGAGAAGAGGTCAACGAAATGAAGACTAAGATGGATGAGATACTCAAACTCATTCAAACTCTGGCCACGAAGGATGCTACTGCGGTCCCGTCATCATCAATGACTTCATCTAAAGACCTTGAACCCGCTAATCCAAGGATCACGCTTCAGCCCGACAGTGCTGGGAAAACTAAAGAAGATGCCAAAAGGGTCAATACTGAAGAATAAGAGACCATATTGCTTTCACCCGTCATAAAGAAGGCCCCTTTAGACCCTCTCAGTCTGAAAATCCAAGGATTGGAGGATTCATTGCGAAGTCTCCATGGCCATGATGCTTACGGATTCACTTGTTATGATGAACTCTGTTTCTTCCCCGACCATCCGAGACCTGCTAAATTTAAAATGCCTGACTTACAGAAGTACGACTGTACCGGTGACCCTGTTGCTCATCTTCGTCTATATACTGGAGCACTTTGCGGACATGGCAACAACCCCAAGCTCCTTATGCAGTTATTCCAACACAGCCTCACCGAGTCGGCTCTGCAATGGTTCGCTTGTTTGGACTTAAGGAAGATCACCACCTGGATGGAGCTAGTCAATGCATTCAAAGCCCAATACCGTCACAACCTCGACCTCACTTCCGATCGATGGTCCTGAGCAAGGGTGAGAAGGAGAGCTTTAAAGCCTATGCCCTGAGATGGAGGGAAGCCGCAGCACAAGTAAACCCCCCGCTGGAAGAGAAGGAGTATGTACAACTGTTTGTGCATACTTTCCAAGGTATATTCTATGAGAAGCTCTGCACAAGCGTGGGAAAAAGCTACTCCGAGCTCATCATGCAGGGAGAGATGATAGAAAACGGCCTCAAGATAGGAAGAATCACAGATCCCTATGCCAAGACTGGAGAAAATACCGCCAACTTAGCCAAGAAGGTGGCTACTACAAAGGGCACGATCAGGAAGGAAAGTGAAGTATCTGCTATTCTGCCTAGCCAACCACCTCAATACCGACCCCCGCTACAATCACCCCCAGTCCTGCCCTTGCCCACCTTGACCATGCCCGCTCCTATCCCAAACTATGGTCCTGCTGGGGCACGACCCAACTTCAATAGATCTGCTCGACGTATCCGCACCTTCGACGCCCTAGCCTGCACCCAAACCGAGGCCTACCATAGCCTTCTAAGGAACAAAATCTTGAAGCCCGTCCCTGCTCGCCCGTTGCCAAGCCCTCTACCCCCAACCTTTAATGCCGCCCTTACATGTGAATATCATTCAGGTGGCCAGGGGCATGACACCGAAAGCTGCTTTACTCTCAAGCACAAGATCCAAGACCTGATCGACAATAAGACCATTGATCTGCAGCCAGTAAAACCTGCTTCCACTCCCATTGTGACTGTTAACCCTCTGCCAGATCACACCGTCAATATGATACTAGTAGAAATGGAGGGCGAGGGATTGTTTGACGAGCCCAAAGCCGAGGATTATGAGGATGATTGGGAGACCGAGGAAGAAGATGACTGGGAGGAGGATCTCCCATTATGTCCAATCTATCTCCATAACCCTGATGAAGTGCCTGATGCTTCTGACTAGCCCATTGAGGAGCCAATGTTCCTGGGAGATGAGACTACTGAAAACATGGTTGCTGATGGATGGGGTGCTGAGTTTCTGCATCCGAAATATGCTGCGGCCGAACGTCAGTTACTAGAGAGTCATTAGCCTACCAATGAGTACAACTATGAAGAAATGAGCTGGAGCATAGAGAAGCCAAGAGCACAAGCAGAGCCATTCGAATTGGAAGGGGGTGAGCTGGTTACCCTGTTTACAGAAGAACCCGCTACACAAAACAAGAAGGAGGATGACAACCGCATCAACAGTGTCAACGCCTGTGGAGCTCTAGGGGAAGCCTTTGCTTATCTCGCCTTGACAGAGGATTCGGGTTGCGAATGGAGCGTCGAAGATGTGGGAATTGTCCCAAGGCCGTACTAAAAATGGGTTTCTTGCACAAGCGTACAAGAGAGGGGTGGTTTCACCCACTTTCTTTCTATCCCTTTTACTTCTTGTCTTTAAATTAATGTTTACATTGCCTTATTGCTTAAGAACCTTATACTTTTCGTAAAAATAATAATAATCAATTGACAGTCTTTTATTTCATTGTTGTTGTCTTGTCTTCCGTGGGAATAGTGACTACTTTTTACGCAAGGGGCATGGTTTGTCTTATGGAATGACCTAACTTGAAGGGATGATAGCATGGGTTAACCACTCACCCAATGATCAGTCTTTCACAGAGAGAGAGAATAAGGATGAGTGAGGATACTACCCAAAGGCAGCACTTACAAGACTCTGAGGCTAAGTGATGTGTGGCCAGTTTATCAAGAGGAAGAGGAGCCATCTTTCATTCCCCCACATATAAAGAATAAATAACTAAATAAATGAACAAATGTGCTTATACTCCCTTCGCTTAACCCCTAGTGCCTAGCGGAAAGCAAAAATTTTCTTTGTTAACCCTGATTCAAGACTATCCTCCCCACACTGGGGCAGACAATAGTTGAGAACTCTAGGAGTGGTATCCACCTCTATCATGCTAGGATAGTGCTGAAAGCTCTATAGATCAAGCAACCTAATTCAAAATGAAGAGAGACCCTCATTTCATTTCCCATACCATCAAAAGCAACCCCTTGCCAAACCCGTTGAGCCACTTATCCTTTCTTAACAAAACCCCAACCTAGGGATCACCGCCCACACTGGGTATATTGAGCTACCAAGGGAAAAGGTTTAAGGGAAAAGGGTTAAAGAATTGTTTCGTTTCACAAAAGAAAAGAAAAGAAATAGAAAGGAAAAGCAAAAGAAAGGAGTTGCCAAGGGGCAAGAGAAAAAAAAAAAATCCTTTAAGGAAAAGCTTGAAGAAAATTATGAATGGGTCATCTTCAAAAGCATAATGAGAAGATCAAATGAGAAGAAAGTCATGTTTATCTTAAGAAATATATAGAAGGGGTGAAAGAACAAGGTCATTTTCACCCTAAGAAGTCATGTAAAAAAGCAAAAAGGAAGTTCAAAGGTGATCCTAGGATACAAAGAAACCAAGTAGAAACGAATAGGATCGAGCCTCTACCCTTTTCTTGCAGAACCCCAAAACCATGGCCTACATTACAACCCTATTAAAGTCCCCTTTGATTGAAAAAATATTGCTTGATCTAAATGAGTTAGATACGCTGCCAAAGCTAAAAAAAAAAAAAAAAAAAAAAAAAAAAAAAAGAGAGAAGATGCTAATCCTACTGAAAAACGGTTAAGGACAGTTTGGATCTAAACCTTGCTGAAAACAACATTGAATTTGAGCCTACATATCCCGTTGTTTCTAAAACCCCATAACCTAGCTTACATTACAGTCCTAAACAAAGTCTTCACGGATTGAAATGACTGGCCACTTATCGTTTTGCCAAAGGTCAGGTAAGTTGTTGCTAAGACCCCGAGAGTCGAGAGTCTCAGCCCAATAACCCTATACACTAACCCTAAGACAAAGATTTGGGGGCGATCAAGAGGTTGAGTAAAGTGCGAAATGCTATCATCCAATTGAGGTAAGATTGAGCTAGAAGAGAGGCTAAACCCCCAAAGAGGAGTGAGTTACCATTCCCAAGACTACAAGTCTAACAGCACCCAGTGTCAATCTATTAATATACTTCTAACTCGTGCATATATATAAAAAAAAAAAAAAAAATCATCAGCATGGGCTTTGCACACATAGGATATAACACCCTGTAGAAATAAAAGTCATCAACATCAACTCATGTAATAAACATCTAACATCATCATACATCACATGCCTCTGATCATATGTATATGTCTATCCGTGCATCTAAGTACCATAAATATCCATCCTTATTCAAAACTGTGCAAAATAAAACTGTCTAACATCAATACATCTCAGGAACCAGGGGCAAAAGACGATCAGAATCTCTACAAGGGGCATCTCTCACAGGTCGAAGTCAATATCATCTGGATCAAAATCCCCGAAACCTGGTATCGGAGGAGGGAGGTAACTACTCGAAGCACCACCATCCTGCAGGGAAGATAGAACCAAAATCAGCCGCAAGCAAAAGGAGCTAAGCAACAGCAGAGCAATAAGGAGCAAAGAGAGAATAACTTACCCCCCCACCACCCATCTGAGATAACCGAGCTGTCAGGGAAGCTACCTCGGCCTGGTACTGGTCCTGGTCCCGCTCCATTTGGTACTGGTCTCTCTGGTCTCTCACAGCAGTAAACTCGGCTTGGGGCACATATCCTCTGGCTCGGCGCCACAAGTCAACCACCTCCTAGCCAACAGCGTACCCGCCGACTACTAGCTCAAACCGGGTGAAGGCACCAACCGAATGGGCCCCGAAGTGCGTGGCATAATCCGTATCTGGCGGAAGCAGGAACTCGGCACCTGGCTGGCGCTCCTGGTAGGGGATGGGCACTCCGGCCACCAAGGCTCCAAACATATACTTTGGCGGAGCCCCTGCTGATCGAAACTCCTCGTGAAACTGTCGCCAATGCAGCTCTCCAAGATAGGACTCCCAGGTGTCATCACTGAGAAAAGCAGCTCTCGACAAGGACAACGGGACCAGGTACGGGACTGTCTCGTAATGGACTGATCCAATGAAGGGCCGCCAGGTCACATCCCTCGCCTCAATCAACTCCAGGTTAGCCCGGAGCATCACGAAGTCAGTAATCTGGACTACCTACCCGGTCACGAGCCCACCTCAAAGCACGAGGATAGAGATCATCCTCAACAACTGCAGGGCGACGCACCGGCAAGTACTCGTAACTCCACCAGACAAGGAAGGGCTAGAAGCTAGTCATGCTACCCCAACAAGAAGAAGTTCGAACCCGCATCGATCGAAGAAAGCAGCCAAAAGAAAAGGACCCCCAGTCCAACTCAGACAAAGCTCCCAGATCAGCTACTATACTCACCAAACGACACGGCACGAGCGACTTGTTGTTGTTGCAGAAGCAGCTAAAGATGATGTACAACACAAGTCGCCGTCTCATGATGTCCCGCCTGGCAGGCGATGGCTCAGTAGCAAAAGTACGCTCACCCTGACTAATCCAAGGGACTGGGAAGGCAGAACGCTCAGGCTGGGGCAAATCCAACAGCAAATAGGCCTCGTCCTGCTGACTGGGTGTAGGGTGATCCGCCGGCCGACAAAGGAGAGTCCTGTAATAATCGCCCAATCTAAAGGAGTGGGGTCTAACTCGAAGCCGACAAAATGGAAGGTCCCAGTCTCCCCAAACCACCTCTCGACAAGTGCCAGTACCAAATGCCGGTTCAAGCGGTTAGCCTGTAATCCCATAAAGGCGCCAAACCCGATCTCTGCCAAGAAGGCACGGTATGATGGGGCAGCCTGCTGCATGGTCACAAACACCTGACGAACAGCCCCTCGGAAAGCTGTGTGTACTCGCGGAGGTGGCAAATGCTGTCTGGAATATACACTAGGATGATAGGCCAGATCCTCGAGAGGTGGGACATCAGATATCTGCAAATCTCCCAAATCGGCGTCTGTCTGCCTATGCTTGGAAGAAGCTCTCCCACAGCCGGTCACCTGATCCCCAAGGCCTAGTACCTCCTCCTCGGCATCAATCTCCTCGGCAAAAGCCTGCTTAACCGGAGGAAAAGGGTCGACAGGTAGTCTACTCCCCTGCCCGCTCTGGCTGGATGAGGATCGTCCGGTAGATCGTCGACTACCTCTGGACTAACTAAAGCCGCCAGAAGAATTTGTCCCGGCCGCCTTCCCCGAGCGGCGCCTCCTCTGAGAACCATCATCACCTGCATCTGCCATTCTGAAAAGGTAAGCCAATGTAAGTGATGTTAATATACCAGCCATGTAGTTTAAATAACAGTAAAATAAAACAAACAAATAACACAAAACAAATAAAGGATTTTGAATAACAAATCAAAAACAAAATTTTCACACATCTTGATTTTCCAACTCCAAATCACATCGCAAGGGTTCTCTACCTTTTCCCTTCAAAAAGATTTTATTTCTAAAAAAAACTTTAACCAACTCTTTCCATAATTTCTAAAAAATTTTGGCAGAGTCCCGTTTAAGAATGACCCCTACAACACCCATGACATCAACCTAAAACACAAAATATGCACCTTCCAACGTCACAATCACATGACAATGGCACCCGTGCACACTTTTCAATTTTTTAAAATTTTCAAAATACATGTTTGATTTTTTTTAAATCAATGGTTTTCAAACATCTCCCAAAATTTTTTTCAAAATCACCTCAAATGTTTTCAAAATATTCCTACATTTTTTTCCAAATTTCAAACTTCAAAAATTTCATCAATTTCTTGAATTTTCTAATTTTTTCTAATTTTCTAAATATTTTTCTATTTAAAAAAAAAAAAAAATTCACCGAGTTTTCAAAAAATCACGAAACTTCATACAGTTGTTAAACACATTTTTCTAAGGCACATTGCACAAAAACATAGCCAGAAAACCTAATACCCATGCCTGTAGGAACAAATCCCCTAGTCCTGCAGAAAACCCTCTTCGCATAATCATGAAAAATCACTCAAATTCAATCAAACAAGCATCAAAATACAAAAATAACATCACCAAAGTGTTCAAAATATATCAAAACATCAATTTCTACTATTCACATGATTCAAACGAAGTTTTACACATCGAAATCAACAAAATTTGAAAACTTACCTTGTGGAAGTTCTCCGGCGAAATCCTCTCCTCCGGCGACTTTTCCGGCGACATGGTCTCCTTCCGGCAATCGCCCGTGGTCCCTAAGGAGTGCTCCTTCAATGTCGAAGACGGATTCCTCGTAATGCCTCACAAATTTGCGAAAACTCCCCAAAATCCCGTAAGCGTTCGAACCAGAATTTTCTGGTTTTAACTTCAAAACTTGCGCCACTAGCAGAGGCGCCAGGCAATTTTTGCCAAAGGCGCCACTAGCATAAATTCAGGGCAGTTTTGCCCTTTTTCCCGCCAAAACTCGTTTTGGAAGGCCTTTTTGGCCCGTTATCCGTTTTCGACCCCCGTTGTCGAAAGGTTTTCAATGTCCGTCCCTTCGACTGCCTCGCGGTCAACATGGGACTCTTACTCTTATCGTTTTCTGTCTTTAACAAGCAAAGATAGAAAAAGAGGGGCAGCTGTAAGCACCCCATTTTTGACCACTCGGCAGTCTACACTCCGTCCAGACTTGTTTTCAAGTCATTTTGGGCATATTCCAATCGAAACCAATTCTCTAGGTCCAAAATTCGTCTTTCCATCGCTTCGCGGGCCTGTCAGGCCCAAATAGAGGCAAAATGACCAAAATGCCCTTAGGGGCATTGTCCTTTCTTATTCCAATTCCAATCCATCTCTCGAGACAGTTTATTCCTTGAGACGGTCCGAGTAGCAAAACTACTCACAAAACCGTCATAGTAGCGGAAATACTCACAAAACCGTTAGAGTAGCGGAAATACTCACAAAACCGTTAGAGTAGCAGAAGTACTCACAAAACCGTTAGAGTAGCGGAAATACTCACAAATAGGTCGATATAGGGAATTGGCAACAAATCCCTGTGTCACGACGACCGCCGTTAGAGTGGCGGAAGCACTCAAAACCCAAGCACGCCTCTTTGGAGACGGTAAGACCCCTTTCCAATCCCTCTCTCGAGACAGTTTATTCATCGAGACGGTCCGAGTAGCAAAACTACTCACAAAACCGTTCGAGTAGTGGAAATACTCACAAAACCGTTCGAGTAGCGGAAGTACTCACAAAGCCGTTAGAGTAGCAGAAGTACTCACAAAACCATTCGAGTAGCGGAAGTACTCACAAAGGCGTTGGAGTAGCGGAAGTACTCGCAAAACCGTTAGAGTAGCGGAAGTACTCACAAAGCCGTTAGAGTAGCGGAATTACTCACAAATCATCAACCCCGTCCGAGTAGCGAAAATACTCACACCGTTAGAGTGGCGGAAACACTCAAAACCTAGGTCAACACCAGTGTCTGTTAGCCCACTTTGGTGAAAAATGTCCGAACTGCCCTTAGGACCTTTTCCAAGACTTTTCGGTCAAGATGACCATTTTGCCCCTAAGCATCCGAACGCCCCGAGAACCACACCGGCTCTGGGTATCAAACCGGTAATGTCCCGAGAATACTTTTTATAGTGTTCCCAACCTTCCTTTACCTTTCCCAATCATTCCGAGTAAGTTCCGGCCAACCCGGTACAAAACGACCATTTTGCCCCTGGAGGGCCGGTCTCCTTCGACCACACCGGCTTTGGGTATCAAATCGGTAATGTCCTGGGAATACTTTTTATAGTGTTCTCAACCTTCCTTTACCTTTTCGGATCATTCCGAGTCAGTTCCGGTCAACCCGGTGCAAAATAACTATTTTGCCCCTGGTGGGCCGGTCTCCTTTTCTGACCACGCCGGCTCTGGAAATCAAACCGGCAACCTCTAGGAACATTCTGAATAATGTTTCCAGATCCCAAGTCTTCTTCCGGGACAGTCCAAGTCTGTCCCGGCAGTTTTTCGATCCGATTGACCGTTTTGCCCCTAAAGGCCCGGTCAATCATTCCGACCCACCCTATCTTCATTTTTCAAGTCAAATACCTCTAGGACACTATTTTAAGTGTTCTTGCTCCTTTTTGGCCTTCCGGGTCATTCCCGGACTTTCCGGAGTCACTCTTAGTGAAGCTAGGCTAAAAATTACATGGTAGTCACTAGTACAGGTGCCCAAATCTAGTCAAAGATACGTTGCTTGCCGACCTTAAGCCTTTCCTAATTGGCTGGCGCCAAACCAAAAAATGGCTTGGCGCCACTCCTAGTGGCGCCAGTGTAAAGTTTGCCCTGGCGCCACTGCAACAGGTGCTAGGTTTGTCCGACTTCTATAAATACAAAGCCTCATTCAACGTGAAGGGGGTCTGCAAACTTAACCTAAAAATCATATATTTCGATATACAGAGCTCGAGCACCTCTAAAACCCTAGTATCCTTAGGTTTTCCAAACCCTAGCCACCCTACACAAACCCTAGCCTCCTATACACATATACACTCCCCCATACACTCATATACTAGCCTTCAACCATCCTTTGAAGACTTGAAGAGCTGCCATATAAAGCTTAAAGACAACCCTTGAAGGTTGAAGAAGAAGATCAAGACGAAGACCGAAGATTAAAGACTGCACGGCGCGCAAAATAAACAAGAAACAAGGTAGGCTCCCTATTTAAATTTTCGCACTCCCCCCCTCTCTCTTCTCTCTCCAACCCACTTGGGTTTTCTCTATTTTAATCCCCCATCTCTTCCCCCCCCCCCCCTTTCTTTGCATGCTTGGAACAAGGGGACTCCCGGTCCATGTGTAGGATTAGACTGTTGGAGAGTCACCGTGTCGGGGGCTTTCTTCTAGTCTAACCAGAGACCACGTGGGTCCGGCCCCCTTCATTATGTGGTGTAGCCTTAGCCTTGTATGTTCACGACCCCAAATTGCATTGTGCATATCATAGTCTTACATCTTCCAAAATCTGTTTTCAAAGTTGTCTTCAAAATCGTTTTCAAACTTATTTTCAAAATTGCATCAAAATCTTCTTTTCAAAAACTTTTTTTCAAAACCACAATCCTAGGGTGATTCTAACCTTTCCATGGCTAGGGTTGCTTTAGGAAAGTGCTACATTAAAAGTGACCTTTTTGGTCTATATTTTCAAATCTCATTGTTTTCCAAAACCACTTTCTTAAAGTGGTTCTAGCCCTCTTATGGCTAGAATCGCTTTAGGAAAGTGAGAATGTTTTTAGACCATTTAAAAAAAAACTCTTTTTCCAAATCCCTCTTCCTAAAAATTCCTTTTTCAACATACTTTCCTAAAACTCTCATCTCTAAAATTGTTTTCAAAAATTCCCTTCCGAAATCTATTTTTCAAAATTTCCTTTTTCGACTCCTTTTCAAAACTCCTTCTCTTTAAAATTTCTTTCTAAAAGCACTCCCTAGGTTCACCTTCCTAAAAACTCTCTTTCCAAAATCTTCCTTCTAGAAATTTCCTCTTTAGGGTTTTCCTTCTAAAATCTTCGTTTCTAAAAACACACTTTCCAAAAATTTCTTCTTTCCAAAAACTCCTCCCTAGGATTCCCTTCTAGAAAACCTTCGTTTCCAAAAACGCGTTTTCCAAAAAACTCTTTCTTTAGAGCCCAAATCAAGCCCTAGAACCCACAATTAGGAAACCCTAATTTTCTTCCCGAAAACATGGTTTTCAAACTTTGCCCCAAACCTAGGTTTCCAAAATCTTTTGTTTTCACATCAAAACTATACATGTTTCCAAAACCTCTTTTCTACGTTAAAATTCCACATTTTCAAAACTAGGGTTTCTAGAATCTCCCTTTCCAAATCCTTGCCAAATCCTATCTACCATTTAGGAAACCAAATCAAATCTCCCCGTTTAGGAAACTAGATCCTGTCCTCCGTTTTTGGAAACAAAATCAAATCTTTTCTTTTAGAAACCAAATCCAATCCCTTCCTAATCCAAACCTTTCCTAATTCAATTCCTTCCTAAACCATAAGTTTCTTAAACCTAAACTTTAAACCTTTCCTTAAGTTTCAAAATCCAATTCTTTTCTAATTCAAATCCTTCCTAAACTTCTACTTTCCTAAATCTTAAGTTTCCAAAACTTGAACATAAAAATCTTTCCTAAATTTTAAGACTCAATTTTCAAATCTTTCCTAATTCAACCATTTCCTAATTCTACCTTCTCTTCAAACCTTAACTTTTCAAACCTAAGTTTTCAAACTCTTCCTAAACTCAAACCTTTCCTAATTTCAAGATTTTCTAAAACTAAAACTCTAAAACTTTCTAAATCCTAAACTTTCTAAATTTCAAATCTTTCCAAATTCAAAACTTTCTTAATTCAAGACTTTCTTAAGTTAAGACTTTCTAAATTCTAAACTTTCTTAAACTTCAAATCTTTTCAAATCTAAAACTTTCCTAATCTCGAAACTTTCTAAATTCTACGCCTTTCTCAAACTAAACTTTTCCTAATTTAAAACATTTTCAAAATTCAACACTTTCCTATTTCAAAACCTTTCTTGAAACAAAACTTTCCGATTTTCAAAACTTTCCTAATTTCAAAACTTTCCAAAGTTGGGAACTTTCTTAATTCAAACATTTTCTAAATTGAAAACTTTCCTTTTTCAAACCTTTCCTAAAACGAAACCTTCCAATTTTCAAAACTTTCCTAAACCTAAAACTTTCTTAAATTCAAAACTTTCCTAAATCTAAAACTTTCCTAAATTCAAAACTTTCTTAATTCAAAACTTTCCTAAATCGGACCTTTCCTAATTCAAACATCTCCTAAAATTTAATCTCTCCAAATCTTCCAAGTCAAGTCAAATCTTTTCTAGGTCTCTTCTCTTTCCTAAGTCTAGGTTTTCTTAAACCTTCTCTTTTCCAAAACAAGTCCAAATCAATCTTTCCAAAGTAAGTCCAATCCTCTCAATTCCAATTTCCAATCTCCTCTTCTAATTTCAAATCAAATTCAATTTCCAATTCAATTTCCTTCTTCAATCAACTTTTCTCTTTTCAATCGGACTCTTGTCCGAACTACGACTGACTTGATTCCCCCCAAAGGGATACGTAGGTAACCTTCATAGGTGCGGTCACAATACTTTTTAAACTTTCAATTCCACCCTCATGGGTGCGGTTTCCAAAATCTTTCCAAATTTCAAATTCCAATCTATTTTCAAAATTCCAATTTCAAAATTTCTATTTTCAAATTTCTACTTTTAATTTTCAAACTTTCTAATTTCAATTTTCAAATCAAATCAATCTCTTTCTAAATCTATTTTTCAATTCTCTTTCCTTACGCTTGCATATCATGCATCATGCTAAATTAGTTTTCAAACATTATTTTTCAAAGTGGATAGGATTGAACTATAGTTAGTCGAAGACTCTCATAGGTGAATGTAGGGTAGATTGACATGTAGGTACCGAAAGGGCGGGGTAAGGTGATGGCTTAGTGCGTCTTCCCTACACGTAACCAACCTCCGAACCTAGAATCACTGTTTTTATAGACCAAAAAGGAGTTATGTTTCAAAAAAGGGCTAAGTGTTTTTCAAAGGTTGCCAAACAACCTGTTTTTCTAAAAAACCCTCTATTGAGGAGATATTTTCAAAATCGTTTTCCAAAACCCTAAGTGTAGTTTTTGGACTATGCTTAGTTTTTATGTGACCTAACTCACCTTAATCAAGTTAGGTGACGACTCCGAATCTTTTTCCAAAAGCCCTTTATTCAAACCGATTTTCAATTCAAACCTAGTCGCACTCATTCTTCTAGGAGGGTGAGTTCTAAAGATAGAGTACATCACTTTTCCCGCTTGTGTGAGTATTCCTCGAGTGCGAAAAATCTGGGCGCGACAGGTAAGTCCCCTTTCCAAACCCTCTCTCAAGACAGTTTATTCCTCGAGACGGTTCCAACTCAGGTACGTCTTTTCGAAGACGGTAAGTCCCTTTTCCAATCCTTCTCTCAAGACAGTTTATTCCTCGAGACAGTTCCAACTCAGGCACGTCTTTTTGAAGACGATAAGTCCCCTTTCCAATCCCTCTCTCGAGACAGTTTATTCCTCGAGACAGTTCCAACTTAGGCATGTCTTTTCGAAGACGGTTAGTCCCCTTTTCAATCCCTCTTTCGAGATAGTTTATTCCTTGAGACAGTTCCAACTCAAGCACGTCTTCTCGGAGACGGTAAGTCCCCTTTCCAATCCCTCTCTCGAGATAATTTATTCCTCGAGATGGTCCGAGTAGCGAAAATACTCACAAACATCACAACCGTTAGAGTAGCGAAAATACTCACAAATAGGTCGATATAGGGAATTGCCAACAAACCCTTGTGTCACGATGACCGCCGTCAGAGTGGTGAAAACACTCAAAACCCAGGTTAACACCAGTGTCTGTTAGCCCACTTCGATGAAAAATGACCAAACTGCCCCTTGGACCTTTCCGAGACTTTTCGGTTAAGATGACCATTTTGCCCCTAGGCATCCAAACGTCTCGGGAACCACACCGGCTTTGGGTATCAAACCGGTAACCTTCTGAGATTACTTCTTATAGTATTCTAAACCTTTCTTTATCCTTTCGGATCGTTCCGAGTGAATTCCGGCAAACTCGGTGCAAAATGAACGTTTTACCCCTAGTAGGTCGGTCCCCTTTTCTGACCACACCGGCTCTGGGTACCAAACCAGTAACTTCCCGAGACTACTTTTTATAGTGTTCTCAACCTCCCTTTACCTTTCTGAATCATTCCGAGTTAGTTCCGGCCAATCCGGTACCAAATGACCGTTTTGCCCCTATTGGGCCGTTCTCCTTTTCTGACCACACCGGCTCTGGGTATCAAACCGACAACCTTTGGGAACATTCTAAATAATGTTTCCAAATCCCAAGTCTTCTTCTGGGACAGTCCGAGTCTGTCCCGGCAGTTTTTCGGTCCAATTGACCGTTTTGCCCCTAAAGGCCCGGTCAACCCTTCCAACACATCTTATCCTCATTTTTCAAGTCAAATACCTCCGGGACACTATTTTAAGTGTTCCTACTTTTTTCCAGCCTTCCGGGTCATTACCGGCTTCTTCAAATCCTTCTCGGACTTTTCGGAGTCACTCCTAGTGAAGCTAGGCTAAAAATTGCATGGTAGTCACTAGTACAGGCGCCCAAATCTAGTCAAAGATACGTTGCTTGACGACCTTAAACATTTCCTAAATGGCTGGCGCCACTAGTAGTGGCGCCAAGCCAAAAAATGGCTTGGCGCCTCTCCTAGTGGCGCTAGTGTAAAATTTGGCGTGACGCCACTGCAACAGGCGCCAGTGTTGTCCAACCTCTATAAATACAGAGCCTCTTCCAATGTGAAAAAGATCCGCAAACTCAACCTAAAAATCATATATTTCGATATACAGAGCTCGAGCACCTCCAAAACCCTAGCTTCCCTAGGTTTTCCAAACCCTAGCCACCATACACTAAACCCTAGCCTCCTATACATTCATACACACCCCCATACACTCATACACTAGCCTTCAACCCTACTTTGAAGACTTGAAGGGCTGCAATCTAAACCTTGAAGACAATTCTTGAAGATTGAAGATGAAGATCAAGACGAAGACTGAAGAAAGCAAGGCGCGCAAAATAAACAAGATACAAGGTAGGTTCTCCATTTAAATTTCCGCACTTCCCCCTCTCTCTTCTCTCTCCTAACCCACTTGGGTTTTCTCTACTTTAATCCCCCATCTCTTTCCCCCCTTTCTTTGCATGCTTGAAACAAGGGGATTCCCAGTCCATGTGTAGGATTGGGCTATTGGAGAGTCACCGTGTCGGAGGCTTTCTTCTAGTCTAACCAGAGACCACGTGGGTTCGGCCCCCTTGATTATATGGTGAAGCCTTAGCCTTGTATGTTCACGACTCCAAATTGCATTGTGCATATCATGATCTTGCATCTTCCAAAATTCGTTTTCAAACTTGTTTTCAAAATTGCATCAAAATTCTCTTTTCAAAAACTTGTTTTCAAAACCACAATCTTAGGGTGATTCTAGCCTTTTCATGGCTAGGGTTGCTTTAGGGAAGTGTTACATTAAAAGTGACTTTTATGGTCTATATTTTTAAATCTTATTGTTTTCCAAAACCACTTTCTTAAAGTGGTTCTAGCCTTCTTATGGCTAGAATCGCTTTAGGGAAGTGAGACGTTTTTATACCTTCTAAAAATTCTCTTTCTAAATCCTTCCTCCTAAAAATCTCTTTTCAACATACTTTCCTAAAACTCTCCTTTCCAAAATTGTTTTGTAAAAACTCTTTCCAAAAATCTATTTTTCAAAACCTCCTTTTTCAACTCCTTTCCAAAACGCTCTCTTCAAAGTCCACTTTCCAAAAATGTTCCCTAGGTCTCTTTCTTAGAAAAACTCTCCCCAAAAAATCTTTGCAAAAACTCTCTTTCCAAAATATTCCTTTCTAGAAATTCTCCTCTAGGATTTTCCTTTTAAAATCTGCGTTTCCAAAAACACACTTTCCAAAAACTCCTTCTCTTTAAAATCTTTTTCCAAAAACTCTATCTTCAAATTCACTTTTCAAAAACTCCTCCCTAGGATTCCCTTCTAGAAAACATTCGTTTCCAAAAACGCACTTTCCAAAAATCCTCTTTTCTTAGAGCCCAAATCAAACCCTAGAACTCACAATTAGGAAACCCTAATTTTCTTTCCAAAAACATGATTTTCAAACTTTGCCTCAAACCTAGGGTTCCAAAATCTCTTGTTTTCTATATCCAAACGATACACGTTTCTAAAACCTATTTTCTACGTCAAAACTATAATTTTTCAAATCTAGGGTTTCTAGAATCTCCCTTTCCAAATCCTTGTCAAATCCTATCTTCCCATTAGGAAACTAAATCAAATATTCCCGTTTAGGAAACCAAATCCAATCCTCCGTTTTTTAACACAAAATCCAACAATTTCTTTTAGAAACCAAATCCAATCCCTTCCTAATCCAACTCTTTCCTAATTCAAATCCTTTCTAAACTTCCACTTTCCTAAATCTTAACTTTCCAAAACTTGAACATAAAAATCTTTCCTAAATTTTAAAACTCAACTTTCAAATCTTTCCTAATTCTACCATCTTCTCAAATCTTAACTTTTCAAACCAAAGTTTTTAAACTTTTCCTAAACTCAAACCTTTCCTAATCTCGAGATTTTCTAAAACTCTTAAACTTTCTAAATCCTAAACTTCTAAATTTCAAATCTTTCCAATTTCAAATCTTTCTAAACTCTAAACTTTCCTAGAACTTTAAAACTTTATTAAGTTGAAACTTTCTTAATTCAAAACATTTCTAAACTCAATACTTTTCTATTTTAAAACCTTTCTTAAAACGAAACTCTCCAATTTCAAAACTTTTCTATTTTCAAAGCTTCCTTGTTTTCTAAACATTCCAATTTTCAAAACTTCCCTATTTCAAAACTTTTCTAATTCGGGAACCTTTCTAATTTGAAAACCTTTCCTATTTCGAAAACTTTCTAAATTCGAAACTTTCTTAATCCAAAACTTTCCTAAGTTGAAACTTCCCTAATTAGAAACTTTCCAAAAATGAAACTTTCCTAATTCGGAACTTTCCTAAATTGGACCTTTCCTAATTCAAACATTTCCTAAATCTAATCTTTCCTAATCTCCTAAACCTTCCAAGTCGAGTCAAATCTTTCCTAAGTCTCTTTCCTAAGTCTAGGTTTCCTAAACCTTCGTCTTTTCAAAATAAGTCTAAATCTCTCTTCCAAGTTCTATCTTTTCAAATCAAAATTCAATCCTTTCAATTCCAAAATTCCAAATTCTAATTTTCAATCCTCTATTCAAAGTTCAATCTGTCAATCTTCCAATTCAATTTCCAATTCAATCTCCTTCTTCAGATCAACTCTTCTATTTTCAATCGGACTCCAGTCCGAACTACGACTGACCTGATTCCTCCAAAGGGATACGTAGGCAACTCTCATGGGTGCGGTCACAACTTCTTTCAAATTTCAAATTCCACCACATTTTTCAAATCTCAAATTCTACAATCTTTTCAAATCTCTAATCTATTTTCAAACTTCCAATTTCAAATTTCTATTTCCAAATTTTTAAACTTTCCAATTTCAATTCCATCTCTTTAAATCTATTTTCAAATCAAATCAATTTCAAATCAATCTCTTTCCAAATCTATTTTTCAATTCTCTTGTGCTTGCATATCATGCATCATGTTAGTTTCTTTTCAAGCATTGTTTTCCAAGGTGGATAGGATTGAACTATAGTTGGTTGAAGAATCTCATAGGTGAATCTAGGGTAGATTGACATGTAGGTACCGAAAGGGCAGGGTAGGGTGATGGCTTAGTGCGTCTTCCCTACACGTAACCAACCTCCAAACCTAGAATCACTGATTTCAAATACCAAAAGGAGTTATTTTTCAAAAAGGGCTAAACGTTTTCCAAAGGTTGCCAAATAACCTCTTTTCTTAAAAACCATTTCTTGAGGTGATATTTTCAAAATCGTTTTTCGAAAACCCTAAGTGTAGTCTTCTGATTATTCTTAGTTTTTAGGTGACCTAACTCACCTTAATCAAGTTAGGTGGCGACTCCAAATATTTTTCAAAAGCCCTTTATTCAAATCAATTTCTCAATTCAAACCTAATCGCACTCATTCTTTTAGGAGGGTGAGTTCTAACGAGAGAGTACATAATTTTTCCCGCTTGTGTGAGTATTCCTCGAGTGCGAAAAATTTGGGCGCGACACTTATACACTCCTATCCACTCTCATTCACTTATACACTAACCTCCAACCCTTCTTTGAAGACTTGAAGGGCTGCAATTTGAAGGTTCGAAGATTGAAGACGAACTCTTGAAGATTGAAGTGAAGATTGTAGCAAGACAAGCAAAGCAAAGCACATAAAGCTAAGCAAAATAAAGAAGATACAAGGTAGGCTTTTTATTTAAATTTTTGTACTTTCCCCCTCTCTCTTCTCTCTCCTAACCCACTTGGGTTTTCTCTATTTTAATCCCCCATCTCTTTCCCCCCTTTCTTTGCATGTGTAGGATTAGACTATAGGAGGGTCACCGTGTCGGGGGCTTTCTTTTAGTCTAACTAGAGACCACGTGGGTTTGGCCCCCTTGATTATGTGGTGAAGCCTTAACCTTGTATGTTCACGACCCCAAATTTGCATTGTGCATATCATAATTCTTGCATTCTTCCAGAAGTCATTTTCAAAATCGTTTTCGAACTTGATTTCAAAATTGCATCAAAATCTCCTTTTCAAAACTTTTATTTAAAATCACAATCCTAGGGTGATTCAAGCCTTTCCATGGCTAGGATTGCTTTAGAACAGTGTTACATTTAATGTGACCGATATGGTCTATATTTTCAACTCCTAGTTGTTTTCAAAACCACTTTCTTAAAGTGGTTCTAACCTCCTTATGGTTAGAATCGCTTTAGGAAAGTGAGACGTTTTCATACTTTCCGAAAAACTCTATTTTCAAAAATTTCTCTTTCAATATGCTTTCCAAAAACTCTTCCTCCCAAAATTGTTTTCAAAAACTCTCTTCAAAAATCTATTTGTAAACTCATTTCTAAAACACTCTCCTCAAAATTCCTTTCCTAAAAAACACTCCCTAGGTTTCCTTCCTAGAAAACGCCTTCCTCAAAATTCACTTTCCTAAAAATTCTTTCCAAAAAGCTTCTTCCAAAATCTCTTTCCAAAATCTCCCTTTTTAAAACTCATCTTCTAGAAACTCCTCTCTAGGATTTCCTTGCAAAAACTTGTTTCCAAAAAACAAACTTTCCAAAAATCCCTTTCCTTAGAGCCCAAGTCAAGCCCTAGAGCCACGATTAAGAGACCCTAATTTTCTTTCCAAAAACATGGTTTTCAAACTTGCCTTAAAACCTTGGTTTCCAAAATCTCTTGTTTTCTACATCAAAACTATACATATTTCCAAAACCTATTTTCTACGTCAAAACTATACACTTCCAAATCTAGGGTTTCTAAAAATTCCTTTTTCAAATCCTTGTCAAATCAAATCTTCCATCTAGAAAACAAATCCAATCTCCCATTTAGGAAACTAGATCCAATCCTCCGTTTTTGAAAACAAAATCAAATTTTCTCTTTTAGAAACAAAATCCAATCACTTCCTAATCCAAATCTTTCCTAAATTTTAAAATTCAATTTTCAAATCTTTCCTAATTCAACCTTTTCCTAACTCTACCCCTTCTCAAATCTTAACTTTCCAAATCTAAGTTTTCAAATCTTTCCTAAACTTAAACCTTTTCCAATCTCAAAATTTTCTAAAACTCAAACTTTAAAGCTTTCCAAATCCTAAACTTTCTAAATTCAAAACATTCATACTCCAAAATTTTCTAAGTTCTAAACTTTCCTAAACTTCAAATCTTTCAAAGTCCAAAACTTTCCTCATTCCAACCTTTCTTAATTCCACATCCTTTCCAAACTTTAACTCCCAAATCTAGATTTTCAAATCTTTCGAAAACTTAAACTTTGAATTTTTGAAAAATTCTAAAGCTTTCTAAATTCAAATCTTTCTAAAATTCTAAGCTTTCCAAATTCAAAACTTTTTTAAGTTGAAACTTTCCAAATTCTAAACCTTTCTTAAACTAAACTTTTCCTAATTCAAAACATTTATAAATTCAACACTTTCCTATTTCAAAACCTTTCTTAATTCTAAACTTTCATAAGTTGAAACTTTCCTGATGTGAAAACTTTCCTAAACCTAAAACTTTCCTAAGTTGAAACTTTCCTAATGTGAAAACTTTCCTAAACCTAAAATTTTCCTAAGTTGAAATTTTTCTAAATCAACATATTTCCTAATTTCAAGTTTCCTAATCTTCCAAGTCTAATATTCAAGTCAAGTTCAATCCTTCTTTTCTAAGTTCCTAAGTCTAGATTTCCTAAAACCAAGTCTTTCAAAACCAATCTTTTCGAATCTTCCAATCAAAGTCCAAATTTCCCTATTCTTCCAATTCCAATCCAAATTCCAATTTCAACTCTTTTCCAAATCAACTATTCTATTTTCAATCGGACTCTTGTCCAAACTACGACTGACCTGATTTATCTAAAAGGATACATAGGCAACCCTCATGAGTGCGGTCACAACATTTTTCAAGTTTCTATTTCCACAAAATCTTTTCAAATCTCCAATCTATTTTCAAACTTCCAATTCCAAATTTCTATTTCCAAATCTCTATTTTCAATTTCCAAAACCTTCTTTCTAAATTCAAACTTCTATCTCTTTCTTTTCAAATCAAATCAATTTTTTTCCAAATTTATTTTTTAACTCTCTTTTCTTGCACTTACATATCATGCATGATGTCTTTTTAAACATTGTTTTCTAAAGTGGATAGGATTGAACATTAGTTAGTTGAAGACTCTCATAGGTGAATCTAGGGTAGATTAACATGTAGGTACCGCTAGGGAGGGGTAGGGTGATGGCTTAGTGCGTCTTCCTTACACGTAACCAACCTCCGAACCTAGAATCACTGTTTTCATAGACCAAAATGGAGTTATTTTCAAATAAGGGCTAAATGTTTTTCAAAGGTTGCCAAACAACCTGTTTTCTTAAAAACCCTCTATTGAGGAGATATTTTCAAAATCATTTTCTAAAAGCCCTAAGTGTAGTCTTCGAATTATTCTTAGTTTTTAGTTGGCCTAACTCACCTTAATCAAGTTAGATGGCGACTCCAAATCATTTCTAAAAACCCTTTATTTAAATCTATTTTCAATTCAAATCTAGTTGCACTCATTCTTCTAGGAGGGTGAGTTCTAACGACAGAGTACAGTGCTTTTCCCGCTTGTGTGTTGTCGCGCCCAGATTTTTCGCACTCGAGGAATACTCACACAAGCGGAAAAAATACTGTCCTCTCTCGTTAGAACTCACCCTCCTAGAAGAATGAGTGCGTCTAGGTTTGAATTGAAAATTGATTTGAATAAAGGGCTTTTGAAAAAGATTCGGAGTCGCCACCTAACTTGATTAAGGTGAGTTAGGTCACCTAAAAACTAAGCATAGTCCGAAGACTACATTTAGGGTTTTTAGAAAAACGATTTTGAAAAACATCCTCAAGAGAGGGTTTTTAAGAAAACAGGTTGTTTAGCAACCTTTGGAAAACATTTAGCCCTTTTTAGAAAAATAACTCCTTTTGGTCTTTGAAAACAGTGATCCTAGGTTCGGAGGTTGGTTACGTGTAGGGAAGACGCACTAAGCTATCACCTTACCCCGCCCTTTCGGTGCCTACATGTCAATCTACCCTCGATTCACCTATGAGAGTCTTCGACTAACTATAGTTTAATTCTATCCACTTTAGAAAAAACAATGTTTGAAAACTAATTTAGCATGATGCATGATATGCAAGTGCAAGATGAAAGAATTGGAAAATAGAAATTGATTTGAAAAGAAATTGATTTGATTTGAAAATATATTTGAAAAGATGGAATTGAAATTGGAAACTTTGAAAACTTAGAAATAAGAATTTGAAAATAGAAATTTTGAAATTGAATTTTGAAAATTGATTGGAATTTGAAATTTGGAAAGATTTTGGAAACCACACCCATGAGGGTGGAATTGAAAGTTTGAAAAGTGTTGTGATCGCACCTATGAAGGTTGCCTACGTATCCCTTTGGGGGAATCAGGTCAGTCATAGTTCGGACCGGAGTCCGATTGAAAAGAGATTGATTTGAAGAGAGAGATTGGATTGGAAGATTGAGAGATTGAATTGAAAATTGAATTTGATTTGAAATTAGAAGAGGAGATTGAAAATTGAAATTGAGAAGATTGGATTTTGATTTGAAAAGATAGATTTGAACTTGTTTTAGAAAGATGAAGGTTTAGGAAACCTAGACTTAGGAAAGAGAAGAGACTTAGGAAAGATTTGACTTGACTTAGAAGGTCTAGGAGATTAGGAAAGATTAGATTTAGGAAATGTTTGAATTAGGAAAGGTTCGATTTAGGAAAGTTTTGAAATTAGGAAAGTTTCAACTTAGGAAAGCTTTGAATTTGGAATATTTCAACTTTAGGAAAGTTTTGAATTAAGAAAGTTTTGAATTTAGAAATGTTTGAAAAAGGGAAGTTTTGATTTTGGAAAGTTTTGAAAACAAGGAAGTTTTGAAAATAAGAAAGTTCCGTTTTAAGAAAGATTTGGAAAAGAAAAGTTTTAGTTAAGGAAATGTTTGAATTAAAAAAGTTTCGGCTTAAGAAAGTCTTAAATTAAGAAAGCTTTGAGTTTAAAAAGGTCTTAGATTTGGAAAGATGTTGAAGTTTTGGAAAGTTTAAAATTTTAGAAAGCTTGGAAGTTTAGAAAGATTTAACTTAAGAATGTTTTGAATTTAGGAAACTTTGGATTTGAAAAGATTTGAAATTTGGAAAGTTCAGGATTTAGAAGGTTTTAGAGCTTAGAAAGATTTAAGATTTTAGAAAATTTTAGAGTTTTAGAAAATCTTGAAATTAAGAATGGTTTGAATTTAGGAAAAGTTTAAAAGCTTGAATTTAGAAAGTTAAGATTTGGAAAGGGTTGAATTAGGAAAGGGTTGAATTAGGAAAGATTTAAAAGTTGACTCTTAAAATTTAGGAAAGATTTTTATGTTCAAGTTTAGGAAACTTAAGATTTAGGAAAGTGAAATTTTAGGAAGGATTTGAATTAAGAAAGAGTTGGATTTTGAAATTTAAAGAAAGATTTAGAGTTTAGGTTTAGGAAACTTAAGGTTTAGGAAGGAATTGAATTTGGAAAGGTTTGGATTAGGAAGGGATTGGATTTAGTTTCTAAAAGAGAAATGTTGGATTTTATTTCCAAAAACGGAGGATAGGATCTAGTTTTCTAAATGGGGAGATTGGATTTGGTTTCCTAAAGCAAAGGTTTGATTTTGTTTCCTAAAGGGAAGATTTGACTTGGCAAGGATTTGGAAAAGGAGATTCTAGAAACCCTAGATTTGGAAAATTCTAGTTTCGACGTAGAAAATAGGTTTTTGAAAACAAGGATAGTTTTGATGTAGAAAACAAAAGATTTTGGAAACCTAGGTTTAGGGCAAAGTTTGAAAATCATGTTTTTGGAAAGAAAAATTAGGGTTTCCTAATTGTGGGTTCTAGGGCTTAACTTGGGCTCTAAGGAAAGAGTTTTTGGAAAACGAGTTTTTGGAAACGAAGGTTTTCTAGAAGGGAATCCTAGGGAGGAGTTTTTTTTGGAAAGCATGTTTTTGGAAACGTAGAGTTTAGAAAGAAAATCCTATAGGGGAATTTCTAGAAGGAAGATTCCGAGAGGAGAGTTTTGAAAAAGATTTTTAGGGAGTGTTTTTAGAAAGTGAATTTTGAGGAAAGAAAGTTTTGGAAAGAAGTTGAGAAAGAGAGTTTTGAAAAAGAGATTTTCAAAGGGAGTTTTTGAAATAAATTTTGAAGAGGGGAGTTTTAGGAAAGTATGTTGAAAAAGAGATTTTTTAGGAAGAGATTTTTAAAGAGAGTTTTTAGAAGGTGTAAAAACATCTCACTTTCCTAAAGCAATTCTAACCATAAGAAGGCTAGAACCACTTTAGGAAAGCAGTTTTGAAAACAAGAAGATTTGAAAATATAGACCAAAAGGTTACTTTTAATGGAACACTTTCCTAAAGCAACCCTAGCCATGGAAAGGCTAGAATCACCCTAGGATTGTGATTTTGAAAACATGTTTTTGAAAAAGAGCTTTTGATGCAATTTTGAAAACAAAGTTGAAAACGATTTTTGAAAACAACTTTTTGAAAACGAATTTTGGAAGATGCAAGACTATGATATGCACAATGCAATATGGGGTCGTGAACATACAAGGTTAAGGCTTCACCACATAATCAAGGGGGCCGGACCCACGTGGTCTTTGGTTAGGCTAGAAGAAAGCCCCCGACACGGTGACTCTCCAATAGCCCAATCCTACACATGGACCGGGAATCCCCTTGTTTCAAGCATGCAAAGAAAGGGCGGGAAAGAGATGGGGGATTAAAATAGAGAAAACCCAAGTGGGTTGGAGAGAGAAGAGAGAGGGGGAAGTGCAGAAAATTAAATAGGGAGCCTACCTTGTATCTTGTTTATTTTGCGCGCCGTGCAGTCTTCGATCTTCGGTCTTCGGTCTTGATCTTCACCTTCAGTCTTCAAGGATTGTCTCCAAGCTTTGGATGACTGCTCTTCAAGTCTTCAGAGAGTGGTTGAAGGCTAGTGTATGAGTGTATGGGGGAGTGTATGAGTGTATAAGAGACTAGGGTTTGTGTATAGTGGCTAGGGTTTGGGAAAACCTAAGGAGGCTAGGGTTTTGGAGATGCTCGAGCTCTGTACATCGAATTGTGTGATTTCTAGGTTAAGTTTTCAGACCCCTCTCACGTTGAACGAGGCTCTGTATTTATAGAGGGAAGACAAACCTGGCGCCTGTTGCAGTGGCGCAAGGCCATTTTTTGGCTTGGCGCCACTACTAGTGGTGCCAGCCATTTAGGAAACAATTAAGGTCAGCAAGCAACATATCTTTGACCAGATTTGGGCGCCTGTACTAGTGACTACCATGCAATCTTTAGCCTGGCTTCACTAAGAGTGACTCCGAAAAGTCTGGGAATGATTTGAAAGAGCCGGGAATGACCCAGGAGGCCGGAAAGGAGCAGGAACACTTAAAATAGTGTCCTGGAGATATTTGACTTGAAAAATGAAGATAAGGTGGGTCGGAAAGGTTGACCGAGCCTTTAGGGGCAAAACGGTCAATCGGACTAGGAAACTGCCGGGACAGACTCGAACTGTCCTGGAAGAAGACTTGAGATCTGGAAACATTATTTAGAATGTTCTCAGAGTTTGCGGGTTTGATTTCCTAAGCCGGCGTGGTCGGAAAGGGAGACCGGCCCACCAGGGACAAAACGGTCATTTTGTACCGGGTTTGCCGGAACTGACTCGGAATGGTCCGAAAAGGTAAAGGAAGGTCGATAACACTATCAAAAGTATTCTCGGGACATTACCGGTTTGATACCCAAAGCCGGTGTGGTCGAAGAAGGAGACCGGCCCTCCAGGGGCAAAACGGTCATTTTGTACCGGGTTGGCCGGAACTAACTCGGAATGATCCAGAAAAGTAAAGGAAGATTGAGAATACTATAAAAAGTATTCTTGGGAGGTTACCGGTTTGATACCCAGAGCCGGTGTGGTTCCCGGGGCATTCGGATGCCTAGGGGCAAAATGGTCATCTTGACCAGAAAGTCTCGAAAAAAGGTCCTAAAGGTAATTTAGTCATTTTTCACCGAAGTGGGCTAACAGCCACTGGTGTTGACCTAGGTTTTGAGTGTTTCCGCCACTCTAACGGTGTGAGTATTTCCGCTACTCGGACGGGTTTGATGATTTGTGAGTATTTCCGCTACTCTAACGGTTCTGTGAGTATTTCTGCTACTCTAACGGTTGAGTATTCCCACTACTCTAACGGTTCTATGAGTATTTCCGCTACTCTAACGGCTCTGTGAGTATTTTTGCTACTCGGACCGTCTCGAGGAATAAACTGTCTCGAGAGAGGGATTGGAAAGGAGTCTTACCTTCTCCGAAGAGACGTGTCTGGATTGGAGCCGTCTCGAGGAATAAACTGTCTCGAGGGTGGGATTGGAAAGGGGTCTTACCGTCTCCAAAGAGACGTGCCTGGATTGTGAGTGTTTCCGCCACTCTAACGGTTTTGTGAGTGTTTCCGCCACTCAAACGGTTTTGTGAGTAGTTTTGCTACTCGGACCGTCTCAAGGAATAAACTGTCTCGAGAGAGGGATTGGAATTGAAATAAGAAAGGACAATGCCCCTAAGGGCATTTTGGTCATTTTGCCTCTATTTGGGCCTGACAGGCCCGCGAAGCGATGGAAAAACAGAATTTGGACCTAGAAGATTGGTTTTGATTGGATTATGCCCAAAATGACTTGAAAACAAGTTTGGATGGAGTGTAGACTGCCGAGCGGTCAAAAATGGGGTGCTTACAGCTGCCCCTCTTTTTCTGTCTTTGCTTGTCAAAGACAGAAAACGATAAAGTAAGAGCCCCATGTTGACCGCGAGGCGATCGGAGGGACTTGAAAATAATAGGAATTCAAAGAACAGTTACCTTGAGTAGCTGGTCAATGCTTGGTATTTTATCTGGTAAAAATGACACTCTTCTGGGGAATTAATGCTCCTTGAACTGGCGCTCCATCTGGCAGAGCAATGCCCCTCTGGGGGGAATTGACGCATCTTGAACTAGCACTCCATCTGGCGAAACACTGCTCCTCTGAGGACATCCAAGGTTTACTGCTGATATCTCTTGATCCAGCACTCCGTCTGGCGAAACGTTGCTCCACTGGGGAAGTCCAAGGCTGAATGCTGATACCTCTTGAACCAGCACTCCGTCTGGCGAAACACTGCTCCACTGGGGAAGTCCAAGGCCGAATCCTGATACCTCTTGAACCGGCACTCCGTCTGGCGAAACGCTGCTCCACTGGGGAAGTCAAAGGTTGAATGTTGATACCTCTTGAACCGGCACTCCGTCTGGCGAAACGCTGCTCCACTGGGGAAGTCCAAGGCTGAATGCTGATACCTCTTGAACCGGCACTCCATCTGGCGAAACGCTGCTCCACTTGGGAAGTCCAAGGCTGAATACTGATACCTCTTGAACCGGCACTCCGTCTGGCGAAACGCTGCTCCACTGGGGAAGTCCAAGGCTGAATGCTGATACCTCTTGAACCGGCACTCCGTCTGGCGAAATGCTGCTCCACTGGGGAAGTCCAAGGCTGAATGCTGATACCTCTTGAACCGGCACTCCGTCTGGCAAAACGCTGCTCCACTGGGGAAGTCCAAGGCTGAATGCTGATACCTCTTGAACCGGCACTCCATCTGGCGAAACGCTGCTCCACTTGGGAAGTCCAAGGTCGACTGCGGATACTTCTTGAACCAGCACTCTGTCTGGTGAAACGTTGCTCCACTGGGGAAGTCCAAGGTTGACTGGGGAGGTCGAGGGTGGGCCATTGCCCCATTCCTTGCTTTTTGTCGGCTAGGGAAGTCTGAACTTGCTGAGGTGTATGCCAATGTTGAAGATGTCTAAGGTTACTTGATCGCAGGATGGCTTTGTAGCTCCATTTTGTACTTTACCTTGTTCCTTATTTCCTATTTGGGAGAGAGAGAAAGACATAGGGTGAGTTTTGTACAAAAATAATTTAAAAATGCCATGGTAAAGGGTGAACGCATGTCATATATATATATATATATATATTTCATGACTGCACACGGGATTAGATGCATGATCTATTTTTATGAATGTGCATAGTTTAGATAAGAATATAATTGAATGCGTGTCCTACTTTTTATAACTGCATAGGTTCACGCAGAAATGGAATTGAATGCATGCACATATAGGAATGGAATTAAATGCAATGTCCCCTCTTTTTTCTTTTTCCTTTTTTTTGTAATAAATGCACGGATTTATGCAAAAATTGAATTAAATGCACGACCTACTTCCTTACAAATGAACAGGTTCATACAGGAGTGCAGTTGAATGCATGGATAGATACACACTACACAAGAATCCAAATGGATGTACAGGTTATACATGTCATGGATGCATTAGTATTACATGTGTATAAACTATTTACAAGGAAAGCCCCAGGATTGCCCCTTGGGCCCATACTCTTAGGATTCTGTTCCTTCTCAGGATTCTGCCCCATTCAGTTTTGTCCCATTCATATCGGGGTGTGATAGCATTTGCACCATCCTCCAGGGATCTTGACCTTTTGGTTTGCTATCTTATCCCTACTTTCTACAGGGTTGCTGTTTGGGGTTTTTCTTATCTCACTTGGTTTTCTCTCTCAAATCTCCAAAATGCCACCATAGCTCGAGTGACAACTCGCATGACCTTTGTAGAGCGATAAATAGCTAAGCCCTCAATCTAAGGAGACTTCTTTTAGGACCGTAATGTAGGCTGGGAAATGAAGGGATATTCAGGCTCAAAGGTCTTCTTTTAGTGGGTTGTTTAAACCGAAACCATCTGAGCACATTTTGGAGCATGAGATTGCCCCTTGCATTTCCTTCCAATTCTCCTTTCTCACCCTACTTGTCTTGGTATTGTTCAAGCTTATTTGGACTAAGCAATTTTCTCTGATCAGAGAGGACTTTAATTTGGACCGTAACATAGGCTAGGTTAAGGGGTTTATGAATGAACGGGATATGTAGGCTCAAATTTGACGTTACTTCCAGTAAGGTTTAGATCCGCACCATCCTTGGTTGATCTTCCAGTGGGGTTTCATCCCCTAATATCCTCCTCTAGCTTCAGAAACAGATCTGTCTCATTTAGATCGAACAATCTTTCTCAATCAGAGTGGACTTTAGTAGGGTTGTAATGCAGGCCATAGGTTAGGGTTTAACAAGAAAGGGTAAAGGCTCAAACCTATTTCTTCTATTGGGTTTCTTTGTAACCTAGGATCACCTTTAGATTTCCTTCTTGCTTTTGACCATATACTTCTCACGGTGAAAACGACTCTTTTCTTTCACCCTTTCCATGTGCTTTTTGAGGGAAACATGACTCGCTTCTCATTTGATCTTCTTATTATGCTTTTGAAGATGACTCTGTCATGGTTTTCTTTAGGCCTTTCTTTAGATAGATTTTTTTTTTTTTTTTTGGCCTCTTGCCCCTTGGCAACTCCCTTTCTTTACCTTGTCATTTCTTTTCTTTTATGGAACGACTAATTCTTCGATCCTTTTTCTTTAGACCTTTTCCTTGGCGGTTTAATCTACCCAATGTGGGCGGTGATCCCTAGGTTAGGTTTTTTCAGGAAAAGGATGGATGGCTCGACAGGTTTGGCAAGGGGTTTCTTTTGATTGTATGGGAAATGAAATGATGGCCTCTCTTCATTTTGAATAAGATTGCTTGATCCATAGAGCCTTCACGTTACTTCAGCTTGATGTTTGATGACGTTCTCTGCCAGATCTTCTGCTGCCTGACTGCCCCAGTGTGGGGGGATGGTTTTAGATCAGGGTTGACAAAAAGAAAACTTCCGCTTCTGCGAGGCACTAGTGGTTTAAGCAAAGAGAATATTTTTGTGTATGGTAATAGAATTGAGGGCCTCTAATCATTTCAAATTGAATTGCTTAGTCCATAAAGCCTTTGTACAAAATTTAGACAATATTTCTAGGGATGATGTGTTTCGGCCAGTGAACCCCTACATATTCTATCGAATCAACTACTCTGTGCTTACCCCGGTGTGGGGGATGGTTATTGGTTTGGGGACATCTGAATAAAAATCAGTTACGGCTCTAATGGGCTGAGCAAGTGATAGTGTTTATTTAGGATAAATAGAACAATGGCTTCTCATCATTTTGGGGACTCGGCTACCTATCGCCTAGCCAGAATATCATGCAAGTGTCGCCTTTTCAATAGAATTCACACTTCTTTGTTGAGATTGCCTTCCTCCTATCTCTCACTCTCTCTCTCAGTCTCGCAAAGGTTTTCACCCCTTTTTAAATGGGTTGCCCATGCTATCCCATCCTTTAAATTGAGTCATTTACCAAAATGGGGAAGAATCCTTAAAAGTAATAATCGGCCACAAGAGTATGAGACAAAGGGGAAGAACTAGAAACTACACCTTTTCATTTAGAAATATGATTACATGGCATGCAATGTTTATTTAAAGAAGATAAGCAAGAAATAGAGAGATGAAAAGAAAACAGACGAATTTTATGAAAACTTCCCTTTTTATTGCACTTTGGAAAAAAGCCCTTCAGAGAAGTCCTAGAATCACACCAATTTCTTTTATGCTTCATCGCATGGTTCCTAAGTGATGATGATTCCAGCGTCGATCAAATCTTGTATCTTGTGCTTCAGGAAGAGACAATGCTCCGTGTCATGCCCCTGTCTTCCAGAATGGTACTCACAAACAAGAGTCGGGTCAAAAGTAGGTGGTAAAGGATTTGGCAACGGGGGAGCAGGTATGGGGGTCAAAAGGTTGGCCTGTAAGAGGTCATGATAAGCCTTTGTTTGGGTGCAAGTTAAAGGGGAAAAAGCGCGACGTCGGCGGGCCTTCTTATTAGGGTTGTGATATTGTTGGGCTGTGATGGGCCCGGAAGTAGGTGCTTGAGTAGCCACGAGGGTCTGAGATTGGTGTTGGGGGTGACATTGCGGTTGTTGAGCGAGCAAGATGGCAGAAACTTCTCCCTCCTTTCGACCCATTTCCGATGCTGTGGGCGCCTTTCTTGCTAAGCTTGCAGAAACTTGTTTAGCATAGGGGTCAGCGATCCTTCCAGTTTTTAGGCCATTTTCTATCATCTCCCCTTGCATGATAAGCTCAGAAAAGTTTCTCCCAACACACATGCAAAGCTTTTCGTAATATATGCCCGAGAAGGTGTGTACGAACAGTTGAACATATTCCTTATCTTCTAAAGGGGGATTGACTTGTGCTGCTGCTTCTCTCCATCTAAGGGCATAGCTTTTAAAAATTTCTTTCTCTCCCTTACTCATTGTCATCAAGGACCAACGGTCAGTAGTGAGGTCTATGTTGTGGCGATATTGGGCTTTAAATGTATTGACCAGCTCAATCCAGGTGGTAATCCTCCTTAGGTCTAGACGGGCAAACCACTGCAAAGCAGACCCAGTGAGACTATGTTGGAACAGTTGCATGAGGAGCTTCAGATCGTTGCCGTAACCACTCAGTGCCCCGGCATACAGGCGAAGATGAGCGATAGGGTCACCAGTACCGTCATACCTCTGGAAGTCGGGCATTTTGAACTTAGTAGGTCTCGGGTGATTTGGAAAGAAGCAGAGCTCATCATAGGAAGTAGACCCATAATTGTCATGGCCATGGAGACTTCGCAGTGAATCCTCTAGACCTTGGATTTTCAAACAGAGAGGATCTAGGGAAGTTTTCTGTACGGCATGTGGAAGCAACATATTGTCCTGTTCTTCAGTTTTGATTCCTTTGGCATCTTTCTTAGTCCTTCCTGCGTTGTGAGACTGAAGCATGACCCTTGGATTGGCGGGTTCAGGGTTCTTGGATGAAGTCATAGATGATGACGGGACTGCAGTAGCATCCTTCATGACCATAGTCTACATGAGTTTGAGCATCTCATCCATCTTAGTCCTCATTTCGTTGACCTCCTCCTGAGAGACTTGAGAGGATTCTTCAGGGTTAGCAGCCATCAGTGATGCTCTTAGTCGGGTAATAATGGGATCCCTTGGTGGATGTTACCCCTTTTTGGGAGCAATGTTGACTCAGTGCGAGGTGACGTCTGTAAATAGAAATAAAAAGGAAAAAAGAAAAAGACAAAAACACAAGTCATAAGTTAGTTTTTGGTTTTTAGAGAACTGTATGCAATGCATGTCCTAAGGTTGCCCCTGCTTGAGAGGGAAACTAGTCATGATGTATTGGCTCACTTTTGGAGATAGGGGGATTGCCCCTGTATGCAGATACCTCACCATCGAGCGGGAACCTTCATCCATTCATACAATCATCCATTCATTCATTCGTAGAAAAAAAAATAAAGAAGTACATTGAACTTTGGGTTTAATATACAAAAGAATTGAAATACATTTTAATAGGGGGAGGGGGAACATTTTCCTTTGGACTTCCACCTATCTACTTTTACAAAAGGGAAAACCTAAACTATTCTTGAGTCTTCGGATTTGCCTTCCTTGGATTTGATGTTGAGGAGGTCGCTGAGAGACCTTGTTGATTGATTGCCCCTTGTCTTCTTGGCAACCCTATCTCCGTGAGCATAGAGGGATTGGGGCCCCTCTTATGGAATGAATCGAGATGCATGCAATGAGTCCTTAGGGTTACGCGGGAACCCTTAAGGTTTGGGTAGGTTTAATGCAAGGGAGAGTGACGTTGGTGTCACTCTCAATGGGTTGATCATATGCATGAGAATGCAGTGACTTGAGTTACTTGGAACTCTTGTCTGGACATGGGATATTGAATGCATGAACATGAATATGCAAAAAAATTGAAGTAAACATGCATGCATGAACAGTTAGACAGGCATTATAACAGTATAAATACATGCATTATAACAGCAGGTATAAATGAAAGTAAAAGCAGTCGCCCTTTCCTCCGTGATTTTGAAAACGGTGCTCGTGTCCTAAATCCGGCAGAGGTTCGGCTATGCATGGTGTCTATATGAGTATGAGGTTGAGGGTTGACTAATGCGTCCTAAAAAGGCTCGATCCCCGGATCATCAAACCTAGGCCCACTCCCCGAGGTGGTGCCATGATCGGTTGGTGATCCAAGCGGGGTAACCATCAAGAGGCCGTAGGCAAAGAAATTGACACATCATCTTGCCCACAACCAATATACCGTTCCCCCTTTCTAACTAGAAATGACATATCAGGGTATGCAAGTATGCAGCATGCAAGTGCACATGCAGTGTGTGTGTGATTTTTAAAAGTGGAGAAAAGGGCCCAACAACTCCCATTCATCCTGTACATCACATTCATGCAAAGCAGTTAATACAATTTAAAAAGCGCACCTACAAAACAAAGATGCAAGTGCCAGTATGTGGATGGCAAACATAATACAAGATAATATGAATGAATGCATGTTTGTTTTTTGAAAACAATTTTGAACATTTAAAGTGGATAGGATTGAACCAAGTTAATTGAAGACTCTACATGGGTGAAGGGTAAAGAGACATGACTACGGCCTAACCCTCTAAGTTTCCCCAGCGGAGTCGCCAGCTGTCACGCCTAGATTTTTCGCACTCGAGGAATATTCACACAAGCGGAAAAAATACTATACTCTCTCGTTAGAACTCACCCTCCTAGAAGAATGAGTGCGACTAGGTTTGAATTGAAAATTGATTTGAATAAAGGGCTTTTGAAAAAGATTCGGAGTCGCCACCTAACTTGATTAAGGTGAGTTAGGTCACCTAAAAACTAAGCATAGTCCGAAGACTACACTTAGGGTTTTTAGAAAAACGATTTTGAAAAATATCCTCAAGAGAGGGTTTTTAAGAAAACAGGTTGTTTGGCAACCTTTGGAAAACATTTAGCCCTTTTTAGAAAAATAACTCCTTTTGGTCTTTGAAAACAGTGATCCTAGGTTCGGAGGTTGGTTATGTGTAGGGAAGACGCACTAAGCTATCACCCTATCCCGCCCTTTCGGTGCCTATATGTCAATCTACCCTAGATTCACCTATGAGAGTCTTCGACTAACTATAGTTCAATTCTATCCACTTTAGAAAAAACAATGTTTGAAAACTAATTTAGCATGATGCATGATATGCAAGTGCAAGATGAAAGAATTGGAAAATAGAAATTGATTTGAAAAGAAATTGATTTGATTTAAAAATAGATTTGAAAAGATGGAATTGAAATTGGAAACTTTGAAAACTTAGAAATAGGAATTTGAAAATAGAAATTTTGAAATTGAATTTTGAAAATTGATTGGAATTTGAAATTTGGAAAGATTTTGGAAACCACACCCATGAGGGTGGAATTGAAAGTTTGAAAAGTGTTGTGACCGCACCTATGAAGGTTGCCTACGTATCCCTTTGGGGGAATCAGGTCAGTCGTAGTTCGGACCGGAGTCCGATTGAAAAAAGATTGATTTGAAGAGAGAGATTGGATTGGAAGATTGAGAGATTGAATTGAAAATTGAATTTGATTTGAAATTGGAAGAGGAAATTAAAAATTGAAATTGAGAAGATTGGATTTTGATTTGAAAAGATAGATTTCGACTTGTTTTAGAAAGATGAAGGTTTAGGAAACCTAGACTTAGGAAAGAGAAGAGACTTAGGAAAGATTTGACTTGACTTAGAACGTCTAGGAGATTAGGAAAGATTAGATTTAGGAAATGATTGAATTAGGAAAGGTTCGATTTAGGAAAGTTTTGAAATTAGGAAAGTTTCAACTTAGGAAAGCTTTAAATTTGGAATATTTCAACTTTAGGAAAGTTTGGAATTAAGAAAGTTTTGAATTTAGAAATGTTTGAAAAAGGGAAGTTTTGATTTTGGAAAGTTTTGAAAACAAGGAAGTTTTGAAAATAAGAAAGTTCCGTTTTAAGAAAGATTTGAAAAAGAAAAGTTTTAGTTTAGGAAATGTTTGAATGAAGAAAGTTTCGACTTAAGAAAGTCTTAAATTAAGAAAGCTTTGAGTTTAAAAAGGTCTTAGATTTGGAAAGATGTTGAAGTTTTGGAAATTTTAAAATTTTAGAAAGCTTGGAAGTTTAGAAAGATTTAACTTAAGAAAGTTTTGAATTTAGGAAACTTTGGATTTGAAAAGATTTGAAATTTGGGAAGTTCAGGATTTAGAAAGTTTTTGAGCTTAGAAAGATTTAAGATTTTAGAAAATTTTAGAGTTTTAGAAAATCTTGAAATTAAGAATGGTTTGAATTAGGAAAAGTTTAAAAGCTTGAATTTAGAAAGTTAAGATTTGGAAAGGGGTTGAATTAGGAAAGGGTTGAATTAGGAAAGATTTAAAAGTTGAGTCTTAAAATTTAGGAAAGATTTTTATGTTCAAGTTTAGGAAACTTAAGATTTAGGAAGGATTTGAATTAAGAAAGAGTTGGATTTTGAAATTTAAGAAAAGATTTAGAGTTTAGGTTTAGGAAACTTAAGGTTTAGGAAGGAATTGAATTAGGAAAGGTTTGGATTAGGAAGGGATTGAATTTAGTTTCTAAAAGAGAAAGGTTGGATTTTATTTCAAAAAACGGAGGATAGGATCTAGTTTCCTAAATGGGGAGATTGGATTTGGTTTCCTAAAGCAAAGGTTTGATTTTGTTTCCTAAAGGGAAGATTTGACTTGGCAAGGATTTGGAAAAGGAGATTCTAGAAACCCTAGATTTGGAAAATTCTAGTTTCGACGTAGAAAATAGGTTTTTGAAAACAATGATAGTTTTGATGTAGAAAACAAAAGATTTTGGAAACCTAGGTTTAGGGCAAAGTTTGAAAATCATGTTTTTGGAAAGAAAAATTAGGGTTTCCTAATTGTGGGTTTTAGGGCTTGATTTCGGCTCTAAGGAAAGAGTTTTTGCAAAACGCATTTTTGGAAACAAAGGTTTTCTAGAAGGGAATCCTAGGGAGGAGTTTTTTTTTGGAAAGCATGTTTTTAGAAACGTAGAGTTTAGAAAGAAAATCCTATAGGGGAATTTCTAGAAGGAAGATTCCGGAAGGAGAGTTTTTAGAAAGATTTTTAGGGAGTGTTTTTAGAAAGTGAATTTTGAGGAAAGAAAGTTTTGGAAAGGAGTTGAAAAAGAGAGTTTTGAAAGGGAGTTTTTGAAATCAATTTTGAAGAGGGGAGTTTTAGGAAAGTATGTTGAAAAAGAGATTTTTTAGGAAGAGATTTTTAACGAGAGTTTTTAGAAGGTGTAAAAACATCTCACTTTCCTAAAGCAATTCTAACCATAAGAAGGCTAGAACCACTTTAGGAAAGCGGTTTTGAAAACAACAAGATTTGAAAATATAGACCAAAAGGTCACTTTTAATGGAACACTTTCCTAAAGCAACCCTAGCCATGGAAAGGCTAGAATCACCCTAGGATTGTGATTTTGAAAACATGTTTTTGAAAAAGAGCTTTTGATGCAATTTTGAAAACAAAGTTGAAAACGATTTTTGAAAACAACTTTTTGAAAACGAATTTTGGAAGATGCAAGACTATGATATGCACAATGCAATTTGGGGTCGTGAACATACAAGGTTAAGGCTTCACCACATAATCAAGGAGGTCGGACCCACGTGGTCTTTGGTTAGGCTAGAAGAAAGCCCCCGACACGGTGACTCTCCAATAGCCCAATCCTACACATGGACTGGGAATCTCCTTGTTTCAAGCATGCAAAGAAAGGGTGGGAAAGAGATGGGGGATTAAAATAGAGAAAATCCAAGTGGGTTGGAGAGAGAAGAGAGAGGGGGAAGTGCAGAAAATTAAATAGGGAGCCTACCTTGTATCTTGTTTATTTTGCGCGCCGTGCAGTCTGCGATCTTCAGTCTTCGGTCTTGATCTTCACCTTCAATCTTCAAGGATTGTCTCCAAGCTTTGGATGGCTGCTCTTCAAGTCTTCAGAGAGTGGTTGAAGGCTAGTGTATGAGTGTATAAGAGACTAAGGTTTGTGTATAGTGGCTAGGGTTTGGGAAAACCTTGGGAGGCTAGGGTTTTGGAGATGCTCGAGCTCTGTATATCGAATTGTGTGATTTCGAGGTTAAGTTTTCAGACCCCTCTCACGTTGAACGAGGCTCTGTATTTATAGAGGGAAGACAAACCTAGCGCCTGTTGTAGTGGCGCCAGGCCAAATTATACACTGGCGCCACTAGGAGTGGCGCCAGGCCATTTTTTGGCTTGGCACCACTACTAGTGGCGCCAGCCATTTAGGAAACAATTAAGGTCGGCAAGCAACGTATCTTTGACTAGATTTGGGCGCCTGTACTAGTGATTACCATGCAATCTTTAGCCTGGCTTCACTAGGAGTGACTCCGGAAAGTCCGGGAATGATTTGAAAGAGCCGGGAATGACCCGGGAGGCTGGAAAGGAGCAGGAACACTTAAAATAGTGTCCTGGAGATATTTGACTAGAAAAATGAAGATAAGGTGGGTCGGAAAGGTTGACCGAGCCTTTAGGGGCAAAACGGTCAATCGGACTAGGAAACTGCCGGGACAGACTCGGACTGTCCCGGAAGAAGACTTGAGATCTGGAAACATTATTTAGAATGTTCCCAGAGGTTGCTGGTTTGATTTCCTAGGCCGGCGTAGTCGGAAAAGGAGACCGGCCCACCAGGGACAAAACAGTCATTTTGTACCGGGTTTGCCGGAACTGACTCAGAATGGTCCGGAAAGGTAAAGGAAGGTCGATAACACTATCAAAAGTATTCTCGGGACATTACCGGTTTGATACCCAGAGCCGGTGTGGTCGAAGAAGGAGACCGGCCCTCCAAGGGCAAAACCGTCATTTTGTACCGGGTTGGCCGGAACTAACTCGGAATGATCTGGAAAAGTAAAGGAAGGTCGAGAACACTATAAAAAGTATTCTCGGGACATTACCGGTTTGATACCCAGAGCCGGTGTGGTCGAAGAAGGAGACCGGCCCTCTAGGGGCAAAACGGTCATTTTGTACCGGGTTGGCCGAAACTAGCTCGGAATGATCCGGAAAAGTAAAGGAAGGTCGAGAACACTATAAAAAGTATTCTCGGGACATTACCGGTTTGATACCCAGAGCCGGTGTGGTCGAAGAAGGAGACCGGCCCTCCAAGGGCAAAACGGTCATTTTGTACCGGGTTGGCCGGAACTAACTCGGAATCATCTGGAAAAGTAAAGGAAGATTGAGAATACTATAAAAAGTACTCTTGGGAGGTTACCGGTTTGATACCCAGAGCCGGTGTGGTTCTCGGGGCATTCGGATGCCTAGGGGCAAAATGGTCATCTTGACCGGAAAGTCTCGAAAAAAGGTCCTAAGGGTAATTTGGTCATTTTTCACTGAAGTGGGCTAACAGCCACTGGTGTTGACCTAGGTTTTGAGTGTTTCCGCCACTCTAACGGTGTGAGTATTTCCGCTACTCAGACGGGTTTGATGATTTGTGATTATTTCCGCTACTCGGACGGGTTTGATGATTTGTGAGTATTTCCGCTACTCTAACGGTTCTGTGAGTATTTTCGCTACTTTAATGGTTGAGTATTTCCGCTACTCTAACGGTTCTGTGAGTATTTCCGCTACTCTAACGGTTCTGTGAGTATTTTCGCTACTCTAATTTCCGCTACTCTAACGGTTCGGTGAGTAGTTTTGCTACTCGAACCGTCTCGAGGAATAAACTGTCTCGAGAGAAGGATTGGAAAGGGGTCTTACCGTCTCCGAAGAGACGTGCCTGGATTGGAGCCGTCTCGAGGAATAAACTGTCTCGAGAGTGGGATTGGAAAGGGGTCTTACCGTCTCCAAAGAGACGTGCCTGGATTGTGAGTGTTTCCGCCACTCTAACGGTATTGTGAGTGTTTCCGCCACTCTAACGGTTTTGTGAGTAGTTTTGCTACTCGGACCGTCTCGAGGAATAAACTGTCTCGAGAGAGGGATTGGAATTGAAATAAGAAAGGACAATGCCCCTAAGGGCATTTTGGTCAATTTGCCTCTATTTGGGCCAAATAGGCCCACGAAGCGATGGAAAAGCGGAATTTGGACCTAGAAGATTGCTTTTGATTGGAATATGCCCAAAATGGCTTGAAAACAAGTCTAGACGGAGTGTAGACTGCCTAGCGGTCAAAAATGGGGTGCTTACATGTGTGTATTCCTCGAGCGCGAAAAATCTGGGCGCGATAGCTGGCGATTCCACTGGGGACACTTAGAGGGTTAGGTCACAGTCATGTCTTTTTACCTTTCACCCATGTAGAGTCTTCAATTAACTTGGTTCAATCCTATTCATTTTAAATTTTCAAAACCAAATTTTCAAAATTGTTTTCAAAAAACATGCATTTATTCATATTATCTTGTATTATGTTTGCCATCCACATACTAACTCTTGCATCTTCGTTTGGTAGGTACATATTTTGTTTAAATTTAAATAACTGCCATGCATGAATGTGATGAACAGGATGAATGGAAGTTGTTGGGCTCTTTTCTCCGCTTTTAAAAATCACACGCACACTGCACGTGCACCTACATTCTGCATACTTGCATTTTACCCTGGTGTGACCTTTCTAGTTAGAAAAGGGGAACGGTATATTGGTTGTGGGCAAGATGCTATGTCAGTTTCTTCGCCTACGGCCTCTTGATGGTTCCCCCGCTCGGATCACCAACCGATCATGGCACCACCTCGGGGAGTGGGCCTAGGTTTGAAGATCCAGGGACCGAGCCTTTTTAGGACACATTAGTCAACCCTCAACCTCATGCTCATATAGACACCATGCATAGCCGAACCTCTGCTGGATTTAAGACACGCACACTGTTTTCCAAAACTATGGAGGAAAGGGCAACTGCTCTTATTTTCATTTATACCTGTCTATTCCTATTGTTATAATACCTGTATTCTTACTGTTATAATGACTGTCTAACTACTCATACATGCACGTTTACCTTGCTATTGCATTCTCTCTCCTTATACTCTTTGCATATCCATGTTCATGCATTCAATATCCCATGTCAAGACAAGAGTTTCAAGTAACTCAAGTCACTGCACTCTCATGCATATGATCAACCCATTGGGAGTGACACCAAGGTCACTCTCCCTTGCATTAAACCTACCCAAACCCTAAGGGTTCCCACATAACCCTAAGGACTCATTGCATGCATTTCAATTCATTCCATAAGAGGGGCCCCAATCCCTTTATGCTCACGGAGATAGGGTTGCGAAGAAGACAAGGGGCAACCAATCAACAAGGTCTCTTAGCGACCTCCCCGACATCAAATCCAATGAAGGCTAATCTGGACACTCAAGAGTAGTTTATATTTTTTTCTTTGTAAAACTAGATAGGTGGAAGTCTGAAGGAAAATGTTCCCCCTTCCCCCCTGTTGAAATGTATTTCCATTCCTTTGTATCTTAAACCTAAAATTCAATGTACTTCTTTACTTTTGTGAATGAATGCATGGATGGCTGAAGATTCCCACTTGACGATAAGGTATCTGCATACAGGGGCACATCTCCTATCTCCAAAAGTGCGCCAATATATCATGCTTAGCTTCCCTCCCAAAAGAGGGGCACCCTAGAGCATGCATTGCATAAAGACTTGTCAAGATAAAACACTGACTCTTTTCTTTTGTTGGTTTTAGGTACCTCCCCTCGTTCCCCCTATCATTACAGGCCAAAAGCTCAGAAACGCTTATGGAGTCACTCACACTCGACACCTTAACTCTACTATTAGCAGAGGCAAGAGGAGTTAGACATAGGATGACCAAAATGTAAGGCATACTCTCTTCACTCTTATCGCATGCAACCCATAAGCAATCAGAGTCCTCGCAGGCCCAAACCCATGATGGACAAAAAAGGATGAAGAAAGAAGACCAAGACTATGCCTCGACCATTGCTTGCCAACAACCGCCCCAGGTCGAGGGCCCTGCTCGGATGCCTTCCAAACTAACCTCTAACCAAACCCATGGATTATATAATCTCTCCTACGGATACCAGCCCAACCCATTTGGCCCTGACACCAAAAATTATCCCATGTTGAGACATAAAACCTGAAACCCTTTCAATTCCTGAACCATCAACCCAGTTGTGACGTCACCAAAGCTCGGTCCCCATTCATCAAAAACATCTGTAACACCTCCTCGGCCTAGGCGAACACGTGGAAAAAAGCGGACATTTACTAAACTCGCATGCTCACAGACCACGACCTATTTTGGTCTTTTAGCAGCTGGATATCTGAAGCCTATACCTGCCTGACCCCATCCCAATCCTCTGCCTCATTACTTCAAATCTGCAGCAAGTTGTAAGTATCATTTGGGTAGCTAAGGACATGACACTGAATATTGTTTGACCCTCAGGCATAAGATTCAAGACCTGATAAATAACAAGATCATTGGCGTACGACCAGCAAATCCTTCTCCGAACAGCCCTACAGGTCCTCCGCTGGACCGTAGCGTCAGCATTGTTACAAAATTTGGTAACAACAAGGTTTGTTTTGCTGCATGCCAAGAGATATATTACAAGGATAGGGAGGAAATGGAATGCGACGATATGGAACAGAGTCGTACTCGGTTACGGTGCAACCCCGATAAAATGCCGACCCCCGAAGACAAACTCGCATATGAATTTGTGAAGAAAATTGACCAGGAGCTGTCCAAACTCGGTAATAAGAATCCCCCATTGTACACACCTGAGGAACACCGAGCCACGACTGGGTGCCAGAGCAAAAAACCCCAAGCTCGACCTATCAAGCTAGAAGAAGACGAGTCGCCCAACTGGTTTGTTAGAGAAACCACGGAGCAAACAAATGAAGGCAAGACAGCCAAGAAAGCTGATAATTATATCATCACCGCCAACTCACGCGGAACTCTGGGAGAAACATCTACCTATCTTACCTTGGCCAAAGACCCCAACCACGAATGGAATGATGATGTGGGCATTGTCCCAAAGCCTTACTGAACTGGGTTCCCCTCGAAAGCATACAAGAGAAGGGTGTTTTCACCCACATTCTTTCTATCCCTTTTATTTTTCTGTCTCTAAATTGATGTTTACATTCCGTTTTTGCTTAGAAACTCTATGCTTTCCATAAAAATGATAAATAGTAGTTAAATGATAGTCTTTTATTTCAACGTTGTTGTCATATCTTCTCTTACGAATGGTAGCTACTTTTTACACAAGGAGCATGGTTTGTCTTATGGAATGATCCGACTTGATGGCATGATAGCATGAGTTAACTACTCACCAAAGGGTCAGCTTTTCAAAGAGAGAGAGGATAAGGATGCGTGAGGATACTACCCAAAGGCAACACTTACAAGACACTGAAGCTAAGCGATGTGTGGTCAGTTTTATCAAAATGAAGAGGAGCCATCTTTCACTTTCCCACATATAAAGAATAAATAACTAAATAATAAACGAATGTGCTTATATTCCCTTTGCTTAACCCCTAGAGCCTCGCAACAAACAAGTTTTTTTTGTCAACCCCGATCCAAGACTGTCCTCCCCACACTGGGGCAGACAATATTTGAGAACTCTAGGTGGTATCCACCCCCACTGTGCTAATGCAGCAATGAAAGCTCTATAGATCAAGCAATCTAATTCAAAGTGAAGAGAGGCCTTCATTTCGTTTCCCATACAATCCAAAGCAACCCTTTGCCAAACCCGTCGACCCATCTATCTTTTCTTAACAAAACCCCAACCTAGGAATCATCGCCCACATTGGGTTAGATTGAACTGCTAAGGAAAATGTCTAAGGAAAAAGGGTCGAAGAATTATTTGAAAGAAAAGAGATAGAAAGAAAAAGCAAATGAAAAGAATTGCCAAGGGGTAAGAGGCCAAAAAAAAAAATAGGGAAGGCCTGAAGAAGTCCATGATTATGCCACAATAAGAAGAAAAGAAAGTCTTGTTTATAGAAAGGGTGAAAGAAAAGGGTCATTTTCACCCTGAAAAGTATATAGCAAAGGTAAGAAGGAAATTCAAAGGTGATCCTAGGTTACAAAGAAACCCAGTAGAAACAATAGGTTCGAGCCTTTACCCTTTCTTGCAAAACCCCAAAACCATGGCCTACATTACAACCCTACTAAAGTCCACTCTGATTGAAAATAGATTGCTTGATCTAAATGAGCTGAACACGTTGCCAAAGCCAAGAATGATGCTAGCCCTACGGAGAAAATAGTTAAGGACGGTATGGATCTAAACCCTACTGAAAAAAACATTCGAATTTGGGCCTATATATCCTGTTGTTTCGAAAACTCCATAACCTGGCCTACATTACGGTCCTAAACAAAGTCTCCTCGGATTGAAAGGACTGGCCACTTATCACTCTGTTAAAGGTCAGGTAAGATGTTGCTAAAACCCCGAGAGTCGAGAGTTTCAGCCCAGTAACCCCATACACTAACCCTGAAACAGAGAATCAGAGAGGGTCAAAAGGTTGAGGAAGGTTCAAAGAGCTGTTGTCCAATCAAAATAGGGTTGAGCCAGAGGAGAGGCTAGATCCTCAAAAAGGAAGAAGTTACCATTCCAAAGACTACAAGTTTAATAGCACCCTTTGTCATTCTATTAGTTAATGTATTTCTAATATGTGCATATAAAAATGAAAAAAAAATAATAATTAAAAAAATAAAGAAACAATCACCATAAGTTTTGCACACATAGGGTATAACTCTATGTTAAAAACTGAAGTCACCAATATCAACTCATATAATAGATACATAACATCATCATCCATCACATGCATCTGATCATATGCCTAGCTGAAAAGATCATAAATATTTATGTCTATCCATACTTCTAAATACCATAAATATCCATCCTTGTACATAGCTTACAAAATAAAATTGTCTAACATAAATACATCTCAAGAATAGGGGCAAAAGAAGATCGGAGCCCCCACAAGGGGCATCTGTCACAGGTCAAAGTCGATATCATCTGGATCGAAATCCCCAAAACACGGCATCGAAGGAGGCGGATAACTACTCGAAGCACCGCCATTCTGCAGGGAAGATAGAACCAAAATTAGGCGTATGAAAGAAGAACTAAACAACAGCAGAGTGAACAGAAGAAGCAGAGAAAGAATAACATGCCCCCCCACCACCCAGCTAAGATAACTGACCTGTTAGGGAAGCTACCTCGGCCTGGTACTGATCCTGCTCCATCTAGTACTGATCTCTCTGGTCTCTCACAGTAGTAAACTCGGCCTGGGGCACATATCCTCAGGCACGGCGCCACAAGTCAACCACCTCTTGGCTAACAGCGTACCTGCCGACTACTACCTCAAACCAGGTGAAGGCACCGACTGAATGAGCCCCAAAGTGTGCAGCGTAATCTGTATCTGGGGAAGCAGGAACTCGGCACCTGGCTGACGCTCTTGATAAGGGATAGGCACTCCCGCCACCAAGGCTCCAACCATATACTCCGACAGAGCCCTTGCTGATCGGAACTCCTCATAAAACTGCCGTCAATGTTGCTCTCCGAGATAGGACTCCCAAGTGTCATCACTGAAAAAAGCAGCTCTCAATAGGGACAACGGAACCAAGTACCGGACTGTCTCATAATGAACTGATCCAATGAAGGGTTGCCAAGTCCCATCCCTCGCCTTAATCAGCTCCAGGTTAGCTCGGAGCGTCACAAAATCGGTAATCTCCGATCGCTGAGCTACCCAGTCACGAGGATAGAGGTCATCCTCAACAACTGCAGGGCGACGAACAGGAAGGTACTAGTAGCTCCACCAGACGAGAAAAGGCTAGAAACTAGTCATGCTACCCCAACGGGAAGAAGTCCGGACCCACATCGACCGAAGGAAGTAGCCAAAGGAGAAGGACCCCCAGTCCAGCTCAGATAAAGCGCTAAGATCAGCTACTATACTCACCAACCGACATGGCACGAGCGACTTCTTGTTATTGCAAAAGCAGCTAAAGATGATGTACAAAACAAGTCACCGTCTCACAATGTCCCGCCTGGCGGGCGATGACTCAGCAGCAAAGGTACTGTCATTCTGGCTGATCCAAGAGACTGGGAAGGCAGAATGCTTATTAGGAGGCAAGTCCAGCAGAATGTATGCCTCATCTCTACTGATTGACCGTAGAGTGATCCGCCGGCCAACGAAGGAAAGCCCTATGATGATCGGCCAATCCAAGGGAGTGGGACCTAACTCGAAGCTGACAAAATGGAAGGTCCCGGTCTCTCTAAACCACAGCTCAACCAACACGAGTACCAAATGTCGGTTCAGGCGGTTGGCCTGTAACCCCATGAAGGCTCTGAATCCGATCTCAGCCAAGAAGGCACGATATGACGGGGCAGCTTGCTGCATAGTCACGAAGACCTGATGAACAACCTCTCTAAAAGCTATGTGTACTCGAGGAGGGGGCAAATGCTGTCTGGAGTATACACTGGGGTGATAAGCCAAATCCCCGAGTGGGGGAATATCCGGTACCTGCAAGTCTCCCATGTCAGCATCCATCTGCTTATGCTTGGAGGAAGCTCTCCCATAACCAGTCACCTAATCCCCAAGGCCCGGTACCTCCTCCTTTGCACCAATCTCCTCTACGAAAGCCTGCTCAACTGGGGGAAAAGGGTCGACTGGTGGCCTACTCCCCCGACCACTCTGACTAGTTGATTCCTGCCCAGTAGACCGTCGACTACCCCTAGATCGACTGGAGCCACTGGTGGAGTCTGTCCGTGCCGCCTTCCCCGAGCGGCGTCGCCTCTCAGAACCATCATCACCCGCATCTGCCATCCTGAAAAGGTAAGCCAAGGTAAGAGATGTTAATGTACCGCACATGTAGGTAAATAATAACATAATAAAGTAAAACAAAATAAATAAAAGATTTCAAATGATAAGTGAAAACGAAATTCTTGCACATTTTGATTTTTCTAACTTCAAATCAAATCTCAAGGGTTTTCCGTCTTTCTCCTTCAAAAAGATTTTATTTCTAAAGATTTTTCAAGTTTTTCCTTAATTTCTAAAAATTTCGGCAGAGTTTTGTTTAAAAGTGGTCCCCACAACACCCATGACATCAACACAAAACACAAAACGTGCACTCCACAACGTTACAATCACATAACATCCGCACTCGCGCACACTCTTCAATTTTTCAAAATTTTCAAAACACTTGTTTTATTTTTTTAATAAATCAATGGTTTTCAAAGTTATCCTAAAATTTCTCAAAATCACCTCAAATGTTTTCTAAAATATTTCAATATTTTTCCAAATTTCAAATTTCATCAATCTCTCAAGTTTTCTTAATTTTTCCAATTTTCTAAATATTTTTCTATTTTTTAAAAAATAAAAAATTCACCAAGTTTTCAAAAAATCACGAAACTTCACACGGTTGTTAAACATATTTTTCTAAGGCACATTGCACAAAAATATAGCCAAAAAACGTAATGCCCAAGCCTGTAGGAACAAATTCACTATTCTTGCAGAAAACCCTCTTCACATAATCATGTAAAATAACTCAAATTCAATCAAACAAGCACCAAAATGCAAAAATAACTTCATCATAATGTTCAAAGCATGTCAAAACATCAAATTCTACTATTCACATGGTTGAAACGAAATTTTACACATCAAAATCAACCAAAATTTGAAAACTCAGTTTTTTTAGTTCTCCGGGGAAATCTTCTCTTTCGACGACTTTTCCGGAGACGTGGTCTCCTTCCAGCAATCACCCGTGGTCTCCAAGAGGTGCCCCTTCAATGTCCAAGTCGGTTTATTCGTAATGTCTCTCGGATTTGCAAAAACTCTCTCAAATACAGCAACTATTCGAACTAGAAAATTTTCTGGTTTTGTTCCCAAGCCTGGCGTCACTAGCAGAGGCACCAAGCTTCTTTGGCCAAAGGCGCCACTCCTAGTGGCGCCAGTTTCCAATTCTGGGCAGCTTTGCCATTTTCCCGCCAAAACCCATTTTCGAAGGTCTTTTAGGCCCAATATTTATTTCTAAACCCCTGTTTTCCAAATCCGTCCCTCCGACCACCCTAAAGTCAACATGAGGCTCTTACTTTATCGTTTTCTGTCTTCGACAAGCAAAGACAGAAAAAGAGGGGCAACTATAAGCACCCTATTTTTGACCGCTCGGTGGTCTCCACTCTGTCCAGACTTGTGTTCAAGTCCTTGTGGGCATATTCTAATCCAAATTAACTTTCTAAGTCTAATCCCGTCAATTCATCGCTTTGCGAGCCCCACCGGGTCCAAGTGGAGGCAAAATGACTAAAATGCCCTTGGAGGCATCTTCCTTTGTAATTCCAAATTAGGCACGTCTTTCCGAAGATGGTAAGTCTCCTTTCCAATTCCAAATCAGGCACGTCTTTCCGAAGACGGTAAGTCCCCTTTCCAATTCCAAATCAGGCACGTCTTTCTGAAGACGGTAAGTCCCCTTTCCAATTCCAAACCAGGCACGTCTTTTCGAAGACAGTAAGTCCCCTTTCCAATTCCAAATCAGGCACGTCTTTTCGAAGACAGTAAGTCCCCTTTCCAATTCCAAATTGGGCACGTCTTTTCGAAGACGGTAAGTGCCCTTTCCAAGTCCAATTCCAAATCAGGCACGTCTTTCTGAAGATGGTAAGTCCTCTTTTCTAATTCCAAATCAGGCACGTCTTTTCAAAGACGGTAAGTCCCCTTTCCAAATCCAAATCAGGCACGTCTTCCTGAAAACGGTAAGTCCCCTTTCCAAGTCCAATTCCAATTCCAATTCCAATCCCTCTCTCGAGACAGTTGATTCCACGAGACGGTCCAACACATTTTTTGAAGAACATCTCTTCGAAATGGTAAGTCGCTTTAAACTTATCGACCAGGACGAGACCCCAAGTCCCCTAGATGGTAGAACGGTCCACCTTTGGGGCCTGCTAGCTCGCCAATGCAGAAATGTCTGTTTAGGCATGCCTTTTGAGAAAGTTGATTCTCAGGCGCTAAGTCCCTTTAGCTGCTTCCCGAGATCAGGCAGTCTCGAGAATGATCGCGAACCGTCAGAGTAGCGAAAATACTCGTAAACATCGCAGCTGTCAGAGTAGCAGAAATACTCACAAATAGGTCAATATAGAAAATTGCCAACAAACCCCTGTATCACACGACCGCCGTCAGAGTGGTAGAAACACTCAAAACCCAGGTCAACACCAGTGCCTACTTGCCCACTTCGGTGACAAATGACCAAACTGCCCCTAGGGCCATTTTCTGGCACGTTTCTTAGGAACACATTTGAATCCCCATAACGGTAAGTCCAACCTTCCAAGATTGTCTTAAAGGCAATCCGGCATGATTAGGTGCCTTCTAGTCAGTTTCGGGCCAATTCTGAGACCTTCCGGTCAAGATGACCGTTTTGTCTATAGGCATTTGAATACGCAGGGAACCACACCGGCCCTGGGTATCAAATCGGTAAATTTTTTAGAATGCCTCCTCTAGTATTCTCAACATTTCTTTATCTTTTCGGATCATTCCGAGTTAGTTCCGGCAAACCCGGTGCGAAATGACCATTTTGCCCCTGGTGGGCCAGTCACCTTTTCTAACCACACCGGCTTTAGGTATCAAACCGGTAGCCTTTGGGAACATTCTAAACAATGTTTCCAAATCTCGAGTCTTCTTCCAGGACATTCTGAGTCTGTCCCGGCAGCTTTTCGGCCTGATTGACCGTTTTGCCCCTAATGGCCCGGTCAATCCTTTTGACACATCCTATCTTTATTTTTCAAGTCAATTACCTCCAAGACACTGTTCTAAGTGTTTCTGCCCTTTTCTCGGCCTTCTGGGCCATTCCCAGTCCCTTAAATCATTTCTGGGCTTTTCGAAGTCACTACTAGTGAAGCCATGCTAAAAATTGCATGGTAGTCACTAGTACAGGCGCCCAAATCTTCCCAAGATACGTTGCTTGCCAACCTTAAAACTTTCCTAACTGGCTGGTGCCACTAGTAGTGGCGCCAAGCCAAGAAATAGCCTAGCGCCATTAGGAGTGGCGCCAAGAGGAATTTTGCCCTAGCGCTACTGCAACAAGCGCCGGGTTTATCTCATCCCTATAAATACAGAGCCTCCTCCAGTGTGAAAGAGGTCTGCAAACTCAATCTAAAAACCCTGATTCTTGATATACAGTGTTCGTACACTCGCAAAACCCTAGCTTCTCTAGGTTTTCCAAACCCTAGTCTCTTATACACTACTATACACTCTCATGCACTTATACAGTAGCCTCTAACCCTCCTTTGAAGACTTGAAGGTCTGCAATTTGAAGGTTCGAAGATTGAAGACGAACTCTTGAAGCTTGAAGTGAAGATTCAAGCAAGATAAGCAAAGCAAAGCGCACAAAGCTAAGCAAAATAAAGAAGATACAAGGTAGGCTTCTTATTTAAATTTTTGTACTTCCCCCCTCTCTCTTCTCTCTCCTAACCCACTAGGGTTTTCTCTATTTTAATACCCCATCTCTTTCCCCTCTTTCTTTGCATGCGTGAAACAAGAGGACTTTCTTTTAGATAATTGGAGGGTCACCGTGTCGGGGACTTTCTTTTAGTCTAATCGGAGACCACGTGGGTTCGGTCCCCTTGATTATGTGGTGAAGCCTTAACCTTTTATGTTCACGACCCCAAATTTGCATTGTGCATATGATGATTCTTGCATTCTTCCAAAAGTCATTTTCAAAGTCGTTCTCAAAATTGTTTTCAAACTTGTTTTCAAAATTGCATCAAAATCTCCTTTTTCAAAACTTGTTTTCAAAATCACAATCCTAGGGTGATTCTAGCCTTTCCATGGCTAGGATTGCTTTAGGAAAGTGTTACATTTAAAGTGACCAATATGGTCTATATTTTCAACTCCTAGTTGTTTTCAAAACCACTTTCTTAAAGTGGTTCTAACCTCCTTATGGTTAGAATCGCTTTAGGAAAGTGAGACGTTTGCATACTTTCCGAAAAACTCTATTTTAAAAAATTTCTCTTTCAATATGCTTTCCAAAAACTCTTCCTCCCAAAATTGTTTTTAAAAACTCTCTTCAAAAATCTATTTTTAAACTTCTTTCCAAAACACTCTCCTCAAAATTCCTTTCCTAAAAAACGCTCCCTAGGTTTCCTTCCTAGAAAACGCCTTTCTCAAAATTCACTTTCCTAAAAAAATTTTCCAAAAAGCTTCTTCCAAAATCTCTTTCCAAAAGCTCCCTTTTTAAAACTCATCTTCCAGAAACTCCTCTCTAGGATTTTCTTCCAAAGACTTGTTTCCAAAAAACACACACTTTCCAAAAATCCCTTTCCTTAGAGCCCAAGTCAAGCCCTAGAGCCACGATTAGGAGACCCTAATTTTCTTTCCAAAAACATGGTTTTCAAACTTGCCTTAAAACCTAGGTTTTCAAAATCTCTTGTTTTCTACATCAAAACTATACATATTTCCAAAACCTATTTTCTACGTCAAAACTATACACTTCCAAATCTATGGTTTCTAAAATTTTCTTCTTCAAATCCTTGTCAAATCAAATATTCCCTCTAGAAAACAAATCCAATCTCCCGTTTAGGAAACTAGATCCAGTCCTCCGTTTTTTAAAACAAAATTAAATTTTCTCTTTTAGAAACAAAATCCAATCCCTTCCTAATCCAAATCTTTCCTAAATTCAACTCCTTCCTAATCTTCTACTTTCCTAAATCTTAAGTTTCTAAAACTTGAACATAAAAATCTTTCCTAAATTTTAAAATTCAATTTTTAAATCTTTCCTAATTCAACCTTTTCCTAACTCTACCCGTTTTTAAATCTTAACTTTCCAAATCTAAGTTTTCAAATATTTCCTAAACTCAAAGCTTTCCTAATCTTAAAATTTTCTAAAACTCAAAATTTAAAGATTTCTAAATCCTAAACTTTCTAAATTCGAAACTTTCAAACTCCAAAATTTTCTAAGTTCTAAACTTTCCTAAACTTCAAATCTTTCAAGGTCCAAAACTTTCCTCATTCCAACCTTTCTTAATTCCACATCATTTCCAAACTTTAACTCCCAAATCTAGATTTTAAATCTTTTGAAAACTTAAACTTTGAATTTTTCAAAAATTCTAAAGCTTTCTAAATTCAAATCTTTCTAAAATTCTAAGCTTTCCAAATTCAAAACTTTCTTAAGTTGAAACTTTCCAAATTCTAAACCTTTCTTAAACTAAACTTTTCATAATTCAAAACATTTCTAAATTCAACACTTTCCTATTTCAAAACCTTTCTTAAATTAAAACTTTCTTAATTCAAAACTTTCATAAGTTGAAACTTTCTTGATGTGAAAACTTTCCTAAACCTAAAACTTTCCTAAGTTGAAACTTTCCTAATGTGAAAACTTTCCTAAACCTAAAATTTTCCTAAGTTGAAATTTTCCTAAATCAACATATTTCCTAATTTCAAGTTTCCTAATATTTCAAGTCTAATATTCAAGTCAATTCTTTTCTAAAATCTTTTCAAGTCAAGTTCAATCCTTCTTTTCTAAGTTCCTAAGTCTAGATTTCCTAAAACCAAGTATTTCAAAACCAATCTTTTCAAATCTTCCAATCAAAGTCCAAATTTCCCTACTCTTTCAATTGCAATTTCAACTCTTTTCCAAATCAACTCTTCTATTTTCAATCAGACTCTTGTCCGAATTACGACTGACCTGATTCCTCCAAAATGACACGTAGGCAACCCTCCTGGGTGCGGTCACAACATTTTTCAAGTTTCTATTTCCACAAAATCTTTCCAAATCACCAATCTATTTTCAAACTTCTAATTCCAAATTTCTACTTCCAAATCTCTATTTTCAATTTCCAATACCTTCTTTCCAAATTCAAACTTCTTTCTTTTTCTTTTCAAATCAAATCGATTTCTTTCCAAATCTAATTTCAAATCAATTCTTCTTCTTGCCCTTGCATATCATGCATCATGTTAAATTTCTTTTTAAACATTGTTTTTCAAAGTGGATAGGATTGGACAGTTTGTTAGTTGAAGACTCTCATAGGTGAATCTAGGATACGTAGACATGTAGGTACTGAAAGGGCGGGGTAGAGTGATGACTTAGTGCGTCTTCCCTACACGTAACCAACCACCAAACCTAGGATCACTACTTTCAAAGACCAAAATGGAGTTATTTTTCAAAAAGGGCTGAATATTTTTCTAAAGGTTGCCAAACAACCTGTTTTCTTGAAAACCCTCTTTTGAGGAGATATTTTGAAAACATTTTTCCAAAACCCTAAGTGTAGCTTTCGAATTATGCTTAGTTTTTAGGTGACCTAACTCATCTTAATCAAGTTAGGTGGCGACTCGAAATCTTTTTCAAAAGCCCTTTATTCAAATCTATTTTCAATTCAAACCTAGTCGCATTCATTCTTCTAGGAGGTTGAGTTCTAACGAGAGAGTACAATATTTTTCCCGCTTGTGTGTGTATTCCTCGAGCGCGAAAAATCTGGGCGCGACACTAACTCACCTTAATCAAGTTAGGTGGCGGCTCCAAGTGTTTTTCAAAAGCCCTTTATGCAAATCGATTTTCAATTCAAACATAGTCACATTCATTCTTCTAGGAGGGTGAGTTCTAAGGAGAGAGTACAGTGTTTTTCCCGCTTGTGTGTATTGCTCGAGTGCGAAAAATCTGGACGCGACATAAGCACAATCCGAATATTACACTTAGGGTTTTTGAAAACGATTTTGAAAATACTTCTTCAAGAGAGGGTTTTTAAGAAAAGAGGTTGTTTAGCAACTATTAGAAAATATTTAAGCCCTTTTTTAAAAATAACTCCATTTGGTCTTTCGAAAATAGTGATATAAGTTCAGAGGTTGGTTATGTGTAGGGAAGACGAACTAAGCAATCACCCTACCCCGTCCTTGCGGTACGTACATGTTTATTCATCCTAGATTCACCTATTAAAGTCTTCAACTAATATATGTCCAAAACTATCCACTTCAGAAAAGAATTTTTAGAAAGGAATTGATATGATGCATGACATGCAAGTGCAAGAAAAAGATTTGATCTGAAAATGGATTAGAAAAGAACTTATTCAATTTCGGATTTGAAAAGATGAGTTGAGCTTTGAAAGAAGAGTTTTAGAAATTGAAAATAGATTTTTGGAACTGAAAATTTGAAATAAATTATGAAATTGAAACTTAAGAAGAGTTATGAAATTGGAGATTTGAAAAAAGTTATGACTGCACCCATGAGGGTTACCTACGTATCCCTTTTGAGGAATCAGGTTAGTCGTAGTTCGGACAAGACTCCGATTGAAAATAGAAGATTTTTATTGGAAAAAGAAATTGAGTTGGAAAAGGATTCGATTTGAACTTAGAATAGAAGATTGGAATTTAGAATTGAAAAGATCGGACTTTGATTTGGAAAGATAAAACTCCGAAGAAGGATTTGGACTTGTTTTGGAAAGATTGAGATTTAGGAAACCTAGACTTAGGAAAGATAGGATTTAGGAAACACTTGCGATTGAGAAAGATTTGACTCGAATGTTGGACTTGGAAGATTAGGGAAAGATTAGATTTAGGAAAAGGTTCGAATTAGGAAACTTCAAAATGGTAAAGTTTCATTTTAGGAAAAGTTTTGAGATTGGAAAGTTTTGAATTAGGAAAGTTTTAACTTAAGAAGGTTGATTTTTGAAAAGATTTGAATTAGGAAAAGTTCGATTTAAGAAATATTTAGAATTGAGAACGTTTAGAATTTAGGAAGTTTTAACTTAAGAAAGATTTAAATTTAGAAAGCTTTATCTTAAGAAAGTTTAGGATTTGGAAATGTTTGAAATTTAGAAAGTTTTAACTTAAGAAAGTTTTAAATTTAGGAAGCTTAGGATTTGAAAAGTTTAGAAATGGAAAGTTTAAAATTAGGAAATGTTTGAAAGTTTGAGTTACGGAAATACATGAACTTAGGAAGGGTTTGAGTTTAAGAAATATTTGAAAACTTAGATTTGGAAAGGTATGGAATTTAGAAAGGTTGGAATTTAGGGAAGATTTAGATTAGGAAAGATTTGAAAGTTTAAGTTTTGGAAACTTAAGGTTTAGGAAGGTATGAGATTAGGAAGGGGTGAAATTATGAAAGATCTAGATTTGGAAGGATTTAGATTCCTATTTCCTAAAACAAAAGATTGGATTTTGTTCCTAAAAGACGTGATTTGATTTTATTTTCAAAAACGGAGGATTGGATCTAGTTTCTTAAATGGAAGATTGGATTTGCTTTCCTAAAGGGAAGATTGGATTTGGCATAGATTTGGAAGATGAAGTTTTATAAATCCTAGATTTTGGGATAGAAAATAGGTTTTGGAAATATATGACTTTGATGTAGAAAACAGGATTTGGAAAGCTAAAGTTTGAGGCAAGATTAAAAATCATGTTTAGGGAAAGAAAATTAGGGTTTCCTAATCATTGGCTCTAGGGTTTAACTTGGAGTCTAAGAAAAGAGATTTTGGAAATTGAGTTTTTGGAAAGGGAGATTTCTAGAAGGAAATCTTAGAAAGGAGTTTTTAGAAAGTGAGTTTGAAAAGAGAGTTTTTGGAAAGAGATTTGTGAAAAGAGTTTTTGGGAAAGAGATTTTGGGAAAGAAACTTAGGGAGTGTTTTTAGAAAGTTAATTTTGAATAGAGCTTTTTGGGAAAGAGTTTTGAAAGAAGCTTTTAGGAAAGTAAGTTTCGTGAAAGGAAATTTTAGAAAGCAATTTTGGAAAGAATATTGGAGGGAGTCTTTAGAAAGTATGTTGGAAAATAGATTTTTAGAATGCGAGATTTGAAAAGAGAGTTTTTGGAACTTAAGTTTAGAAGGAGATTTTTGAGAAGGATTTGAATATGGACTTTTACAAGTCTCTAAAAATATCTCACTTTCCTAAAACGATTCTAACCACAAGAAGATTAGAACTATTCTAGGATAGTGGTTTTGAAAACAACAAGGGTTTGAAAATATGGACCATAATGGTCACTTTAAATATAACACTTTCCTAAAGCAACCCTAACCATGGAAAGGCTAGAATCACCCTAGGATTGTGATTTTGAAAATAAGTTTTGAAGAAGAAAATTTAATGCAAGTTTGAAAACAATTTTAATGCAAGTTTTGAAAACAAGTTGGAAAACAAATTTTTAAGAATTGCAAGATCATGATATGCACAATGCAAGTTGAGGTCGTGAACATACAAGATTAAAGGTTTCACCACATAATCAAGAGGGCCGAACCCACGTGATCTCCGGTTAGACTAAGAGAAAGCCCCCGACACGGTGACTTTCAATAGCCTAATCCTACACATGGACCGGGAAGTCCCTTGTTTCAAGCATGTAAGAAAGGGGGGGAAGAAGATGGGGGATTAAAATAGAAGAAAACTCAAGTGGGTTCAAAGAGAGAAGAGAGAGGGGGAAGAAAGCCTACCTTGTATCTTCTTATTTTGCTTGCTTTTATTTGCTTGCTTTGCTTCGGTCCTCGCTTCGCATTGCATCAGTCTTCAAGGGCTTATCTTGATCTTTGGGAGCTTCAGGTTGCAGCACTTCAAGTCTTCAATGGAGGTTTTGGAAGCTAGTGTATGAGTGTATATGAGTGTATAGGAGGATATGAGAGCTACGGTTTGTATATGGGGGCTAGGGTTTGGAGAACCTAAAGAAGACTAGGGTTTGGAAAGGCTACGAGCTCTATATGCTGAAGAGGAGGTTTTTTAGACTGAGTTTGAGGACCCTTTTCACGTTGGAAGACACTCTGTATTTATGGACAGAGGAATGACCTGGCGCCTGTTGTAGTGGTGCCAGACAAAACTTTACACTAGCGCCACTAGGAGTGGGGCCAGGCCATTTTTTGGCTTGGCGCCACTAGTAGTGGCGCGAGCCAATTAGGAAATGTTTAAGGTAGGCAAGCAACGTATCTTCAGAAGATTTGGGCGCCTGTATTATAGACTACCATACAATTTTTAGCCAGGCTTCACTAGGAGTGACTCCGGAAGGTCCGAGAATAATTTGAAAGGGCCGGGAATGACCCGAAGGTCGGAAAGGGACAGGAACCTTTAGAAGAGTGTCTCGGGGATAACAGACTTGAAAAATGATGATAGGATGTCTTGGAAGGGTTGACCGGGCCATTAGGGGCAAAACGTTCAATTGGGCCGGAAAGCTACTAGGATGAACTTGGAATATCGGGAAAAAGACTGGAAGCTTGGAAACATTAGCTAGAATGTTCCTAGAGGTTATCGATTTGATACCCAGAGCCGGTGTGATTGGAAAATGAGACTAGCCCACCAGGGGCAAAACTATTATTTTGCACCAAGTTTGCCAGAATTGACTCGGAATAATCTGGAAAGGTAATGGAAGGTCAAGAATACTATAAGAAGCATTCTCAGGAGACTACCGGTTTCATACCCAAAGCCGGTGTGGTTCTCGGGGCGCTCGGATGCCTAGGGGCAAAATGTCTCGGAATTGGCCTGAAACTGACTAGAAGGCACCTAATCATACCGGATTGTCTTTAAGATAATTCTGGAAGGGTGGACTTACCGTTCTAAGGACTTAGGTACTTTCTTGAGAAATGTACCAGAAATGGCCCTATGGGCAATTTGGTCATTTTTCACCGAAGTAGGCTAGTATGCATCGGTGTTGACCTGGGTTTTAAGTGTTTATATCACTCTGACGACGGTCCTATGATATAGGGTTTTGCTTGTAATTTCCTATATCGACCTGTTTGCGAGTGTTTATGCCACTCTGGCGGTTGCGATGTTTACGAGTATTTCCGTTCCTCTAACGGGTCACGATCATTCTAGAGACTGCCTAATCTCTGGAAGCTGCGAGGTGGACTTCGCGCCTGAGGAATCAACTTTCTCAAAAGGCATGCCGAAACGGACATTTCTTCATTAGGGGGCTAGCAAGTGCCAAAGGTGAATTGTTCTACCATCTAGGGGACTTGGGGTCTCATCCCAATCGACGGGTTTGAAGGGACTTACCATTCCTAAAAGGTTCACTCAGAAACATGCCGAACAGGATGGACTTACCGCCTCGAGAAATCAACTTTCTCGAGGGATGTGTTGGAGTGGATTTGGATTTGGAATTGGAATTGGACTGAAATTGGATCGGAAAAGGGGACTTACCATCTTCGAGAAGACGTGCCCATTAGAATTGGACCAGACAATGCCCCCAAGGGCATTTTGGTCATTTTGCCTCTATTTGGGCCTAAAGGGCCCACAAAGTGATTGACTGACAGGATTAGACTTGAAAAATTAAGTTGACTCAGAATATATCCATATTGACTTGAATACGAGTCTGGACGGAATGGAGATCGCTGAGCGCGCAAAAATGGGGTGCTTACACAAATGCCTAGGAATAAAATTGTCATTTTGACTGAATGGTCCCAAAATTTGCCAAAAACTGACTGGAAAGCACCTAATCATGCCGGATTATCTCTAGGACAATCGTGGAAGGGTGGACTTACCGTTTTGGGAAGTTAGGTACTTTATCAAGAAACGTGCTAGAAAATGCCCTAAGGGCGGTTTGGTCATTTTTCAGTGGAGTGGGCTAGCAGGCACTGGTGTTGACCTGGGTTTTGAGTGTTTTCGTCACTCTGACAATGGTCCCGTGACATAGGGGTTTGTTGGCAATTCCCTATGTCGACCTGTTTGCGAGTGCTTCTACCATTCTGACGATTGCGATGTTTAGGAGTGCTTCTGCCACTCGGACGGTTTGCGATCATTCTAGAGACTACCAAATCTCGGGAAGCTGCTAGGTGAACTTATTACCTGAGGAATCAACTTTCACAAAAGGCATGCCGATTAACGGACGTTTCTTCATTAGCGGGCTAGTAGGCGCCAAAGGTGGACCGTTCTACCATCTCAAGGACTTGGGGTCGTGTCCTGGTCGATGGGTTTGAAGGGACTTAGCGTTCCGAAGATTTTTCTCAAAAAACATGTCAGATTGGATGGATTTATCACCTTGAGGGATCAACTTTCTCGAAAGGCGTGCCGAAATTAATTTAAACTGGAATTAAACTGGAATTGGATTTGAACTAGAACTGGACTGGAATTGGATTTGAACTAGAATTGAGATTGAAAAGGGGACTTACCATATTCGAGAAGACGTGTCCACTGGAATTAGACCGGATAATGCCACAAGGGCATTTTGGTCATTTTGCCTCTATTTAGGCCTGACAGGCCCGTGAAGCGATCGATTGACTGAATTATGTCTACAAAACTGGTTTGAACTAGCATATGTCTATATTGACTTAAATACAAGTTTGGACGGACCAGAGATTGTCGAGCGGGAAAAAATGGAGTGCTTACAAGCATCTCAACAGAGTGACCTTCGCACTTTAGTTTTGTGACAGTCATAGCTTGCCATGGCCAATCAACTTGCAACTATGGAGTTCTTATAGAGGCAAATCTTGGAGTTAAAGGCGGAGGTGGACTTGCTGAAGGGTCACACTTAAGTGGCCTCGACCTCGGTGGCACCGGAGCATTGTCCTATCCATTTGTCCTAGAGTCTTGAGAAAGCTTGGTTTAGTAGTTGTATAGTTAGTAGTTTTTTTTTCTCAAATGATATTTTGTTTTCTTTTTCTTCTTTTGCTTTATTTCTATTTTCTTTGATTGTTAAAAAAAAAAGAAAAAAAAAAGAAACTTTGTTATACCTTGCTAACTAGTTACAGGTGTTACCCATGTTGATTCACATTTGGACACCAAAGCTGAGTTGATAAGAGTTGAGTAGCATATGTTTCATTGATCATGGTCGGTATTTTCAACACTTTCATTTATACCTTTATTGCTCAGTATTATTAATGCTAGGGGTGTTGAAAATGTTTTTTTTTTAGAACCATATTTATGTTCATGTCAATACAATATTTGAATTGAGATTAATTGGAGTCATCCATTGGACTAAACTTGTGCTTAATTGTCAAGTTAACTTCTTATGATGATGCATTACAAGAGAGAGATCACATCATTATGCACTATCTTGTTATATGATATCTTGTGTTGATGATTTTGTGCACTTTTCATCCTTAAATAGTGGAGATTGTACCTTGTGAGCTTTAGAGCCAATTTATCTTCTTTTCAGAGTGGATTTACATTTACTCAAGGATATTTCTTTCATTTTCTATTTTTTTAATAGCTTTATTACACTTGATTTTGATTCATAAGTAAGGTAATGATTAAGGTTATTGACACTTATACTTTCTTGAATTTCAAACTTAATATACTTCAGATATGTTTTTAGGTCATTCTATTTTTCTTAGATCTATAATTTCTAGATTCTTTCTCTTGAACCTTTTCTATATCATCCTTGGTAGAGCCAAATCATTTTTGAAATACTTCCTCTAAAAGAGATGTGATCTTTGTGCTAGTGAAGAGCTTGGAAAACAGGAGATGATGTATTTGGGATGTGATGAAGAAAAAAAAAAAGAAGAAATATGTAAACAAATAAAAAAAGGAGAAACATTATCATATGAATCGGGAAGTGAAAGTATGGCTTTAGTGATCATTAGATGCCTTGAGCATGATCGTTTTGAGTAGTTTACTCTTTCTCTCTCCATACATTTTTCTTCTTCATACAGAAGGTCGTAGTTGATCTGAAAGTATATATGAATAAAAAAGAATGTATAAGTCATCCATGTCAATTTCTTGATTGTCACTCTGACTATGATGTAAGCACTCCATTTTTATCCGCTTGGCAATCTCCTATCTCACCAGACTCATATTCAAATTGACATAGACATATTCAAGTTCAAATCAAGTTTTCAAACTCAATACAATCAATCAATTGCTTCGCGGGGCCAACAAAACAAAATGACCAAAATACCATTGTAGCATTGCTCAGTCTAATTTCGATGGGCATGCCTTCTTAGAGACAGTAACTCCCCGTTTTAATCTCAAATTCAACTTCAAGTCCAATTCCAATTCCAATGAAATCTGGCATGCCTTTCGAGAAAGTTGATCCCTCAAGTGATAAGACCATCTAATCTAGCACGTTTTTTGAGAAAACTCTTCGGAATGGTAAGTGCCTTCAAACCCGTCGACCGGGACGAGACCCCAAGTCCTTGAAATGGCAGAACGGTCCACCTTTGGTGCCTGCTAGCCCACTAATAAATAAATATTCATTATTCGACACGTCCTTTGAGAAAGTTGATTCCTCTTACGATAAGTCCACCTAGCAGCTTCCCGAGATCTAGTAGTCTCCCGAATGAACGTCTTTCTCATAATTTGACCTTAGACCACGTGGATTCGGCCACTTTATTTTGTGGGGAAGCCTAAACCTTGTATGTTCATGACCCTACTTGCATTGTGCATATCATACTCATGCATCTCCTCAAAATCATTTTCTAAAATTATTTTCAAAAGCTTGCATCAAAATCTCTTTCAAAACTTGCCTAAAAAATTACCCCTTCAAACTTGTTTTCAAAATCACAATTCGTAATATGATTCAAACCACTTCATTGTTAGGGTCGTTTTAAGAAAGTGTTACATAAGTTTTGGGTGTAAACCCTAAAATTATTTTTGTTAAAATCACAATCCTTAGGTGATTCTAGTCATTCCATGGTTAGGGTCGATTTAGGAAAGTGTTATATTTAATGAGACCAACATGGTCTATATTTCCAAATCCTTGTTGTTTTCAAAGTCACAATCCTAGAATGGTTTTAATATTTTTATGGTTAAAATCGTTTTAGGAAAGTGAGATATTTTTAGAGACTTGTAAAAGTCCACATTCAAATCTTTTTTCTAAAATTGCTTTTTAGATCCTCTCCAAAATCTATTTACAATTGCACTTTTTAAAATTCCTCTTCAAATCTCTTTCCTAAAAACTCTTTTCAAAAATCTCTTTCTTAAAACTTTCTTTTCAAAAGTTCCGCTTTTCTAAACTTCTTTTCAAACTCCTTTCCAAAAACTCTCTTCAAAACTCTATTTTCTAAAAACACTCTTCGAGTTTCTTTCCTAGAAACTCCCTTCAAAAGTTCTACTTTTCAAAATCTCTTTTTCTTGAAGTCCAAGTCAAGCCCTAGAGCCAATGATTAGGAAACCCTAAATTCCACCTTCCTTTTTCACATCCAATCATAGCTTTCCAAAATTCTATTTTTTACATCAACCTCTTAGGTTTCCTAAACCTCTTTTTCATATCAAATGACATTTTCTAAATTCAAATTTTCCAAATCTCATCGTTTCCAATTCCATGTTGAATCTAGTCTTCCAACTTAGGAAACCAAATCGAATCCTCCGTTTTTGGAAACAAAATCAAATCATCTCTTTTTGAAAATAGAAATCAAGTCTTTCTTAATTCAATCATTTCCTAATTCTAACTTTCCTAATGTCAAACCTTTCCAAGTTTCAACTTTCTAAATTTCAAACTTTCCAATCTTTCTAAATTTAAACCTTTTCTAATTTTTAAATATTCTAAATCTTTCTTAAATCAAACTTTTCAAATTTCAAATCTTTTTTAGATTGAAATCTTACCAAAACCGAAACTTTCCTAATTCCAAGCTTTCTAAATTTTAAAGTTTTCTAAATTCAAAACTTTCCTAAGTTGAAACTTTTTAGATTTGAAACTTCCCTAATTTGGCACTTTCCTAAGATGGAACTTTCCTAAGTTCAAACTTTCCAAATTCTAAAGGTTTCCAAAGTCCAATCTTTCCTAAACCATAACTTTCCAAATTATTCCAAGTCAAGTGTTTTCAAATCTAGTCCAATCTCTTTTCAAAATCTTTCTTAAAATCCAATTTTCCTAATTCGAACATTTCCTAATTCGAATATTTCCTAATTTGAAACTTTCTTAATTCAAACATTTCCTAATTTGTACATTTCCTAAATCCAACTTTCTAAAATTGAACTTTTTTGAATCTAAATCAAACCTTTTCCTAATTCAACTACATGTTCCAATCTTAGGTAACCTAAACCCTAGGAGGCCTTAACCATAGTCCAACCCTAACCCTTAGAGTTAGGAAGCTTTGACTCCTTTCTAAAACTCTTTCCTAAACCAAGATGGTTTTCTAATTTCAAGCTTCAAAATGTTTTCAAAATTTTATCTTTCCAAATCTAGTCTAAGCTCTTTTTCAATGTTCAAACCCCTCTTTCCAGTTCAATTCTAGGTCTAAGTTCAATCTCGATTCCAATCTTCCGTTCTAAGTTTCAAATCGAACTCGTTTTCCAATCAAAATCTTCTATTTTCAATCGGACTCTTGCCTGAACTACGACTGACCTAATTCCTCGAAAGGGATACGTAGGCAATCCTCATGGGTGCGGTCATAACCTTTTTTCAAACTTCCAATTTCATAACTTTTCTTAAGTTTCCAATTCCATAACTATTTTCAAACTTCTAATTCTAAAATCTATTTTCAAATCTCCATCTATTTCAAGTTTCCAATTTCTAAAACCTTCTTTCAAAATCAAAACTTTCTTCCAAACTTCAAATCAAGTTGCTTTCAAATTTATTTTCAAAATCAAAGTCTTTTCTTGCACTTGCATATCATGCATCATGTCAGCTTTTTTTTCAAAAATTCTCTTTTAAAGTGGATAGTTTTGGATGATTATTAATCAAAGATTCTAAATTAATGAACCTAGGGTGAATAGACATGTAGGTACCGAAAGGGCAAGGTAGGGTGATAGCTTAGTGGGTCTTCCCTACACGCAACCAACCTCCAAATTTTGATCACTGTTTTCAAAGACCAAAACAGAGTTATTTTCAAGAAGGGCTTAAATCATTCCAAAGGTTGCCAAACAATCTCTTTTCTTAAAAACCCTCTCTTGAGAAAGTTTTCAAAATCTTTTCCAAAAACCCTAATGTAATCTTTGGATTGTACTTAGTTTTAGGTGACCTATCCATCTTAATCAAGTTAGGTGGCGACTCCAAATCTTTTCCAAAAGCCCATATTCAAAATCAATTTCAAATTCAAACTTAGTCGCACTGATCCTTCCAGGAGGATGAGTTCTAACAAAAGAGCACTGTGTTTTTCTCACTTGTCATTTTTTAGTGTGAAAAATCAGAGCGCGACAACTGGCGTCTTCGCTGGGGACGCTTAGAGGGTTAGGGCAATGTCATGTCTCTTCACCGTCACCCATCTGTAGTCTTTGATTAATTTGTCTAATTCTATCCACTTCAAACTGTCAAAATTAAATTTTCTAAGTTGTTTTAAAAAAATAAAAATAAAGGAAGAATATGTCATTGTTTGCACTCTACTTATATTTATTCTATCTTGCATTAAGTTTGTCATTCAAATACTAACTTTTGCATATCTATTTTTATAGATGGACCCTTGTTCACGAATTTATTTCATGTTGTACTAACTACTGTGTATGAATGAATGTATGGAATGGATAGGATGGATGGGAGTTGTTGGGCTATTTCCTCTAATTTTAAAAAATTACGCACGCACTACACGTGCACTTGCATGTGGCCTATTTGCATTCTCTACCCTAATATGTCCCTCCTAGTTAGAAGGGGGAGCGATATATTGGTTGTGGGCAAGATGATGTGTTAGTTTCTTCGTCTATGGCCTATTGATGGTTCCCCTGCTCAGATCACCAGCCGATCATGGCACCACCTCGAGGAGTGGGCCTAGGTTTAAAGATCTAGGAAACGAGCCTTCTTAGGACGCATTAGTAAACCCTCAACCTCATGCTCATATAGATACCATGCATAACTAAACCTCTGATGGATTTAAGACACACGCACTGACTTCAAAACCATGGAGGAAAGGGCGACTACTTTTACTTTCCTTTATATTTGCTTATTCCTGTTGTTATAATTACTATACTTTTGTTGTTACAATGCTTGTTTAACTGTTCATGCATGCATATTTACTTTAATTGCATTTTCTCTCCTTATACCCTTTGCATCCATATTCATGCATACAATATTTCATCCCAAGACAAGAGTTCTGAAGTAACTCAAGTTACTGCATTCTCATGCATACGATCAACCCATCGGGAGTGACACTAAGGTTAGTCCCCTTGCATTAAACCTACCCAAACCCAAAGAGTTCCCATGTAACCCTAAGGACTCATTGCATGCATTTCAAGTCATTCCATAAGAGGGGCCCCAATCCCTCTATATTTACAGAGATAGGATTGCCAAAAAGACAAGGGGCAATTAATCAACAAGGTCTCCCAACGATCTCCTTAACATCAAATCCAAAAAAGGCGAATCTGAAGACTCAAGAGTAGTTTAGGGTTTCATATGTAAAATAAGATAAGTGGAAGTCTAAAGAAAAATGTTTCCGTTTCCCCCATTAAAGTGTACTCTGGTCCCTCTTGTATTCTAAATTCAAAGTTCTATGTATCCCTTTCCTTTTCACAAATGAAAGTACGAATGAAAAAAGGTTCCTATTTGACGGTAAAGTATCTGCATATAGGGGCAGAACCCCTGTCTCCAAAAATAAGCCAAATACATCATATTTAGTCCCCCTCTCAAGTAGGGACACCCTAGGGCATGCATTGCATAGAGCTTTCTAAAACCCAAAAACTAACTTGCAATTTGTGTCATTGTTTTTGTTCTTCTTTCTTTTACAAAGATCACACTATACCGAGTCAACATTGCTCCCAAGAAAGGTCAACATCCACCTAGAGACCCCATTATCACCCGACAAAGAGCCTCACTTATGGCTACCAATCCTGAAGAATCAACCCAAGTCTCTCTAGAGGAGGTCAACAAAATGATGACCAAGATTGATGAAATGTTCAAGCTCATTCAAACCATGGCTATGAAAGATGATGTTGCAATCCCATCATCGTCCATGACTTCTTCTAAAGACCTTGAACCCACTAACCTAAGGATTGTGCTTCAATATGATGATGTTGGAAAGAATAAGAAAGATGCTAAGGGGGCTATTATTAAGGAAGGAGAAACCATATTGCTCTCGCCCACTATGAAAAGGACTCCCTTAAACCCTCTCAGTTTAAAAATTCAAGGGCTAGAAGAGTCACTGCGAAGTCTCCACGATCGTGACACTTATGGGTTTACTTCCTATGACGAGTTGTGTTCCTTCCTCGACCATTCAACACCTGCTATGTTCAAAGTGCCTGACTTTCAAAAGTATGACGGTACTGGTAACCCAATTGCTCATTTTGGCCATTATGCTGGGGCATTGAGTGGTCATGGCAATGATCCGAAGCTCCTTATGTAGTTATTCCAACACAGTCTCACTAGGTCTGGTCTACAATGCTTCGCCCGTCTAGACCTAAGGAAGATCATGACTTGGATTGAGCTGGTTAATGCTTTCAAAGCCCAATACCGTCACAACATCGACCTCACATCTGATCGGTGGTCATTGATGACGATAAGTAAAGGTGAGAAAGAAAGCTTCAAGGGCTATGCCCTAATATGGAAGGAAGCTGTTGCACACGTTAATCCCCCAGTGGAAGAAAAGCAGTATGTGCAATTGTTTATGCACACTTTCTAAGGCATATACTACGAGAAGCTTTGCACTAGCGTAGGGAAGAACTTTTCTGAGCTCATCATGCAAGGAAAAATGATAGAAAATTGTCTTAAGATGGGGAGGATGACCGATCCCTATGCAAAAATCGGAGAAAGCTCGGCCAACATAGCCAAGAAGGTGGCCACTACAAGGGGAGTAATCAAGAAGGAAAGCGAGGTGTCTATCATCTTTCCCGTTCAACCACCTCAATATTGTCTACTACTTCAGTCTCACCCTATCTTACCGATGCCCACTCTAAGCATGCCTGCTCAAGCACCTAACATTGGCCCTTCTGGGGCATGAACTAATTTCAATAGGCCTGCCTGATACTTTCGTAACTTTGATGCCTTAGCCTACACCCAAATTGAAGCCTATCATAACCTCTTAAAGAACAACATCATAAAACCTATACCGGCATGTCCATTGCCAAGTTCGCTACCCCTAAACTTTAACAGCGCCCTTACCTGCGAGTACCATTCAGGCGGCTAGGGGCATGACACCGAAAGTTGTTTCTCCCTGAAACATAAAATCCAAGACTTAATCAACAACAAGACCATTGATTTGCAACCCGTGAACCCTACTCCAACCCGCAATGTGACCACCAACCCTCTGCCAGATCACATAGTCAATGTAATATTAGTAGAAATAGAAGACAAGGGAGAGTTAGATGAGACCATGGCTAAGGATTATGGAGAAGATTGGGAGGCTGATGAAGAGAATGACTGGGAGGAGAATCTCCCATTATGTCCGATCTATCTCTACAACCCTAATGAGGTGCCTGATTCTTCTGATTGGCCGGTTGAGGAGCCAATGCGTCTGGAAGAAGATCTTATTGACAACATGACTATTGATGGATGGGATGTTGAGTTTATACACTCGAGGTATCCCATGGCTGAACGTCACTTATTGGAGAACCCTCGGCCCATGACCAAGTGCTACTATGAAGACACGGGCTAGGAGCTAGAAGAGCCAAAAGCACCAACGAAGCCATTCAAGTTGGAAGGAGATGAGTTAGCCACTCTGTTCACAAAAGAAACTACTGCTAAGGACATCAAGGAGGTCAATGAAGTAGACAACTGCACCCTTACTGCCAACATACCTAGAGTTCTAGTAAAAGCTTTTGCCTTCCTTGCCTTGGCTAGAAGTCGCAATTATGAATGGAGTGTTGAAGATGTAGGCATTATCCCAAATCCATGCTAAAAAAGGAGTCTTGTCAAAAGCGTACAAGAGAGGGGTGTTTTTACCTACTTTCTTTCTATCCCTTCACATTTTGTCCTTAAATTAATGTCTACATTTTCATTCCTTTAAAAACAACTATATGCTTTTCATCGATATAATAAAATGATTAAGTCTTTTTATTCAATTGCTGTTATTTTATATTTTTCTTGTGAATAGTGAATGCTTCCTATGCAAGGGGCATGGTCTATCTTATGGAGGATGTGACTTGAAAGATTGATAGCACGGGTTATCCACTCACCAATTGATTAAATTTCCATAAAAGAGAGAGGGTAAGGATGGGTGAGGAAACCACCCAAAGGTAACACTTGCAAGACACCGAAGCTAAGCGATGTGTGGGCAGATTATCAAGATGAAGAGGAGCCACCATTCATTTTCCCATATAAAAAAATACATTTATATTCCCTTTGCTTAGCCCACCAGTGCCTCGCAAGAAGCGAAATATTTCTTATCAATCCCGATCCAAGGCCGTCCCCCAACACTGGGGCAGACAGATAACTAAGAACTCTAGGAATGGTATCCATCCTCTATCATGCTGGGGCAACATTGAAGGCTCTATGGATCAAACAATCTAGTTCAAAGTGAAGAAAAACCCTTATTTCATTTCTCATACAACCTAAAGCAACCCTTATCAAACCCATTGAGCCATTTACCTTTTTTTTCAAGAAAACCCTGACCTAGGGATCACCGCCCACAATGGGTTAGATTGAATTGTTAGAAAAAAGGTCTAAGAAAAAAAGGATTGTAGAAATGTTCATTTTATAAAAAGGAAAGAAAAGAAATGGAAGAAAAAAAAAATGAAGGAAAAGGGGCAAGAGGCCAAAAAAAAAAAGGGGCATATCTGAGAAAAAGCCTGAAGAAAGTCATGTTAGTGCTGTCTTGGAAAGCGCTGAAGGAAAGAAAAAAAATAATGTTTATATAGAAAGGCCTAAAGAAAAAAAAAGTCATTTCAATAACAGCCTGAGAAACATACAGTAAAGGCAAGAAGTAAAGTTCAAAGGTGATCTTAGGTGAGAAAGAATCCCAATAGAAGTCGTGGGTTTGAGCCTTTACCTTTTCTTGTTAAACCCCAAGCCAAAGCCTATATTACAACCCTATTAAAGTCCACTCCGATTGACAATGGATTGCGTGATCTAAATAAGCTAGACACATTGCCGAAGCTAAAAAAGGATGCTAACCCTGTTGAAAAATAGTCAAGGATGGTATGGATCTAAACCCTGTTGTAAGGAACATCAAACTTGAGCCTGTATATCCCATTGTTTTGAACACCCCCATGACCTAGCCTATATTACGGTCCTAAAGTAAAGTCTCCTCAGATTGAAAGACTGACTGCTCATCGCTTTGCAAAAGGTCAAGTAAGCTATTGCCAAACCCCGAGAGTTGAGAGTTCCAGCCAAATAATCCTATACACTAACCCAAGGTAGAAAATCAAAGGTGATCAAAAGGTTGAGAAGGGTACGAAGTGCTATTATCTAGTCAAGATAAGGTTGTGTCAAAAGGGAGATCAGACCCCTGATAAGGAGGGAGTTGCTATTTCAAGGATGTATAATTTGACGGTGCCTCATTCATTTTCTTAACTGTTGCATCTCTAACATGTGTAAATATTTTGACAAAATTTTGGCATGAGCTTCACATATATAGGACATAGTTCCTTATAGAAACAGAAGTCACCAATAACAGTTTAATATCATCCCACATAATAAACATATATCATCATCACTATCCTTGTACATGCATGTCTTCATATAACTAACTATGTAAATGTCTTTGCCTGTTCATGCATCAATACATACAGCTGTCTAAAATCTACAAAATAAACTGTCTAACAATGTATACATATCCAGGATAGAATATAGAAAAAACTTAGCCTTATATCAAGGAACACTTGTCAAAGGTCGAAGTCAACATCTGGATTAAAATCACCAAAACCTGGATTAGGAGGAGGCCGATAGGTACTGGAAGCACCGGCATACTACACAAGGGGAGGAGTTTGAGTCAACAAAAGTGGATGAAATATCGCAGAACAGAAAGAAGGAGGAAAAGGACAATATACCCCGCCACCGCCCATCTGAGCCAACCGCGCCATCAAGGAAGCTACCTCTGCCTGGAAATGATCCCTCTCCATCTGGAACTGGTCCCTCTCCATCTGGTACCAATCCCTCGGGTCCCTCATAGCTGTAAACTCAGCCTGGGGCACGCATCCTCCGGCTCGATGCCACAAGTCAACCACCTCCTGGCCGACGGCGTACCCACCAACTACCCCATCGAACTAAGTAAAGGCACCCAAAGAATAAGCTCCGAAGTGTCCGATATAGCCAGTCCCAGGAGGAAGCAAGAACCCGGCATCCGACTGGCGTTCCTAATAGGAACTCCCTCCACTAAAGCTCCAAACATGTATTTCGGTGGATCTCCTATTGACCTGAACTTCCCATGAAACTGGCGCCAGTGTCGATCTCCTAAGTAAGACTCCTAAGAATTATCGCTGAGAAAGGAAGCCCTAGATAGGGACAATGGGACCAAGTACATCACCATCTCATAATGAACTGATCCAATGAAGGGCCGCCAAGTCAAGTCCCTTGCCACAATGAGCTCCAAGTTAGCCTGGATCATCACGAAGTCAGTAATCTCCGACCATTGGGCTATCCGATTTCGAGCCCACCTCAAAGCATGGGGATAAAGGTCATCCTTAATAATCCAAGACGATGGACTGGCAAGTACTCATAACTGCACAAGATAAGAAAGGGCTAGAAACTAGTCAGACTGCCCCAACGGGAGGAAGTCCGGACCCACATCGATCGAAGGAAGTAGCCAAAGGAGAAGGACCCCCAATCTAGCTTAGACAAAGGCCCAAGATCAGCTACTATGCTCACTAACTGAAAAGGCATGAGCAATTTGTTGTTGTTGCAGAAGCACTGAAGTTGATATACAAAACAAGTCTCTGCCTCATGATGTCTCGTCGGGCTGGTGGTAGGTCAACAGCAAAGGTACTATCATCTGACTAAACCAAGAGACAGGGAAGACAGAATGCTCAAAAGGAGGCAAATCTAGCAAAATACACGCGTTGGCTCTATTGATTAACTGTAAGGTGATCTGCCGACCAACAAAGGAAAGCCCTGTAATGATAGCCCAATCCAACAAAGTGGGTCCCAAAACCCACAAAATGGAAAGTCCCGGTCTCCCTGAACCATCTCTCAATCAAGGCTAGTACTAGATGTTTGTTTAGGCAATTAGCCTATAGTCCCATGAAGGCCCAGAACCCAATCTCTGCCATGAAAGCCCAATAAAATGGAGTTGCTCGCTGCATAGTACTGAAGACAAGACGAATAGCCCCTTTGAAAGATGTGTGTACCCATGGAGGAGGCAAGTGCTATCTTGAGTAGACGCTAGGATGATAGGCAAGGTCTCCCAGTGGTAGAATATCCGATATCTCTAGTTCACCAAGATCAGAATCCGTCTGTCTATGTCTAGAGGAGGCCCTCCCGTAACCGGTCACCTGATCACCAAGACCCGGTACCTCCTCCTCTACATCTATCTCCCCCTCAAAGGCCTGCTCAACTGAAGGAAAGGAGTCGACTGGAGGTCTACTCTCCCATCCGCTCTAGCTGGATGACACCTGTCCAGCAAATCGCTGACTACCCCTAGATCGACTGGCGCTACCAACAGAATTTGTTTGGGTCGCCTTACCGAAGCGGCCTCTCCTCTCGGAACCATCATCGCCCGTGTTTGCCATCTTGAAGATCAAGGTAAGAATATTGACATGAGGTAAGTATAACTCACAAAGGGAAAAGAGAGAAGAAGTAAGAAAAAGAAGGAAGGGAAAATAATTAAAAAAAAAAGGAAAGATTTCAAATGATAAGTCAAAATGAATTTCCTACACATTTTTATTTTAAAATTTCAGTTTCAAGTCAAAATGAATTTCCTACACATTTTGATTTTAAAATTCCAGCTTCAAGTCAAAATGAATTTCCTATACATTTTACCTTCAAAAGATTTTTAATCAAAATGAATTTCCTATACATTTTGCTTTTAAAAGATTTTCAATTTAAATTTTCTAAACATTTTGCTTGCAAATTGTAGGTAAAAACGAATTTCTACACATTTTGTCCAAAATTTCAAGATGATTTCTAATTTAAAATCGACTTTCAAAATTAAATCTTAAAATTTTCCAATCCAACCCAAGCTTTTACTCCAAAAGAGTTCTCTATTTCCTTAAACTTCTTCAAAAAGTCTTCTGCAATCAAGGCTTTCTAAAACTTCTTCCTTCAAAAAGTCTTCTTCAAAATTAATTCCTAAAATTTCTTAAGTTTTCAAATCTTCCAAAATTTCTATTCCATAGTTTTGCAAAGTCAAAATCCATTTTCAAATCTTCCAAATTATTTTCCTTAAAAGTTTTTATTCGAAATTTCATTTTCAAGAGTCTTTCTAAATATTTCTTCCAATAGTTTTAGGCTCCCTCGAGTTTTTCGGGGCCTTCTCGGCCAAAAAGGCTCCACCCTTAATTATTTTATATCTTTTTCCTTCAAAAAGATTTTATTTCAAAAAATTTTCCAACTCTTTTCTGAATTTTGAAAAATTTTAGCAGAATGGTTTTTACTATGCCCATGACAGTAGAACGAAACATAAATCATACACTTCACTACTTCACAATCACATAGCAACAACATCCGTGCACATTTTCCCAACTTTTAAATTTTCAAATGACATGTTTTCTTTTTCAAAAAACCAATGGATTCCAAACTTGCCACAAAATTTCTCAAAATCATTTCAAATATTTTCTAAAATATTTTCATAATTTTCTAAATATCGAACTCTAATAATTTTATGAATTTCTTAGATCTTCTTAATTTTCTCTATTTTTAAAGTATTTTTCTATTTTTCAGAAAATAAAAAATTCATCGAGTTTTCAAAAAATCATGAAACTTCATACAGTTGTTAAACACATTTTTCTGAGCCATATAAGATGAAAATCTAGCCAGAAAACTCAATACCCAAAGATGTACGGACAAACCCCTAATTGTTGCAAAAACCCCCTTCACATAATCATGCGAAATTGCTCTAACCAAATCAAACAAACATCAAAACATCAAAATAACATCACTAGAGCATTCAAAACATGTCAAAGCATCAATTTCAACTGTTTGCACGACTCAAACAAAATTCGATACATCAAAATCAACATAAAATCAAAAATCTTACCTCTTGGAATTCTCCGGAGAAATCTTCTTCTTTGGCAACTTTTCCGGTATCGGCAACTATTTTTGGTAACCCTCCGAAGTCCCCAAAGATCACCTTTTCAACATCCAAGCAATTTTCCTCGCACAAGCTTTTGTACTCTTAGAAAATCTCACAATCTTGCGAATGTTCGAACCAGAAATTTTTCTTATTTTGTTTCCAAGCCTGGTGCCACTAGCATTGGCGCCAAGGCACTTTAAGCCAGGCGCCACTACTAGTGGCGCCACCGTCAAATCTCTGGCAGTTTTGGCTTTTTTCTGCCAAAACTCGATTTTGTACACCCCCTTGGGCCAAATATCCATTTTCAAACTCTGATTTCCAAAAAATTTTCGAAGTTCGTCCCTCTGATTACCTCGCGGTCAACATGAGACTCTTACACTATCGTTTTCTGTCTTTGATAAGCAAAGACAAAAAAAGAGAGGTAGCTATAAGCATCCAATTTTTGCCCGCTTGGCAATCTCCGGTCTAATCAGACTCATATTCAAATTGACATAGACTTATTCAAGTTCAAATCAACTTTTCAAACTTAATCCAATCAATCGATTGCTTGGCATTGCTCAGTCCAATTTCGATCGGCACGTCTTCTTAGAGACAGTTAGTCCCCGTTTTAATCTCAAATTCAACTTCAAGTCCAATTCCAATTCCAATCAAATTCGGCATTCCTTTCAAGAAAGTTAATCCCTCAAGCGATAATACCATCCAATCTGGCACGTTTTTTGAGAAAACACTTTAGAACGGTCAGTCCCTTCAAACTCGTCAACCAGGACAAGACCCCAAGTCCCCGGGAGCCACCTTTGGAGCCTGCTAGCTAGCCAGTAAAGAAATGTACGTTAATCGACACGTCTTTCGAGAAAGTTAATTCCTTAGACGATAAGTCCACCTAGTAGGTTCCCAAGATCAGGTAGTCTCTGGAATGAACGCGAACTGTCAGAGTGGTAGAAATACTCGTAAACAGGTCAACAATAGGAATTGCCAACAAACCCCCTACATAACTTTTGAAAAGAACTTTAACAAAGAAGTTTGACATACTACATGATATGCAAGTGCAAGAATAAAACTTGATTTTGCAAATAGATTTGAAAAGGACTTGATTTGATTTGATTTGATTCGAAAGAAAGTTTTAGAAATAGAGATTTGAAAATAGATTTTGAAATTAGAAACTTGAAATTGATTAAGGAATTGGAAGTTTGAAAAAGATTGTGGAATTAGAGATTTAAAAAAAAAAGTTATGACCGTGCCCATGAGGGTGACCTACGTATCTCTTTTGAGGAATCAGGTCAGTCATAGTTTGGACAAGAGTCCGATAGAAGGTTTAATTTGAAAAAGATTTTGAGTCAGAATTTGGATTAGAAGATTAAGAGATTGACTTGGAAGATTTGAAAATATTGGTTTTGAAAAGCTTGGTTTTAGGAAACCTAGACTTAGGAAGATAAGACTTAGGAAAGACTTGAGGTTAGGAATGACTTAATTGAAAAGTTCGATTTACAAAACATGGAGAGTTGGAATATGGGAAAGATTGAATTTAGAAAATCTTAAAATTAGGAAAGTTTTCAAAATAGGAAAGTTTAAATTTAGTAAAGTTTTGTTTTAGGAAAATTGTAAATTAAGAAAGTTTAAAATAGAAAGGTTTTTAAAATTGGAAAGTTTTGAATTTAGAAAGTTTCAACTTAGGAAAGTTTTGAATTTAGAAAGGTTTGAAATTTGGAAAAGTTTAATTTTAATAAAAAGTTGATATTCAAAATATTCAAATTTGGAAAGTTAGGATTAAAAAGAATTTAGACTTTGGAAAGATTTAGATTTTGGAAAGATTTAGAATTTAGAAAGTTTAGAGTTTTGGAAAGGTTGAAATTTAACAAAGATTTAAATTAGAGATGTTTCAAGTTTAGGAAAGAGTTGACTTTGGAAGGATTTGATTTTAGAGAGTTTCAACTTAAAAAAGTTTCGAATTTTGAAAGTTTGGAGTTTTGGAAAGGTTTCGAATTTAGAAAGATTGAAAAGTTTGAAATTTGAAAAGTTTAGAATTAGGAAAGATTGAATTAAGAAAGATTTGATTTTTATTTCCAAAAAAGAGGTGATTTGATTTCGTTTCCAAAAAAGGAGGACTGGATCTACTTTCCTAAATAAGAGATTGGATTTGGCATGGAATTGGAAGGTGAAGTTTTGGAAACCCTAGATTTGGAAGTCTATGATTTGATGTACAAAATAGGTTTTGCAAATTGATGTTTTTGATGTAAAAAAAAAAGGAGGTTTTGGAATCCTAGGTTTTAAGGCAAGATTGAAAATCATATTTAGGAAAGAAAATTAGGGTTTTCTAATCATGGCTCTAAGCCTTGACTTGGACTCCATGGTAAAGAGTTTTTGGAAAGGAAGATTTTTTTGAAAGAGATCCTAGCAAAGAGTTTTTAGAAAGTAAACATGAAAAGAGTTTTGGAAAGGAGATTTTGGAAAGTAAAACTTTGAGAGAGTTTTTGGAAAGAAAGGTTTCGAAAAGAAAGCTTTTTAGGAAAGGGATTTCTGAAGAGAGTTTTTGGGAAAGAGACTTAAGGAGCGTTTTTAGAAAGTGAATTTTGAAGAGAGCTTTTTAAAAAGGAGTTGACACGGTGATTCTCCAATAGCCCAATCCTACACATGGACCGAGAATCCCCTTGTTTCAAGCATGCAAAGAAAGGGGGGGAAAGAGATGGGGGATTAAAATAGAGAAAACCCAAGTGGGTTGAAGAAAGAAGAGAGAGGGGGGAATGCGGAAAATTGAAGAGAAAGCCCACCTTGTATCTTCTTTAATTTGTGCGCCGTGCAGTCTTCGATCTTTGGTCTTCGGTCTTGATCTTCACCTTCAATCTTCAAGGATTGTCTTCAAGCTTTGGATGGCTGCTCTTCAAGTCTTCAGAGAGTGGTTGAATGCTAGTGTATGAGTGTATGGGGGAGTGTATGAGTGTATAGGAGGGTAGGGTTTGTGTATAGTGGCTAGGGTTTGGGAAAACCTAGGGAGGCTAGGGTTTTGGAGGTGCTCGAGCTCTGTATATCGAATTATATGATTTTTAGGTTGAATTTGCGGATCCTCTTCACGTTGAATGAGGCTCTGTATTTATAGAGGTTGGACAACACTGGCGTCTGTTGCAGTGGCGCCAGGCCAAATTATACACTGGCGCCACTACTAGTGGCGCCAGCCATTTAGGAAACAATTAAGGTCGGCAAGCAACGTATCTTTGACTAGATTTGGGCACCTGTACTAGTGACTACCATGTAAACTTTAGCCTGCCTTCACGAGGAGTGACTCCGGAAAGTCCGAGAATGATTTGAAGGAGCCGGGGATGACCCGGAAGGCAGGAAGGGAGCAAGAACACTTAAAATAGTGTCCTGGAGGTATTTGACTTGAAAAGTGAGGATAAGATGTGTCGGAAAGGTTGACCGAGCCTTTTGGGGCAAAACGGTCAACCAGACCGGAAAACTGCCGGGACAGACTCAAACTGTCCTGGAAGAAGACTTGGGATCTGGAAACATTATTTAGAATGTTCCCAGAGGTTACTGGTTTGATACCCAGAGCCGGCGTGGTCGGAAAAGGAGACCGGCCCACCAGGGGCAAAACGGTCATTTTGTACCGGGTTTGCCGGAACTGACTCGGAATGGTCCGGAAAGGTAAAGGAAGGTCAAGAACACTATAAAAAGTATTCTCGGGACATTACCGGTTTGATACCCAGAGCCGGTGTGGTCGAAAAAGGAGACCGGCCCTCTAGGGGCAAAACGGTCATTTTGTATTGGGTTGGCCGGAACTAACTTTGAATGATCCAAAAAGGTAAAGGAAGGTCGGGAACACTATAAAAAGTATTCTCGGGACATTACCGGTTTGATACCCAGAGCCGGTATGGTCGAAGAAGGAGACCGACCCTCCAAGGGCAAAACGGTCATTTTGTACCGGGTTGGGCGGAACTAACTCGGAATGATCTGAAAAGGTAAAGGAAGGTTGAGAACACTATAAAAATTATTCTCGGGACATTACCGGTTTGATACCCAGAGCCGGTGTGGTTCCCGGGGCGTTCGGATGCCTAGGGGCAAAATGGTCATCTTGACCGAAAAGTCTCGAAAAAGGCCCTAAGGGTAGTCTGGTCATTTTTCACCGAAGTGAGCTAACAAACATGGGTATTGACCTAGGTTTTGAGTGTTTCCGCCACTCTAACGGTGTGAGTATTTCCGCTACTCGGATGGGGTTGATGATTTGTGAGTATTTCCGTTATTCGGATGGGGTTGAGTATTTCCGCTACTCAGACGGGGTTGATGATTTGTGAGTATTTCCGCTACTCGGACGGGGTTGATGATTTGGGAGTATTTCCGCTACTCGGACGGGGTTGAGTATTTCCGCTACTCGGACGGGGTTGATGATTTGAGAGTATTTCCGCTACTCTAACGGTTTTGTGAGTATTTCCGCTACTCTAACGGGTCTGTGAGTATTTCCGCTACTCTAACGGGTCTGTGAGTATTTTTGCTACTCTAACTGTTCTGTGAGTATTTCCGCTACTCTAACAGTTCTGTGAGTATTTCCGCTACTCTAACGGTTGAGTGTTTCCGCTACTCGGACGGCTCTGTGAGTATTTCCGCTACTCTAACGGTTGTGTGAGTAGTTTTGCTACTCGGACCGTCTCAAGGAATAAACTGTCTCGAGAGAGGGATTGGAAAGGGGTCTTACCATCTCCGAAGAGACGTGCCTGGATTGGAACCGTCTCGAGGAATAAACTGTCTCGAGAGAGGGGTTGGAAAGGGGTCTTACCGTCTCCGAAGAGACGTGCCTAGATTGTGAGTGTTTCCGCCACTCTAACGGTTTTGTGAGTGTTTCCGCCACTCTAACGGTTTTGTGAGTAGTTTTGCTAGTCGGACCGTCTCGAGGAATAAACTGTCTCGAGAGAGGGATTGGACTTGGAATAAGAAAGGACAATGCCCCTAAGGGCATTTTGGTCATTTTGCCTCTATTTGGGCCTGACAGGCCCGCGAAGCGATGGAAAGACGAAATTTGGACCTAGAGAATTGGTTTCGATTGGAATATGCCCAAAATGACTTGAAAACAAGTTTGGACGGAGTGTAGACTGCCGAGTGGTAAAAAATGGGGTGCTTACAGTGTTTCTTCCGTTGTATTCTATTTGTGGGGTGTGGATTAAGGTGTCGTTCGTAGGTACAGTGACCTGTGCGATCACGCCCTACCTAATACAACATAATTAATGTCTAATTAGGATGGGGGTGTGACACTTCCCTAAAGCAACCCTAGTCACGGAAAAGCTAGAAACACCTTAGGATTGTGATTTTTTAAAACAAGTTTTGAAAAAGAAAAATTTTGATGCAAGTTTTGAAAACGGTTTTGATGCAGGTTTCGAAAACAAGTTTGAAAAAAAAAAATTGGAGGAATGCATGATCATGATATGCACAATGCAAGTTGGGGTCGTGAACATACAAGGTTAAAGGCTTCACCACATAATCAAGGGGGCCAAACCCACGTGGTCTCCGGTTAGACTAAAAGAAAGCCCTCGACATGGTGACCTTTAATAGCATAATCCTACACATGGACCGGAAAGTCCCTTATTTCAAGCATGCAAGAAAGGGGGGGGGGGTAGAAGATGGTGGATTAAAATTAAAGAAAACCCAAGTGAGTTCGGAGAGAGAAGAGAGAGGGGAGAATAGCGTAAACGTAAATAGAGAGCCTACTTTGTATCTTCTTTATTTGCTTTGTTATGCTTGCTTGCTTTACTCTGAACTTTGTTTTGCTTCGCGTCAGTCTTCAAGAGCTTGCCTTGATCTTCAAGGGCTTTGGAGTTGTAGCATTTCACGTCTTCAATGGCTTTGAAGGCTAGTATATGACTGTATAAGGGTGTATGTATGCTAGGGTTTAGTGTATGGTGGCAAGGGTTTGTATATAGAGGCTACGATTTGGAAAACCTAAAGGAAACTAGGGTTTGGAGAGGCTTCGAGCTCTATATATTGAAGAGGAGGGTTTTTGGATTGTGTTTACGGTCCCTTTTCATGTTGGAAGAGGATTTGTATTTATAGACAGAGGATTGACCTGGCGCCTGTTATAGTGGCGCCAGGCAAAATTTTCTTCTAGCGCCATTAAGAGTGGCTCCAGGCCAAATTTTGGCTTGACGCCACTGCTAGTGGTGCTAGCCACTTAGGAAAGTTTTAAGGTCAGCAAGCAACATATCTTCAGAAAATTTGTGTGCCTATACTACTAACTACCATGCAATTTTTAACCTGGCTTCAGTAGGAATGACTCCTGAAGGCTTGGGAATGATTTAAAGGGTCAGAAATGGTCCAGAAGGCCAGAAAGGGACAAGAACCCTTAGAATAGTGTCCTGGGGGTAGTAGACTTGAAGAATGATGTCAGGATGTGTTGGAAAGGTTGACCAGGCCATTAGGGGCAAAAATGGTCAATCAGACTGAAAAACTACCGGGATGGACTCGGAATATCCCGGAAGAAGACTCGAGGCTTGGAAATATTACCTAGAATATTCCAGGAGGTTACCGGTTTGATACCCATAGTCGGTGTGGTTAGAAGAGGCGACCGGCCCGCCAAGGGCAAAACAGTCATTTTGCATAAGGTTTGCCGGAGCTGACTTAGAATGATCAAGAAATGTATCGAAAGGCCGGGGATACTATTAAAAGCATCCCGGGAGGTTACCGGTTTGATACCTAGAGCTGATGTAGTTCGTGGAGCGCTCGGATGCCTAAAGGCTAAACGATTATTTTGACTAGTGGGTCTCGAAATTGGCCTGAAATGAACTGGAAGGCACCTAATTATGCCGGATTATCTTTGGGATGATCTTGGAAGGGTAAACTTACCGTTCTGAGGACTTAGGTACTTTTTCAAGAAACGTGCCAAAAAATGGCCCTAGGGGCAGTTTGGTTATTTTTCACTAGAGTAGGCTAACAGGCACTGGTGTTGACCTGGGTTTTGAGTGTTTCTGCCACTCTGACAGCGGTCTCGTGACACAAGGGTTTGTTGGTTATTTTTAGAGTATTTTTATTACTCTAACGGGTCGCGATCATTCCAAGAACTGCCTATCTCGAGAAGCTGCTAGGTAGACTTATCACCTAAGGGATCAACTTTCTCGGAAGGCGTGACAAAACGGACCTTTCTTCATTGGCCGGCTAGCAGGAGCCAAAGGTGGACCGTTCTACCATCTTGGGGACTTGGGGTCTTGTCCCAGTTGACGGGTTTGAAGGGACTTACTGTTTCGAAGAGTTGTCTCATAAATGTGCCGGATAGGATGGACTTACAACTGTCGCGCCCAGATTTTTCGCACTCGAGGAATACTCACACAAGTGGGAAAAACACTGTACTCTCTCGTTAGAACTCACCCTCCTAAAAGAATGAGTGCGACTAGGTTTGAATTGAAAAATTGGTTTGAATAAAGGGCTTTTGAAAAAGATTCGGAGTCGCCACCTAACTTGATTAAGGTGAGTTAGGTCACCTAAAAACTGAGAATAATCCGAACACTACACTTAGGGTTTTTGAAAAAAAAGGTTTTGAAAATATGTCCTCAATAAAGGGTTTTTAAGAAAACAGGTTGTTTGGCAACCTTTGGAAAACATTTAGCTCTTTTTGAAAAATAACTCCTTTTTGGTCTTTGAAAATAGTGATTTTAAGTTCGGAGGTTGGTTACGTGTAGGGAAGACGCACTAAGCCATCACCCTACCCCACCCTTTCGGTACCTACACGTCAATCTACCTTGGATTCACCTATGAGAATCTTCAACTAACTATTGGCCAATCCTATCCAATTTGAAAAACAATGCTTGAAAAGAAACTAACATGATGCATGATATGCAATTGCAAGTTAAGAGAATTGAAAAATAGATTTGAAAGAGATTGATTTGAAATTGATTTGATTTGAAAATAGATTTGCAGAGATGGAATTGAAATTGGAAAGTTTGAAAATTTGAAAGTAGAAATTTGAAAATAGAAATTTTGAAATTGAAATTTTGAAAATAGATTGGAATTTGAGATTTGAAAAAAGTGAGACCGCACCCATGAGGGTGGAATTGAAAGTTTGAAAAGCGTTGTGACCACACCTATGAAGGTTGCCTACGTATCCTTTTGGAGGAATCAGGTCAGTCATAGTTCGGACCGGAGTCCGATTGAAAATAGAAGAGTTGATTTGAAAAGAGATTGAATTGGAAATTGAATTGGATTTGAAATTAGAAGAGGAGATTGGAAATTGAAATTGAGAAGATTGGACTTGCTTTGGAAAGATTGATTTTGGAAAGACTTGGTTTTGGGAAACCTAGACTTAGGAAAGAGACTTTAGGAAAGATTTGACTCGACTTGGAAGGTTTAGAAAAAATTAGATTTAGGAAATGTTCAAATTAGAAAAGTTCCAAATTAGGAAAGCTTTGAATTAGGAAAGTTTAATTTTTTGGAAAGTTTCAACTTAGGAAAGTTTTGGATTAAGAAAGTTTCAACTTAGGAAAGTTTTGAATTAAGAAAGTTTCGAATTTAGAAAGTTTTCGAAATAGAAAGGGTTTTCAAATCAGGAAAGTTCCCAAATTAGGAAAGTTTTGAAATAGGGAAGTTTTGAAAATTGGAAAGTTTAGAATTTGGAAAGTTTTAAAAATTGGAAAGTTTGGAAAACAAGGAAGTTTTGAAAATAAGAAAGTTTTGGATTTGGAACGTTTTGAAAATAGAAAAAGTTTAGTTTAAGAAAAGTTTAGAATTTGAAAAGATTTGAAGTTTAGGAAGTTTAAAATTTAGAAAGTTTTAGAGTTTGAGTTTTAGAAAATCTGAACTTAAGAAAGTTTTGAATTTAGAAAGCTTAGAATTTTAGAAAGATTTGACATTTAGAAAGTTTAAAATTTTGAAAGTTTTAGAGTTTTTTAGAAAATCTTGAAATTAAGAAAGGTTTGAATTTAGGAAAGGTTTAAAAACTTAGGTTTCAAAAGTTAAGATTTGAAAAGAGGGTAGAATTAGGAAATATTTGGAAGTTGAGTTTTAAAATTTCGGAAAGATTTTTATGTTTAAGTTTTGGAAACTTAAGATTTAGGAAATGAGAAGATTAAAAAGGATTCGATTTAGGAAAGATATAGATTTTGAAATTTAATAAAATGTTTAAAGTTTAGGTTTAGGAAAGTTATGGTTTAGGAAGGAATTGAATTAAGAAAGGTTTGGATTAGGAAGGGATTGGATTTTGTTTCTAAAACAGAAAGGTTGGATTTTGTTTACAAAAACGGAGGACGGGATCTAGTTTCCTAAACGGGGAGATTTGATTTGGTTTCCTAAAGGGAAAATAGGATTTGGCAAAGAGTTGGAAAGGGAGATTCTAGAAACCCTAGTTTTGAAAGTGTAGAATTCTAACATAGAAAAGAGGTTTTGGAAATATGTATAATTTGAATGTGAAAACAAGAGGTTTTGGAAACCTAGGTTTGGGGCAAAGTTTGAAAATCATGTTTTTGGAAATAAAATTAGGGTTTCCTAATGGTGGGTTCTAGGGCTTGACTTGGGCACTAAGGAAAGAGTTTTTGGAAAATGCGTTTTTGGAAACGAAGATTTTCTAGAAGGGAATCCTAGGGAGGAGTTTTTAGAAAGTGAATTTGAAGATAGAGTTTTTGGAAAAAGATTTTAAAGAGAAGGAGCTTTTGGAAAGCATGTTTTTGGAAATGTAGATTTTAGAAAGAAAATCCTATAGGGGAATTTCTTGAAGGAAGATTTTGGGAAGAGAGTTTTTTAGAAAGATTTTTGGAGAGAATTTTCTTAGGAAAGAGACCTAGGGAACGTTTTTGGAAAGTGGACTTTGGGAAGAGGATTTTGGAAAGGAGTTGAAAAAGGGAGTTTTGAAAAATAGATTTTGGAAAGAGTTTTTAGAAAACACTTTTGGAGAGGAGAGTTTTAGGAAAGCATGTTGAAAAAGAGATTTTTAGGAAGAAAGACTTATTGAAAAAAGAGTTTTTAGAAGGTGTAAAAACATCTCACTTTCCTAAAGCAATTCTAACCATAAGAGGGCTAGAACCACTTTAGGAAAGCGGTTTTGAAAACAACAAGATTTGAAAATATGGACCGTATTGGTCACTTTAAATGTAACACTTTCCTAAAGCAATCCTAGCCATGGAAAAGCTAGAATCACCCTAGGATTGTGATTTTGAAAACATGTTTTGAAAAAGCAATTTTGAAGACAACTTTGAAAACGATTTTTGGAAGAAACAAGATCATGATATGCACAATGCAATTTGGGGTCGTGAACATACAAGGCTAAGGCTTCACCACATCATCAAAGGGGCCGAACCCACATGGTCTCCGGTTAGACTAAAAGAAAGCTCCCAACACGGTGACTCTCCAATAGTCCAATCCTACACATGGACCGGGAATCCCCTTGTTTCAAGCATGCAAAGAAAGGGGGGAAAGAGATGGGGGATTAAAATAGAGAAAACCCAAGTGGGTTGGAGAGAGAAGAGAGAGGGGGAAGTGCGGAAATTTAAATATGGAGCCTACCGTATGTCTTGTTTATTTTGCGCGCCTTGCTTTCTTCGGTCTTCGGTCTTCGTCTTGATCTTCACCTCCAGTCTTAAAGAGTTGTCTTCAAGCTTCAAACTTTAGATTTCAACTCTTCAAGTCTTCGAAGGAGGGTTGAAGGTTAGTGTATGAGTGTATGGGGGTGTGTATGAGTGTATAGGAGGCTAGGGTTTAGTGTATGGTGGCTAGGGTTTGGAAAACCTAAGGAGGCTAGGGCTTAGGAGGTGCTCGAGCTCTGTATATCGAATTATATGATTTTTAGGTTGAATTTGCGGATCCTCTTCACGTTGAATGAGGCTCTGTATTTATAGAGGTTGGACAACACTGGCGTCTGTTGCAGTGGCGCCAGGCCAAATTATACACTGGCGCCAGTAGGAGTGGCACCAGGCCATTTTTTGGCTTGGCACCACTACTAGTGGCGCCAACCATTTAGGAAATGTTTAAGGTCGGCAAGCAACGTATCTTTGACTAAATTTGGGCGCTTGTACTAGTGACTACCATGCAATTTTTAGCCTGGCTTCACTAGGAGTGACTCCGGAAAGTTCGGGAATGATTTGAAGGAGCTAGGAATAACCCAGAAGGCCGAAAAGGAGCAGGAACATTTAAAATAGTGTCCTGGAGGTATTTGACTTGAAAAGTGAGGATAAGATGTGTCGGAAAGGTTGACCGGGCCTTTAGGAGCAAAACGGTCAATCGGACCGGGAAACTGCCGGGACAGACTTGGACTGTCCCGAAAGAAGACTTGGGATTTGAAAACATTATTTAGAATGTTCCCAAAGGTTTCCGATTTGATACCCAGAGCCGGTGTGGTCGGAAAAGGTGACCGGCCGACCAGGGACAAAATGGTCATTTTGTACCGGGTTTGCCGGAACTGACTCGGAATGTTCCGGAAAGGTAGAGGAAGGTTGAGAATACTATAAAAATTATTCTTGAGAAATTACCAGTTTGATATCCAGAGCCGGTGTGGTTGAAAAAGGAGACCGGCCCACCAAGGGCAAAACGGTCATGTAGCTTCCAGTGGGCCCTACGGGCCCAAGAAGCGACTGGTGGACTAAATTCAAGTTTAAAAGGCGGGCTTAGAGTTTAAATATGCATGTGATGTGTGAACGTGAGCTTGGTCAGTTCGAAGACTGCCGAGCGGGCAAAAATGTGGTGCTTACAACCACCTCGAGGAATTAACTTTTTCAAAAGGCGTGCCGAATTTAATTGGAATTAGAATTGGACTCGAAATTGGATTTGAGATTAAAATGGGGACTTATCGTCTTCGAAAAGACATGCCCACTGAATTGGACCGAAGAATGCCCCAAGGGCACTTTTGTCGTTTTGCATCTATTTGGGCCCAATGGGCTCGCAAAGCGATCGATTGACTGGATTAGGTTTGAAAAGTTGATTTGACTCGAAATATGTCCGTATTGACTTGAATTAAAGTCTGGATAGACCGGAGACTGTCGAATGGCCAAAATGAAGTGCTTACAGTTGCCCCTCTTTTCTGTCTTTGTTTGTCAAAGACAAAAAATGATAGAGTAAGAGTCCCATGTTGACCATGAGGCGGCCGGAGGAACAGACTTTGGAAATTTTTAAAAACGGGAGTTTGGAAATGGATATGGGGCCCAAAAGGCCTTTAAAATTGATTTTTGGGGGGAAAAAGGGCAAAACTGGCCAGAATTGGAATCTGGTGCCACTAACAGTGGCGCCAATAACCAGGCTTGGGATCAAAACAAGAAAAATTTCTAGTTCGAACACTTGCAGGATTGTGAAATTTTCTAAGAGTGTGGAATCTTTTGCATTGAGAACGACTTAGACATTGAAGAAGCGCTTCTCAAGGACCACAAGGGATTGACAGAAGTAAACACCGTCGTCGGAAAAGTAGCCGGAAGAGACGATTTCGCCTGAGAAATCTAACAAGTGAGTTTTAATGTATGGAATTCTGTTTGAGTTATGTGAATAGTGAAAATTGATGTTTTGATATGTTTTGAACACGGTGGTGAAGTTATTTTTGCATTTTGATGTTTGTTTGGTTGAATGTGAGTGATTTTGCATGATTATGTGAAGAGGGTTTCTGTAGGAATTCGGGGTTTATCCCTACAGCTTTGGGTGTTGAGTTTTTTGGCTATATTTTTATACTATGGGCCTTAGAAAAATGTGTTTAACAGCCGTGTGAAGTTTCGTGATTTTTTGAAAACTCAGCGAATTTTTTATTGTTTGATAAATAGAAAAATACTTGAAATATTAAGAAAAGTCAAGAAATTGATTAAATTATTAGAGTTTAAAATTTAGAAAAATTTGGAAATATTTTAGGAAACATTTGAAATGATTTTAAGAAATTTTAGGACAACTTTGAAAACTATTGATTTATTAAAAAATAAAACAAGTTTTTTGAAAATTCTAAAAATTTGAAAAGTGTGCGTGGGTGTTGATGTTATGTGATTGTAACGTTGTGCGGTGCATGGTTTGTATTTTTTGTTGATGTTGTGGGTGTTGTAGGGACCACTTTTAAACAAAACTCCACTGAAATTTTTAGAAAACCAAAAGAGGGTTGGGAAAATCTTGGAATAAAATATTTTTGACGGGAAAAGATATAAAACCTTTGAGGATGGGGTCTTTCTGGCAGAGAAGACCCCGAAAAACTCGGAGACCTAAAAAACTACTGGAAGAAAAATGTTTAGGAAGATTTTTTCAAAATGGAAATTTGGAAGAAGAACACATTTTGGAAAATTTGAAAACGGATTTTGACTTTGGAAAACTCGGGACCTTGATAAGAATTTTGAAAAATTGAAAATTTGATAATTGAGTTTGGAGAAAACTTGTTGGGGGAAGAAGTTTTAGAAAACCTTGGTTGGAATAAAAAAAGCTTGGGATGGATTTTGATAGGAAAATCTTGAAATTTTGATTTAAAAACCATTTGAAATTTTCGGACGAAACGTGTAGAAAATTCGTTTTGACCTAACTTTTGAAGAAAAATGTTTAGACAATTCATTTTGACTTAAAATTGGAAAATCAAAATATGTAGGAAATTCATTTTGACTTGGAATTGGAATTTTAAAATAAAAATGTGTAGGAAATTCATTTTGACTTGAAACTTGATTTCTTGAGAAAAGGTTTTTTTGGAAATCTTGAAGTTTGTTTGGGATAGAAATCTTTTTGACAAAAGAAAAAGGGTTTGAGATAGATTGGGAATTTGATTTCGAAAAGAACTTCAAGACTTGATTTTAAAGTAACTTTTGGAAGGAAATATTAAGAAAATTTGGAATTGATCTTTAAGGATGAATTTTTTGAAGAAATGGTTAGGAAAACCCTTTTGAGAGTTGATTTTTGAAAATAAAATTTTGAAGGAAAAACTTAAGAAGAAAATCCCTTTGAATTGAGTGGACTCTATTGAGACTAATTTTTTTATTTATATTTGATCTTTGGTTGACATTATTATTTTTCTGTTTTTTCCCTTTTCTTATCTTCCTCTCTTGTCTTTTGAACTGCATATACCGTGCATTAATAACTCTTACCTTAACTTACCTTTCAGGATGGCAGGCGTAGGCGATGACAGTGCTGAGAGGAGATGCCACTTCGGGAAGGCGGTTCGGACAGATTCTATTAGTAGCTCCAATCATTCCAGGGGTAGTCACAAATCAGCTAGCAGGGCATTCTCTAACCAGAATGGAAGGGGGAGTAAGCCTCTGTCGACCCCTTCCCTACTGTCGAGTTTTCAAGGAGGAAATAAATGTCGTGGACGAGGCACTAGACGTTGGGAATCGCTGAGCTGGCAAAAAGGTGGTGCTCCCAGCTACTCCATTTTTTCTATCTTGAACGATATTTCGTTTGTCAAAACGTTGCCTCTTTGGGGAAATCCATAGTTGACGCATAATACTTCCTAAACTAACACTCCGTTTGGCAAAACGCTATTCCTCTGGGGAAAAGTCCAAGGCTAATGTCTGATACTTCTTGAACCGACACTCCATCTGGCTAAACACTGCTTCTCTGGGGGGAAGTCCAAGGTTTGATTGGGGAGGTTGAGGGTGGGCCATTGCACCATTCTTTGTTTCTTGTTGGCCATGGAAATTTGAGCTTTCTAAGGTGTGTGCCAGTGTTGGAGATGTCTGAGGGGTGACTTTAGCCCCTTTTTTCATTTTACCTCGTTCCCTGTTTCTTGTGTAAGAGAGAGAGAAAGACATAGAGTTAGTTTTTATACAACAACAGTTTACTTATGACAATTCTAAAAATGCATAGGTAAACGGGGTGAATGCATATTATATATTTTATTTTATTTTATTTTTTTATCTTTATTTTTTATGAATGCACATGGAATTAGATGTATGACTTATTTTGCATGTCTTACTTTTTTATATATATTTTTATGAATGCACAGGTTCATATTTAATGCATGTTATACTTTTTGGATGAATGTATATACAAGAATGGAATTGAATGCATGCCATGCTTTTGATGAATGCATGAATGGATATAACCTACACAGAAATTTAAATGGATGTACAGGTTATACGTGTCGTGGATGCATTAGTACTACATGTATATAAGCTATTTATAAAGAATGTCCCAGGATTGCCCTAGGGCCCATACACTCAGGATTCTGCCCCATTCAATTTTGTCTCATTCTTATTGGGGTGTGAAAGCATTTGCACCATTCTCCAGGGATCCTGACTTTTTCGTTTGCTATCCTATCCCTACTTTCTACAGGGTTGCTGTTTGGGGTTTTTTTGACTTCACTTGGTTTTCTCGCTCAGATTTTCAAAATGCCACCATGGCTAGAGCGACAACTCGCATGCCCTTTGTAGAGCGATAAACAGCTAAGCCCTCAATCCGAGAAGACTTCTTTTAGGACCGTAATGTAGGCTAGGTTTAGGGGTTGTAAGAAATAATGGAATATTTAGGCTCAAAGATCTTCTTTTAGTGGGTTATTTAAACTAAAACCATCTGAGCACACCTTAAAGCATGAGATTACCCTTGGGTTTCCAATTCTCCTTTCTCATCCTACTTGTCTTGGTATTGTTCAGGTTTATTTGGACTAAGCAATTTTCTTTGATTAGAGAGGACTTTAATTTAGACTGTAACGTGGGCTAGGTTAAGGGATTTATGAATGAAAAGCATACGTACGCTCAAATTTGATGTTACTTCTAGTAGGGTTTAGCTCCACACCATCCTTGGTTAGTCTTCCAGCGGGGTTTCGTTCCTTGATATCTTCTTCTAACTTCAGCAACACGTCTGACTCATTTAGATCAAGCAATCTTTTTTTCAATCGGAGAGGACTTTAACAGGGTCGTAATGTAGGCCACGGTTTTGGGTTCTTACAAAAAATGTTAAAGGCTCGAACCTATTGCTTCTATTGGGCTTCTTTGTCACCTAGGATTACCTTTGAATAACTGTATATTCTTCAAGGAGTTCACCTTTCTTATAGTTTGATCTTTGACCTTATAACGGAGTTGCCCTATTTTTTTTTTACTTGCCTTGTGGTAGCTTTTTCTTTTTGCTTTTTTGTTTCTTCCCTTTCTTTTTGTTTTTTGTGAGATGAACATTTTCACAACTTCTTTCTCTCAGATCTTTTCCTTAACATTTCAATTCAACCTATTATGGGCGGTGATCCCTAGATTGGGGTTTTTTTCTAGAGAAAAAGGTAACTAGCTCAACAGGTTTGATAAGGGATGCTTTTAACTGTATGGGAAATGAAATGAGAGTCTTTCTTCGTTTTGAACAAGATTGCTTGATCCATAGAGCCTTCACGTTACTTCAACTTGATGGTCGATGACATTTTCTACCAGATCTTCTGCTGCCTGTCTGCCTTAGTGTGGGAGGATGGTTTTGGATTGGGGTTGGCAAAAAAAATAATTCTTCCGCTTGCGACGAGGCACTAGTGGGTTAAGTAAAAGGGATATTTTTGTGTATGGTAGCAGAATTGAGGGCCTCTAATCATTTCAAATTGAATTGCTTAGTCCATAAAGCCTTTGTGCAAAATTCAAACAATATTCCTAGGGATGATGTGTTTCGGCCAGTGAATCCCCTACATATTCTATCAAATCAACTATTTTGTGCTTACCCCAATGTGGGGGATGGTTCTTCGTTTGGGGATATCTGAATAAAAATCACTTACGGCTCTAGTGAGCTGAGCAAAGGGTAGTGTTTATCTAGGATAAATTGAACCGTGGCTTCTCATCATTTTGAGGACTCGGCTGCCCATCGTTTAGCCAAGATATCATTTGAGTGTCGCCTCTATAATAAAATCCGTACATCTTTGTTGAAACTGTCTTCCTTCTATCTCTCACTCTCTCTTTGTCTCTCGAAGGTTTTAAACCCCTTTTAAATGGGTTGCCTATGCTATCCCTTCCTTCAAGTTGAGTCATTTACCAAATGGGAAAAAATCCCTAAACGCAATAATCATCCACAAGAGTATGAGACAAAGGGGATAAATTAAGAACTGCCTATTTTCATTTAGAAACATAATTACATGGCATGCAGTGTTTATTTAAGGAAGATAGGAGAGAACTAGATAGACGAAAAGAAAATAAATGAATTTTATGAAAACCTCCCTTTTCTAGTGGACCTCTTAGTGAGAACCCCTAATAACGTTTTGGGACTACGCCAACCTCATTGGTGTTTCATTCATTAGGTGTATCAACGGAGGGTGAGTTCACGACATCTGATATGCATTTGAAAGTTAAAGGATTATGTTGCTACAATACACGAGTCTGACAAGACTTCACAAATGGTGAAGTGCTCCTCTACTTGAAGTCTTCCTCTGCATGGATGGTGATTGTCACGGCATGGCGTAGAGGTAACGTCTTATAAATGGATGGTTGGTTCTTCTTGGTCTTTGATGTAGGTTCAGCCTTTTCAAACAACTAGGCTCATCCCTCCATGAGTTTGAATCAGGTGGGATTCTAGAGGGATTCCATGAATTTGGTTGTGCTCTTTGACCTAGAAAAAGAAAAAGAAAAACAAAATGCAGTCAGCATCTGGAGTTGGAGGTTCTATGCAATGCATGCCCTATGAAAATCCCTTCTTTGAGGGAATCTAGGCATGATGCTAAGTCCGTTTTGCAGGCGGGGTTTTGCCCCTTATGCAATGCAATACCTCTTCAGCATGGGCCAGTTGATATTTCTTTGCTTGGTCAATCCTGCCTCTAGGGACTGAGAGAGATTTGTGCCTCTCTCAAGATATGGTTCTACGCATGCCATGAATCCTTAGGGTTGAGGAACCCTTAGGAGTTTTGGTAGGTTCGAGTAACATGAGATCGGAATGCTCCTTTCTTTTCACGGTTGATTGAATGCATGAGAATGAAATGACTTGAGTTTCTTGGAACTCTTGTCTCAGAATGGATATAGATGCATGAGCATAATAGAAATGAATGTGTGAGTAGTATGATAATAATAAATGAATGGTTTCGAAAAACCCCCTTCTTGTCTTACTTCTATCTTCAGTTCTCTTAGTACTTGGAGATGAGGAGGGGGAGGATAAAAGACAAGAAACAAAAGAGAAGTCAATGCCTTGATTTGAAAATTTTTATGCAATGCATGTCCTAGGGGTGCCCCAATTTGAGAGGGAGACTAATCATGATGAATTTGGCTCACTTCTTAGAGATAGGGAGTTTGCCCCTGTATGCAAATACATTATCATTAAGTGGGAACATTCATTCATTCGTACGTTCATCCATCCATTCATTCACAAAAAATAAAGAAGTACATTTAACTTTGGATTTAAGATTCAAAAGAGTTGAAATACATTTTAATAGGGGGGGGGGGAACATTTTCCTTTGGACTTCCATCTATCTACTTTTACATTAGAAATCCTAAACTACTCTTAAGTCTTCGGGTTCGCCTTCTTTAGATTTGATGTCGAGGAGGTCACTGAGAGACCTTGTTGATTGATTGCCCTTTGTCTTCTTGGCAACCCTATCTTCGTGAGCGTAGAGGGATTGGTGCCCCTCTTATGGAATGATTTGAAATGCATACAATGATTCCTTATGGTTACTTGGGAATCCTTAGGGTTTTGGTAGGTTTAATGCAATGGAGAGTGAACTAGGTGTCACTCTTAGTGGGTTGATCAGATGCATGGAGATGCAGTGACTTGAGTTACTTTGGAACTCTTGTCTTGACATGGAATAGGAATGCATGAATATGGATGCATAGAGTAAAGTGGGAGAGAATGCAATTGTAAAATAAATATACATGTATGAACAGTTAGATAGGCATTATGACAATAAGAATACAAGCATTATAACAATAGGAGTAGATAAATTTAAGGGAAAGTAAATTAGTTGCCCTTTCCTCCATGGGTTTTGAAAATGGTGTGTGTGTCCTAAATTCGGCAAAGGTTCGACTATGCATGGTGTTTATATGCGCATAAGGTTAAGGGTTTACTAATGCGTCCTAAAAAGGCTTGGTTCCCAGATCCTCAAACCTAAGCCTACTCTCCGAGGTGGTGCCATTATTGGTTAGTGATCCGAGTGGGGGAACCATCAAGAAACCGTAGGCGAAGAAACTAACATAACATCTTGCCCACAACCAATATACCGTTCCCCCTTTCTAACTAGAAGGGACATATCAGGGTAAAGAATGCAAGTATGCAGAATACAGGTGCACGTGCAATGTGTATGATTTTTGAAAGCGGAGGAAAGAGCCTAATAACTCCCATCCATCCTGTTTATCACATTCATTTATGTATAGCAGTTAGTATGACATAAAACCATAATGCAAACAAAAGCCCACCTATAAACAAAGATGCAAAAGTTAGTATGTCGATGACAAACTTAATGCAAGATAATATTAATGGAGTTAAATGCATGTTTTTTAAAACAACTTCGAAAATTTGATTTTGGAAATTTTAGAGTGGATGGGATTGAACAAATTAATCGAAGACTCTACATGGGTGAAGGGTGAAAAGAAATGACGATGGCCTAACCCTCTAAGTCTCCTCAGTGGAGTCGCCAACTGTCGCGCCTCGATTTTTCACACCCGAAAAAGACAAGTGAAAAAAACACAATGCTCTCTGATTAAAACTCATCCTCCTAGAAGGACGAATGAGACTAGGTTTGAATTGAAAATTGATTTCAACAAAGACTTTGGAAAAAGTTTGGAGTCGCCACCTAACTTGATTGAGGTAAGTTAGGTCACCTAAAACTAAGGACAATCCGATGATTACACTTAGGGTTTCGTTTTGGAAAAGGCTTTGAAAATACTTCCTCAAGAGAGGATTTTTAGAAAATAAGTTGTTTGAAAACCTTTGAAAATATTTAAGCCCTTTTTGAAAATAACTATATTTGGTCTTTCGAAAACAGTAATCCTAAGTCTGGAGGTTGGTTACGTGTAGGGAAGACGCACTAAGCCATCACCTTACCCCGCCTTTGCGGTACCTACATTTGTATTCACTATAGATTCACTCATTAGAGTCTTTGATTAATATATGTCCAATACTATCCACTTTTGAAAAGAACTTTGAAAAAAAAGTTTGACATGATGCATGATATGTAAGTGCAAGAATAAAACTTGATTTTTGAAATAGATTTGAAAAGAACTTGATTTGATTTGAAAGAAATTTTTAGAAATAGAGATTTGAAAATAGATTTTGAAATTAGAAACTTGAAATTGATTAAGGAATTGGAAGTTTGAAAAAGATTGTGGAATTAGAGATTTAAAAAAAACAGTTATGACCGCACCCATGAGGGTTGCCTATGTATCCTTTTTAAGGAATCAGGTCAGCCGTAGTTCGGAGAAGAGTCCGATAGAAGGTTTAATTTTGAAAGAGAGTTTGAGTCAGATTTAGGATTACAAGATTAAGAGATTGAATTGGAAGATTTGAAAAGATTGGTTTTGGAAAGCTTGGTTTTAGGAAACCTAGACATAGGAAGATAAGACTTAGGAAAGACTTGAGGTTAAGAAGGACTTGAATGGAAAGTTCGATTTAGAAAACATGGAGAGTTGGAATCTGGGAAAGATTGAATTTAGAAAATCTTAAAATTAGGGAAGTTTTCAAAATAGAAAAGTTTTGATTTAAGAAAGTTTCATTTTAAGGAAAGTTATGAATTAAGAAAGTTTAAAAAAGAAATGGTTTTTGAAAGGTTGGAATTTAAGAAAGATTTGAATTACGGAAGTTTCATGTTTAGGAAATAGTTGACTTTGGAAGGATTTGAATTTAGAGAGTTTCAACTTAAGAAAGTTTCGAATTTTAAAAGTTTAGAATTTTGGAAAGGTTTCGAATTTAGAAAAATTGAAAAGTTTGAAATTTGAAAAGTTGAAAATTGGAAAGGTTTAACATTAAGAAAGTTTAGAATTAGGAAAGATTGAATTAAGAAAGATTTGATTTTTATTTCCAAAAAAGAGGTGATTTGATTTCGTTTCCAAAAGCGGAGGACTGGATCTAGTTTCCTAAATGAGAGATTGGATTTGGCATGGAATTGGAAGGTGAAGTTTTGGAAACCCTAGATTTGGAAGTCTATGATTTGATGTAGAAAATATGTTTTGAAAATTGATGTTTTTGATGTAAAAAAAAAGGAGGTTTTTGAAACCTAGGTTTTAAGGTAAGATTGAAAATAATGTTTTAGGAAAGAAAATTAGAGTTTCCTAATCATGGCTCTGGGGCTTGACTTATACTTCTTGGTAAAGAGTTTTTAGAAAGTAAAACTTTTTGGAAAGGAAGATTTTTTGAAAGAGATCCTAGCAAAGAGTTTTTAGAAAGTAAAACTTTGAGGGAGTTTTTGGAAAGAGAGGTTTTTAAAAGAAAGTTGTTTAAGAAAAGGATTTCTGAAGAGCGTTTTTGGGAAAGAGACTTAAGGAGTGTTTTTAGAAAGTGAATTTTGAAGAGTGCTTTTTGGAAAGGAGTTTAAAAAGAAATTTTGAAAAATAGATTTTAGGAAAAGAGGTTTTTAGAAAGTTAGTTTGAAAAAAAGATTTTGGAGAGGATTTGAATGTTGACTTTTGCAAGCATCTAAAAATATCTCACTTCCTAAAATGACTTTAACCATAAGAAGATTAGAACTATTCTAGGATTGTAGTTTTGAAAACAACAAGGATTTGAAAATATGGACCACGAAAGTCACTTTGAATGTAACACTTTCCTAAAGCAACCCTAGCCATGAAAAAGCTAGAAACACCTTAGGATTGTGATTTTTGAAAACAAGTTTTGAAGAAGAAAATTTTAATGCAAGTTTTGAAAACGGTTGTGATGCAGGTTTCGAGAAATAGTTTGAAAACAAATTTTGGAAGAATGCATGATCATGATATGCACAATGCAAGTTGGGCTCGTGAACATAAAAAGGCTTCACCACATAATCAAAGAGCCAAACCCATGTGGTCTCCAGTTAGACTAATAGAAAGCCCTCGACACCATGACCTTCAATAGCCTAATCCTACACATGGACCGGGAAGTCCCTTGTTTCAAGCATACAAGAAAGGGGGGGGGGGGGGGGGGGGGGGGGAAGGTAGAAGATGGGTGATTAAAATAGAAGAAAATCTAAGTGGGGTTCGGAGAGAGAAGAGAGAGTGGGGAATTGTGTAAACGTAAATAAAGAGCCTACCTTGTATTTTCTTTATTTTCTTTGTTTTGCTTGTTTGCTTTAGTCCAAACTTTGCTTTGCTTTGCGTCGGTCTTCAAGAGCTTGTCTTGATCTTCGGGAGCTTTGGAGTTGCAACACTTCACGTCTTCAATGGAGGCTTTGGAGGCTAATATATGAGTGTATAGTGGTGTATGTATGCTAGGGTTTAGTGTATGGTGTCTGGGGTTTGTATATGGAGGCTAGGGCTTGGAAAACTTAAGGGGAACTAGGGTTTGGAGAGGTTTCGAGCTTCGTATATTGAAGAGGATAGTTTTTGGACTGTGTTTGCAAACCCTTTTCATGTTGGAGTAGGCTCTATATTTATAAACAGGGGATTGACCTGGCACCTGTTGTAGTGGCGTAAGGCAAAATTTTCTTCTGGCACCACTAGGAGTAGCGCCAGCCACTTAGGAAAGTTTTAAGGTCGGCAAGCAACATATCTTCAGAAGAATTGGGTGCCTATACTAGTGACAACCATACAGTTTTTAACCTGGCTTCACTAGGAGTGACTTCGAAAGGCCCGAGAATGATTTAAAGGGCCGGGAATGGCCCAGAAGGCCGAAAAGAGACAGGAACCTTTAGAATAGTGTCCTAGGGGTAGTAGACTTCAAGAATGATATCAGGATGTGTTGGAAAGGTTGACCGGGCCATTAGGGGCAAAACTGTTAATCGGATTGGAAAACTACCCGGATGGACGCGGAATATCCCGAAAGAAGACTCGAGACTTGGAAACATTACCTAGAATGTTCCAGTAGGTTACCGTTTTGATACCCAGAGCCGGTGTGGCTGGAAGAGGCGACCAGCCCACTAGGGGCAAAATAATCATTTGCATCAGGTTTGCTGGAACTGACTCGAAATATTCTAGAAATGTATCAGAAGGCTGAGGATACTATCAAAAGCATCCCCAAGAGGTTACTGGTTTGATACCCAGAGCCGGTGTGGTTCTCGAAGCGCTCGGATGCCTAGGGGCAAAAACTATCATTTTGACCGGAGGGTCTCAGAATTGGCCTGAAACAGACCGGAAGGCACCTAATTATGCTGGATCATCTTTGGAACAATCTTGGAAGGGTAAACTTACCATTCCAAGGACTTAGGAACTTTCTCAAGAAACGTGCCGAAAAATGGCCCTAGGGGTAGTTTGGTAATTTTTCACTGGAGTGGGCTAGCAAGCACTGGTGTTGACCTGAGTTTTTAGTGTTTTCACCACTCTGACGGCGGTCCTGTGGCACAGGGGTTTGTTGGCAATTTCCTATATCGACCTATTTACGATTGTTTTCGCCACTCTGACAGTTACAATGTTTACGAGCATTTCCGTTACTCTAACAGATCGCGATCATTCTAGAGATTGCCTGATCTCAGAAAGCTGCTAGGTGGATTGATCGCCTGAGGGAACAACTTTCTCCAAAGGTATGCCGAAATGGACATTTCTTCATTAGCAGGTTAGCAGGCGCCAAAGGTGGACCATTCTACCATCTCAGGGACTTAAGGTCTCGTCCCGGTCGACGGGTTTGAAGGGACTTACCGTTCCGAAGAGTTTTCTCAGAAACGTGCCGGACAGGATGGACTTACCACCTCAAGAAATTAACTTTCTCGAAAAGTATGCCAAATTTAATTGGAATTGGAATTGGACTCGAAATTGGATTTGAGATTAAAATGGGAACTTACCGTCTTCAAAAGGACATGTGTACTGGAATTGGACCAAACAATGCCCTAAGGGCACTTTGGTCATTTTCCCTTTGTTTGGGCCCAATGGCTGTCACGCCCAAATTTTTCGCACCCGAGGAATACACACACAAGCAGGAAAAATGTTGTACTCTCTCGTTAGAACTCACCCTCCTAGAAGAATGAGTGCGACTAGGTTTGAATTGAAAATAAATTTGAATAAAGGGCTTTTAGAAAATATTTGGAGTCGTCACCTAGCTTGATTAAGGTGCGTTAGGTCACCTAAAAACTAAGCATAATCCAAAGACTACACTTAGGGCTTTTGGAAAAGGTTTTGAAAATAACTCCTTAAGAGAGGGTTTTTAAGAAAAATAAGTTATTTGGCAACCTTTGAAAAACATTTAGCCCTTTTTGAAAAATAACTCCATTTTGGTCTTTGAAATCATTGATCCTAGGTTCGGAGGTTGGTTACGTGTAGGGAAGATGCACTAAGCCATCACCCTACACCGCCCTTTCGGTACCTACTTGTCTATTTACCCTAGATTCACCTATGAGTGTCTTTAACTAACAAACGACCAATCCTATCCACTTTGAAAAACAATGTTTAAAAAGAAACTAGCATGATGCATGATATGCAAGCGCAAGAAAAGAGACTTGATTTAGAAAAAGATTTGAAAAGAAATTGAATTTATTTAAAAGAGATTTGAAAAGATAGATTTGAAATTAGAAAGTTTGAAAAATTAGAAATAGAGATTTGGAAATAGAAATTTGAAATTGGAAGTTTGAAAATAGATTGGAGCTTTGAAAAGATTGTGAAATTTGAGATTTAGAAAATGTGGAGACCGCATCCATGAGGGTTGTCTACGTATCTTTTTGGAGGAATCAGGTGAGTCGTAGTTCATACAAGAGTTCGATTGAAAATAGAAGGCTTTGATTTGAAAAAATATTTGATTGGAAAAAGGACTTGATTTGAACTTAGAATAGGAAATTGGAATTTGAAATTTGGAATTGAAAAGATTGGATTTTGATTTGGAAATATAGAACTTGGAAGAAAGATTTAGACTTAGAAAAATGGAGGTTTAAGAAACCTAGACTTAGGAAAAAGAGGAGACTTAAGAAAGACTTGACTCGATTTTGAAGGGTTTGGGCGATTAGGAAAGATTCGATTTAGGAAGGATTCAAATTTGAAAAGTTTCGTTTTAGGAAAGTGTCATTTTAGGAAAGTTTTGGTTTAGGAAAGTTTCAACTTAGGAAAGTTTTAGGTTTAAGAAAGTTTCAACTTAGGAAAGTTTTGAATTAAGAAAGGTTCTGAAATAGGAAAGTGTTGAATTGAGAAAGGTTTTGAATTTGGAAAATTTTATTTTAAGAAACGTTTAGAATTTAAAAAGTTTCAATTTAAGAAAATTTTGAATTTGGAAAGCTTAGAATTTGGAAAGATTTGAAATTTAGAAAGTTTAAGATTTAGAAAGTTTTAGAGTTTTAGAAGATCTTGAGATTAGGGAAGGTTTGAGTTTAGGAAAGATTTGAAAACTTAGATTTGGAAAGTTAAAATTTGAAAAGGAGTAAAATTAGGAAAGTGTTGAATTAGGAAAGAATTGGATTTTGAGTTTTAAAATTTAGGAGACATTTTTATGTTCAAGTTTTGGAAACCTAAGATTTAGGAAAGTAGAAGATTAGGAAGGAGTTGAATTAGGAAAGATTTCGATTAGAAAGGAATTGGGTTTTGTTTCTAAAAGAGAAATTTTGATTTTGTTTCCAAAAACGGAGGATTGGATCTAGTTTCCTAAACGGGAGATTAGATTTGGTTTTCTAGAGGGAAGATTTGATTTAACAAGGATTTGGAAAAGGAAGTTTAAGAAACCCTAGATTTGAAAGGCTATAGTTTTGACGTAGAAATGAGGTTTTGGAAATATGTAATTTTAATGTACAAAACAGGGGGTTTTGGAAACCTAGGTTTTAAGGCAAGTTTGACAACCATGTTTTTGAGAAGAAAATTAGGGTTTCCTAATTGTTAGCTATAGGGCTTGACTTGGGCTCTAAGGAAAGAGTTTTTGGAAAGTGTGTTTTTGAAAACAAATTTTTGGAAGGAAATCCTAGAGAGGAGTTTCTAAAGGGAAGATTTTGGAAAAAGAGTTTTTTAGAAAGATTTTTGGTAGAAGATTGTTGGAGAGAGTTTTTGAAAAGATTTCTAGGGAGCATTTTTAGAAAGTAGATTTTGGGGAGAGTATTTTGGAGAAGAGTTGAAAAAGGGAGTTTTGAAAAATAGATTTTTGGAGGGAGATTTTTAAAACAACTTTGGAAAGAAGAGTTTTTGGAATGCACGTTGAAAAAGACGGTTTTAGAAAGAGAGACTTTTAAAAAGAGAGCTTTTTGGAAAGTATAAAAACGTCTCACTTTCCTAAAGCGATTCTAACCATAAGAAGGCTAGAACCACTTTAAGAAAGTGATTTTAAAAACGACAAGATTTGAAAATATGGACCGTATCGGTCCCTTTAAATGTAACACTTTCCTAAAGCAACCCTAGCCATGAAAAAGGCTAGAATCACCCTAGGGTTATGATTTTGAAAACAAGTTTTGAAAAAGGAGATTTTGTTGCAATTTTGAAAACAAGTTTTGAAAACGAGTTTGAAAACGATTTTTAGAAGATGCAAGATCATGATATGCATAATACAAATTTGGGGTCGTGAACATACAAGGTTAAGGCTTCACCACATAATCAAGGGGGCCGAACCCATGTGGTCTTTGGTTAGACTAAAAGAAAGCCCCCGACACGGTGACCCTCCAATAATCCAATCCTACACATGGACTGGGAATCCCCTTATTTCAAGCATGCAAAGAAAGGGCGGGGGGGAAAGAGATGAGGGATTAAAATAGAGAAAACCCAAGTGGATTAGGAGAGAGAAGAGAGAGGGGGAAGTGCAGAAACTTAAAGAGAAAACCTACCATAGCTCTTGTTTATTTCGCTTAGCTTTGCGCGCCTTTCTTTTCTTCGGTCTTCATCTTGATCTTTGTTTTCAATCTTCAAGAGTTTGTCTTCAATCTTCAAGGCTTCAAATTGCAGCACTTCAAGTCTTCAAAGGAGGCTTGGAGGCTAATGTATAAGTGTATAGGGGTGTATAGGAGTGTATAGCAGGCTAGGGTTTAGTGTATGGTGGCTAGGGTTTGAAAAACCTAGAGAGTCTAGGGTTTAGGGAGTGTTCGAGCTCTGTATATTGAATATTAGGATTTTTAGACTGAGTTTGTAGACCTCTCTCACACTGGAAGAGGCTTTGTATTTATAGAGATGGGATAGACTTGGTGTTTGTTGCAGTGGCGCCAGGCCAAAATTCCTTCTAGCGCCACTAGAAGTGGCGCCAGGCCAAATATTGGCTTGTAGTGGCGCCAGCCAATCAGGAAACTATTAAGGTCAGCAACCAACGTATCTTTGACAGATTTGGGCACCTGTACTAGTGACTAGCATGCAATTTTTAGCTTGGCTTCACTAGGAGTGACTCTGAAAAGTTCGAGAATGATTTAAGGGACCAGGAATGACCCAGAAGGTTAGAAAAGAGTAGGAACACTTAGAATAGTGTCTCAGAGGTATTTGACTTGAAAAATGAGGATAAGATGTGTTGGAAGGGTTGACCGAGCCTTTAGGGGCAAAACGGTCAATTGGATCGGGAAGCTGCCGGGACGGACTCGGACTGTCCCGGAAGAAGACTCATGATTTGGAAACATTATTCAGAAAGTTCCTAAAGGTTGCCGATTTGATACCCAGAGCTGGTGTGGTCGGAAAAGGTGACGGGCCCACTAGGGGCAAAACGGTCATTTCGCACCGGGTTTGCCGGAACTGACCCGGAATGATCCGGAAAGATAGAGGAAGATTGAGAATACTATAAGAAGCAATCTCAGGAGGTTACCGGTTTGATACCCAGAGCCAGTGTGGTCGGAAAAGGAGACCGGCCCACCAGGAGCAAAACGGTTATTTTGTATCGGGTTTGCCGAAACTAACTCGGAATGATCCAGAAGGATAAAGAAAGGTTGAGAATACTATAAAAAGAATTCTCAGAAGGTTACCGGTTTGATACCCAGAGCCGGTGTGGTCCCCGGGGCGTTCGAATGCCTAGTGGCAAAATGGTCATTTTGACTGAAAAGTCTCGGAATTGGTCCGAAAATGACTAGAAAGCACCTAATCATACCGGATTGCTTTTAAGATAATCTTGGAAGGTTGGACTTACCATTTTGAAGACTCAGGTGTGTTCTCAAGAAACGTGCTGAAAAAGGCCCAAGGTGTAGTTTGGTCATTTTTCACCGGAGTGGGCTAGCAGGCACTGGTGTTGACCTGAGTTTTGAGTGTTTCCGCCACTCTGTCGGCGGTCGCGTGATATAGGGGTTTGTTGGCAATTCCCTATATCGACCTAGTTGCGAGTATTTCTACTACTCTGACGGTTGCGATGTTTGCGAGTATTTTCGCTACTCTGACAGTTCGGGATCATTCCCGAGACTGCCTGATCTCGGGAAGCTGCTAAAGGGACTTAGCACATGAGAAGTCAACTTTCTCGGAAGGCGTGCCTAAATGGACATTTCTGCATTAGCGGGCTAGTAGGCGCCAAAGGTGGACCGTTCTACCATCTAGGGGACTTGGGGTCTCGTCTCGGTCGACAGGTTGAAAGGGACTTACCATCTCAAAGAGATTTTCTTCGAAAAATGTGCTGAACCATCTCAAGGAATCAACTGTCTCGAGAGAGGGATTGGAATTGGAAAGAGGTCTTATCGTCTTCGAAAAGACGTGCCTGATTGGAGTAGATTTACCGTCTCGAGGAATCAACTATCTCGATAGAGGAATTGGAATTGGAAAGGGGTCTTATCGTGTTCGGAAAGACGTGCCTGATTGGAGTAGATTTACCGTCTCAAGGAATCAACTGTCTCAAGAGAGGGATTGGAGTTGAAAAGGGGTCTTATCGTCTTCGGAAAGACGTGCCTGATTTGGAGTTGAAAAGGGGACTTACCGTCTTCGAAAAAACGTACCTGATTTGGAATTGGAAAGGGGACTTACCGTCTTCGGAAAGACGTGCCTGATTTGGAATAGATTTACCATCTCAAGGAATCAACTGTCTCGAGAGAGGGATTGGAATTGGAAAGGACAATGCCCCTAAGGGCATTTTGGTCATTTTGCATCTATTTGGGCCAGGTGGGCCCGCGAAGCGATGGATAGATGGGATTTAGACTTAGAGAGTTGGTTTCGATTGAAATACGTCCATATTGACTTGAGTACTAGTCTGGACGGAGTGTAGACTGTCGATCGGTCAAAGATGGGGTGCTTACAGCTGCCCCTATTTTTCTGTCTTTGCTTGTCAAAGACAGAAAACGATAAAGTAAGAGTCCCATGTTGACCGCGAGGCAGTCGGAGGGACAGACATTGGGAATTTTTTGACAACGGGGGGCGAAAATAGATATCAGGCCAAAAAGGCCTTTGAAAATGAGATTTTGGCAAAAAATACTTGGCGCCTCTGCTAGTGGCGCCAGGCTCGGAGTTAAAACCAGAAAAATTTTGGTTCGAACAGTTGCAGTATTTTGAAGAGTTTGTGGATAATCGAGAGTGTTTGCGGGGAAACCGACTTGAACCTTAAAGGGGCACTTCTTGGAGACCACGGGTGATTGCCAGAAGGAGACCACGTCGCCGGAAAAGTCGCTGGAAGAGAAGATTTCGCTGGAGAACTCCAAAAAATTGAGTTTTCAAATCTTTGTTGATTTTGATGTGTAGAACTTTGTTTGAATCATGTGAATAGTGAAATTTAATGTTTTGACATATTTTGAACATTATGGTTATGTTATTTTTATATTTTGGTGCTTGTATGATTGAATTTGAGTGATTTTAGGTGATTATGTAAAGAGGGTTTTCTGCAAGAATAGTGAATTTATTCTTACAGGCTTGAGCATTGCATTTTTTGGCTAGATTTTTGTGCAATGCGCCTTAGAAAAATGTGTTTAACAATCGTGTGAAGTTTCGTGATTTTTTGAAAACTCGGTGAATTTTTTATTTTTTGAAAAATAGGAAAATACTTAGCAAATTTAGGAAAATGAGAAAACTCAAGAAATTGATGAAATTCCTTAGAGTTTAAAATTCAAAAAATGCAGGAATATTTTTGAAAAACATTTGAGATGAATTTGAAGAATTTTAAGGCATTTTTTGAAAACCATTGATTTATTAGAAAAATAAAGCATGTGTTTTGAAAATTTTGAAAAATTGAAAAGTGTGCACGGGTGCTGATGTTATGTGATTGTGACAATGTGAAGTGTATGTTTTGTGTTTTGTGTTGATGTCATGGGTGTTATAGGGCCATTTTCAAACGAAATTCTGCCGAAATTTTTAGAAATTTTTGAAAAAGACAGAAAACCCTTGAGATATGATTTGAAGTTGGAAAATCAAGATGTGTAGAAATTTCGTTTTTGACTTATTATTTGAAATCTTTTTATTTATTTTTTTTATGTTAGTTGTTTATTTTATTTTGCTTTATTATGTTATTATTTATTACGTATATGGTACATTCACACCTCTTACCTTGCCTTACCTTTTTAGGATGGCAAATGCAGACGATGATGGCTCTGAGAGAAGATGCCACTAGGGGAAGGCGGCTTGGACAGATTCCACTAGCGGCTCTAGTCGGTCTAGGGGTAGTCGACGGTCTACTAGGCAGGCAACATCTAGTCAGAGTGGTCGGGGGAGTAGGCCACCTGTCAACCCCTTTGCCCCAGTTGAGCAGGCTTTCGTAGAGGAGATTGATGCCGAGGAGGAGGTACCGGACCTTTGGGATCAGGTGACCGGTTATGGGAGAACTTCCTCTAGGCACAGGCAGACGGATGCCGACTTGGGAGATCTGCAGGTACCGGACGTTCCACCACTCGGGGATCTGGCTTACCACCCCAGTGTATTCTCCAGAGAGCATTTGCCCCCTCCTAGAGTACACACAGCTTTTAGAGGGGTTGTTCATCAGGTTTTTGTGACCATGTAGCGGGCTGCCCCATCATATCGTGCCTTCTTGGCGGATATCGGATTCGGCGCCTTCATGGGATTACAGGCTAATCGCCTGAACCGGCATTTGATACTAGCACTTGTTAAGAGGTGATTCGGGGAGAGCGGGACCTTCCATTTTGTTGGTTTTGAGCTAGGCCCCACTCCCTTGGACTGGGTGATCATCATAGGGCTTTCCTTTGTTGGCCGGCGGATCACCCTGCGTTCAATCAGTAAGGATGAGGCCTGTTTGCTGTTGGACTTGCCTCCTCCTGAGCGTTCTACCTTCCCAGTCTCTTGGATCAGTCAGGATGACCGTACCTTTGCTGCTAAGCCATCGCCCGCCAGGCGGGATATTATGAGACGGCGACTTGTTTTGTACATCATTTTTAGCTGCTTTTGCAACAACAAGTCGCTCGTGCCATATCGGTTGGTGAGTATAGTAGCTGATCTTGGAGCTTTATCTGAGCTAGACTGGGGGTCCTTTTCCTTTGGCTGCTTCCTTCGATCGATGCAGGTCTGTACTTCTTCCCGTTGCGGTAGCATGACTAGTTTCTGGCCCTTTCTTGTCTGGTGGAGTTACGAGTACCTGCCTGTGCGTCGCCCTGTAGTTGTTGAGGATGGCCTCTATCGTCGTGCTTTGCGGTGGGCTCGTGACCGGGTAGCCTAGTGATCGGAGATTACTGATTTTGTGACGCTTCGGGCTAACCTGGAGCTGATTGAGGCGAGGGATGTGACTTGGCGGCCTTTCATTGGATCAGTTCATTATGAGAGAGTCTGGTACTTGGTCCCGTTGTCCCTGTCGAGAGCTGCTTTTCTCAGTGATGACACTTGGGAGTCCTATCTCGGAGAGCGACATTGGCGGCAGTTTCATGAGGAGTTCCAATCAGTAGGAGCTCCGCCTGAGTATATGTTTGGAGCCTTGGTGGCGGGAGTGCCTATCCCTTATCAAGAGCGTCAGCCAGGCACTGAGTTCCCGCTTCCCCCAGATACAGATTACGCTGCACACTTTGGGGCTCATTCGGTCGGTGCCTTCACCTGGTTTGAGGTAGTGGTCGGCGAGTACGCTGTGGGCCAGGAGGTGGTTGACTTGTGGCGCCGAGCCGGAGGATATGTGCCCCAGGCTGAGTTTACTGCTGTGAGAGACCAGATGGATCAGTACCAGATGGAGCTGGATCAGTACCAGGCCGAGGTAGCCTCCTTGACGGCTCGGTTATCTCAGATGGGCGGTGGGGGGGTATGTTATTCTTTCTCTACTTCTTCTGTCCACTCTGCTGTTGTTTAGTTCTACTTTTATACATCTAATTTCGGTTCTATCTTCCTTGCAGGATGGCGGTGCTTTGAGTAGTTATCCGCCTCCTCTGATGCCGGGTTTCGAGGATTGCGATCCAGATGACATCGACTTTGACCTGTGACAGATGCCCCTTGTAGAGATGCTGATCTTCCCTTTGCCCCTATTCTTGAGATGTATTTATATCAGACAGTGTTATTTTGATATTTTGTACAAAAATGGATATTTATGGCATTCAGATGCATGGATAGACAAAGACTTTTACGATCTTTTCAGCTAAGTATATGATCAGATGCATGTGGTGAATGATGATGTTATGTTACTATTATATGAGTTGATGTTGGTGACTTTTGTTTTTACATGGAGTTAAATCCTGTGTGTGCAAAGCTCATGCTGATTGTTTTTCAAACGTATGCACATGTTAGAAACATATTAATAGAATAACACGGGGTGCTGTTAAACTTATAGTCTTTGGAATGATAACTCCTTCCTTTTCGGGGGTCTAGCCTCTCCTCTGACTCAGCTCTACATTGATTGGATGATAGCACTTCGAATCTTTCTCAACCTTTTGACTACCTCTGAGTCCTTGTTTCAGGGTTAGTGTATATGGTTATTGGGCTAAAACTCTCGACTCTCGGGGTTTTAGCAACAGCTTACCCGACCTTCAGCAGAGCGATAAGCGACCAGTCCTTTCAATTCGAGGAGACTTTACTTAGGACTGTAATGTAGGCTAGGTTATGGGGTTTTTGAAACAATGGGATATGTAGGCTCAAATTCAATGTTGTTTTCAGTAGGGGTTAGATCCATACTGTCCTTAACCATTTTCTTAGTAAGGCTAGCATCCTTCTTGGCTTTGGCAAAGTGTCTAGCTCATTTAGATCAAGCAATCCATTTTCAATTAGAGTGGACTTTAGTAGGGTTGTAATGTAGGTCATGGTTTTGGGGTTTTGCAAGAAAGGATAAAGGCTTGAACCTATTGTTTCGGCTAGGGTTTCTTTATAACCTATGATCACCTTTAAACTTCCTTCTTGCTTTTGACCATGTACTTCTCAGGGTGAACATGACTCTTTTCTTTCACGCTTTCCATATGCTTTTTAAGGAAAACATGACTCCCTTCTCATTTGATCTTCTTATTATGCTTTTGAAGATGACTCAATCATGGTTTTCTTTAGGCCTTTCTTTAGATAGTTTTTTTTTTTTTTTTTTTGGCCTCTTGCCCCTTGGCAACTCTTTTTCTTTACTTTGTCTTTTCTTTTATTTTATGAAACGACTAATTCTTCAACCCTTTTTCTTTAGACCTTTTCCTTGGCAGTTCAATCTACCCAATGTGGGCGGTGATCCTTAGGTTGGGGTTTTCTTAGGAAAAGGATAGATGGCTCAACAGGTTTGGCAAGGGGCTACTTTTGACTGTATGGGAAACGAAATAAGGACCTCTCTTCACTTTGAATTAGATTGCTTGATCTATAGAGCTTTTGACACTATCCTAGCATGATAGAGGTGGACACCACTCCTAGAGTTCTCAACTATTGTCTGCCCCAGTGTGGGGAGGACAGTTGGTGGATCAGGGTTGACAAGGAAGGTTTTCGCTTTTCGTGAGGTACTAGGGGTTAAGCAAAAGGGAATATAAGCACATTTTTTTATTTATTTAGCGATTTATTCCTTTTATTTATATGTGGGGAAGTGAAAAATGGCTCCTCTTCACTTTGATAAACTGGCCACACATCGCTTAGCTTCAGAGTCTTGCAAGTGTCGCCTTTGGGTAGTATCCTCACTCATCCTTATTCTCTCTCTGTGGAAGGCTGATCATTTGGCGAGTGGTTACCTCATGCTATCAGCCCTTCAAGTTGGATCATTCCATAAGATAAACCATGCCCCTTGCGTAGAAAGTAGTTACCATTCACAAGAGACATATAAGATAGCAGCAGTGAATAAAAGAACTATTATTCGATTATTATCGTCATTTTTATGAAAGGCACAAAGTTTTTAAGTAGTTAAGAGAATGCAAACATCAATTTAGAGACAGGAAGTCAAAGGGATAGAAAGAAAGTGGGTGAAAACACCCCTCTCTTGTACACTTTTGAAAGGAACCCATTTTAGTACGGCTTTGGGACAATTCCCACATCTTTGATGCTCCATTCGCAACCTGGATCATCGACCAAGGTGAGACAGGCAAAGGATTCTCCTAGAGCTCCGAAGATGTTGACGCTGTTGGTGCGGTTGTCAGCCTCCTTCTTGTTCTTTGCAGTGGGTTCTTCTGTAAACAGGGTGACTAGTTTATCGCCTTCCAACTCGAACGACCCCATCTACTCTTTTGACTCTTCCAACTCCCAACCCATTTCTTTATAGTTGTACTTAGTTGCGGGCTAAGGGTTTTCGAGTAAGTGGCGTTCCGCTGCGGCATACTTTGGATGCAGAAACTTAGCACCCCATCCATCAACAACAATGTTCTCAGCGATCTCATCTCCCAGGAATACTGGCTCCTCAATGGGCCAGTTAGAAGCATCAGGCACCTCACCAGGGTTATAGAGATAAATCAGGCACAATGGGAGATCCTCCTCCCAGTCATCTTTTTCATCAGCATCCCAATCGTCCTCATAACCTTCAGCTCCGAGCTCGTTGAACTCTCGCTCACCTTCTAATTCTACTAGTATCATATTGACAGTGTGATCTAGCAGAGGGTTAGTGGTCACATTGGGAGTAGGAGCGGGTTTTACCGACTGCAGATCAATGGTCTTATTGTCGATCAAGTCTTGGATTTTATGCCTGAGAGTGAAGCAGCTTTCAGTGTCGTGCCCCTGGCCACCTAAATGGTATTCACATGTAAGAGCCGCATTAAAGGTCTGGGGTAGAGGGCTTGGCAATGGGCGAGCAGGTACAGGCTTCAAGATCTTGTTCTTCAGAAGGCTATGGTAAGCCTCGGTTTGGGTGCAAGCTAAGGCGTTAAAGGTACGGATGCGTCGAGCAGGTCTATTAAAGTTGGGTCGTGCCCCTGTGGGACCATAGTTAGGGGTTGGAACAGGCATGGTCAAGGTGGGTAAGGGCAGGACTGGGGGTGATTGTAGCGGGGGTCGGTATTGGGGTGGTTGGCTAGGCAGAATAGCGAACACTTCACTTTCCTTCCTGATCGTGCCCCTTGTAGTAGCCACCTTCTTGGCTATGTTAGCGGTATTTTCACCAGTCTTGGCATAAGGATCTATAATTCTTCCTGTCTTGAGGTCGTTTTCTATCATCTCTCCCTGCATGCTGATCTCGGAGAAGCTTTTTCCCATGCTTGTGCAGAGCTTTTCGTAGAATATACCTTGAAATGTATGTACAAACAGTTGTACATACTCCTTCTCCTCCAGCGGGGGATTAACTTGTGCAGCGGCCTCCCTCCATCTTAGGGCATATCCTTTAAAGCTCCCCTTCTCACCCTTGCTCATCGTCATCAAGGACCATCGATTGGAAGTGAGGTCAATGTTGTGACGGTATTGGGCTTTGAACGCATTGACTAGCTCCATCCAGGTTATGATCTTCCTTAAGTCTAGATGAGCAAACCATTGTAGAGCAGACCCTGTGAGACTGTGTTGGAATAGCTGCATAAGGAGCTTTGGATCGTTGCCATGTCCACTTAGCGCTCCAACATGTACACGAAGATGAGCAACGGGGTTACCGGTACCGTCGTACTTCTGGAAGTCAGGCATTTTAAACCTAGCAGGTCTCGGGTGGTCAGGGAATAAACAGAGCTCATCATAGGAAGTGAACCCGTAAGTATCGTGGCCATGGAGACTTCGTAACGAATCTTCCAACCATTGGATTTTCAAACTGAGAGGGTCTAGAGGGGTCTTCTTTATGGCAGGTGAAAGCAATATGATTTCTTCTTCTTCAGTGTTGACCCCTTTGGCATCTTCCGTAGTCCTCCCAGCATTGTTAGACTAAAGCATGATCCTTGGATTAGCGGGTTCAAGGTCCTTGGATGAAGTCATAGATGATGACGGGACCGCAGTAGCATCCTTCATAGCCAGAGTTTGAATGAGTTTGAGCATCTCATCCATCTTAGTCGTCATTTAGTTCACTTCCTCTCGAGAGACTTGAGAGGATTCTTCAAGGTTAGCAGCCATCAGTGATGCTCTTTGCCGAGTGATAATGGGATCCCTAGGTGGATGTTGCCCTTTCTTGGGAGCAATATTGACTCAGTGTAGGGGGACCTCTGTAAATGAAAAATAAAAAGGTAGAAAGAAAAAGATAAAAACACAAATCGCAAGTTAGTTTCTGGTTTTTAGAGAGCTTTATACAATGCATGTCCTAGGGTGTCCCTATTTAAGAGGGAAACTAATGATGTATTGGCCCACTTTTGGAGATAGGGGATTTGCCCCTGTATGCAGATACCTTACCGTCAAGTAGGAACCCTCAGCCATCCATGCATTCATTCATAAAAGTAAAGAAGTACATTGGTTTAAGAATACAAAAGGATTGGAATACATTTTAACAGGGGGGGGGAACATTTTCCTTGGGACTTCCACCTATCTAGTTTTACAAAGGAAAAACCTAAACTACTCTTGAGTCTTCGAATTCGCCTTCGTTGGATTTGATGTCGAGGAGGTCGCTGAGAGACCTTGTTGATCGATTGCCCCTTGTCTTCTTGGCAACCCTATCTTCGTGAGCATAAAGGGATTGGGGCCCCTCTTAATGGAATGACTTAAAATGTATGTAATGATTCCTTAGGGTTAACGTGAGAACCCTTAGAGTTTAGGTAGGTTTAATGTAAGGGAGAGTGACCTTGGTGTCACTCTCAATGGGTTGGTCATATGCATGAGAATACAGTGACTTGAGTTACTTGGAACTCTTGTCTTAACATGGGATATTGAATGCATGAACATGGATATGCAAAGAGTATAAGGAGAGAGAATGCAATAGCAAGACAAACGTGCATGCATGAGCAGTTAGACAGGCATTATAACAGTATGTATACAATCATTATAACAACAGGGATAAGCAGGTATAAATGAAAGTAAGAGCAGTCGCCCTTTCCTCCATGGTTTTGGAAAATAGTGCATGTGTCTTAAATCTGGCAGAGGTTCGGCTATGCATGGTGTCTATATGAGTATGAGGTTGAGGGTTGACTAATGTGTCCTAAAAAGGCTCGGTCCCCGGATCTTCAAACCTAGGCCCACTCCCCGAGGTGGTGCCATGATCGGTTGGTGATCCGAGCAGGGGAACCATCAAGAGGCCGTAGGCAAGAACCTGACACAGCATGTTGCCCACAACCAATATACCGTTCCCTCTTTCTAACTAGAAAGGTCACATCAGGGTAATAATGCAAGTATGCAGAATGCAAGTGCGCATACAGTGTGTGTGTGATTTTTAAAAATGGAGGAAAGAGCCCAACAACTCCCATTCATCCTGTTCATCACATTCATGCATGGTAGTTAATAAAATTTAAATAAAATGTGTACCTACAAAACAAAGATGCAAGTGTTAGTATGTGGATGGCAAACTTAATACAAAATAATATGAATAAATGCATGTTTTTTGAAAACAATTTTGAAAATTTGGTTTTGAAAATTTAAAGTGAATAGGATTGAACCAAGTTAATTGAAGACTCTACATAAGTGAAGGGTAAAAAGACATGACTACGGCCTAATCCTCTAAGTATCCCCAGCGGAGTCGCCAACTGTCGCACCTAGATTTTTCGCACTTGGGGAATACACACAGAAGCGAAAAAATGCTGCACTCTCTCATTAGAACTCACCCTCCTAGAAGAATGAGTGCGACTGAAAGATAAGGATAGGATGTGTTCGAAGGGTTGACTGGGCCTTTAGGGGCAAAACGGTCAATTGGATTAGGAAGCTGCCGGGACGGACTCAGACTGTCCCGAAAGAAGACTCGTGATTTGAAAACATTATTCAGAATGTTCCCAAAAGTCGCCGATTTGATACCCAGAGCCGGTGTGGTCGGAAAAGGTGATTGGCCCACCAGGGGCAAAACGGTCATTTCGCACCGGGTTTGCCGGAACTGACTCGGAATAATTCGGAAAGATAAAGGAAGATTGAGAATACTATAAGAAACAATCTCAGGAGGTTATCGGTTTGATACCCAGAGCCGGTGTGGTCGGAAAAAGAGACCGGCCCACCAGGGGCAAAATGGTCATTTTGTACCGAGTTTGCCGGAACTGACTCGGAATGATCCAGAAGGATAAAGAAAGGTTGAGAATACTATAAAAAACATTCTCAGGAGGTTACCGGTTTGATACCCAGAGCCAGTGTGGTCCCCGGGGCGTTCGGATGCCTAGGGGCAAAATGGTCATCTTGACCGAAAAGTCTCAAAATTGGCCCAAAAATGACTAAAGAGCACCTAATCATGCCGGATTTCTTTTAAGACAATCTTGGAAGGTTGGACTTACCGTTCTGAAGACTCAGGTGTGGTCTCAAGAAATGTGCCGAAAAAGGCCTAAGGTGCAATTTGGTCATTTTTCACCGGAATGGGCTAGCAAGCACTGGTGTTGACCTGGGTTTTGAGTGTTTCCGCCACTCTGACGGCGGTTGCATGATACAGGGGTTTGTTTGCAATTCCTTATATCGACCTGGTTGCGAGTATTTTCGCTAGTCTACCGGTTTGCGATCATTCTTGAGATTGCTTGATCTCGGGAAGCTGCTAAAGGGACTTAGCGCCTGAGAAGTCAACTTTTTCAGAAGGCATGCCTAAACGGACATTTCTGCATTGGTGGGCTAGCAGGCCGCAAAGGTGGACCATTCTACCATCTAACGGACTTGGGGTCTCGTCCCGGTCGACAAGTTTAAAGGGACTTACCGTCTCGAAGAGATTTTTTTTAAAAAACGTGCCGGTCCGTCTCGAGGAATCAACTATCTCGAGAGAGGGATTGGAATTGAAAAGGGGTCTTATCGTCTTCGGAAAGACGTGCCTGATTGGAGTAGATTTATCATCTCGAGGAATCAACTGTCTCGAGAGAGGGATTGGAACTGGAAAGGGGTCTTATTGTCTTTGGAAAGACGTGCCTGATTGGAGTAGATTTACCATATCGAGGAATCAACTGTCTCGAGAGAGGAATTAGAATTGGAAAGGGGTCTTATCATTTTCAGAAAGACGTGCCTGATTGGAGTAGATTTATCGTCTCGAGAAATCAACTGTCTCGAGAGAGGGATTGAAATTGAAAAGGGGTCTTATCGTGTTCGAAAAGATGTGCCTGATTTGGAATTGGAAAGGGGACTTACCGTCTTCAAAAAGACGTGCCTGATTTGGAATAGATTTACTGTCTCGAGGAATCAACTGTCTCAAGAGAGGGATTGGAATTGGAAAGGACAATGCCCCTAAAGGCATTTTGGTCATTTTGCCTCTATTTGAGCCTGGTGGGCCCGCGAAGCGATGGACAGATGGGATTTAGAGTTAGAGAGTTGGTTTCGATTGAAATACGTCCATATTGACTTGAGTACAAGTCTGAACGAAGTGTAGACTGCCGAGTGGTAAAAAATGGAGTGCTTACAATGGGCCCGCGAAGCGATTGATTGACTGATTAGATTTGGAAAGTTGATTTGACTTGAAATTTGTCCATATTAACTTGAATTCAAGTCTGGACGAACCAGAGACTATCGAGCGGGCAAAAATGGGGTGCTTACATCCAAGTCAAGTGTTTTTAAATGAAGTTAAATCTCTTTTCAAAATCTTTCTCAAAATCCAACTTTCCTAATTCAAATATTTCCTAATTCGAACCTTTCATAAATCCAACTTTCTAAAATCGAACTTTTTCGAATCTAAATCAAATCTTTTCCTAATTCAACTGCATGTTCCAATCTTAGGTAATCTAAACCCTAGGAGGCCTAAACCTTAGTTCAACCCTAACCTTTAGTGTTAGGAAGCTTCAACTCCTTTCTAAAACTCTTTTCTAAACCAAGATGGTTTTCTAATTTCGAGCTTCAATATGTTTTCAAATCTCTATCTTTCCAAATCTTGTCCAAGCTCTCTTTCAATGTTCAAACCCCTCTTTCAAGTTCAATTCTAGGTCTAAGTTCAATCTCGATTCTAATATTCCATTCTAAGTTTCAAATCGAACTCGTTTTCCAATCAAAATTTTTTATTTTCAATCAGACACTTGTCCGAATTACAACTGACCTGATTCCTCAAAAGGGATACGTAAGCAATCCTCATAGGTGCGGTTAGAACCATTTTTTAAACTTCCAATTTCATAATTTTTCTTAAGTTTCTAATTCCATAACTATTTTCAAACTTCTAATTCTATTAACAAATTCAAGTTTCTAATTCTAAAACCTATTTTCAAATCTCAATCTATTTCAAGTTTTCAATTTCTAAAACCTTCTTTCAAAATCAAAGCTTTCTTCCAAACTTCAAATCTTACCAAAATTTGGCCTGGCGGCACTCTTAGTGGCGCCAAAAGAAAATTTTACCTGGCGCTACTGCAACAGGCGCCAGGTCAATCCTCTGTCTATAAATATAGAGCCTCCTCCAGTGTGAAAAGGGTCCACAAACATAGTCTAAAAACCCTCATCTTCGATATACAGAGCTCGAAGCCTCTCCAAACCCTAGTTTGCTTTAGGTTTTCCAAACCCTAGCCACCATACACCAAATCCTAGCCTCACATACACCCCTATACACTATATACTAGCTTCCAAAGCCTCCATTGAAGACTTAAAGTGGTGCAACTCTAAAGCTCCCGAAGCTCAAAACAAGCTCTTGAAGACTGACGCAAAGCAAAGAAAAGATCGAAGTAAAGAAAGCAAACAAAACAAAGCAAATAAAGAAGATATGAGGTAGGCTCTTTATCTACGTTTACACAATTCCCCCTCTCTCTCTTCTCTCTCCTAACCCACTTGGGTTTTCTTTTATTTTAATCCCCCATCTTCTACACCCCTTTCTTGCATGCTTGAAACAAGTGACTTCCCGGTCCATGTGTAGGATTAGGCTATTGAAGGTCACCGTGTCGGGGGCTTTCTTTTAGTCTAACTGGAGACTACGTGGGTTTGGCCTGCTTGATTATGTGGTGAAACCTTTAACCTTGTATGTTCGCGACTCCAACTTGCATTGTGCATATCATGATCATGCATTTCTCTAAAATTTGTTTTCAAACTTGTTTTCGAAACTTGTATCAAAACCGTTTTCAAAATTTGCATTAAATTTTCTTTTTCAAACTTATTTTCAAAATCACAATCCTAAGGTGATTCTAGCTTTTCCATGGCTAGGGTTGCTTTAGGAAACCGTTACATTTAAAGTGACTTTCGTAGTCCACATTTTCAAATCTTCTTCAAAATCTCTTTTTTTTTTTAAACTGATTTTCTAAAAACCTCTTTTCCTAAAATCTTTTTTCCAATGCACTTTCCAAAAAATCTCTTTTTGAAAGTTGCTTTTTAAAAATTGCTTTCTAAAAACCCCCTTCAAAAATCTATTTTTCAAAAATTATTTTTAAACTCCTTTTCAAAAAGTTCTCCTTAAAATTCACTCTCTAAAAATGATTCTTAAGTTTCCTTCCTAAAAACTCTTTCCAAAAATCCCTTTCCTAAAAAATCTTTCTTTTCAAAACCTCTTTTTCCAAAAACTCCCAAAGTTTTATCTTTCCAAAATCTCTTTTCTAAAACTCTTCTCAAGTTTACTTTCTAAAAATTCTTTGCTAGGATCTCTTTCCAAAAATCTTCATTTCCAAAATTTTTAATTTCCAAAAACTCTTGACCTTGGAGCCCAAGTCAAGCTCTAGAGCCAATGATTAGGAAACACTAATTTTTTTTTCTTAAAACATGATTTTCAATTTTACCTTAAAACCTAGGTTTCCAAAACCTCCTTTTTGTTTTTTTTTTTAACATAAAAAACATCAATTTTCAAAACCTGTTTTCTACATCAAATCATAGACTTCCAAATCTAAGATTTCTAAAACTTCACCTTCTAATTCCATGCCAAATCCAATATTTCTTTTTGGAAACCAAATCCAATCTTCCCTTTAGGAAATCAAATCCGTTCTCCCATTTAGGAAACTAGATCCAATCCTTCGTTTTTGGAAACAAAATCAAATTAACTCTTTTTAGAAACAAAATCCAATATTTTATTTTATGAAATAGAAATCAAATCTTTCCTAATCCAAACCTTTCCTAATTCCAACCTTTCCTAATTCTACACCTTTCCAAACTTAAAATTTTCAAATCTTTCTTAAACTCAAATCTTTCCTAAACTTCAAGTGTTTCTAAAACTCAAAAACCTTTCCTAATTTCGAACTTTCCCTTCCTAAACCTTTCCAAAATTCTAAACTTCCTAAATTCCAAATATTTCTTAAACCAAACTTTTCCTAATTCAAATCTTTCAAAAAATAAACTCTTTCTTAAGTTGAAGTTTTCTAAATTCAAAACTTTTCTAATTTCAAAACCGTTTGAAACTTTCTTAAAATGAAACTTTCCTAAATTGGAACTTTCCTATTTTGAAACTTTCCTAATTTCAAAATTTTCTAAATTCAATCTTTCTTAAACTCCAACTCTCCATGTTTTCTAAATCCAACTTTCCAATCAAATCCTTCTTGATCTCAAGTTCTTTTTAAATCCTATCTTTTCTAAGTTTAGGTTTCCTAAATTCCAATCTTTCCAAATCAAAGTCCAATCTTTTCAACCCCAAATTCCAATTTCAAATCTTCCATTCTAAGTTCAAATCAAATCTCTTTTTTTCAAATCAAACTCTTCTTAAATCAAATTTTCTATTGGACCATTGTTCAAACTACGACTAACCTGATTCCTCAAAAGGGATACGTAGGCAACCCTCATAAGTGCGATCATAACTTTTTTCAAATCTCCAATTCCATAAGTCTTCTAAAATTTCCAATTCCATAACTACTTTTAAATTTCTAATTCTACAATCTATTTTCAAATCTCTATTTTTAATTTTTAAAACTTTCTAATTTCAAATAAAGTCTTTTTCAAATCTCTTTTAAAAAATTAAACCTTTCTATAGCATTTGTATATCATGCTGTTGAGTCAATGCCTTGATTTTGATGATAACAAAACATGGTTAAATGATCTAATAATTCTACTTAGTGTGCAGATGAATTATTAATTAGATCTTGACTTGAAGCTTATCATAATAGAGGATTTATGATGCAAAGATTTGAATAAAGAATGAAAAGCATGATGAAGTGATGTATTCTACAAAGCTGATGTTATAAGAAGAAAAAGAAATCTCAAGTTGATGAAAATCCTAGATTGAAGATTGATAAGCATGAAAGAATAGCATATTCAACAATGGTGATTTTATAAGAGAATGAAAATGATGGATATCAAAGAAGAAGAATGAAAATGATCAAACTCTTGATTTAAAAGATTGAAGACTTTGAGGACTTGAAGATATCTTGCAAGAATGGAAAAAGAAGAGACCAACTCAAAAACATAAAAGCTTTCTTGAAAGATTTAAAGATGTCTTGAAGACATGGAAGGAATCACAAAGACTTGGAAAGCTTTCTTGGAAGAGTTGTTGAAGTCCATGGAGAAGCCATATTGATTGAAGAAATGAAGATTCTAAGTCATGGAAGCTCTCTTTAAGATCTTGAAGAAGACTTGAATCAATGGATGAAGCTATGATGATGGAAGAGCTCTACAAGTGATGAAAATGAAGAAAATTCACCTTGAATGGATTGAAGATATTCTTGGAGTCATCTAACCTTGAAGAAGTGTTTGCAAGCTTTAAAAAGCCTATTTAGATGATCCTTGAAGAGATTGGAAGCTTTGGAAAAGAATGAAGAAAAGTTGCAAAAATATGGGTTTTGGTAAAAAGAGTCGACACCTCAAGTAAAAAGAGTCGACTCATTCGAACAGAGCCTTGGATTTGTGCTGGAGACTCAAAAGAGCCGACTCCTGGCCAAAAAGAGTCGACTCATTGCAACAGAGAACAAAAATTCAGCAGACAGCTTAAAAGAGTCGACTCCTGGCACAAAAGAGTCGACTCATTTGGACAGTGACTTGAAAAATCTGCTGAAATGCAAAAAGAGTCGACTCATTGTGAAAAGAGTCGACCCCTAGACCGTAACGGCTAGTTTTCTGACAAACAGTATGGGCAAAAAATGCAACCAAATCTTCTCCTATACTTCTCCAACGGCTAGAATCGATCCATACCTATATATATAAGATACATACAGCTTCAAAGAAGAAGAGAAGAGCAATCATACCATTCATATCAAGTGCTTGAAGCTAAAAATCACCTGTACCTCACTGCCACATATTTTTGCTGAGTGTTTAAAGTTATCCATTGAGTTGTATTTGTTTATATACTCACTAGGAGAGTTAATCTTTGTATAATCTTTATTCATTCTCATTTGGGTGGGTTTGTAACCTTGTAAGTTTGAGTGTTCTTGGGAAAAACACTTGTCAGTTTAAGAGAAGCTTGGACAAAATCTCTTGGGTTTTGAAAGCTTGGGAATAAGCTTTTGTAAGAGTGAGTTGGGCACTCGTGGCACAACCAGCAGCTGTGTAAGGAGTATTGCATAGTGGAATTCCTTCGAAAGAATCGAAGAAGAGAGGACATAGGCAAGGTTGGCCGAACCTCTATAAATCTGGTGCATATCTCTTCTGCCTCTGTTTTGCTTACTTGCTTACTATACATGCTTGCAAATACTTATATTAATGTACACTTCATTTGCTTGATACATATACTTCGATTATTTGTTACTAAAATACATAAATGATTTTTAGTTGCAATTCTTGTTATAAATTCTATAAAACCCAATTCACCCCCCCTCTTGGGTTGCTTACTTGGGCCAACACATGCATCATGTCAATTTCTTTCTAAATTTTTTTTTTAAAGTGGATAGTATTGGACATTTATTAATCGAAGACTCTAATGAGTGAACCTAGGGTAAATAGACATGTAGGTACCGCATGGGCGAGGTAAGGTGATGACTCAGTGTGTTTTCCCTACACACAACCAACCCCTGGACTTAGGATCACTGTTTTCAAAGACCAAATGGAGTTATTTTCAAAAAAGAGGCTTACACTTTTTCAAAGGTTGCCAAACAACTTATTTTCTTAAAAACCTTCTCTTGAGAAAATTTTCGAAATTGTTTTTCAAAAACCCTAAGTGTAATATTTTGATTGTGCTTAGTTTTAGGTGACCTAACTCGCCTTAATCAAGTTAGGTGGCGACTCTAAATCTTTTTTCAAAAGCCCTTTATTCAAAATCAATTTTCAATTCAAACTTAGTTGCACTCATTTTTTTAGGAGGATGAGTTCTAACGAGAGAGGATTGTGTTTTTCTCACTTATCTTTTTCTAGGTGCGAAAAATCGGGGGCGCTACATACACGTAACCAACCTCCAAACCTAGATCACTATTTTCAAAGACCAAAATGGAGTTATTTTCAAAAAGAGCTTAAATCTTTCTAAAGGTTGCCAAACAACCTATTTTCTTAAAAACCCTCTCTTGAGGAAGTTTTCAAACTCTTTTTCAAAACCCTAAGTGTAATCTTTGGATTGTACTTAGTTTTTGGTGACCTAACTCACCTTAATGAAGTTAGGTGGTGACTCCCAATCTTTTTCAAAAGCCTATATTCAAAATCAACTTTAAATTCAAACCCAGTCGCACTCGTCCTTCTTGCAGGCTGAGTTCTAACAAGAGAGCATCGTGTTTTTCTCACTTGTCTTTTTCGAGTGTGAAAAATTAGGGCGCGACATGTGAATAGTCTTTCATGAAGTTATGTCAAGTCTTATATACTTACGTTTTGTGGTTTTTGTTTTTAGATTGCTCTTATTGCATGACTTCTACAATTACTCTTATGATGAGCTTTCCATTGAAAGACCCATGTCGTCATAGTATTTCAAGTGTATACCTTGAGAGCACTTGAGTCAAAGCATGAAGGATGTTAGTGCATGATATTGATATACTTTAGTTATATTGTATTGTTAGTGCATTGTAATGTGCATCTTTCATATAACTTTCATGTCTTAACGTTGCATGACTCATGATGGAGGTTGAGTTGAGAATTACGTTAAGTAAGTTATCATATACCTTAATTGTTCTATCTATCATTGATTGTTTGGAATGAATAGATGTTCGTGGGTATCATCACTGCAAGCCATCATAAGACAACACTCGTCTACTTGGAGGTAACCTCGGCGTTTAAAGACTTGATGCATAGGCTAAATGCATTCCTAACTTCTATGAAAGAGAAGATTTTATTTTTGGTTTTAGTATTTTGCTAGGGACTAGCAAAAATCTAGTTAAAGGATGTGATTGTGCTTCAAAAGTGTAATTATAAGTCCTTAATTAATACTTTGTTAACATTAGTTTATTGTCGCGTCCAGATTTTTCGCACTCGAGGAATACACACACAAGTGGAAAAAATACTGTACTCTCTCGTTAGAACTCACCCTCCTAGAAGAATGAGTGCGACTAGGTTTGAATTGAAAAATTGGTTTGAATAAAGGCCTTTTAAAAAAGATTCGGAGTCGCCACCTAACTTGATTAATGAGTTAGGTCACCTAAAAACTAAGAATAATCTGAAGACTACACTTAGGGTTTTGGAAAACGATTTTGAAAATATCTCCTCAAAAGAGGGTTTTTTAGGAAAACAGGTTGTTTGGCAACCTTTGAAAAATATTTAGCCCTTTTTGAAAAATAACTCCTCTTGGTCTTTGAAATCAGTGATTCTAGGTTCGGAGGTTGGTTACGTGTAGGGAAGACGCACTAAGCTATCACCCTACCCCGCCCTTTCGGTACCTACATGTCAATCTACCCTAGATTCACCTGTGAGAGTCTCCAATTAGCTAATGGTCAATCCTATCCACTTTGAAAAATAACGTTTGAATAGAAACTAACATGATGCATGATGTGCAAGTGCAATAGAAAAGAATTGAAAAATAGATTTGAAAAGAGATTGATTTGAAATTGATTTGATTTGAAAATATATTTGAAGAGATGGAATTGAAATTGGAAAGTTTGAAAATTGAAAGTAGAAATTTGAAAATAGAAATTTTGAAATTGGAATTTTGAAAATAGATTGGAATTTGAGATTTGGAAAGATTTTGGAAAGCGCACCCATGAGGGTGGAATTGAAAGCTTGAAAAGTGTTGTGACCGCACCTATGAAGGTTGCCTATGTATCCCTTTGGGGGAATCAGGTCAGTTATAGTTCGGACAAGAGTCCGATTGAAAATAGAAGAGTTGATTTGAAGAAGGAGATTGAATTAGAAATTGAAAGTAGAAGATTGAGAGATTGAACTTTGAATGGAGGATTGAAAATTAGAATTTGGAATTTTGGAATTGAAAAGATTAAATTTTTATTTGAAAAGATCGAACTTGGAAGAGAGAGATTTAGACTTATTTTGAAAAGACGAAGGTTTAGGAAACCTAGACTTAGGAAAGAGAAGAGACTTAGGAAAGATTTGACTCGGCTTGGAAGATTTAGGAAATTAGGAAGAATTGGATTTAGGAAATGTTCAAACTAGGAAAGGTCCAATTTAGGAAAGTTTCGAATTAGGAAAGTTTCATTTTTGAAAAGCTTTGAATTTGGAATGTTTCGACTTTAGGAAGGTTTTGAATTTGGAATGTTTCAACTTAGGAAAGTTTTGAATTAAGAAAGTTTCCGAAATAGGAAAGGTTTTCAAATTAGGAAAGTTTTGAAATAGGGAAGTTTTGAAAATTGGAAAGTTTGGAGAACAAGGAAGTTTTGAAAATAAGAAACTTTTGAGTTTAGAAAATTTTAGATTTGGAAAGATTTGAAGTTTAGGAAAGTTCAGAATTTAGAAAGTTTTTAGATTTAGAAAGTCTTAACTTAAGAAAGTTTTGAACTTGGAAAGCTTAGAATTTTAGAAAGATTTGACATTTAGAAAGTTTAAGATTTTGAAAATTTTAGAGTTTTTAGAAAATCTTAAGATTAGGAAAGGTTTGGGTTTGAAAACTTGGGTTTGAAAACTTAGGTTTGAAAAGAGGGTGGAATTAGGAAAGGGTTGAATTAGGAAAGATTTGAAAGTTGAGTTTTAAAATTTAGGAAAGATTTTTATGTTCAAGTTTTGGAAACTTAAGATTTAGGAAAGTGGAAGTTTAGGAAGGATTTGAATTAGGAAAGATTTGGATTTTGTTTCTAAAAGGGAAGATTTGATTTTGTTTCCAAAAACGGAGGATTGGATTTGGTTTCCTAAATGGGAATATTTGATTTGGTTTCCTAACGGGAAGATAGGATTTGGCAAGGATTTGGAAAGGGAGATCCTAGAAACCCTAGGTTTGGAAGTGTAGAATTTTGACGTAGAAAATAGGTTTTGGAAACATGTACAATTTTGATGTAGAAAACAAGAGGTTTTGGAATCCTAGGTTTGGGGCAAGTTTGAAAACCATGTTTTTGGAAAGAAAATTAGGGTTTCCTAATGGTGGGTTCTAGGGCTTGACTTGGGCTTTAAGAAAAGAGGATCTTTGGAAAGTGCAGTTTTTGGAAAGAGGGATTTTTGGAAAAGGAATCCTAGAGAGGAGTTTTTGGAAAGTGAATTTAAAGGTAGAATTTTTGGAAAGAGATTTTAAAAAAGAGTTTTTGGAAAGTCAATTTAGGGAGTGTTTTTAGAAAGTGGATTTTGGGGAAAGGATTTTGAAAAGGAGTTGAAAAAAGGAGTTTTGAAAAATAGATTTTGGGAGGGAGTTTTTGAAAACAATTTTGGAGAGGAGAGTTTTAGAAAAGTATGTTGAAAGAGATTTTTTAGGAAAAAATTTGAAAAGAAAGTTTTTGGAAGGTATGAAAACGTCTCACTTCCCTAAAGCGATTCTAGCCATAAGAAGGCTAGAACCACTTTAAGAAAGTGGTTTTGGAAAACAATAAGATTTGAAAATATAGACCAAAGAGGTCACTTTTAATGTAACACTTTCCTAAAGCAACCCTAGCCATGGAAAGGCTAGAATCACCCTAGAATTATGGCTTTGAAAACAAGTTTTTGAAAAAGAGATTTTGATGCAATTTTGAAAACAAGTTTGAAAACGATTTTGAAAATGAGTTCGAAAATGAATTTTGGAAGATGCAAGATCATGATATGCACAATGCAATTTTGGGGTCGTGAACATACAAGGTTAAGGCTTCACCACATAATCAAGGGGGCCGGACCCACGTGGTCTCTGGTTAGACTAGAAGAAAGCCTCCAACACGGTGACTCTCCAATAGTCCAATCCTACACATGGACCGGGAATCCCCTTACTTCAAGCATGCAAAGAAAGGGGGGGGGGGAAGAGATGGGGGATTAAAATAGAGAAAACCCAAGTAGGTTAGGAGAGAGAAGAGAGAGGGGGGAGGTGCGGAAATTTAAATAGGGAGCCTACCGTATGTCTTGTTATTTTGCGCGCCTTGCTTGTCTTCATTCTTCGGTCTTCGTCTTGATCTTCTTCTTCAACCTTCAAGGGTTGTCTTCAAGCTTTAGATGGCAGCTCTTCAAGTTTTCAAAGGATGGTTGAAAGCTAGTGTATGAGTGTATGGGGGAGTGTATGAGTGTATAGGAGGCTAGGGTTTGTGTATGGTGGCTAGGGTTTGGAGAACCTAAGGAGGCTAGGGTTTAGGGAGTGCTCGAGCTCTGTATATCGAATTATATGATTTTTAGGTTGAATTTACAGACCCTTTTCACGTTGAACGAGGCTCTGTATTTATAGAGGTTGGACAACACTGGCACCTGTTGCAGTGGCGCCAGGCTAAAGTTTACACTGGCGCCACTAGGAGTGGCACCAGGCCAATTTTTGGCTTGTTGCCACTACTAGTGGTGCCAGCCACTTAGGAAACATTTAAGGTCGGCAAGCAACGTATCTTTGACTAGATTTGGGTGTCTGTACTAGTGACTACCATGCAATTTTTAGCCTGGCTTCACTAGGAGTGACTCCGGAAAGTCCGGGAATGATTTGAAGGAGCCGGGAATGACTCGGAAGGCCGAAAAGGAGCAGGAACACTTAAAATAGTGTCCTGGAGGTATTTGACTTGAAAAGTGAGGATAAGATGTGTCGGAAAGGTTGACCGGGCCTTTAGGGGCACAACGGTCAATCGAACCGGGAAACTATCGAGAAAGACTCGGACTGTCTCGGAAGAAGACTTGGGATCTGGAAACATTATTCAGAATGTTTCCAGAGATTGCCAGTTTGATTCCTAGAGCTGTCGTGATTGGAAAAGGAGACCGACCCACCAGGGGCAAAACAGTCATTTCGCACCGGGTTGGCCGGAACTGACTCGGAATGATTCGAAAAGGTACAAGGAGGTTGAGAACACTATAAAAAGTAGTCTCAGGAGGCTACTGGTTTGATACCCAGAGCCGGTGTGATCGAAAAAGGAGACCGGCCCACCAGGGGCCAAACGGTCATTTTGGACCGAGTTGGCCGGAACTGACTCAGAATGATCTGGAAAGGTAACGGAAGGTTGAGAATACTATAAAAAGTATTCTCAAGAAATTACCGGTTTGATACCCAGAGCCGGTGTGGTTCCCGGGGCGCTCAGATGCCTAGGGTCAAAATGGTCATCTTGACCGGAAAGTCTCAAAAAAGGTCCAAAGGACAGTTTAGTCATTTTTCACCGAAGTGGGCTAACAGACACTGGTGTTGACCTGGGTTTTCAATGTTTCCGCCACTCTAACGACGGTCGTCGTGACACAGGGGTTTGTTGCCAATTCCCTATATCGACCTATTTGTGAGTATTTCCGCTACTCTAACGGTTTTGTGAGTAGTTTTGTTACTCGGACCGTCTCGAGGAATAAACTGTCTCGAGAGTGGGATTGGAAAGGGGACTTATCGTCTCCAAAGAGACGTGCCTAGATTGGAACCGTCTCGAGGAATAAACTGTCTCGAGAGAGGGATTAGAAAGGGGACTTATCATCTTTGAAGAGACGTGCCTGGATTGGAACCGTCTCAAGGAATAAACTGTCTCGAGAGTGGGATTGGAAAGGGGACTTATCGTCTCCGAAGAGACGTGCCTAGATTGGAATCGTCTCGAGGAATAAACTGTCTCGAGAGTGGGATTAGAAAGGGGACTTATCGTCTCCGAAGATATGTGCCTAGATTGGAACCGTCTCGAGGAATAAACTGTCTCAAGAGAGGGATTGGAAAGGGGACTTATTGTCTCCGAAGAGACGTGCCTGGATTGGAACCGTCTCGAGGAATAAACTGTCTCGAGAGTGGGATTGGAATCGGAGAGGAAAGGACAATGCCCCTAAGGGCATTTTGGTCATTTTGCCTCTATTTGGGCCTGACAGGCCCACGAAGCGATAGACAGACGGGATTTGGACCTAGAGAATTGGTTTCGATAGGAATATGCCCACAATGACTTGAAAATAAGTCTGGACGGAGTGTAGACTGCCGAGCGGTCAAAAATGGGGTGCTTACATTTATGATTATATATGTCTTTTTAGTTATGTTTTGATATTAATTAAGTTTACAATAATTTATGTAGGTTTTGGGTTTAAATTGAATGATTAAAAATGCAATTTAATCATATGTTTCAAGAGGTTGCGGTCAAGGTACAAGCTACTGAAGCACGTAGAGCTAGAATTTTGGAAGCCCATAGCTCTCGACCCAGAAAGGCTATTAGAGCCTATAATATGTCGATTTCATATAACTTTTCGAGATAACAACTTTTGTGAGTGACCAGACCTAGGACCCATCCATACGCCTGACGGCGGAATTTATTAGATTAACTCACTTTTTAATTTTAGATAGACAAAAAAGAAGTAGAATAGACTTAGGAGTTTTATGTTTTGAAGGAGGAGATGATTTCTAGGGTTCTAGGAGGATTTTGAATGTCCATCTTTGGAGGTAGCTGACTTTTCATCTTTTAAGGGAGAATCTTTCCATCTTTAGTTTTTCTTCTTATTCTTATAGTGAATTCAAGATTATATTTCTTTAATGCAATATTTTCTTTCTTTAATTATTATTTAAATTTTTGCAATCTTTATAATGCATTTTAGTAGCTAAATCCGTTCTTGGTATAAGGTAAAGATTCAAGATAGTTATTTATTTTTCAAGATTTCAAGATTTCAAGATCTTAGATCAAGATTCATTTTCTTGCCCATCAATGTCTTCGAAAATAATATTCTTAAACATATCTAGCATGTATGTATAGACTAATTTGCAAGCAGGGATACGTATACTTAGAATTTCTGATAAGGATATTGATTGTAATTGTATATATATTCCTATTAAGAGTACTTTAGAAATGTACTGTTCTTCATTAAGCTTCAAACATACCTTGTAGATAGGTTTATAAACTGGGACAGGTATGAATGGGACCCTATTATGAACACTAGTAAATAATTGAATATCAACTCTGAGAGGGTAATCGAATCTTAAGTTTCTTTAATCAAAACTATATTGGAAACCAACCTATAGCCCTATTACTAGATCAAGCCCTGCCAAGACATTTTTTATATTATTTGAATATATCCCTAAAATTAGTTTAATTTTATTGTCTAAGTATTTAGATCAACTATCTTCAACAATTGATTTATATTTCCTTTTTGGAAGTGTGCCTACAGTTTCAATTAATTTTGAGCTTGTTATTCTTTTGTTTTGATTGTAGATCTTACTAGACTAGTTTATTCTTATGTTCTTGTGGATCGATCTCGGATTTACCGAGATATTATTACTGCATCACAATCGTACACTGGCAAATATAAATTGCATTATTCAGGAGCGATCAACTAGGTTTGATCTTAAAATTAACTTAAACAAGGGCTTTTGAAAAAAGTTTAGAGTCGCCACCTAATATAGTTAAAGATGTGTTAGGTCACCTAAGACTAAGTGTAACCCGAGGACGAAACTTAGATTTTTTGAAAAGGTTTTGAAAATGTCCTTCTAATAAGGTTTTTAGAAAACGGGTCTTAATAACCTTTGGAAAGCCCCTTTTGAAAATGTTACTCTGATTTTAATCATTGAAATAGAAATCTATAGTTCGGGGGTTGGTTATGTATAGGGAAGATATTCTAAGATCATCACCTTAATCCACCCTTTCGATACCTACATATCTAATCACCCTTAATTCACTCACTTGAATAACCGGTTACTATTATCCACTTTAGAATTCTGAAAATGGGATTTGGTCATCACTTTTTGGATGAATGATGCATGATGCAAGTTTTGGAAAAAATGTTTAAACATGTGGAAGTTTTGAAGGGATTTGAAATAGAAATCTTGAATTGATGGAATATTTTGAAAAACGAAGTTGGGTTGAAACAAAGGTTATGACTGCACCATTTTAGGTTACCTACGTATATCATTTGGCGAGAATCAGTCATTCATAGTTCGGGCAAAGGGTTGATAGAAAAAAGGCGCATTGAGGCCATGGAAAAGTTTTGAAGACACTTTGATGTCTTTCAAAAGGTTAGAAGACACTTTTAGGTCTTTAGAAAAAGAGAACTTGAGAGTTTTGGAAAATGCTTTTGAAATAGGACTTAGGATGTTTGGAGTGTTTTTGAAATCAAGATAGAAGATGATTTTAAACATTCTTGGAATTAACTCAAGGGAGCTTTGGAAATGTTTTGGAATAACTCAACGGAGATTTGAAAATGTTTTGGAGTCTTATTTTCAAAATTTTGGAGGTAGAGTTTGGATTGAAAATGGTCTTGTGAACTTGTCTTCGACAAGCTTTTGAAATTAGTTTTTTGAATACCTTATGGAAGGCATGTTCAATGTTTCATCACCCTTATGAAGTTAGTCATTCAAGAACTAAACTCATTGGGACTATGAGTGTTGAAAATATGTTTGGAAAAGGGGGCTAGAGACTTCCCTTTGGTTTTTAAAATTTTAAGGTTATAGAACCCTTTTTTAATGTCTCAGTTATATTTGAATAATCCTAATCATGGAAGGATTAGGGCGTTGCTTCAAGAGTGTGATGTTTGAATATTATTTTTGAAAATAATTTTTGAAAACACTTAGGGTTTTAGAACCCTAATATGGACAATCTTGAAGGTTATATTTAATGTATCACCTTCCCTTGGTATCCTTAACCATGAAAGGTAAGGGACACTTTAGGGTTGTGAGTTCTTGAAAACATTTTGAAAATAGTTTTTGAAGAATGTTAAATGTCTAGACATTTTAATTGAGAAATGTTGAAGAGAACTCCCTGTAAGCATTTTTTTTTTTTGTTGAAGATAGAGTGTAGTAATATGTGAAAAAGTTCTGAAGTTGATTTTGAAATCTCAAGAGAGAAGGATGTTTTTGAAATTATGTTATGAAAATTATTTTTTGAGTTGAAGGATTATTGGAAAAGAGGTCCTTGAATTGGAACCTTGAAGCCTACCAACCTAGGTTGGGTTGACCTATGGTTAACTAACTATGGTTTGGTTAAACTAAGGTTAAGGGGTCCTAGAGTTAACCAACTAACGTTAGGTTGACTTAGGGTTAAGGTGACCTAGGGTTAGGTTAACCTAGGGTTAAGGTGATTTAAGGTTAACTAACTAAGGTTAGGTTAACCTAGGGTTAAGGTGACCTAGGAATAAATAACTAAGGTTTGGTTAACCTAGGGTTTGGTTGACCTAGGGTCAAGTTAACCTAGGCTTGAAGGGTGATTTTGAAAGGTAGTTTTGAACTAGGGTTTGGACCTAGTGGTTTTGGAAAGGTGGTTTCATACATGGAACTTGAAAGTGTGTTGTGAAAACCATTTTTATGAAAACCACTCCAGTGAGTGTTGGATTCATATGGTTGGTATTTGGAAACCACTCAAGAGAGGGTTGCCTTGGAACCATTTCAACCATTAACTCAACAGAGTAAAACTTGTGAAAATCAATATTGAATTGATAGTTTTAAAGACTTATTTGCTTGGAAAGTTAGAGAATGAACCTTTGATAATTAGTCTTGGAAAGGAGGTTTTGGAAAACCACTTTTGAGATTCTGAAAACCACTCTGAAGAATAAGAGTTCATATGGTCGATTTGAAGGAAATCACTCAAAAGAGGACTCCATGGGACCATTCCAACCACAATATTCAAGAGAACAAAATTTCTAAAAATAAAGATGAAAATGGTAGTTTTTGGAAATCTCATTTTATGCAAATTAAAGAGAATAAAATTTGAGAAACCTTCTTGAAATTGTTTTGAAAACCACTTTTGGGGCGGAGAAACTGAATTCTATAAACTATGGTTCATATGGTCAAGATAATGGAAAAACCACTCAAGGGAAGGTTCTAAGGGACCATTTCGGCTGCAAGGTTCAACAAAGTGGATTCTACAAAAATCAATATAGAAGAGAAGAGTTTGAAAACCGATTTTATGTTACATGAAATGTAAAGAAAGACAAGGATACAAAATGAAGTCAAAGGGCTTAAAGGGGCTTTTTCTAAGATATGGAAATTGACCTAGGCTTCATGGAACCAACTCTTAGAACCGTCTTTAGAAAACACTTGGACATGGAATTTGAAGAAGACATAGAAATGAAGATAGTAAAGTCAGCTTCACAAGAGGAAAGGGGTCAACTGGAGGCATACTCCCCCTCACACTCTGACTAGAAGATGTCTTGCCATCTGCTCTACGGCTACCTCTGGAATGGCTAGAACTGTCAACAGAATCTGTCTAGGCTCCCTTCTTAGACCAACGACTCCTCTCAGAACCATCGTCGCTAGCATCAGCCATCTTGAAACTCAAATCAAGATAAAGATGTCAATATATGGTACATACAGTTAAAAAAGATAAGAGATATAGAAACATAGAGTAAAGAAAATAATGAATGGCACAAGTCTCAACATAGTCTACTCAAAACAACTCAAAAGGTTTCTTAAACGTTTTCATTAAAAAGTTTATTTTCAAAGCTTGTTTTATCAATCTTCAAACTTCTTAAACTTTTTCCTTCAAAAGTTTCTCTTCAAAATCAATTCCTGAGGCTTCTTAATGTTTCCTTCCAAAAGCTATTTCAAAGTCAAGGCTTAAAGTCATTTTCAAAATTAAATATCAAAGGTTTCAGTCAAAATCCTTCTCAAAATTTTTCTAAGCGTCTTCTTTAAAAGGGTTATATTCCGATCAAGTTTCAAAATTTTCTAAAACATTTTCCTTCAAAAAGTTTTGTTCAAAATCAATCTTCAAAGATTTTCAAGGTTTCCATCTTAAAAAATTCTTCCTTTTAAAGTTTTTATCAATTTTGAAGTTTTTTAAATTCAAAATCCACTTTCAAAGGTTTCTTAAGCTCTTCCCTTAAAAGTTTTATTCAAAATTTCATTTTCAAAGAATTTTCTAAGTTTTTCTTTTAAAAAGTTGTATTCTAAGACCCCCGAGTTTCTTCGGGTCTTCTCTACCAAAAAGGCTTCACCATCAAAGATTTTATATCTTTTTCCTTCAAAAATATTTTTTTTTCAAAAAGTTTTTCACTTTTTTCCTAATTTTGAAAAATTTTAACAGAATCTCGTTTATAAACGGTCCCTACAACACCCAAAACACAACAATAGAACACAAACTGTGTACCCCACGGCATCACAACCACATAGTGTTAACACACAAAGAATAATCTGTACACATTCTCAGAATTTTTAAATTTTCTAATACATGTTCTACTTTTCAAAAAATGCAATAGTTTTCAAAATTGTCACAAAATCTCTCAAAACTACTTCAAATATTTTCTAAAATGTTCTCATAATTTTTGAAGTATCAAACTCAAACAAATCCATGAATTTCTCAATTTTTCTTTTTTTTTCAAGTATTTTTGTATTTTTAAAAAAATAAAAAATTCAAAAAGTTTTTAGAAAATCACGAAACTTCATATGGTTGTTGAACACATTTTTTAAGGCACATGGTATAAAAATATAAACAGAAAACCCAATGCCCAAAGCGGTAGGAGCAAATATTTAATTCCTGCAGAAACCCTCTTTACATAAACATGCAAAACTACTCAAACTAAATCAAACGAGCATAAAAAAGAAATATCAATTTCGACTATTTACACAACTCAAACAGAGTTCTGCACATCAAAATCAACACAAAACAAAAAAACTCACATTTTGAAGTTCTTTGGCAAAATCTTTCTTTCTAGCAACAATTCCGGCGACGGTGACTACTTCTGACAATTCTCCGGAGTCCACCAAGCTCACTCCTTCAATGTCCTAGAGTCCTTTCTTGCAAAAACTCGAGAAAAGTTGTCAACTCTTTGTTTTTTTTCCCACTGACCTATAAGCCTCGAACCAAAAGATTTTATGGTCTTAATTCTCAAGCCTAGCACCACTTGAACATCTTACATCATATAATTCTTTTCAAAGTGGATAGTATTGAACATTAGAGAATCGAAGATTCTAAATGAATGAACCTAGGGTGAATAGACATGTAAGTACCGCAAGGGCAGGATAGGGTGATAGTTGTAAGCACCCTATTTTTGCCCACTCGGTAATCTCCGGTCCGACCGAACTCACATTCAAGCCGACACAGACACAATTAAGTCCAAACCAGTTTTCTAGACTCAATCCAGTCAATCAATCACTTTACGGGCCCACCGGGCCTAATGGAGGCAAAATGACCAAAGTGTCCTTAGGGTATTGCTTGGTCCGATTCCAATTGGCACATCTTCCTAGAGGTGGTAAGTCCTTATTTCAATCTCAATTCCAGTTTCAATTCTAATCCTGACCAATCAAACTCAAACCGGCACATCTTTCGAGAAAGTTAATCTCTCAAATGGTAAGTCCATTTAGTCTGGCATGTTTATCTATAAAACTCCTCAAAACGGTAAGTCCCTTCAAACTTGTCGACTAGGATGGAACCCAAGTCCACGAGATGGTAGAACGGTTCACTTCTGGCACCTGCTAGCTCGTCAATGTAGAATGACCGTTATTCAGTACATCTTTTGAAAAAGTTGATTCCTCAAACAATAAGTCCATCTAGCAGCTTCCCGAGATCAAGCAGTCTCTGGAATGAACGCACACTGTCGGAGTGCCGGAAACGCTCGCAAATAGGTCAACATTGGGAATTGCCAACAAAACCCCTGTGTCATGGGACCGAACTCATCGCTTGGCTATGGCACGTTTACCAACGGATGATATACTTTTGGAAACCAACTCGTCACACACCGTCAGAGTGATGGAAACACTCAAAACCCAGGTGCACACCAGTGCCATCTATCCCACTCCAGCAAAAAATGACCAAACAACCCATTGGGCCTTTTTCAGCACATTTCTCGAGAAAGTAACTAAGTCCTCAGAGCGGTAAGTCCACCCTTCCAGATTATCCCAAAGACAATCGAGCATGTTCAAGTATCTTCCAGTCAATTCTGGACCAATTTCGAGACCGTTCGGTCAAAATGACCATTTTGCCCCTAAGCACCCGATTGCCTTAGGGAACTACATCGGCTCTAGGTATTAAACTAGTTTACTTGTTGACGATGTTTCTAATAGTATTTCTAACCTTCCAATACTTTTTGAGATCATTCATAGTCTATTCCGGCAAACTCAATGCAAAATGACCGTTTTACCCTTGGTGGGCCGATCGCCTTTTCCAACCACGCCGATTTTGGGTGTCAAACTAGTAACCCCTTGGAACACTCTCAATAGTGTTTCCAACCTTCAACCCTTCTCACGGGTCACTCCAAGTCCATTTCGGTATTTTTCAATTCAAATGACCATTTTGCCCCTGGCGGGCTAGTCAACCTTTTCAATTATTCTAACATTTCTTCACATGCTAGTTTTCTCCGAGACACTCTCTCAAAGGTTCTTGTTCATTCTCGGCTGAGTCTGGTTACTCCAAACATTCTGGATCATTTTCAAACTTTTCGGAGTCACTTCTAGTGGAGCCAAGCTAAAAATTACATAGCAGTCACTACGACAAGTGCCCAAATCTTTTGCCTTGTGTCCCAAGGGTTGAAAGATGCATTTCTTGTCGCCTTAAAACTTTCCTAAGTGGCCTAGTGGCGCCAAGCAAAACTAGTGGAGTTTTTGGCCTAGCGCCACTACAACAGGCGCCAGGCTATTTTGTTTGTCTATAAATACAAACCATCCCCTTCCGTGAAAAGGGTCTGCAAACTCAATCTAAAAACTTTATCTCCTAAAATTTAGAGCTTGAAGTCTCTCCAAACCCTAGCCTTCTCTGGCCTCTTTATTTTTCCACATGCATACGTCAAAGATAGGATAAAAAAGAAAACCAATCATTATTCCATGAAAGTATATATATATATCGTCATACAATAATCATCTATAAAGGCCAACACACGGCCTCATAACATAAATAAAACTGTAAGTCTAACGAAACTAAAACTGTGTCAACAGAAGGAAAAAAGGCACCTCAAGGAGTAGGATTATCATTTAAGTCAAAGTCATCAGTATCCGGTACATACGAAAAGGGCTAATTGGAAGAAGTCCTTGTATCATAAGGACCCTGACTAAGGAGAACAAGGAAAACCCAACATCAAAATACTGAAAAAGCATAAGGAACATAAAGAAATAAATCACAAACAGTATACCCAGTGAGCCTCCATCAGAGAGATACGGGCAGTCAGAGCATCCACTTTCGCACGGTACTAGTCTCGGGCCTCACAAGCTGCCACATATTCCTCTAGAGAAACAAAACCCTGGGCTCGATGACATAGCTCGACCACCTTATGACCGGCCAGCTACCCTCCAACCACCAGATCCAGCTGGGTAAAGGCACCAATGGACCTCGCCCTAAAATGAACCTCATAATCCATACTTGGCTGAAGTAGGAAGCGATTGCTAGGCACCCCGACTATGTAAGGAATCTCAACCCCAACTCGATAAAACTCGAACATATACTAAGGACGATCCGTAGCAGCACGGAATGCAGTGTGCAACTGATGAGATGCAAAGGTCATATTTTTCTCCCTTAATGTTTAATCGTTTATACTTATTTGGTACCTAAAGATACTCACTATTTTTATATTTTGATTTAGGGTGCTATGGAATGCCGAGGAAGAAGGTCATAGCTTAAAAGTGGCGAATTCACACGAGATTAGAAGCAGCGTTCAAAGCGGCGTTCGAACGGTAATAGATGTGTTCGAATGCTACGTCAAATGGATACACATCAAGTTTAGGCTCGAAGAGCGTTCAACGCATCGTTTGAACGGTAGTCTGATGCGTTCGAACGGTGCCAAGGGCGTGCGAATTGTTGTGCATAGCTACAGATTTTCAGAAGCCTATAAAAACTAGGACTGTTTTGTTTTTAGGGTTGTTGACGTTTTTTGTATTATTCAAGGTCATTATTTGAGTTATTTTCGTGGCCCTGCATGGCTAAACTCTGAATCTTGGTCAAAGGAGACAGAAACCTTGGAATTAATAATAAACTATGAGATCTAATTTGTTTTCATTATTTAATTTATGCTTTGAGTATCAGATATTTTTCTGTGCATATTTTCATGATTGTCTTGTTTAATCGCTAGGAGGCCTACTAGTTTATTAATCATTGCAATCTACTGCCGAGTTAGATATCAAATCCGTAATTGTTTGATCCCTCTGATTTGTGAAGAAACTAAAATTTAATGATTGCTACGTTAGGAATTATTATATCTTGGGAAGGAAATTTGACTAAATTAAATGCAACCGCGTGTGCTTGTGTCGTTTAGTTTCATCGATCTCTCTAATTCTTAAGACTACTATTAGATTAAACCTTGTGTGCTTTTCTTGGGTTGCTTAATAGTTAGGGTTAATCAGATCGCTTGTTTCTAATTAACTACGACTAAGGAGAGATAGGAAAATAATTCTGATGGTGGATATTCATTGTGTGAATTGATATGCTTGTTTCAATGATCAGTTGTAAATTCTAATGGTGGATGTTGACCTAGACCAAGGATTGTTCTTTTGATTGATTTCAACACTTTAATTGGAATTGTTCCGTAGTTAGTTATTATTAAAATTGTTTTCATTATATCCAAAATCCCACACCAAAGTTCACACAGCATAAAACTAGACTGAACACTCTCTGTGAGAACGATCCTTACTCACACTACTACATAATTATTTTTGGGTGCCCGTGACAGCACACCAAATTCTGGCACTGTTGCTAGGTAGTGATTTTAGTTAATTTTTGTGCTTTTGTGATATTTATTTCAAAAAGAAAAATATATATATATTTATTTTAATTATTTTCATTACTCTAGATTGTTTTTTTTTTTCTGAATTGTTTTCAGGGTTGGTTAGAGTTTCCTTGAGTGTTTATGAGTGTAACTCGATCTTCTAATCAAGGTGATTTGCAATGCGATCCAGAAATAAAGAGAACTTTACACAGGTCAATAAGGGAAGCTCGGAGAAATTCTGTAGAGAGCGATCCAACTCTTGATTCCATATTTGCTAGCGATTCTGATTTAGGAGAGGAGGAAGTCATGGCTGGAAATCAAACTTTGAAAGAACTTACGACCCCTGATCTGAATTAACAACCCTTATGCATAACATTCCCTACTTTAGATGTTCCTGCTAACTTTGAATTAAAATCTTGATTAATACATCTCTTGTCCACTTTTCATGGTCTTGCTGGTAAAGATCCCCATAAACATCTAAAGGAGTTTCATGTAGTATGCACAAGTATGAAACCCACAGGGTGACTGAAGAGCAAATTAAATTAAGAGCATTTCCGTTTTCTTTGAAGGATTCGGCTAAGGATTGGCTCTATTATCTACCCTCCGGAAGTATTACCACATGGAACCAGATGAAAAGATTATTTTTGGAGAAATATTTCCCAGCTTCGAGGGCAGCCAACATTCGAAAAGAAATTTGTGGTGTAAGACAGCACAACGGAGAGTTCCTACACGAATATTGGGAGCGGTTCAAGAAATTATGTGCAAGCTGTCCCCATCATCAAATTAGTGAGCAACTTCTTACTCAATATTTCTATGAGGGCCTTTTGCCCACTAATAGGAGCATGATTGATGCTGCTAGTGGAGGAGCTTTGGTGGATAAAACTCCCGATGTCGCGAGAAATCTGATTGCAAATATGGCAGCCAATTCTCAACAATTTGGCACTAGACTTGACCATTCATCCAAGCATGTCAATGAGGTAAATATTTCCTCCATTGAACAACAAATTGCAAGTCTAACTTCTCTTGTTCGTCAAATGGCTGTAGGTAATATGCAAACGGCGAAGGCTTGTGGGATCCGTTCAGTAGCAGGGCATCCAACCGATATGTGTCCAACTCTTCAAGAGGAGCCCATGGAGCAAGTGAATGTAGCAGGTGGTTTTCCTGGCCAACCACAAAGAAAGTATGATCCTTATTCGAATAAGTATAACATGGGATGGAGGTGGTTTTCCTGGCCAACCACAAAGAAAGTATGATCCTTAGTTATGGGAATCCACAAGTGAATCAGCCCATGATTCAAAACCGCCCAAGCTACAATCAATATAAGCAACCATACCCCCCTAGACAACAACCGGGCCAAACTTCTGATTCAGGTATGTCTTTAGAAGATATTGTTAAGTCCCTTGCCACTAATACTTTGCAATTTCAACAGGAGACAAAACAATTTCAACAAGAGGCGAAGGCCAGTATTCAAAGTCTAGACAATCAGATGAGCCAGATGGCAACCGCAGTTAGTCGGCTAGAAGCCCAAAGTTTGGAAAAATTACCCTCTTAGACGATAGTAAATCCAAGAGAAAATGCGAGTGCAATCGTTTTGAGAAGTGGTAAAGAGATTGAGATTCCAGTAAAGGCCGCCCCTGCATCGTCGAATCAAGAAAATGAGAACAATGTCATAGCAGACGGGAACGTTCCCAATGTTGATGACATACCTAGGCATAAGTTCCTGCCTCTTTCTGATTATAAACCTGTACCTCATTGTCCTCAGGCTTTGGTAGAATTTAAAAAATATGAACAAACTAAAGATTTATATGAGACTTTTCGTAGATGCGAGGTAAATATTCCATTTTTATATGCTATTAAGCAAGTACCTCATTATGCTAAATTCCTTAAAGAATTGTGTACAATTAAGAGGAGACATAAACTTAAAGGATGTGAGAAGGTGAGAATAAGGGAGAATGTTTCCATAATTATTCAAAGAAAACTCCCTGCGAAGTGCAAGGGTCCAGGTATGTTTACTATCCCTTGTACAATAGGTAACACTAGATTTGAGAAGGCCATGATAGATTTAGGAGCTTCTATTAATGTCATGCCATATTCTATATATACTTCTTTGAAACTTGGACCTTTGAATAAAACTGGTGTTGTGATTCAATTGGCTGATAGATCTAATGCTTATCCTAAGGGTGTAATTGAGGATGTTCTTGTACAAGTTAATGACCTGGTTTTCCCTGCTGATTTTTATGTGCTTGATATGGAAAATGGTGACCAAAATGCTCCTATTTTGTTAGGAAGATCATTTTTAAAGACATCTAAGACTAAGATGGATGTCCACAGTGGCACACTTACCATGGAATTTGATGGCGAAATTTTTAAGTTTAATATTTATGATGCCATGAAATACCCTTGTGATGATAATCCTGTTTATTCTATTGATGTGATTGATTCTCTAGCACATGAAGTTTTTGAGCTTGATGGATAAAATGTATTAGAAGTTGCCATCAGTAAGCATCTTGAGGAAGGGAATGGAGAGTTAGCATTGAGTGCTGATTTGCAAGAAACTGTTGCATCATTGAATGATTTTCCAAAGTTACAGCAGTTAGGTAACGTGCCTTATGTTGCATTACCAGTTTCTAACGATAGGCCTTTACCCTCTGTTTTGGAGGCCCCTATTCCAGATTTGAAGCCTCTCCCTAGTCACCTCAAGTATGTGTTCCTTGGAGATGGAGGAACATTACCAGTGATCATCTTTAGTAAACTTTATGAGTTGCAAGAAGAAAAACTTGTGCCGGTCCTAAATGAGCATAAGACGGCTATTGGTTGGATAATTGCGGATATTAAAGGAATTAGGCCATCTACATGCATGCATAGTATACTACTTGAAGAAGGAGCAAAACCTTCTCGTCAACCGTAGAGAATATTGAACCCACCTATGATGGAAGTTGTAAAGAAGGAGATCCTTAAACTTCTTGAAGTTGGAATGATTTACCCTATTTCGGATAGCAATTGGGTTAGCCCAGTTCAAGTGGTTCCTAAAAAGACTGGAATAACTATTGTGAAAAATCAGAATGTTGAGTTAGTTCCTACCCGTGTTCAGAATGGGTGGCGGGTTTGTATCGATTATAGAAAACTAAATGTTGTAACCCACAAGAACCACTTCCCTTTACCTTTTATTGATCAAATGCTTGAAAGGTTAGCTAGTCATTGTTACTATTATTTCCTTGATGGTTTTTCTGGTTATTTTCATATTGCAATTGTGCTAGAGGATCAAGAAAAGACAACTTTTACATGCCCATTCAGGACTTTTGCATATCGTCACATGCCTTTCGGCCTTTGCAACACCCCCGCCACTTTCCAAAGGTGTATGGTTAGCATATTTTCAGATTATGTTGAGCATATCATAGAAGTTTTTATGGATGACTTCACATTTTATGGAGGCTCCTTTGATAATTGTTTGCATAACCTTACACTTGTTCTTCAAAGATGTATGGAAACTAAACTTGTGTTGAACTCTGAAAAATGTCATTTTATGGTTGAACAAGATATAGTATTAGGTCATGTTGTTTCATCTAGGGGAATTGAGGTAGACAAAGCTAAAATTGACATTATTCAATCTTTACCTTATCCCACTAGTATGCGGGAAGTTTGTTCTTTTCTTGAACATGCAGGTTTTTACCAAAGATTCATCAAAGACTTCTCTAAAATAGCAGCACCCCTATGCAAGTTACTACAAAAGGATGTGGCTTTTGAGTTCAATGAAGTATGTAAAAAGGTGTTTGATAAGCTAAAGGGATTGTTGACTTCTACCCCAGTTATCCAACCTTCTGACTGGAGCGGTCCTTTCGAGAGAATGTGCGATGCAAGTGATTATGCAGTAGGCGCTGTCTTGGGTCAAAGAATTAAAAAAGCATCTCATGTCGTTTATTATGCTTCCAGAACTTTGAATGATGCTCAGAGAAATTATGCTACTACTGAAAAAGAACTTTTAGCTATTGTTTTTGCTTTAGAAAAGTTTCGATCTTATTTACTTGGTACTAAAGTCATTGTTTACTCTAATAATGCAACTCTTCGTTATTTGATGACGAAGAAAGAGGCAAAACCAAGATTAATTAGATGGATACTTCTCTTGAGTGAATTTGATTTGGAGATCAAAGACAAAAGAGGAACAGAAAATCGCGTCGCCAATCATTTGAGTTGTTTAGCTCATCTCGAGGATGAACTTCATTTATAGGAAACATTCCCTGACGAGCAACTGTTCTCTGTGAATGTGACATTATCTTGGTATGCATAAATTGTCAATTGTTTGGTTACTAACATACTACCTACTGGGTTGTCTAAGGCTCAACGAGATAAGACCAAGAGTAATGCCAAATACTATGTGTGGGATAACCCATACTTATGGAAGCATTATGAGGATCAAGTGATCAGAAGGTGCGTTCCTGAAAATGAAATCATTTCTATTCTAACCTTTTGTCATTCTTATGCTTGTGGAGGTCACTTTGGAGCCAAGAGAACGACGAGAAAAGTACTAGAATGTGGTTTTTATTGGTCATCTCTATTTCGAGATTCATATTCTTATTGTAAGTCATGTGATCCTTGTCAAAAGATAGGTAATATATCCCGAAGGAATGAGATACCACAAAATCCCATACTATTTTGTGAAATTTTTTATGTTTGGGGCATTGAATTCATGGGACCATTTCCTGTATCTTTCAGTTATGTTATACCTTGCTTGCTATTGATTATGTCTCGAAATGGGTGGATGCTAAAGCCACCAGGACTGATGATTCTAAAGTTGTTGTAGATTTTATCAAGTCTAACATATTCTCCAGGTTTGGAATTCCAAGAGCTCTAATATGTGATTGAGGCACCCACTTTTGCAATCGAATTGTGGCAACTTTCTTGAGAAAGTACCATGTAATGCACAAGGTGTCAACTTCATATCATCCGCAAACTAGTGGACAAGAAGAAGTGTCAAATCGAGAGATCAAGTCCATCATTGAAAAGGCGGTCAATCCAAGTAGAAAAGATTGGAGTTTATGATTGGATAATGCTTTGTGAGCATATAGAACTGCATATAAAATGCCCATTGGTATGTCACCTTATCGATTGGTATTTGAGAAACCGTGCCACCTACCAATTGAGTTAGAACACAAAGCTTACTGGGCTATTAAGAGTTTTAACATGAAGATGGATGAAAATGGAGAACATAGAAAATTACAACTCCAAGAGTTGGAGGAAATTCGTAATGATGCCTATGAGAGTGCAAGGATTTACAAGGAAAAGACGAAGGCTTTTTATGAAAAGATGATTTCTAGGAAGAGTTTAAAGTTGGTCAAAAAGCTCTTCTATACCAGTCACGGCTTCATTTGTTTTCGGGTAAGTTACATTCTCGTTGGATTGGACCTTTTCTCGTTACTAATGTTTTTCCTCATGGAGCAGTTGGAATTCAAAGCTTAGCCACTTCCAAAGTGTTTAAGGTGAATGGCCATCCACTTAAGCATTTCGATGAAGGTTTCCAAGTCGCAAATGTAGAGAAACTGGACCTTGAGGATCCGATTTATACGGATTGAAGAAGGAAGCATTAAGTCGGGCCTAGGACAATAAACAAAGGCACTGCTTGGGAGGCAACCCAAGGGAAGTTTGTTTTTCTTTTCTTATTTTCACATTTATATATTGGTTATCTCTGCCCTTTCTGTGCATTTTACTTTACATTGGGGACAATGTAAGTTTTAAGTGTGGGGGACGGGATTTAGGTAGTGTTTTTGTGTTCTAATTTGAAATTTGAAAAAATAATAACGAGATTCAGCTAAGCTTGAAGAATTCATAACATGATTGAATAAGTAATCTTCTAACTTAGAATTAATTAGTCTAGTTATTTTACTTGAGATTAAAATGACTGAATTTGGTAGACAAAAGCTGGTGAGATTTTGAGCCTTTAGACTGACACATCCATATCGGTCACTATTTTCTTTCATGTGAGATATTCTTCCATGGATTTGTTTCACTAGAACTTGCCTTGATTCTCTTTGAGCTCATATTGACACATGCATGCATGAACATGATTAAGGCCATCTTTGTTATAAGCTACATAAGTCAAATAGCCTGCCTTGTAATTAATTTTTCCCTTTCTGAACTCCTTTGAGTTTTATATGTTGTTTTGTCGTTATTGTGAACCCACATTACAAGCTTTAAACCCGAAAAAAATGCCTTTACCTAAGCCGTAGAGCTAGTGGAGCATTGTTCATAATTATGACATGCATAGGTGTGCAAGAAATAAGTGTGGGGGTGTCCGAAATTTTGGTAGGGCTATGATTGGTGAAAAGGAACATGTTTTCATTCTCAATTCATGAGTTCTATTCTTGATGTAATTTTGAAAAAAAAAGAAAGGAAAGGAATGGAGGAAATTGCTTTTAATGTTACAAATTATCCATGTTCATAATTCCTCCTAAAATTCTAAGAAATAGGTTTGTTTATATAGGATATATATAAAGACAGAAGCTGTTGAATGGAGTGATTGGTTTTACATGTCTTATATATTCAAACTTGAGTTGAATCATTTTTGCTCCACTAGTTTCGATGGCTTTTAGGCTACATTCCCAACTATTTCCCACCTTGATCCTAAATCTCGTTAAACCCTTGAAAAGTCTTTATGATTCGTATTATGTATGTGATATTAGTGGTGGAGAATGAGAAGATATGCAAGCCTATGGTAAATCATTTTCATTGGAATGAATTTGAGTGATACACATACCCTTTAAATACATAAGAGTAGAATGTTTATTTCCGTGAGGGTCTACATATTCAGTTTACTCCATCTTTAAGTGGAAATACTTGCTAAGTGATTGTGAGTTGTTTGAGAATGTTGTTCATGATATGTTATGAGTTTTGAAGAGTTTGGTTGTTTTTTGTTGAGACTTTGATATCTTAGGAAAGTGAGTTTGAGTTTTGCTCGAGGACGAGCAAAGGTTAAGTGTGGGAGAATTTGATGAGAATGCAAATGCCATATTTTTCTCCCTTAATGTTTAATCTTTTATACTTATTTGGTACCTAAAGATACTCACTATTCTTATATTTTGACTTAGGGTGCTATGGAATGCCCAGAAAGAAGATCCAAGCTTAAAAGTGGCGAATTTGTGCGAGATTAGAAGCAACGTTAGAAAGGGCGTTCAGACGGTCCCAAGAGGCATTCGAATGGTAGTAGATGCATTCAAACGCTACATCAAACAGATTCACGTCAAGTTCAGGTTCGAAGAACATTCGAAATATACATAGAGCAGTTTTAACTGTTCGAAGTGCGTTCGACGCACTGTTCGAAAGGTAGTCTGATGCGTTCGAACGGTGTCAAGGGCGTGCGAACGGTCGTGCGCAGCTACAGATTTTTAGAAGCCTATAAAAGCTAGGACTGTTTTGTTTTTAGGGTTGTTGAGGTTTTTCGTATTATTCAAGGTCATTATTTGAGTTATTTTCATGGCCCTACGTGGCTAAACTCTGAATCTTGGTCAAAGGAGATAGAAACCTAGGAATTAATAATAAACTGTGAGATCTAATTTGTTTTTATTATTCGATTTATGCTTTGAGTATCAAATGTTTTTCTATGCATACTTTCATGATTGTCTTGTTAACTCGCTAGGAGGCCTACTAGTTTATTAATCATTGCAATTTACTGCTGAGTTAGATATCAAATCCGTAATTGTTTGATCCCTCTGGTTTGTGAAGCAACTAAGATTTAATGATTGCTGTGTTAGGAATTATTATATCTTGGGAAGGACATTCGACTGAATTAAATCCAACCGCATGTGCTTGTGTTGTTTAGTTTCATCGATCTCTCTAATTATTAAGGCTACTATTAGATTAAATCTTGTATGCTTTTCCTAGGTTGCTTAATAGTTAGGGTTAATTAGATGGCTTGTTTCTGATTTACTACGACTAAAGAGAGATAGGAAAATAATTCCGAGGGTGAATATTCAATGTGTGAATTGATATGCTTGCATCAACGATCAGTTGTAAATTCTGATGGTGGATGTTGACCCAAAACAAGGTTTGTTCTTTTGATTGATTTCAACACTTTAATCGGAATTGTTCCGTAGTTAGTTATTATAAAATTGTTTTCATTATATCCAAAACCCCCCATCAAAGTTCACACAGCATAAAACTAGACTAAACACTCTCAGTGAGAACAATCCTTACTCACACTACTACATAATTGTTTTTGGGGTATCAGTTTTATTTTTGGGTGCCCGCGACAGTACACCAGCAGTTGTTTCCAATGATGCTCCCCCAAGTACATCTCCCATGTAAGGTGGCCGCGAAAGTTGACTCGTGACCTAGACAAGAGAATAAGGTCCTTCATGCCGGCATACTGGGGGGACCGGTGATAAGGCGCCCAAGTAACATCCCAGGTCTCAGCAACTCCAGGTTAGCCTAGAGAGTGACAAAATCTGTAAGCAGGCACTGTTGGATCACCTGGTGTCTAAACCATCTCGTAGTCCAAGGAAACGCATCTGTGGCTAGTACCTCTGGCCGGCACACTAGCAGATACTCATAACTCCATCATATCAAAAAGGGCTAGAACCCAATCAAACTCCCCCATGCCCCGGACGTCCTAACTCTTATCCCCCACAAAAAACTGGCAGAAGTGAAGGCACCCTAGTCCATATAATCTAATGCATCCAAATAAGCTACCAGGCTCACCAAAGGTAAGGGAACTGCCAACTTATTATTGTTGCAAAAGTAAATAAACATGACATAAGAAACCAACCGGCGCGTTATGATAACCCAATCATCTAGGGAGGGCTCAAGAGCGAAAGCTGTCTCTGATAAACATAGAAGCGAAGCTGAAAAACTTAAGCCTATAATCCCTAGCAAACCTAAGAGAAGGTAGGCTTTAGCAGTAGTTAAGAACCACAGAGAAATTGGGATACCACTAAAAGACAGGCCAGTGATCATCGCCCAATCGACGAGGGTAGGCCCCAGCTCAAAACCCACCAAATGTACGGTCCCGGTCTCCCGAAGCCATCTCCAATAACTCAATTGCTATCCTGTGATCAAGCCTATCTGCCTAGAGAGTCATGAAGGCACCAAAGTCAATTTGGAGAAGGAAATCCTGGTAAGATGGAGCTGACGCCTGCATAGCTCTCAAGGCACAGATACTGGCCCCTCTGAATGAACTGTGAGTGGACGATGGCATCCAACCATAACATAGGTAGAGGCTCGAATGGTAAGCCAGATCTCACAAATGCAGGACATTAGGAATCGCTAACTGGTCATCTGAGAAAGAGACATCATTCTTCCTATCACGAACGGGTGCCATCTCGTATTTAGTCCTCGGATCAACAGCCGTATCTACATTCTCCTCCACCCTCTCACCCGAAGCAGTAGAGGATTGCCCCCTCATGAAACTATTGCTTGAAGCCGTCCTGCTCGAAGATCGCTGAGATCGGCCACTCCTACCTCGAGCAGAGCCGCTCCTACTAACACTGCCCTCCTTGGGCTCAACTTACAGCGCCTTCCCTTGGAACCGTCATCGCCAGCATCCAACATCCTAAAAAGCAAAAATGGAAAAGAATTTAGAAAGTTGATCAGTAACAGGATATGCATGAAAAAATATACAAAGTGAAAAAAGAAAAGAAAAAGATAAAATAATATATACAACAAGAAAAAAAAAACAAAAAAAAAAGGGAGAAAAAAAAAGAAAGAAGAAAGAAAAAGAAAGGAAGAAAAAAAAAAGAGCTAAGGCCCTATCCTTTCCCCAGTTTTATTTCTAAATTTTCTAAGGTTTTTTGGACTTTTTCCTCAAAAAGTTTCATTTCAAATTCTCAAACCAATTTCTTGGGCTTTTTTCTTCAAAAGCCCTGCCTAAAAAAAAATTTCTAGGGTTTTCCAAGCTTTTTCCTCAAAAAATTTCAAATGTTCAAACCAGTTTATCGGGTTTTCTCCTTCAAAAGCTCCATTTTAATGACAATTTTTTAAAATACCGGTTTCCTAGTCTTTCTCCTTCAAAAGCCCTATTTCAGAAGTTTTTTAAGGTTTCCTGAGCTTTCTACTTCAAAAGCCTCATTTCAAGCAAAATTTTCTAAAATTGCGGTTTTCTCGGGCTTTTCTCCTTCAAAAACCTAATTCTCAAAAGTAACTGCTTTTTCTAAGAATTTTAGAGTCAAAATGTTGAATTTTTAAAGAAGTCCATAATTTTACAAATCTTTAGGAAGGGTTTTGGCTTAAAAAGTCTCTGTCCCAAAATTTAATAAGTCACAAACATATTTCTAAGGCATCTAGAGCCTTCAACCACGTCAATCAACACAATCCCATCCTCTATGGCACATGACACATAATTAAACACAATTTTCAAGTCAATTTAATCGCTTTTCAAAAGTTTCTAATTTTTTTTATTTTCTAAAACATCCTGAAAATTCTTGAAACACTCAAAAAGATACTCAAAATTTTCTAAAAATGTCTTACAATTTTTTCTGCATTCAATAGGGTTAAATTTTCAAATCTTCTTGATTTTTCCTATTTTTCTTAATTTTTAAAAATTTAAAAATTCAAAAATATTCAAAATATTATGAAACTTCATATTGTTGTTGTATACATTTTCTAAGGCACTCAGTATGAAAATCAAGCATAAACATGCAAAACCCAAGCCTACAAGAGCAATTCTCTAAACCCTATAGGAAACCCTTTCACAAAACATGCAAAATCATCCCAAACACACTTAAATTGTCATCAAATCACAAAAACGATCTGCCCATTGCATTCTAAACATCCTAAACATAGATTTACACTAATCATATGCAAAAAACGAACACACATACATCAAAATTGACGAAATTTCAAGAAATCTAACATTTTAATTCTCCAGTGAAAATCAAGCTTTCCAACTAAAATCCGGCGACGACAACAACTTCCAGCACATGTTCGACGTCCCACGAGAGTTTTTAGTAAAATCGATGAAAGCCCCACAAAATCCCTCGTTAGAAACCCTCAAAATCACGGTAAATGTGTGAAACCCGTAAGTAGTTTCACAAACTGCTCTGTTTATAAAGCCCACGGCCTAGCACATGTAATAGATGCGCTAGAAGCAATTTTAAGCTGGCGCATGTAGCACATGTGCCAGGGCTATTTTTGGGCATGCGCATGTAGCACACATGTCAGATGGTTTAGTTTCCCGCAAAAACTAGCTTTAAATGTCCCCAAGGCTAAAAATGATTTATAAAAGTTTCAAAAACCTCAAAAATCACTTTTTAAACTCTCGATTTCAAATTCCTGAGTTTTTTGAACTTAAAACCCCAAAAGTCGACATGTTCAAAACCCAAACCCTAAATAAAAAAGTTTCAAAAAGTACCCAGATGTTTCAAATTCAAAGTTTTTAAAAGGAGTGACTCACCAATATTCTAAAACTTTCTAAATTGTTGTCCCTTCAATCGCCTCGGGACCAAAAAGGGATTCTTACTTTGTTATTTTTCTATCTTCGACAAGCAAAGATAGAAAAATAGGCGCAGCTGTAAGCACCCTATTTTTGCTTGCTCAGCAACACAAAATAGCCTAAGCCGGCTCTTTCAAACTCCAATCCAATCAAATGGTTGCTTCCAAGGCCCATAAGACCCAATTGAAGCTGAAAAGACCATTTTTCCCCTAGACATTCCAGGCAGCTTTTCGAGACCAAGCGGTTTCGAGAACCAACGCCATCCAAGCAGCTTTTCGAGATTGGGTGGTTTCAGGAACCAACGCCACCCAGGTAGCTTCCCGAGATCAGGCAATTTCAGGAACCAACACCTTATCAAATTCCAAACGGTTCACTTCTGGCAGCTACTAGCCTGCCAATGTAGCATGTCAGTGATCCGGTAGTTCTCCGAGACCAGGCGATATTAGGGACAAACACCACCCCACAATTAGTTTTCTAAGATCAGGTGATCTCAAGAACCAACACCACCCTACAGGTAGCTTTCTAAGACCAGGCGGTCTCAAGGACCAACACCACTTAAGTAGCTTTTCGAGATCGAGTGGTCTCGGGAACCAACACCTAGGTCAACATCGGTGCCTGCTAGCCTGGCTAGGTGAAAAATGACCAAACTTGCCCCTTAGGCCTCCAAGCACATATTAAGAAAGTTCAAAATCTCTCAAGACGGTAAGTCCACCTTTCCAAAGTTTTCCTAGATAGGTAGGCATACCCAATACGCTATCTTATCCAATTTCGTTCCCATCCCGATCAACTTTGGTCAAAATGACCGTTTTACCACTAGGCACCCTAGCACAGTATAAATCCCACCAAACAATGAAAATATCTTCCAAGATTGTCACTGAACAGTCTGTCACGCTTAACCCGCCACTCCGATCTATCATGACCCTTTCGATCAAGCCCAATCAAAATGATCGTTTTACCCTTGACGGCCCGAACTCGCCCCGAGACTACACCAGCTCTGGGCATTGAACGACAGACCCAAAGTGAGACCTGCAACTCTAAACACTTCCAACTTAATGAAAGTCATCTGGAGCGTCTCGCAGATGCTCCGCTAGGGTTGTCTTTTCTTCCGATTCCCTAGTTATAACGCATAGTCAAATGACTTAAGAAATGCATAAATCAAGGAATTCCTAAAAGCCTAACCATAGGTCTTTCCATTGATATAGTTCAATTGAATAGATCGCTTCTCGAAACCCCCGATCGCGTGGCTCTAAAAATGCCACTTTCAGTAACACCCTTGGAGCGTCTCATAAACGCTCTACCAAGGTTATCTTTTTCTCCAATTTCCTGATTAAAATGCATCATCAAACGACTTGAGAAATACATAAATTAGAAAATTCTCAAAAGTATGTCTAGTGCATTTTCCATCGATATAGTCCGATCAGAGAGATTACTTCCCGAAAACCTCGATTGCATGGCCTAAAAACAACTACTTTTGAACATCCATGGAGCATATCATAGATGCTTTGCAAAAGTATGTTTTTTGTGCACACTTTCTGATATGATATCTCATTCTTCCGAACACCTTTCAAGCTTTCCAAATATTCCAGGTTCTTGAGAAACACTAGGAGAACATCGTGGACGCAACTAATTTTCCTGAATCTTTTTTAGATTGCACAATTATCAAGGCAAAGTTTAAACAAACATTTCTGGGAGAGGAGCGTATGCTACATGTGCCCAGATTTTGATCAAATTGATCAAACTTTGCTTGCCCCCTAAGATTTAGCCAGTCTAGAGTGTGCCACGTGTCCTTCATTCTGTGAAATAGTGCTAGCGCATGTAGTACACGCCCCAGGGCAAAATTTGCCTAGGTGCATGTACTACATGAGCTAGGCCTCTCCAGATTGCCTATAAATGTAGGCCTCCCCCTTTGCATATTCCAAAATGGAAAACAACAGGGAAGCTCTGTAGAAATATCCTCTGAACCTCGAATTTCCATATACATCTCACCCTTCAAACACTTCGGTAAGATTTCACCTTCCTCTAGCCCATACACCACACCTACAATGCCCTCGATGCTATAGAAGATCCCATTCCAGCCCCTTCAAGCATTTTTAAGGCTATTCAAGTTCAAGCTAAAGCATCCATGTAGGTTTGAAGGCAAAATGTGGTATTCTTTTCTACATTTTTTTCATTCTTACTCTTCTCTTCTCCCTCCTAGCCTACTTAGGATATTATCTATTTTAAATCCTTATCTCCCCCCCCCCCCCCCCCCCCCCTTTCTTGTATGCTTGAAATAAGAAAGCTCCAAGTTGATGCTTAGAGGAAAGCTTGTGAGAGCCACCGTGTGGGGGGATCTCTCACTAGCCTACTTTAAGATGGTATGGCCTTAGAGCACCTTGTAATTTGGTATGGCCTATAGCCTTGTATGAATTTTTGACCCCCTTTGCGTATGGTTACCATGTTCATGTATTGCATACTTGGCCTCATTTTCATGTCCATCACCATTTTGTAAAAATTCTCACTATCTGCATTTCTATGCCTTCTTCAAATTCCATATCCAAGTTTTTTCTTAAAAATGGTTCTAAGAGTTGATTCCTTGAAGCCTAGGTCCATTTTCACATCTTAGAAAACTCCCTTTTAAGCCCCTTGACCTTAGTTTGCATCTTTCTATTTATTTGCATTTCATGAGACATAAAATTGGTTTTCAAACTCGTCTCTTCTATATTGATTTTTATAGAATTCATTCTCTTAAGCCTTGTGGTAGAAATGGTCCCTTGGAACCCTCTTTTGGGTGATTTTTCTATTATCTTGACCATATGAACCCTAGTTTATTACGATTGGTTTCTACACCCCAAAAGTGGTTTTCAAAACAACCCTCTTGAAGAAGGGTTCTCAAATTTCATTCTCTTTAATTTGCATAAAATTGTTTTTCAAAAACTACCATTTTCATATTAACTTTTAGAAGTTTTGCCCTCTTGAATATTATGGTTGGAATGGTCCCATGGAGTCCTCTTTGGAGTGATTTCCTTCAAATTAACCATATAAACCCTTATTCTTTAGAGTGGTTTTAAAAATCTCAAAAGTGGTTTTCCAAAATCTCCGTGCCAAAACTAACCTTTAAAGGTTCATTCTCTTTAATTTTTCAATGAAAGAGCCTTCAAAACTATATATTCAATATTGATTTTCACAAGTTTTACTCTCTTGAGTTAGTGGTTGAAATGGTTCCAAGGCAACCCTCTTTTAAGTGGTTTCCAAATACCAACCATATGAATCCAACACTCACTTGAGTGGTTTCCACAAATGATTTTCAAAACACACTTTCAAGTTTCATGGATAAAACGACCTTTCCAAAACCACTAGATCTAAACTCTAATTCTAAACCACCCTTCAACCCTAGGTTAACCTAATCTTAATTAGTTAACCCTAGGTTAATCAAACCCTAGGTTAACCTAACCTAAGTTAGTTAACCCTAGGTCACCTTAACCCTAGGTTAACCTAACCCAAGTTAGTTAATCTTAAGTCGCCTTAACCCAGGTTAACCTAACCCAAGTTAGTTAACCCTAGGTCGCCTTAACCTTAGTCCAACCTAGCCTAAGTTAGTTAACCCTAGGTCAACCCAACCAAGGATAATAGGCTTCAAGGTTCCAATTCAAAGACCTCTTTTCAAATAATCTTTCAAACCATTTTCATAACATACTTTCCAAAACATCCTACTCTCTCGAGCTTTTAACAATCAATTCAAAAATCTGTTCAAATACTCCTATACTCTTATCTTCAAAAATGCTTCCAAGAAGTTCTCTTAAACTTGTCTCAACTAAAATAGCTAGACACTTAACACTTTCCAAAAACTATTTTCAAAACATTTTCAAGAACTCACAACCCTAAGTTGTCCCTACCCTTCTTATGGTTAGAGATTCCAAAAGAAGGCGATACATTAAGTACAACCTTCAAGGTTGTCCATATTAGGGTTCGAAATCCCTAAAGGTTTTCAAAAGCTCTTTTCAAAAATGATTTCCAAACATCACATTCTTGAAACAATCCTAATCCTTCCACGGTTAGTATTGTTCAAGTGTAAGTGAGATATTCAAGAATGGTTCTATAACCCTAAAGTTTTAAAAAGCAAAGAGAAGTTTTTAGCCCCCTTTTCCAAACATGTTTTCAAAACTTATAGCCCTAAAGGAGTTTAGTTCATCAATGACTAACCTCCTAAAGGTGATGAAATATCAAACATGCCTTTCAATAAGGTATTCAAAAACTGCTCTCAAAAGCTTTTCGAAGACAACTTCACAAGAGCATTTCCAAGCCAAACTCTACCTCCAAAGTTTTCAAAACAAGACTTCAAAACATTTTCAAAACTCCCTTGAGCTATTTTGAAACATGTCCAAAGCCCCCTTAGGTTGTTTCAAGAACATTTCAAAACTCCCTTGAGTTAATTTCAAAACATTCAAAATCATCTTCAAACCCGGTTTCCAAAATACTGCAAATATCTCAAGTCCTATTTTAAAGGCATTTTTATAAAACTCTTAAGTTCTCTTTTTCCAAAGACTTCAAAGCGTCTTCAAACTTTTCCAAAGACCCCAATGTATCTTCAAAACATTCCAAAGGCCCTAATGCACCTATTTTCTATCGGGCTCTTGCTCGAACTACGAATGACCTGATTCTCGCCAAATGAGATACGTAGGCAACCTAAAATGGCGCGGTCCTAACCTTTATTTTAACCCAAGTTCCCTTTTCAAAATTTTCTATCAATTTAAGATTTCTATTTCGAATCCTTTTAAAACTTCCATGTTTTAAAATATGTTTTCCAAAACTTGCATCATGCATCATTCATCCAAAAAGTGATGACCAAACTCCATTTTCAAAATTCTAAAGTGGATATTAAGTGGATAATAATAACCGATGATTCAAGTGAGTGAACTAAAGGTGATTAGACATGTAGGTACTGAAACTGCGGGGTAGGGTGACGATCATTGGATGTCTTCCCTACACATAACCAACCCCTAAACCATAGATTTCTTTATTTGAACTTTGAGAACCTTGAAGTTGCAGCACCTTGAGTCTTTAATGGATACTTTGGAGGCTTGTTTTTTTAGTGTATATGATGTTTGGGTCACGCCTTCAAAAGGTTATCTAGGCCTCCTTTCCAAAAACCTTCTTTAAAAATAACATTTTCAAAACCTTTTCAAAAAAAAAAAAATAACCTAAGTTTAGTCTTCGTATTACACCTAGTTTTAGGTGACCTAACATATCTTTAACTATGTTAGGTGGCGACTCCCATTTTTTTCCAAAAGGCCCTTAAATCAAATCATGTTTTCAAATTCCAACCTAGTCATATTTGTCCTTCTACGAGGATGAGTTTTAACGAAAGAGTACCGTGCTTTTTCCGGGGCTAAGAAGGGCTTGGTGGTGTCAAAAATTGAGGCGTGACCCAAACATCATATACACTAAAGAACAAGCCTCCAAAGTATCCATTAAAGACTCAAGGTGCTGCAACTTCAAGGTTCTCGAAGTTCAAATAAAGCAAGCAAAGCAAGAAGAAGACAAGGTAGGCTTTCAATTTACTTTTATGTAATCCCGCCCTCTCTCTTCTTCCTCCTAACCCACTTAGGTTTTCTTCTATTTTAATCCCCATCTTTTACCTCCCTTTCTTGCATGCTTGAAAGAAGGGACTCCCCCGTTCATGCTTAGGAAGAATTGTTGAAGGTCATTGTGCTGGGGGCTTTATTCAAATTCGACCCTCAATGGTGTGGGTTCGGCCCCCTTGATTATGTGGTGAAGCCCAACCTTGTATGTTCACGACCCTATTGCATTGTACATATCATATTCATACATTCAATCCAAAATTGTTTTCAAAGTTCTTTTTCCAAACATGCATCAAAGTTGTTTTTAAACTTGCATTCAAAATCCCTTTTTCAAACTTGTTTTCAAAATCACAATCCTAGAGTGATTCTAGGCATTCAAGATTAGGGTTGTTTTAGGAAAATGTTATATTCAATGTGACCATCAAGGTCCAAATTTTGGGTGTAAACCCTAAATTATTTTTGTCAAAACCACAATCTTAAAGTGATTCTAGCCATTCCATGGTTAGGGTTGTTTTAGAAAAGTGTGATATTTAATGTGGTCATTATGGTCCATATTTCAAATCCATGTTGTTTTCAAAATCACAATCCTAGAATGGTTTTAATCTTTTCATGTTTAGAATTGTTTTAGGAAAGTGAGATATTCAAAAGATTTTCAAAAGTCCATATTCAAGCCCCTTTCTGTTTTTAGTGAGGTAGCATTTTTGGATTGTGTTTGCCAATCCTTTTTATGTAGAGGGTGGTCTTTATTTATTGGCAATTGGAGTAAACTCTGGCGCTTGTTGTAATGGCACCAGGCCATATTTTGGCTTGGTGCCACAACTAGTGGCGTCAGCCACATAGGAAAATTTTAAGGTAGCAAGAAACAGATCTCTTGACCCTTAGGACACATGGCAGAAGATTTAAGCGCATGTCCTAATGACTACCATGCAATTTTTAGTTTGGTTTCGCTAGGAGTGACTCTGGAAAGTTTAAGAATGATCTAGAAGGCCAGGGATGACTAGGAATCCCTAAACGAGTGTCCTGGAGGTAACTGGATTGATAGCGAGAGCTGGTGTGGTTAAAGAGGGTGAACAACTCACCAAGGGTAAAATAATCATTTCACACAGAGTTTGCCAGAATGAACTTATAATGATCTAGAAAGGTACTAGAATATTGGTAATACTGTTAAAAGCATCCCTATAAGATAATCCGTTTGATACCTAGAGCTGGTGTGGTTCCCAAAGGTAATCGGATGTCTAGGGGCAAAATGGTCATTTTGACTTGATGGTCTCAGAATTGATTTGAAACTAACTAGAAGATACTTGAACGTGTTGCATTGTCTTTGGAATAATCCTAAAAGGGTGGACTTACCACTCTAAGGTCTTAGGTACTTTTTTGAAAAGCATGCTAGTAAGGCCCAAGGGGCAGTTTGGTCATTTTTCATTGGAGTGGGCTAGCAAGCACTGGTGTGCACCTGAGTTTTGAGTGTTTATGCCACTTAGACAGTGTGTGACAAGTTAGTTTCCAAAGGTATCCTATCTTTTGGTAAACGTGCCATGACCAAGAGGCGTGTTTGGTCCCGTGACATTGGGAGTTTGTTGGTAATTCCTAATGTCGACCTATTTGCGAGTGTTTCTGCCACTCTGACGGTTGCAATGTTTGTAAGTGTTTTTGTCACTCTAACGGTGCACACTCATTCCAGAGACTGCCTGATCTTGGGAAGCTACTGAATGGTCTTATCGTCTCGAGGCCTTAGGTACTTTATTAATTGTTGTGCCAAATAGCAGACATTCTACGTTGGCGGGCTAGTAGGCGCCAGAAGTGAACCGCTTTACCATCTCAGGGATTTGGGTTTCGTCTTGGTCGATAGGTTTGAAGGGACTTACTACTCTAAGGAGATTTCTCGATAAACATGCTGTGTTGGATGGATTTACCATCCAAGGGATCAATTTTCTTGAAAGATGGGCCGAATTGAGTCTGATTTGACTTGGACTGAAATTGGAATTGAAATTGGAATTGGGGTTGAAATAGGGACTTATCATCTTTAAGAAGGCATGCCAACTGAATTGGACCGAGCAATGTCCTAAAGGCATTTCAATCATTTTGCGTATATTAGGCCTGGCAGCCCCACAAAGCGATTGATTGACTGGATTGAGTTTAGAAAGCCGGTTTGGACTTAAATGTGTTTTTGTCAGTTGAATGTGAGTCTGGTCAGCCCGAAGATTGCTAAGCGAGCAAAAATAGGTTGCTTACAGATGCCCCACTTTTTCTACCATTGCTTGTCGAAGGCAAAAAACGATAAAGTAATGGTCCCATGTTGACCGCGAGGCAATCGGATGGATTAGAGTTGGAAAATTTTGAGTCTGAAAATTGGATTGTTTGGATTTTTGAAATCATGAATTTTGAAAACTTAATTATGAAATGATTTTGAAATTGAAGTTGATTGTTTTGAAATTATTTTGAAATCACTTTCTAAAATGGATTGATTTAGATTAGAATTAGAAGGGTTTTGGAAAACCTTCAAAACATGGAACAAAAATTTTGAAGAAAAAGTTTGAAAATCTAGAATTTTGAAAATAGGCTTTTTGAGGTGAAACTTGAAAACCCAAAAATTTAAAAACAGGGCTTTTGAAGGCAAAAGCTCAGAAAACCTATGAAATGTTTTTGAGAATGAAACTTTTTAAGGATGAAAGTTTGAAAACTTTTGGAACATTTTTTAAAATGGAGCTTTTGAAGGATAAAGCTCGAGAAACTTGAGAAATGCTTTAAGATTAAACTTTTTGAAGAAAAAAGTTTTGGAAAGTTGGGAAATGATTTTGAAAGGAAACTTTTTGGAAGGAAGAAGTTAGAAAACCTAGAGATGTATTTTTGAAATCAAACTTTTTGAACGAAAAAGTTAGAGAAACCTAGATGATATTTTTTTGAAATAAAATCTTTTTGAAGGAAAAAGAGATAAAACCCTTGAAAATGGGGCCTTTTGGCAGAGAAGACCTTGAGAAACTTGGCTGAAATTTTTCGAAATGAAGAAAGAGTTGTAAATTTTTTGAACGAAATATTTTTGAAGGAGTGGCACCAGGGCAAAATTACTCTTGGCGCCACAAGGAGTGGCACCAGGCCAATTCTTGGCTTGGCGCCACTAGTAGTGGCGCCAGCCAGTTAGGAAAGTTTGTAAGTCGGCAAGTAACGTATCTTTGACTAGATTTGGGCACCTGTACTAGTGACTATCATGTAATTTTTAGCCTACCTTCACTAGGAGTGACTTCGTAAGTCCGAGAAGGAGTTTGGAAGATCGAGAATGAACCGGAAGGCTGGAAAAGAGTAGGAACACTTAGAATAGTGTTCTGGAGGTATTTAACTTGAAAAATGAGGACAAGATGTGTCGGAAGGGTTGACGGGCCTTTAGGGGCAAAACGGTCAATCGGATCGGGAAGCTGCCGGGACAGACTCGGACTGTCCCGGACGAAGACTTAGGATTTGGAAACATTATTTAGAATGTTTCCAAAGGTTGCCAGTTTGATACCCAAAGCCGGTGTGGTCGGAAAAGGAGACCGGCCCACCAGGGGCAAAACGGTCATTTCGCACCGAGTTTGCCGGAACTGACTCGGAATGTTCTGGAAAGGTAAAGGAAGGTTGGGAATACTATAAGAAGCAATCTCAAGAGGTTACAGGTTTGATACCCAGAGCCGGTGTGGTTTCCGGGGCGTTCGGATGCCTAAGGGCAAAATGGTCATCTTGACCAGAAAGTCTCGAAAAAGGCCCAACGGGCAGTTTGGTCATTTTTCACCGAAGTGGGCTAGCAGGCACTGGTGTTAACCTGGGTTTTGAGTGTTTCCGCCACTCTGACGGCGGTCGTCGTGACACAGGGGTTTGTTGGCAATTCCCTATATCGACCTGTTTACGAGTATTTCCGCTACTCGGACGGTTGTGATGTTTGCGAGTATTTTCGCTACTCAGACCGTCTCGAGGAATAAACTGTCTCGAGAGACGGATTGGAAAGGGGTCTTATCGTCTCCGAAAAGACGTGCCTGATTTCGGACCATCTCGAGGAATAAACTGTCTCGAGAGAGGGATTGGAAAGGGGACTTATCGTCTCCGAAAAGACATGCCTGATTTAAGACCATCTCGAGGAATAAACTGTCTCGAGAGAGGGATTGGAAAGGGTCTTATCGTGTCCGAAAAGACATGCTGGATTTGGGACCGTCTTGAAGAATAAACTGTCTTGAGAGAGGGATTGGAAAGGGAACTTACCGTTTCCGAAAAGACGTGCCTGAATTGGAACCATCTCGAGGAATAAACTGTCTCGAGAGAGGGATTGGAAAGGGGACTTACTCTCTCCGAAAAGACGTGCCTGAATTGGAACCGTCTCAAGGAATAAATTGTCTCGAGAGATGGATTGGAAAGGGGACTTACCGTCTCTGAAAAGACGTGCCTGATTTGGGACCGTCTCAAGGAATAAACTGTCTCGAGAGAGAGATTGGAAAGGGGACTTACCGTTTTCAGAAAGACGTGCCGATTTGGAACCGTCTCGAGGAATAAACTGTCTCAAGAGAGGGGTTGGAGTTGGAATTGGAGAGAATAATGCCCCTAAGGCATTTTGGTCATTTTGCCTCTATTTGGGCCTAGCGGGCCCGCGAAGCGATGGACAGACGGGATTTAGACTTAGAGAGTCGGTTTCGATTGGGATACGTCCATATTGACTTAAATACAAGTCTGGACGGAGTGTAGACTGCTGAGCGGTCAAAAATGGGGTGCTTACAACCTAATGTGGGCACTGATCATCAGGTCATTTTTCTTAAGAAAATTTAACTAGCTTAAGTGGGCTTTGCAAAGGGATGTTTTGAACTGTATGATAACAGAAATGAGGGCCTCACATTCTTTCAAATTTAATTGCTTAGTCCATAAAGCCTTCTTACAAAATTTAGATAATGTTCCTAAAGACGGCGAGCTTCTACCAGTAAACCCCTATATCTTTTATCAAATCAACTACTTTGTGCTTACCGTAGTGTGGGGGATGGTTCTTGGTTTGGAGATATCTGAGTAGAAATCACTTACGGCCCTAGTGGGCTGAGTAAAAGGGTGGTGTTTATTTTTTTATTTTTGGATAAATAGAATAATGGCTTCTCATCCTTTTAAGGACTCGGCTGCTCATCGCTTAGTAAGGATATCACTCAAGTGTCGCCTTTTCAATAGGCTTCACACTTTCTTTGTTGAGTCTGTCTTCTTCCTCCCTCTCACTCTCTCTCTCTCTCTCTCTCTCTCTCTCTCTCTCTCTCTCTCTCTCTCTCTTTTCTCGAAGGTTTTAACCTCCGTTGAATGGGTTGCCCATGCTATCCCATCCTTCAAGTCGATTCATTACAAAAATGGGAAAGAATCCCTAAAAGCAATAATCATCCACAAGAGTACTAGACAAAGGGGATAAACTGAAAGTTACCTCTTTTTCATTTCAAATCATGATTGCATGGCATGTAATGTTTATTTAAAGAAGATATACAATAAATAGAAAGTTAGAAAGAAAATAGATGAATTTTATGGAAACCCCCCTTTTCTTGTGGGCCTTTTGGTGAAAACCCTTAATAGGGTTTTGGGGCTATGCCAACCTCCGTGGTACTTCATTCACCGGGTATATCACCGGACAACGGAGGGCGAATTGACATATCTTTTATGGCATTTGGCAAAAATTTGGAAGTTAGGGAATTTTGTTGTGGCAATGCACATGTTTGAAAGAACTTTGCAAATGACGAAATCATCTTCTGCATGGATGGTGATTGTAGCAGCATGACTTGGAGGTAGTTGCTTAGAGGTAACACCTTACAGATGGATGGTTAGTTCTTCTTACTCCTTAACGTAGGTTCTGCCTTTTCTAATACCAGGCTTATCCTTGCATGAGTTTGAATTGGGTGGGATGCTAGAAGGGTTCCATGAATTCAATTATACTCTTTAACTGGAAAAAAGGAAACAAAAAGCAAAATGCAGTTAGCATGTGGAGTTTGAGGTTTTATGTCAAGCATGTCCTATGGAGATCCCTTCTTCTAGGCATGATGTTGAGTCCATTTTGGAAATGGGGTTTTGCTCTTGTATGCAAGACAATACCTCTTCAGCATTGGCCGGTTGATGCTTCTTTGTTTTGGCAATCACACCTCTATAGACAGAGAGAGATTTGGGCCTCTCTTGAAATATGATTCCATGCACGCTATGAATCCTTAGGGTTATGGCGAACCCTTAGGAATGTAGGTAAGTTTGATTAGCATGAAATTAGATAGTCTCTTTCTCTCTACAATTGATTAAGGCATGAGAATGCAATGACTCAAGTTTCTTGGAATGGATATCGATACATGCAAAAAATAGCCACAGATATGTGAATAGCATAATAGTAGTAAATAAGCGATTTTTAGAAGACCCCTTTTTTGTCATTGCTTCAGGCTTTCATGTTCTTGGCCTTGGGAGATGGGGGAGAGAAAAGAAGACACAAAATAAAATGTTGGCCCAAAAAGCAACCCAAGAGGGGGGTGAATTGGGTTTTTCGAAGATTAATGGCAATTAAGATTAATTAAAATTAATCTAATCAATGTAACAGAGATCAATCTATATATAATGCAATGTAATCAAAAGAGGAATGAAAAATAGAGCAATAGAAATAACACAATGAATTACCGAGGTTCAACCACAATCCGTGGTTTACGTCCTCACCCCAAGATCCCCTTGAAGTCTTCCTCCACTATGTAATCTCCAATTACAAATGGATGTTGATTGACCAAGTACTCAGCTCACTATATACACAAGAACTTCTTCCCAAGTTCTTTAGCCACCAAGTGGTTTTGTCCAAGATCCACTTAAACTTACAAGAGTTTTTCTTCCACAAGAGAACTCTCAAACTCTCACTTACAGGTGTATAAAGATATACAAACGATTTTACAAACTCTCTAACAAGAGTGGATTGTACAATAAAAGCTCACACAGTGATGACAAGAAGAATGTTCATGATTTTCAATTTGATCAGTCAGTGAATGTTTGTTTCTCGTGTCTCTTCTTGTATAAATGTAGTTCGAAGCTTGCATATAAACCCATGTATTGATTTCGTCCATTGGAGGTTGTTGGGGCTCATTTAATGCAAGTCCAGTCGGTTAAAACATTAGAAAAACTAGCCTTTATTTCCCAGGGGTCGACGCTAGGCTTAATGTGTCGACTCATCTGGTCTACATTTTCCAAATGTTGTCTACTGTCTCCATGGGTAGACTCTTCATTTCCATGAATCGACTCTTTACACAGAAATCTTGCTTCTATCTTCATGAGTCCATTCTTTATATTCATGGGTCCACTCATTGATCATTTGGTCTTCAAGTTTTTGCTTTTGTCTTTATGAGTCGACTCTTCATTTTCATGAGTCGGCTCATTGCCCAAAAATCTTCATTCTGTCTTCCAACGATCAAGTTCATCTTCAGCAATATTATAAGATCATCAAGGAATCTTCTCTTTGGGGCATGATGATCAATCAAAGTCTTTAATTTATCAAAGTTATCTTCTATTCAATTTGGATTGAATCAATCATCTGACATTCATCTTTTCTTGACTTCCAAACTATCAGGGCTTCATCTTATCAATGTTGATCTCTTCCTCTTTGTTACAAAGCTTTCTCTTACATTGGTGAGCTTTCTTTTTCATGTAGAGCTTCAACCTGCTTCCTTGCCGATCTCTTCTCTTTCCTAGTAATTCTTCTTTCTTCTTTGGGACCATTCAATGAGACTTTTACAAGCTTGATGAAGTCTCTTCATACATATTGTCTTCATTGATTCTTTATATCTCAAAAGAATTCTTCACTTTGGATTCGATGTAGAGATCATGCAAACAAGATGAATTCTCTTCTCAAGCATCTTCCATCAAATTATCTTGAATTTGATCTTTGCACACTTAATGAAGGTTTCTTTTGAACTGATTCAATTTCTTCACAATCAAATCATCTTCAGCTGACCTTTGCACACTTTGATAAAGTCTCTAGTCTTTTTAAGTGCAAGTCAACTTCATTGAGTCCATGCATACTTGATGAAAGCCTTATTTGAACAACTTCAATCTCATCGAATGCAAATCATTTGTTTGAAGTAGAAATAGACGTCAATGCTCTATTTGGTTCATTTCATAACTCTTAGAGTCCATTGCTTGATCTTGAGTTTGTTGTGCATTCACTTTGACATGTATTAGACTTAAGGTTGAATTTTAAGTCAAAATTATGAACTTTATTAATCTGCACACTACGTAAATGCATTAGTAAAATAACATAAGGTTTGGTTATCATCAAAATCAACATGGGGATCAACCTTGAGTCAACAATCTCCCCTTTTGATGCTGACAAAACCTTTGCAAAATAAGTTGATATATGATTAAATGAAATGGATAAAGTTGAATGGCATACCAGTAGAGAATTCCCCCTTTATTTAGTAATTAAGCAAATGATGCTCAAAAGATAAAGGACTTTTCAAAAACAACTTTCAGGGAGTTTTTGTCAATTAATTCAAAAACAAATTGGGAGAATGATTCATGTTACTCCCCTTGAAAACATGCTTGATGTTGATCAGTTAACATACAGTTCATTTCATATCCATTCAATGCCAATTCATCAAGCAATTCATTGTACATTTTAGTTATTCTCCACTTTTTGTTCAATTCTAATGCATGTGTAATTCATTTTCCAACAAACACACATTGTTCAATTTTTCTCCCCAATTCTAGTTTTTGGCTTAGTTTACACTCAATCTTGTCCAGTTCTTCTCCAATTCTTCTCCCCTTTTTTGTCAATTCATCAAAAAGAAAAAGATAATGGAAATTATAGACAGGTACAATAGCAAGAAATATTAAAGAAGATAAATAGTATAAACAGGAAAGTAAACAAGCAATCAATTTATCAAAGAAATCAATTTGCTACCAGAACAAACTTATATTTCATTCATTCAAGACTGTGATTACACAAAATGTTTTACAGTTAACATCCACAAAACATATGCCATAACAACAAAACAAAACAAAAAAAAAAGTTATAATAGGGCCATGAGTGACAGAGTCATGAGTAAAGCTGGTGATGTTGGAGGATTTTAAGGAGATAGAGAGGGAGAAGGTGATAAATCAACAGGATCTGAAGCAGTGTTGGAAGGGCTAGAGAAGGTTCTAGACCTCAGACCATATGGTCTCCTTCGCACAAATTTAAAGACTGAGACAGATGATGTGTTTCGCTTTACTGGACTAGCTTTCTTTCTTGGTACATCAGATAAACTGTCCTCAAACTCATCCTCAGACTCAACCTCTATGTCCTTAAATTCTTCCTCTGGTTCCTTCTCTTGTTGAGCTCTGCTTGGAGTTGTGTAATCAGTTTCAGGGTTTTCTTCTCCCTCATTTCTCTCTTTATTTTCTGGTTCTTTTTCCACTTCCTTTCCTCCACTGCTATGCCTTGAGCCTTTTTGAGTTGAATCACGTCTTGCTTAAGGCTTTTCAACTACAGCAACCCATCATCAAGCTTTTGGTTCATGCTTTGAAGCATGTCCATCATATTTCCCAATAGTTCATCAACAGAAGAGGCTTCAAGGGTTTGGGCTAAGGGTTTTCTGTGTCTAGAAGTATATGCCCTTTTTTGTGAAGAGCTAGCAGGGGCAACTTTGTTAGGCCTTGGAACCCAATGGCCATTAACTTTCTTGTATCCCATCCTACTTAAAGTGTAGTTATTGTACTCATTTTGATAGGGGTCAGGCTTTCTATAGTTTTCACCCAAGAGATTAACTTGAAAATGTTTGAAGATCTTGGTGAGCAATATCCTATAGGGTAGGTTTTTGAAAGAGGTGGTAGCGGCATTGGTTATGTTCGAGAGAATATAGTATGGAACATCAATTCTGGTATTTGTGAGGAAGGCCCATAAGAAAAACAATTCTCTCTCACTTACACGTTCAAAGCTTCCAATTTTGGGTATGAAAATTTTGGCCACAAAATGGTGTACCAGTCTCAACTCAATAGGAAGGTCATTGGCTATGGGTTGGGTAGACTCGAGCAGGTCTTGACCATAGAGAACTTGAAGTTGTCTCTTTCGGCTAATGGTTTCAAAATAAGTCTCTCCACCATAACCAGTTCCCACAATCTCAGCCAAAGTGGCTTCATTTAGAGTGATTTTCACTCCATTCACAAAGCTAGTGATCTCAGTTCTTCCAACATTCTTCATGAGATTAGAGTAGAAATGCGTAACCAACTTAGGGTATACATTCTCTCTAATTATTGTGTAGGGTTTCCACCCTAAACTAGCAAAGGTGTGAGGGAAGTTGAAGTTCTCACTATCAAAGTATTCATAGTTTATCCAACATCCATTCAAAACTTTGCTAAGACCGAAAATATTCATGTACCTTTCCTCAGCCAATGTGTGATATCCCAAACCTCTATTTAATTATATTAATGAGAATTTCTAGTTTATGTAATATTTAATGTTAATTATTTCTTCTTTTGGTTAAAAAATGACCAATGAGAAGTTGTGTTGTGACTTGTGTTGAAGGTGTGAGACACATGGGATTATTCCCATGTGTGTCTTCTAATAACACACAAAACACACACACACTAGAATCGGTTAAGAGAGGGAGAAAGAGAGAAAGGGAAGAAGGAAGGGAGGATTGAGGGAAGAAAGGCATGAAGGAAGAGAATTGAAGCCATTGAAGACTTCACCAAGCTTGAAGAAGGTAAGGTTTTATTTCTCTCTCTACAATTACATATACACATGTATCTATCTTGTGTAATTTTGTTGGGTCTTTGTATATATGCATATATATGAGTTGGGTTTGTCTTGGGGGACTCCTTGAGTCCCAATTACTTTAAATTTGAGAGCTTAAAGGTCAATATTGGAGGATTAGAGAGTTGGAGGTTGAAACCCCCAAATATGTGAAATGTTAGGATTTTTTATTTCTTCTCTAGATCCCTTTGTTTTGATTGTTCTTTCTCCCCCATTTTGAGTTATTATCATCCTTGTGGGCTAATCTTTGAGCCCTAAGAGTATTGGGAAGATTTGGTTGTGTTTGAAGGAGTTTGGTTATGTTTTGGTTGAACTTCAAGGTCTACCTAGATTAGGGCGTTCGAACTCCCGATATGGAGTTCGGACGGTAGGAAATAAGCATGAGCGTCTGAACTCTCCCAGGGGGAGTTCGAACCCTCGGAGAAGGGGTTTTTCCAATTTTCTTCTTGCATCATTGTTATTCACTAAGCATTAGCTTACGTTTTCCCAAATGTTTTTTAGGAAGCCAATCCGAGGGGCCCTAGAGCGAGGCCATATGTGGATTTTAAGCTACGGCCCACGAGCCTATGTTTTGTATAATCTTTGAGGGCTGGACCCATTATTTTGTAATGATATAATGCTATAACTTGGGTAGACCATGATTTGGTCCTTATGTATATTATGTTTTGGATTAGGCACAGCTCTAACATGTATGACACGGATTATATTTCCAAGTTATCAAAAGTTCTATTTTTCGCAATTATGCATCATTCTAAATGATTATGCACAAGTGATCAACCAGTTTATGTAATGCGGCCTTGGGTAGCCTTGCTATCGGCCGGTCATGTACTCTAAATCCGTATAGGAGGGGTTTTAGGACGTGACAGCGTGGTATCAGAGCTATAGGTTGACACCGTAGGATTGAGCCATGTCTAGATAGAATCCTAGGTTTGACTTGAGTATGTGATATGTGTATATGTATGTGTATGCTACGTGTATAATGGCGTGCCAAGGTGTATTATGTATTGTACTATATTATGTACTTAATTGTTTGTTTGATTTCGGGGGCGGCCAAGAGGGTCACCAAGTGAAGGACTGTCCGAAGAAGAATAGGGCACAAGGATCTGGGGCGTCAATATTCGCCTCAGTTCAGCAATCTACAGCAAACAGGAGAGAGAATCAACCAGGGCAAGGCCGAGCTTTCGCATTTACACCGGGAAACACCCCTGCTACCGACTCCGTAGTGCCAGGTATACTCCCTATTTGTGGTCGACCTGCACACGCCCTTATTGATTCTGGTTCTAAGCACTTATTTGTTTCATATCTCTTTACACAATACTTGTATACATCTCTGGTACCTCTTGATTATGCTTTGGTAGTATCGTTGCCATCCGGGGATTCCATGTTATGTGATAGGATTTATAATTCTTCTGAAATTCTTGTTAACGACGTGCCCATGTTTGTAAATCTCATTCCCCTAGAAATGCATAGCTTTGACGTCATCTTAGGAATGGATTGGTTGTCCTCTCACCGTGCTATCATTGATTGTGAGCTTAAACGAGTCATGTTTCATTCTTCTAACCATTCGGGACTAGTATTTGAGGGAGTTAGTGTCGTGCCTCCACCCTATCTCATTTCATCTATGCAAGCACGTTGTTTAATTCAAAAAGGGAATCGTGCATTTTCGTGTAGCGTTTTTGACACACACGTTTCCCCACTGCCCTTGGAAGACATCCATGTTGTTCGGGAATTTTCCGATGTCTTTCCAAATGAGCTACCTAGTTCCTTGGTGGACCGGGAGATTGAGTTCCACATTAACCTTAATCCGGGTATTAGGCCCATTTCCAAAACTCCATACTGTATGTCCCCTTTAGAGTTGAAGGAGTTAAAAGTTTAACCCCAAGACTTGTTAGAAAAGGGATTCATCCATCTTAGTGTTTCACCATGGGGTGCTCCAATGTTATTTGTGAGAAAGAAAGATGGAACCAGGAGATTATGCATTGATTACCGGGAATTGAACAAGGTCACCATTAAGAATAAGTATCCGTTACTGAGGGTGGATGATTTGTTTGATCAACTACAGGGCGCACGAGTGTTTTCGAAGATTGACCTAAGGTCGGGTTATCACCAACTGAAACTGAGGGCAAGTGATGTAAAGAAGACGGCATTCCGAACTAGATATGGTCATCATTAGTTCTTGGTTATGCCGTTTGGAGTCACAAATGCACCCGCCGCTTTCATAGATTTGATGAATCAGGTTTTCAAACCCTTTCTTGATGATTTTGTAATTGTGTTTATTGATGACATCTTGGTGTATTCTAAGAGTCTTGGAGATCATGAGCACCACTTGAGAATAGTTCTTCAAACTCTGTGAGACAGGAGATTGTATGCCAAGCTAAAAAAAAAATGTGAATTTTTGCTACCGAGTGTAGCATTTCTCGGACACATCATCAGTGTGGATGGAGTGTCTGTGGATCCTTCAAAGGTTGAAGCCATTGTGAATTGGCTGAGACTGACGAATGTATCTGAAGTTAGAAGTTTTATGGGCTTAGCTGGGTATTATCGAAGATTTGTGAAGGACTTCTCCAAGATTGCAACTCCTTTGACACAGCTTATCCAGAAGAACACACCATTTGAATGGAACGAGAAGAGGGAACGAAGTTTTCAAGAATTGAAGAACCGATTGGTGTCCGCACCGATCCTAGCCTTACCTATCGAAACTGACGGGTTTTCTGTCTACACTGACACTTCACATAGAGGACTAGGATGTGTATTGATGCAACACGGTAAGGTGATTATATATGCCTTAAGACAGTTGAGGCCACATGAGAAGAACTACCCGACCCATGATATTGAATTAGCAGCGGTGATGTTTGATTTGAAGATTTGGCGCCATTACTTGTATGGAGTCATATGTGAGATCTTCACCGACCACAAGAGTTTGAAATACCTTTTCACACAGAAGGAGTTGAACATGAGACAGAGAAGATGACTCAAGTTGATCAAAGACTATGACGTTCTCATTCAGTACCATCCGGGCAAGGCCAATGTGGTTGTTGATGCCTTGAGCCGGAAGACTACCGCCAACCTAGCATGTCTTGTCACTTTTCAACGGCCCTTACTCCTTGACTTGGAGAGATCGGAGATTGAAATTGTTGTATCGGGGACAAATATGATGCTTACCACCATGATTGCCCAACCGACGTTGATAAATGTTGTGAAACAACGGCAACCTGAAGACCCTTACTTGTGGAAGATCTATGAAGAGATGGGAACGAATCCGAAGCCTGACTTAACCTTGCATGATGGAGCTTTAAAGTTCAGAAGCCGATTGTGTGTTCCAAATATACCCGAAATCAGGAGGCAAGTTTTGGAAGAAGCCCACAATACGAAGTTCACTATACATCCGAGAGGCACAAAAATGTATCGGGATTTGAAGGAGACATTTTGGTGGCCGGGAATGAAGAAGGAAATAGCCGAGTTTGTATCACAATGCCTACAATGCCAACGGATCAAAGCAGAACATCAAAGACCAGCGGGACTACTTCAACCTTTACCGATACCGGAGTGGAAGTGGGAGCATATCACCATGGACTTCGTTATAGGATTGTCGAGATCACCACGGGGTTGAGATGCCATATGGGTTATTGTAGATCACCTTACCAAATCGGCACATTTCTTACCAGTGAAGACTACATACTCTTTATCAAAGCATGCAACCCTCTACATTGCGGAGATTGTTCGATTACATGGCACGCCAGTTTCGATAGTGTCTGATCGAGACCCGAGATTTGTGTCAAAATTTTGAAAGAGTTTGCAAAGGGCTTTGGGCACCCAGTTGAAGTTTAGCACGGCTTTTCAACCACAAACCGATGGCCAATAAGAAAGAACCATTTAAACCCTAGAAGACATGTTGCGGTTATGTGTTCTTGACTTTCAGGGGAGTTGGGAGGATCACCTACCACTAGTGGAGTTCGCCTACAACAACAGTTTTCATGCAAGCATTGGGATGGCACCTTATGAAGCGCTTTATGGGAGGAAGTGTAGATCTCCAGCTTGTTGGACTGAAGTCGGTGAGAGAAAGATTCTTGGGCCAGAAATTATGCAACTGACCACCGACAAGATCAAGATCATTCAACAACGACTACGAACTGCTCAAAGTCGCCAAAAGAGTTATGCGGATGTGCGAAGGCGGGACTTAGAGTTTGATGAAGGAAGCCATGTGTTCTTGAGAGTATCTCCTTCCAAGGGGATAAATCGCTTTGATAAGAAGGGAAACCTTAGTCCAAGGTACATCGGACCGTTTGAAGTTCTTGAACGGGTTGGACCTGTTGCTTATTGTATTGCTCTTCCTCCGGAACTTTCACAAGTACATAATGTCTTTCATGTTTCAATGCTGCAAAGGTATGTTCACAACCCGACGCATGTGATTGATCACTATCCCTTGGCCATGAGTGAAGATTTGAGCTACGTTGAGAGACCAATTAAGATTCTTGATCGTCGTGACCAAATTCTTAGAACAAGGTCATTCCATTGGTACGAGTTTTATGGCAGAACCACACTTGGGAGGAATCTACTTGGGAACGCGAAGACGAGATCTGGAAGCGTTATCCCTTTTTGTTTGAATGATAGCTTGTATTAAGTTTGGGGACCAAACTTATTTAAAGGGGGAAGGATGTGATATCCCAAACCTCTATTTAATTATATTAATGAGAATTTCTAGTTTATGTAATATTTAATGTTAATTATTTCTTCTTTTGGGTAAAAAATGATCAATGAGAAGTTGTATTGTGACTTGTGTTGAAGGTGTGAGACACATGGGATCATTCCCATGTGTGTCTTCTAATAACACACAAAACACACACACGCACCAAAATCGGTTGAGAGAGGGAGAAAGAGAGAAAGGGAAGAAGGAAGGGAAGATTTAGGAAAGAAAGGCTTGAAGGAAGAGAATTGAAGCCATTGAAAACTTCACCAAGCTTGAATAAGGTAAGGTTTCATTTCTCTCTCTACAATTACATATGCACATGTATCTATCTTGTGTGATTTTGTTAGGTCTTTGTATATATGCATATATATGAGTTAGGTTTGTCTTGGGGGACTCCTTGAGTCCCAATTACTTTAAATTTGAGAGCTTGAAGGTCAATATTGGAGGATTAGAGAGTTGGAGGTTGAAACCCCCAAATATGTGAAATGTTAGGGTTTTTATTTCTTCTTTAGATCCCTTTGTTTTGATTGTTCTTTCTCCCCTATTTTAAGCTATTATCATCCTTGTGAGCTAATCTATAAGCCATAAGAGTATTGGGAAGATTTGGTTGTGTTTTGGTTGAACTTCGAGGTCTGCCCAGATTAGGGCGTTCTAACTCCTGATATGGAGTTCAAACGGTAGGAAATAAGCTTGAGCGTTTGAACTCTCCCAAGGGGAGTTCGAACCCTCAAAGAAGGGGTTTTTCCAATTTTCTTCTTCGAGTTCAAACTCTCATTTGGGCGTTCGAACTCCCAGTTCATTTTGCCTAAGCGTTCAAATTCCCATTTCTATCAGCTTGGACACTGTTTAGTAAAATGGGCATAACTTTCTCTAGAAAACTCGGATTGATGCACTATTTGAAGTGTTAAAAGTTAGACTCATAGATATTTGTACCAATATAAAGTTTGCTCTCTAATTCCTTATACATTGAGAGCAATGGGGGTTTGAAGTTGACCCAAAATCCATGCCAACAACATTATTTTCCAAAATTTTAGTCCACCTTCCGTGAGGCATAACTTCTTCACCTGAAATGTGTTTTTGGTCTATAACCTATCAAATTAAAGGCCTTTAAGCCTATTTTCAAATGGAACTAGCCTTGGGTGAGAACTCATCGTTGAGAGGTGGTTGGGAATCTATGAAAGAGTCAACATTCCGGTTTTCATGTTCAAACCTCAACTTCATGTTCTTATTTTACATCGGGGCTTTGTTCTAAAGTTTATCCTTGCTCTCCCGTTATGAGAATGAGGTGTTGTTGAGTCGAGGACGAGGGGTTTATGTGCTTAGTCTTGACTTATGTGTTATTGCTTTGCCTTAGAGTCTTCTATTAATGTTTCTATACTTCTATGTGCATTGTGTAGGAACACCTTGTTTAGCACCCCTTCTATCGGAGAAAGGTGAGTAACGATATGCCATGAGTACATTCTACTACTTTTCAATTATTTTAAATTCAAACCATATCATATAATGTTTCACATATGTTTTCAATACATCAATGTTATATCCAATTATAGATGTCATACTTTTAAAGGCATGCAAGTTATATTATGTTATGAATTGAAACCCATGGACTAAAATGCTTACAAGAAAGAGATGCAAGACTATTTTCAATGTATGGTGCCAACTTGAGGTCTTTCGTGGCAAGACCTTAAACTAGCAGTAATGGTCCTACGATAGGGGATGTGAAATAAACTATCACCATGTTCGAGAGACGTCCCACGGCCTAAAGAGCCCTATTTGTGACCTTTAAGGTTACTGATGTGGAGCATAGCTCTGATGTCGGGTTGTAGCACCCTTATGTTTTAGAACGAGAACGATGATATGTTCAAATGTTTATGATAAGTTATGCTAAGCTTTATCACGAGCAAAGATACGTCGCATCTCTCTTTTATGATACCATGTTTTGGAACGATAGAATGCTTCAATATGATGTTTATGCTATCTATGAATTCAAACCTATGATTACACGTTTCAAGTTCATGCTTCATATGCATAAATGTTTTATCTATTGTTTTATACATTAGACATAATTGCTAGTCCATGGTATTTTCATGCTCATGCATCAGTGTTCTTCACTATGCATTAGCTTACGTTTTTCCAAATGATTTTCAGGAAGCCAATCCAAGAGGCCTTAGAGCGAGGCCATATATGAATTTTGAGCTACGGCCCACGGGCCTATATTTTGTATAATGTTTGAGGGCTGGACCCATTGTTTTGTAATGATATAATGCTATAACTTTGGTGGGCCTTGATTTGGTCCTTATGTATATTATGTTTTGGATTAGGCACAGCTCTACCATGTATGACACAGATTATATTTTCAAGTTATCAAAAGTTCTATTTTCTGCAATTATGCATCATTCTAAATGATTATGCACAAGTGATCAACCAATTTATGTAATGTGGCCTTGGGTAGCCTTGCTACTAGCCGGTCATGTACTCTAAATCTGTATAGGCTGGGTTTTGGGGCGTGACACAATGCATCTCTGAAATGTGCCACATCCCATCCCGGTTGTTCTATAGGAGTCCTTTCCACTGATTCTCAGATAACTGGTCCAACCCTTTTCTATTTCTGAGTACTCGAAAAGGAGTCATTAGGGTTTTCTCATCCTTGTTCGATTTTATGAGCCATTGAAGGATTAGGAATGTTAAGAGAGAATGGAATAGAATCGATTAGGGCTTATAAGATGATTGTAATGAGGATTTGTGATGGTTCAGGAGTGACGGTTGGGGTTTTGATGCGAACAAGGGAGTGGGAGAGAAGAAGAGTGAGAGTGAGAGAGTGAGACGAAAATTTTGAATGTTTGTAAAGTGGGCTTCGTTAAAATATATAGGCCTAATTCATGAGTCGACTCATGAACTTGGTGAGTCGACACATGCCTGTTAATGAAATAATATGTGTTCATTGTCGTGATGAGTCGACCCATTGAAATGGAGTGTCGACTCATTCGACCAAACTGGGCATGTCAATTTTAAGAAATTCAGAATATGACCTTTTTCAAATTTTGAGATAAAAGATGTTTTAATATGATTATGCAATGAATCATGAATTCAAGAAATGCAATTCAGTTAAGTGATAATCATATTTAAAGCATCAAAGACATAAATTTTACTCAAATTAAACAACTATTATGACACAGGTTCACTCATCCCCAATTCTCTTCTTATCATGCAAAAACTATCTTCACTTAATGGTTTAGTAATGATATCATCCAATTGCATATTGGTACACACAAAGTCAAGTTCAATATCACATTTTTGTACATGATCTCATATAAAGTGATATCTAATTTCAATGTGCTTTGTGCGAGAGTGTTGAACAGGATTTTTAGTCAAGTTTATAGCACTAGTATTATCACACTTAATATGAATATGATCAAACAAGATCCCATAATCTTCTAACTGTTGCTTGATCCATAACACTTTAGCACAACAACTGCCAGCTACTACATATTCAGCCTCAACTATAGAGAGAGCAACTAAATTTTGTTTCTTGCTATACCAAGATACAACCATGTTACCTAAGAGTTGGCAAGAGCCACCTGTGCTCTTCATATCAACTCTACTCCCTGCATAGTCAGCGTCAGTGTAAGCATTCAAATTAAAACATGTACTCTTTGGATACCATAATCCAAGATTTGGTATGTGCTTAAGATAACGAAATATTCTCTTTACAACAATCACATGAGATTCTTTAGGATTGGATTAAAAATGAGCACAAAGGCAAACACTAAACATTATATCTGGTTTACTAGCAGTTGATACAATAAGGAGCCTATCATGCTTCTATAAAGTTTAGTATCTACTGACTTACCTCTTACCTTTCTCATTGCTATCCAATTTTGTTGTAGTATTCATTGGAGTACCTATATGCTTTGCATCTTCCCTACCAAACTTTTTGATCAAGTCCTTGATATATTTGGCTTGGTTGATGAAGATGTCTTCCTTGGATTGCTTGATTTGAAGTTCAAGAAAGTAGTTGAGCTCGCCTATCATACTCATCTCAAATTCTTCCTGCATACACTTAGCAAATTCTTTGCATAACGACTCATTAGTAGCACTGAAAATTATATCATCCACATATATTTGTACTATAAGCATGTCATTGTTTTTTATTTTGATAAAAGAGTGGTATCTATTTTTCTTATTGAAAAACCTTTTTCAATCAAAAACTTACTCAATCTTTCATACCAAGCCCTTGGGGCTTGCTTCGAACCATACAAAGCTTTTGTGAGTGTGAAAATATGGTCAGGAAATTTTAGATCTTCAAATCCAGGTGGTTATTCAACAAACACTTCTTCGGTGATAAAACCATTTAAAAAAGCACATTTAACATCCATTTGATATAATTTGAAATCTTTAAAAAAAAGCAAATGCAAGTAACAATCTAATGGCTTCTAGTCTAACTACCGGAACATATATTTCATGAAAATCAATGTCTTCTTCTTGGCTATAACCTTGAGCAACAAGTCTTGTCTTGTTCCTTACAACAACTTCGGACTCATCCATTTTATTTCAAAAGACCTATTTAGTTCCAATGATTGGATGATCATTAGGTCTAGAAACAAGGTGCCATACCTCATTCCTTTCAAATTGATTCAATTCTTCTTGCATTGCATTGATCCAAAATTCATCATTTTCAGCATCATCAAAATATTTAGGCTCTATTTATGATAAGAATGTAAGATGATTACATATATTTTTGATAGAGGATCAAGTTCTTAGTCCTTGTTAAGGATCATTTAGGAATTGTTCTATAGGATGGTTATGCACAAACTTCCACTCCTTAGGTAGACCTTCATTGATTTCTTGTTGGCTAGTAGGAACTTCTTGTGCTTCTCTTTCTTTTTGAGATTCTTCATTTGAGCTTGGTTGAATGTCCATCTTTTTCATATTTAGCTCTACCTCATCTACATCATCACTTTCAAGATTCTTCAAAGAAAGGTTAAATTCATCAAAAATGATATGGACTGATTCTTCAACCACTAGAGTCCTCTTATTAAAGACTCTATAAGCCTTGCCATGTGTTGAATAGCCAAGAAATACACCCTCATTAGATTTTGCATCAAATTTGCTGAGGTTGTCTTTATTGTTATTCAATACAAAACATTTACATCCAAAAGCTCTAAAGTATGAGACATTCAGTTTCTTATCTTTCCAAAGTTCATAGGGGGTTTTATTCAAAAATTTTCTAAATAAAATTTGATTCAAAGCGTAACAAGCTGTGTTAATAACTTTAGCCCAAAAATACTTTGGTAAACCATTTTCACAAAGCATGGTTCTACCCATCTCTTCTAAAACTCTGTTTTTCCTTTCAACAACCCCATTTTGTTGAGGTGTTCTAGGGGCTGAGAAGTTGTGATCAAAACTAATTTCATCACAAAACATTTCAAAGGGTTTGGAATCAAATTCCCCTCCATGATCAGTCCTAATAGAATTGATTGAAAATCCTTTTTCATTTTGAACCTTCCCACAAAATTTTGTGAAGAAAACAATTGTCTCATCCTTATGAGCTAAGAAGAATGTCCATGTAAATCTAGAATAGTCATCAACAATAACAAGTGCATATTGTTTCCCACCAAGACTTAGAGTCCTAGTTGGTCCAAATAAGTCTATATGCAATAGTTATAGTGGCCTAGAGGTAGTGAGCATATTTATAGATTTGAAAGAAATTCGAGTTTGCTTACCAAATTGACAAGCATCACAAACTCTATCTTTGTCAAATTTTATTTTTGGAAGACCTTGGACTAAATCATTTTTAGAAACCTTTGAAAGTATGCTCATACTAATGTTACCAAGTCTTCTATGCCACAACCAACTCTCATCACTATTCACAGTAGCAAGGCATTCTACTTTACAAGAAGATAAATCATTAAGATTGAAAATATAAATATTGCATTGTCTATGTCCAGTGAGAATTGTCTTGTTATCATTAATGTCAATTACATCACATTTAGAGGATTCAAATACAACTTTGCATCCTTTGTCATAAAGTTTACTAATGCTCAAAAAATTGTGTTTGAGTCCTTTAACAAGTAATACATTTTCGACAGAGGTAGAGGAATTCTTACCAACACTACTTATACCGATGATCTTCCTTTTGCTATTCTCACCGAAAGTGAAAAAACCTCCATCATTTCGTGAAAGAGATATGAATTGTGCCTCATCTCCAATCATGTGCCTTGAGCATCCACTATCCAAGTACCAATGGTCTTCTTTTGATTTTGCTTGAAGGCAATCCTACAAAAAGATTTATCTGACCTTAGGTACCCAAACCATCTTGGGTCCTTGGGGGTTAGTCCTCAATGATCTTCTAGGGACCCATGCATTGTCAGGAACATTTGATTTTTGTAAAGCATAACATCTACTAGCAATATGTCTCTTTTTATGACAATAAAAACATGAGACTTGTGGTTTTCCAACTGAAGTACTAAATCTGCCTTTTGAAAATTTCTTTCTTTTAAAAGGATCAAAGTCAATACCAGCTTTCTCTAGTGAACATTTTTGTTTTTCTAAAATTGCATCCAGTTTTTCTTTTCCATTTACACATATAAAAAGAGTTATTTCCAAGTTTTTAACCTTATCAAGTAAAATTTGATTTTATTTTGAAGAAACTTTTTAAAAAGAGTTTTTTTTAATCTTATATTTCAAGGCACAAACTTCATTTTTCAAAACTTCATTTTCTTTTTGTAAATTTTCATTTTCAACAGTAAGAGTAGAAACCATCTTTTTAAGAAGTCCATTTTTTATTCCCATTTTTCTGAATTCACAAAGTAGATCATCAAATACATCTTGTAATTCATTAAAGTAAATTGGGAAGAATCTGATACCTCACTATCATCCTCATGAGCCATGAAATAGAGGTTAGCCACTTCTTGTGGTTCGGTTTCTTCTTCGGAGCTTCATTCTTCATCATCACTCCATGTCGTGGTTGACATGGCCTTCTTCCCTTGATATTTCTTTCCTCTCTTTCTAAGCAGAATACACTCTACCTTTATATGGCCAAGCTTCTTGTATTCATAGCATGTGATATTTGATTCCTTACTCGGTTCTCCTTTGGCTTCATGTTTCGTTCCACCTTTCCATCTCTTCTTCATGAATCTTCTAAATTTTGAAGTGATGAGAGCAATTTCATCTTCATTTTCATCACTTGCTGATTCATCATCTTGACTGGTGGATTTGAATGCAACTACCTGTTTCTTCTTTTCTTCATCCTCTTGGGCATGCTACTTTTGAGTAAGCTCATAAGTCATTAGAGAGCCCAAGAGTTTTTCAAGAGGCATGGTGTTGAGGTCCTTTGCTTCTTAAATAACTGTGACTTTAGCTTTTCAAGATTTTGGCAAAAATCTTAGAATCTTCCTCACCTGCTCATTGTTAGGATACGCCTTTCAAAGAGATGTTAAACCATTAATAATATCGGGAAACCTTATAAACATTTTGGTGATAGACTCATCATCAGGTTTCATTTTAAATAATTCATAACTATGTACCAAACTATTAATTTTAGATTCCTTAACTTGATTAGTACCTTCATGTGTGACTTCTAGTCTGTCCCATATTTCTTTAGCTGATTCACAAATGGAGATACGATTGAATTCATTAGGATCAAGTGCACAATATAAAATATTCATGGCTTTGGCATTAGATTGAAGCATTTTCAAATCATCTGCATCCCATTCAGATTCAGGTTTAGGGATATCTGTTTTATCTACTCTGGTTGTAGGTGTTTTGGAACCATTTACTATGAGTCTTCATAATTCATAATTGATCGATTGAATATAGATTCTCATTCTATTTTTTCAATAATTATAATTAGTGCCATTGAACATAGTTGGTCTATTTGTGGATTAACCCTCACTGAGAGAGCTTTTAAAATTGGTTGCCATAGATCTATTCCTACGATGTTAAGCCTAAATTAGGAACACACGCTCTGATACCAATTGTTGCCCCAAAAAGCAACTCAAGAGGGGGGTCAATTGGGTTTTTCGAAGATTAATGGCAATTAAGATTAATTAAAATTAATTTAATCAATGTAATAGAGATTAATCTATATATAATGCAATGTAATCAAAAGAAGAATGAAAAACAGAGCAATAGAAAGAACATAAAGAATTACCGAGGTTCAACCACAATTCGTGGTCTACATCCTCACCCCAAGATCCCCTTGAATTCTTCCTCCACTATGTAATCTCCAATTACAAATGGATGCTGATTAACCAAGTGCTCAGCTCGCTATATACACAAGAACTTCTTCCCAAGTTCTTTAGCCACCAAGTGGTTTTGTCCAAGATCCACTCAAACTTAAAAGAGTTTTTCTTCCACAAAAAAACTCTTAAACTCTCACTTACATGTGTATAAAGATATACAAACGATTTTACAAACTCTCTAACAAGAGTGGATTGCACAATAAAAACTCACACAATGAAGACAAAAAGAAGGTTCAGGATTTTTAATTTGATCAGTCAGTGGATGTTTGTTTCTTATGTCTCTTCTTGTATAAATATAGTTGGAAGCTTGTATATAAACCCCTGTATTGATTTTGTCCGTTGGAGGTTGTTGGGGCTCATTTAATGCAAGTCCAGTCCGTTATAACATTAGAAAAACTAGCCATTATTTCCCAGGGGTCGACACTAGGCTTAATGTGTCAACTCATCTGGTCTGCATTTTCTAGATGTTATTCACTGTCTCCATAGGTCGACTTTTCATTTCCATGAGTCAACTTATTGATCATTCTAACTTCAAGTTATTTTGCTTCTGTGTTGATGGGTTTACTCTTCATTTCCATGAGTCGAATCTTTGCACAGAAATCTTACTTTTGTCTTCATGAGTCGATTCTTTATATTCATGGGTCGACTCATTGATCATTTGCTCTTCAAGTTTTTGCTTATGTCTTCATGGGTCAACTCTTCATTTCCATGAGTTGGCTCATCGCTCAAAAATCTTCATTCTGTCTTCTAATGATCAAGTTCATCTTCAGCATTACTATAAGATCTTCAAGGAGTCTTCTCTTTGGTGTATAATGATCAATCAAAATCTTTAACTTATCAAAGTTATCTTCTATTCAATTTGGATTGAATCAATCACTTGATATTCATCTTTTCTTGACTTCCAAACTATCAGGGCTTCATCTCATCAATGTTGATCTCTTCTTCTTCATTATAAAGCTTCCTTTTACATTATAGAGCTTTCTCTTTCATCTAGAGCGTTAACCTGCTTCCTTGCCGATCTCTTCTCTTTGCTAATAATTCTTCTTTCTTCTCTGGGATCATTCAATGAAACTTTTGTAAGCTTGTTGAAGTCTCTTCATACATATTGTCTTCATTGATTCTTTATATCTCAGAAGAATTCTTCACTTTGGATTCCATGTAGACATCATGCAAACAAGATGAATTCTCTTCTCAAGCATCTTCCATCAAATTATCTTGAATTTAATCTTTGCACACTTAATGAAGTTTTCTTTTGAACTCATTCAATTTCTCACAATCAAATCATCTTAAACTGACCTTTGCACACTCTAATAAAGTCTCCAGTCTTTTTAAGTGCAAGTCAACTTCATTGAGTCTATGCATACTTGATGAAAGCCTTATTTGAACACTTTCAATCTATTCGAATGCAAATCATTTGTTTGAAGTAGAAATAGGCGTCAATGATCTGTTTGGTTTATTTCATAACTCTTAGAGTCCATTGCTTGATCCGAAGATTATTGTGCATTCACTTTGACATGTATTAGACTTAAGGTTGAATTTTAAGTCGAAATATTAAACTTTATTAATCTGCACACTAAGTAAATGCATTTGTAAAATAACACAAGGTTTGGTTATCATCAAAATCAATATGGGGACCAATCTTGAGTCAACATAAAAGAGATGTTAGTGCCTTGATTGGAAAGTTTTTATGCAATGCATGTGTCGCGCCCAGATTTTCACACTCGAGGAATATCACACAAGCAGAAAAAAATGTTGTACTCTCTCATTAGAACTCACCCTCCTAGAAGAATGAGTGCGACTAGGTTTGAATTGAAAAATTGGTTTGAATAAAACGCTTTTGAAAAAGATTCGGAGTCGCCACCTAACTTGATGAAGGTGAGTCAGGTCACCAAAAAACTAAGAATAATCCGAAGACTACACTTAGGGTTTTTGGAAAACGATTTGAAAATATCCCCTCAAGAGAGGGTTTTTAAGAAAACAGGTTGTTTGGCAACCTTTGAAAACCATTTAGCCCTTTTTTTGAAAAATAACTCGTTTTTGGTCTTTGAAAACAATGATTCTAGGTTCGGAAGTTGTTTACGTGTAGGGAAGACGCACTAAGCTATCACCCTACCCCGCCCTTTCGGTACCTAAATGTCAATCTACCCTAGATTCACCTCTGAGAGTCTTTAATTAACCGATGTCCAATCCTATCCACTTTGAAAAATAATGTTTGAAAACTAACATGATGCATGATATGCAAGTGCAAGTTAAGGGAATTGAAAAATAGATTTGGAAAGAGATTGATTTGAAATTGATTTGATTTGAAAATAGATTTGAAGAGATGGAATTGAAATTGGAAAATTTGAAAATTGAAAGTAGAAATTTGAAAATAGAAATTTTGAAATTGGAATTTTGAAAGTAGATTGGAATTTGGGATTTGAAAAACGTGGAAACCGCACCCATGAGGGTGGAATTGAAAGTTTGAAAAGTGTTATGACCGCACCTATGAAGGTTGCTTACGTATCCCTTTGGGGGAATCAGGTCAGTCGTAGTTCGGACCGGAGTCCGATTGCAAATAGAAGGTTGGATTGGAAGAAAAAGATTGAATTGAAAATTGAATTTGATTTGAAATTAGAAGAGGAGATTGGAATTTGAAATTTTGGAAAAGATTGGGGACTTTGATTTGAAAAGATAGATTTGGACTTGTTTTGGAAAGAGAAGGTTTAAGAAACCTAGACTTAGGAAAGGGAAGAGACTTAGGAAAGATTCGACTTGACTTGGAAGCTTTAGGAGATTAGGAAAGATTGGATTTAGGAAATGTTTGAATTAGGAAAGGTCCGATTTAGGAAAGTTTTGAATTAGGAAAGTTTCATTTTTGAAAAGTTTCGAAATTAGGAAAGTTTTTGAAATAGTGAAGTTTTGAAAATTGGAAAGTTTCGTTTTGAGGAAGGTTTTGAAATAGGAAAGTGTTGAATTTAGAAATGTTTTGAATTAGGAAAGTGTTAAATTTGGAAAGTTTTGAAATTAGAAAGTTTTAAAATTTGGAAAGATTTGAAAACAAGGAAATGTTGAAAATAAGAAAGTTTCAAGTTTAGAAAGTTTTGAGATTTGGAAAACTTCGAATTTGAAAAGATTTGAAATTTAGAAAGTTTAGGATTTAGAAAGTTTTAGAGTTTGAATTTTAGAAAATCTTGAGATTAGGAAAGGTTGAGTTTAGAAAAAGTTTGAAAACTTAGGTTTGAAAAGTTAAGATTTGAAAAGGGTTGAATTAGGAGAGATTTGGAAGCTTTAGGAAACTTATGATTTAGGTAGAAAATTAGGAAAGAGGGGAATTAGGAAAGATTTGGATTAGGAAGGGATTGGATTTTGTTTCTTAAAGAGAAAATTTGATTTCGTTTCCAAAAACGGGGGATTGGATTCGGTTTCCTAAGCTGGGAGATTTGATTTGGTTTCCTAAAGGGAAGATAGGATTTGGCATGGATTTGGAAAGAGAGATTCTAGAAACCCTAGTTTTGAAAGTGTAGAATTCTGAAGTAGAAAAGAGGTTTTGGAAACATGTATAGTTTGAATGTGAAAACAAAAGGTTTTGGAAACCTAGGTTTGGGATAAAGTTTGAAAATTATGTTTTTCGAAAGAAAATTAGGGTTTCCTAATGGTGGGTTCTAGGGCTTGACTTGGGCTCTAAGGAAAGAGGATTTTGGGAAAGTGCATTTTTGGAAACGAAGGTTTTCTACAAGGGGATCCTAGGGAGGAGTTTTTGGAAAGTGAATTTGAAGATAGAGTTTTTGGAAAAAGATTTTAAAGAGAATGAGTTTTTGGAAGGTGTGTTTTTAGAAACGAAGATTTTAGAAGGAAATCCTAGAGAAGAGTTTCTAGAAGGAAGATTTTGGAAAGAGAGTTTTTTAGAAAGATTTTTGGAAAGAGTTTTTCTAGGAAAGAAACCTAGGGAACGTTTTTGGAAAGTGGACTTTGAAGACAGTGTTTTGGAAAGGAGTTGAAAGAGGAAGCTTTGAAAAATAGATTTTGGAGGGAGCTTTTGAAAACAATTTTGGAAAGAGATTTTTAGGAAGGGGTTTTTGAAAAGAGAACTTTTTAGAAAGTATGAAAACGTCTCACTTTCCTAAAGCGATTCTAGCCATAAGAGGGATAGAACCACTTTAAGAAAGTGGTTTTGAAAACAACAAGGGTTGAAAATATGGACCATGTTGGTCACTTTGAATGTAACACTTTCCTAAAGCAATCCTAGCCATGGAAAAGCTAGAATCACCCTAGGATTGTGATTTTGAAAACATGTTTTGAAAAAGAGATTTTGATGCAATTTTGAAAACAAGTTTGAAAACGGTTTTGAAAACGAGTTTGAAAACGAATTTTGGAAGATGCAAGATTATGATATGCACAATGCAATTTTGGAGTCGTGAACATACAAGACTAAGGCTTCACCACATAATCAAGGGGGCCGGACCCATGTGGTCTCTGGTTAGACTAAAAGAAAGCCCCCGACACGGTGACTCTCCAATAGCCCAATCCTACACATGGATCGGGAATCCCCTTGTTTCAAGCATGCAAAGAAAGGGGGGAAAGAGATGGGGGATTAAAATAGAGAAAACCCAAGTGGGTTAGGAGAGAGAAGAGAGAAGGGGGAAGTGTAGAAATTTAAATAGGGAGCCTACCATATGTCTTGTTGTTTTGCGCGCCTAACTTTCTTCGATCTTTATCTTGATCTTTGTCTTCGATCTTCAAGAGTTGTCTTCAAGCTTTAGGTTGCAGCTCTTCAAGTCTTCAAAGGAGGGTTGAAGGCTAGTGTATGAGTGTATGGGGGTGTGTATGAGTGTATGGGAGGCTAGGGTTTAGTGTATGGTGGTTAGGGTTTGGAAAAACCTAAGGAGGCTAGGGTTTTGGAGGTGCTCGAGCTCTGTATATCGAATTATATGATTTTTAGGTTGAATTTGCAGATCCCCTTCACGTGGAATGAGGCTCTGTATTTATAGAGGTTGGACAACACTAGCGCCTGTTGTAGTGGCGCCAGGCCAAAGTTTACACTGGCGCCACTAGGAGTGGCGCCAGGCCATTTTTTGGCTTGGCGCCACTACTAGTGGTGCTGGCCATTTAGGAAATGTTTAAGGTCAGCAAGCAACGTATCTTTGACTAGATTTCGGCGCCTGTACTAGTGACTACCATTCAATTTTTAGCCTGGCTTCATTAGGAGTGGCTCCGGAAAGTCTGGGAATGATTTGAAGGAGCCAGGAATGACCCAGAAGGCCGGAAACGGAGCAAGAACACTTAAAATAGTGTCCTAGAGGTATTTGACTTGAAAAGTGAGGATAAGATGTGTCGGAAAGGTTGACCGGGCCTTTAGGGGCAAAACGGTCTATCGAACCGAGAAACTGCCGGGATAAACTCGGACTATCTCGGAAGAAGACTTGGGATCTGAAAACATTATTTAGAATGTTCCCAGAGGTTGCCGATTTGATTTCCAGAGCCAGCATGGTCGCAAAAGGAGGCCGGCCCACTAGAGGCAAAACGGTCATTTCGCACCGGGTTGGTCGGAATTGACTCGGAATGATCCAGAAAGGTAAAAGGAGGTTGAGAACACTATAAAAAGTAGTCTTAGGAGGTTACCGGTTTGATACCCACAGCCGGTGTGGTCGAAAAAGGAGACGAGCCCACCAGGGGCAAAACGGTCATTTTATACCGGGTTGGCCGGAACTGACTCGGAAAGATCCGGAAAGGTAAAGGAAGGTTGAGAATACTATAAGAAGCAATCTTAGAGGGTTACCGGTTTGATACCCACAGCCGGTGTGGTTCCCGGGGCATTCGGATGCCTAGGGGCAAAATGGTCATCTTGACTGGAAAGTCTCGGAAAAGGTCCAAAGGGCAGTTTGGTCTTTTTTCGACGAAGTGGGTTAACAGACACTAGTGTTGACCTGGGTTTTAGGTGTTTTCGCCACTCTAATGGCGGTCGTCATGACACAGGGATTTGTTGGCAATTCCCTATATCGACCTATTTGTGAGTATTTTCGCTACTCTAACGGTTTTGTGAGTAGTTTTGCTACTCAGACCGTCTCGAGGAGTAAACTGTCTCGAGAGAGGGATTGGAAAGGGGACTTATCGTCTCTGAAGAGGGGTGCCTAAATTGAAACTGTCTCGAGGAATAAACTGTCTCGAGAGTGGGATTGAAAAGGGGTCTTACCGTCTCCGAAGAAACGTGCCTGAGTTGGAACCGTCTCGAGGAATAAACTGTCTCAAGAGTGGGATTGGAAAGGGGACTTATTGTCTCGGAGGAGACGTGTCTGGGTTGGAACCGTCTCGAGGAATAAACTGTCTCGAGAGAGGGATTGGAAAGGGGTCTTACCGTCTCCGAAAAGACGTGCCTGGATAGGAACCGTCTCGAGGAATAAACTGTCTCGAGAGAGGGATTGGAAAGGGGACTTATCGTCTCTGAGGAGACGTGCCTGTGTTGGAACCGTCTTAAGGAATAAACTGTCTCGAGAGAGGGATTGGAAAGGGGTCTTACCGTCTCTGAGGAGACGTGCCTGGATTGGAACCGTCTCGAGGAATAAACTGTCTCGAGAGTGGGATTGGAAAGGGGTCTTACCGTCTCCAAAAAGACGTGCCTGGATTGGAACCGTCTCGAAGAATAAACTGTCTCGAGAGAGGGATTGGAAATGGGACTTATCGTCTCCGAGGAGACGTGCCTGGGTTGGAATCGTCTCGAGGAATAAACTGTCTCGAGAGAGGGATTGGAAAGGGGTCTTACCGTCTCCGAGGTGACATGCCTGGATTGGAACCGTCTTGAGGAATAAACTGTCTCGAGAGTGGGATTGGAAAGGGGTCTTACCATCTTCGAAAAGACATGTCTGGATTGGAACCGTCTCTAGGAATAAACTGTCTTGAGAGAGGAATTGGAAAGGGGACTTACCGTCTCCGAGGAGACGTGCCTAGATTGGAACCGTCTCAAGGAATACACTGTCTCGAGAGAGGGATTGGAAAGGGGTCTTACCGTCTCCGAGGAGACGTGCCTGGATTGGAACCGTCTCGAGGAATAAACTGTCTCGAGAGTGGGATTGGAAAGGGGTCTTACCGTCTTCGAAAAGACGTGTCTGGATTGGAACCGTCTCGAGGAATAAACTGTCTCGGGAGTGGGATTGGAAAGGGGACTTATCGTCTCTGAAGAGACGTGCCTGGGTTGGAACCGTCTCGTGGAATAAACTGTCTCGAGAGTGGGATATGAATTGGAATAAGAAAGGACAATGCCCTAAGGGCATTTTGGATATTTTGCCTCTATTTGGGCCTGATAGGCCCGCGAAGCGATGGACAGATAGGATTTGGACCTAGAGAACTGGTTTCGATAGGAATATGCCCACAATGACTTGAACACAAGTCTGGACGGTGAGTAGACTGCCGAGTGGTCAAAAATGGGGTGCTTACGGCTGCCCCTCTTTTTCTGTCTTTGCTTGTCAAAGGCAGAAACCGATAAGAGTAAGAGTCCTATGTTGACCGCCAGGCAGTCGGAGGGACGAACACTAGAAATCTTTCGACAACGAGGGCCAAAAACGGATAACGGGCCAACAAGGCCTTCGAAAATGAGTTTTGGCGGGAAAAATGGCAAAACTGCCTAGAATTTGCAACTGGCGCCACTAGCAGTGGCGTTTTTGGCAAAAATGGACTGGCACCTCTGCTAGTGGCGCCAGGCTTAAAGTTAAAACCAGAAAATTTCTGGTTCGAACAGCCGCAACACTTTGGAGAAATTTCTGCAAATCCGAGAAGTTCTGCGTGAGACTTGACCTGAACTTTGAATGGGCACTTCTTGGAGGCCACGAGTGATTGCCAGAAGGAGACCACGTCGTTGGAAAAGTCGCCGGAAGAGAAGATTTCGTCGGAGAACTTCCAAAAAGTGAGTTTCCAAATTTTGTTGATTTTACTGTGTAGAAGTTCGTTTGAATCATGTGAATAGTGGAAATTGATGTTTTGATATGACTTTAACACTTTGGTGATGTTGTTTTTGCATTTTAATGGTTGTTTGATTGAATTTGATTGATTTTTCATGATTATGAGAAAGGGGTTTTCTGCAGGAATAGGAAATTTGTTCCTACAGGCAAGGGTATTGGGTTTTCTGGCTATGTTTTTGTGCAATGTGCCTTAAAAAAATGTGTTTAACAGACGTATGAAGTTTCGTGATTTTTTGAAAACTCGGTGAATTTTTGATTTTTTAAAAAATAGAAAAATATTTACAAAATTAGAAAAAATTAGAAAATTCAAGAAATTTATGAAATTTTTAAAGTTTGAAATTTGGAAAAAGATTGGAATATTTTTGAAAACATTTGAGGTGACTTTGAAAATTTTCAAAAGTCTTTTGAAAATGATTGATTTATTTGAAAAATGAAACATGTGTTTTGAAAATTTTGAAAAATTGAAAAATTTGCACAAGTGCCATTGTTATGTGATTGTGGTGTTGGAAGGTGCATATTTCGTATTTTGTGTTGATGTCATGGGTGTTGTAGGGGACATTTTTAAACGGGACTCTGCCGAAATTTTTAGAAATTATGGAAACAGTTGGTTAAAGTTTTAGAAATAAAATCTTTTTGAAAGAAAAAGGCAAAGAACCCTTGAAACTTGGTTGAAAGTTGGAAAATCAAGATGTGTATATAGGAAATTTGTTTTGACTTATCGTTCGAAGTCTTTTATTTGTTTTGTTTGTGTTAGTTGTTTATTTTATTTTACTGTTATTTAAACTATACGGATGGTATATTAACATCACTTACCTTGGCTTACCTTTTCAGGATGGCAGATGCAGGTAATGACGGTTCTGAGAGGAGACGCTACTCAGGGAAGGTGGCCTAGACCGATTCTGCTGGCGGCTCTAGTCAATCTAGAGGTAGTCGACGATCCACCGGACGCTTCTCATCCAGTCAGAGTGGGCAGGGGAGTAGGCTACCTATCGACCCTTTTCCTCCGGTTGAGTAGGCTTTTGCCGAGGAGATTGATGCTGAGGAGGAGGTACCGGGCCCCAGGGATCAAGTGACCGGTTATGGGAGAGCTTGTTCCAGACATAGACAGACGGATGCCGACTTGGGAGATCTGCCGATACCGGACGTCCCACCACTCGGGGATCTTGCCTATCACCCCAGCGTGTATTCCAGACAGCACTTGCTGCCTTCGCGGGTACATACATCTTTCAGAGGGGCTATTCATCAGATGTTTGTGACCATGCAGCGGGCTGCCCCATCATATCGTGCCTTCTTGGCGGAGATCGGATTCGGCGCTTTCATGGGATTATAGGCGAACCGCCTGAATCGGCATTTAGTACTGGCATTGGTTGAGCGATGGTTCGGGGAGACCAGGACCTTTCATTTTGTCGGCTTCGAGTTAGGTCCCACTCCTTTGGATTGGGCGATTATTACAGGGCTCTCCTTTGTCGGCCGACGGATCACCCTGCATCCAGTCAGTAGGGACGAGGCCTGTTTACTGTTGGACTTGCCTCATCCTGAGCGTTCTGCTTTCTCGGTCTCTTGGATTAGTCAAGATGAGCGTACTTTTGCTACTGAGCCATCGCCTGCCAGGCGGGACATCATGAGACGGCGACTTGTGTTGTATATCATCTTTAGCTGCTTCTGCAACAATAACAAGTCACTCGTGCCGTGCTGTTTGGTGAGTATAGTAGCCGATCTGGGAGCTTTGTCTGAGTTGGATTGGGGGTCCTTTTCTTTTGGTTGCTTTCTTTGATCGATGCGGGTTCGGACTTCTTCTTATTGGGGCAGCATGACTAGCTTTTGGCCTTTCCTTGTCTGGTGGAGTTACGAGTACCTGCCGGTGCGTCGCCCTGCAGTTGTTGAGGATGATCTCTATCCTCGTGCTTTGAGGTAGGCTCGTGACTGAGTAGCTCAGCGATCGGAGATCACTGACCTCGTGACGCTCCGGGCTAACCTGGAGCTAATTGAGGCGAGGGATGTGACCTGGCGGCCCTTCATTGGATCAGTCCATTACGAGACAGTCCGGTACCTAGTCCCGTTATCCTTGTCAAGAGCTGCTTTTCTCAGTGATGACACCTGGGAGTCCTATCTTGGAGAGCAACATTGGCGGTAGTTTCACGAGGAGTTTCGATCAGCAGGGGCTCCGCTAGAGTATATGTTTGGAGCCCTGGTGGCAGGAGTGCCTATCCCCTACCAGGAGCGCCAGCCAGGTGTTGAGTTCTTGCTTCCTCTGGATACGGATTATGCTGCGCACTTTGGGGCTCATTCAGTTGGTGCCTTCACCCGGTTTGAGGTAGTAGTCGGCGGGTACACTGTTGGCCAGGAGGTGGTTGACTTGTGGCGCCGTGCTGGAGGATATGTGCCCCAGGCTGAGTTTACTGCTGTGAGAGACCAGAGAGACCAGTACCAGATGGAGCGGGATCAGTACCAGGCCGAGGTAGCTTCCCTGACGGCTCGGTTATCTCAGATGGGTGGTGGGGGGGTAAGTTATTCTCTCTTTGCTCCTTATTGCTCTGTTGTTGCTTAGCTCCTTTTGCTTGCGGCTGATTTTGGTTCTATCTTCCCCGCAGGATGGTGGTGCTTCGAGTAGTTACCCCCCTCCTCCAATGTCGAGTTTCGGGAATTTTGATCCAGATGATATTGATTTTAACCTGTGATGTTTGCCCCTTGTGGAGACTTTGATCTTCTTTTGCCCCTTGTTCCTGAGATGTATTGATGTTAGACAGTTTTATTTTGCATAGTTTTGTATAAGGATGGATGTTTATGGTACTTAGATGCACAGATAGACAGATACATATGATCAGAGGCATGTGATGTATGATGATGTTAGATATCTATTACCTGAGTTAATGCTGATGACTTCTATTTCTACTAGGAGTTATATCCTATGTGTGCAAAGCCCATGCTGATTTTTTTTTTATTTTTTATTTCTAACATATGCACAAGTTAGAAATATGTTAATAGAATGACACAGGGTGCTGTTAGACTTATAGCCTTGGGAATGGTAACTCCCTCCTCTTCGGGGGTTTAGCCTCTCTTCTGGCTCAACCTTACCTCGATTGGATGATAGCATTTCGTACTTTACTCAACCTCTTGATCGCCCCCAACTCTTTGTCTTAGGGTTAGTGTATAGGGTTATTGGGCTGAGACTCTCGACTCTCGGGGTCTTAGCAACAACTTACCTGACCTTTGGCAGAGCGACAAGTGGCCAGTCATTTCAATCCGAGAAGACTTTGTTTAGGACCGTAATGTAGGCTAGGTTATGGGGTTTTAGAAACAACGGGATATGTAGGCTCAAATTCAATGTTGTTTTCAGCAAGGTTTAGATCCATACTGTCCTTAACCATTTTTCAGTAGGATTAGCATCTTCTTTTTTTTTCTTTTTTTTTTTTTTTTTTAGCTTTGGCAGCGTATCTAACTCATTTAGATCAAGCAATCTATTTTCAATCAGAGGGGACTTTAATAGGGTTGTAATGTAGGCCATGGTTTTGGGGTTTTGCAAGAAAGGGTAAAGGCTCAAACCTATTGTTTCTACTGGGTTTCCTTGTAACCTAGGATCACCTTTAAATTTCCTTCTTGCTTTTGACCATATATTTCTCAGGGTGAAAATAAACTTGTTCTTTCACCCTTTCTATATACGTTTTTGAAATAGACATAACTTTCTTCTCATTTGATCTTCTTATATGTTTTTAAAGATAACTCAATCATAATTTTCTTCAGGCCTTTCCTTAAAGGATTTTTTTTTTTTTTTTTTGGCCTCTTGCCCCTTGGCAACTCCTTTCTTTTGCTTTTTCTTTCTATTTCTTTTCTTTTCTTTTCTTTTATGAAACGAAACAATTCTTTAATCCTCTTCCCTTAAACCTTTTCCCTTGGTAGCTCAATATACCCAGTGTGGGCGGTGATCCCTAGGTTGGGGTTTTGTTAAGAAATGATAAGTGGCTCAACGGGTTGGGCAAGGGGTTGCTTTTGACTGTATGGGAAATGAAATGAGGGCCTCTCTTCAATTTGAATTAGATTGCTTGATCTATAGAGCTTTCATTGCTGCTTTAGCACAGCGGGGGTGGATACCATTCCTAAAGTTCTCAACTATTGTCTACCCCAGTGTGGGGAGGACAGTCTTGGACCGAGGTTGACGAAGAAGATCTTTGCTTTTCGCGAGGCTCTAGGGGTTAAACAAAGGGAATATAAGTACATTTGTTCATTTATTAAATTATTTATCCTTTATATCTGGGGGAATGAAAGATGGCTCCTCTTCCTCTTGATAAACTGGCCACACATCGCTTAGCCTCAGAGTCTTGCAATTGCTGCCTTTGGGTAGTATCCTCACTCATCCCTATCTTTTCATCCTCTGGAAAGAAGATCATTTGGCGAGTGGTTAACCCATGCTATCATCCCTTCAAGTTGGATCATTCCATAAGATAAACATGCCCCTTGCGTAGAAAGTAGTCACTATTTCCCAAGAAAGACAAGACAACCATAATGGAATAAAAGACTATTATTTGATTATTATAATTATGAAAAGCATCAAGTTCTTAAGTAATAAGAAAATGTAGACATTAATTTAAAGATAGAAAGTGAAGGGATAGAAAAAAAGTGGGTGAAAGCACCCCTCTCTTGTACGCTTGTGCAAAGAACCCCTTTTTAGTACGGCTTTGGGACAATTCCCACATTTTTGATGCTCCATTCGCGACCCGGATCCTCGGCTAAGGGGAGACAAGCAAAGGCCTCTGCTAGAGCTCCACAGACGTTGACACTGTTGATGTGGTTATCAGCCTCCTTCTTGTTCTTTGCAGGGGGTTCTTCTGTAAACAGGGTGACTAGTTCACCTCCTTCCAACTCGAAAGGCTCTGTCTGTTCTCTTGATTCCTCTAGCTCCCAGCCCATGTCTTCATAGTTGTACTCAGTTACGGGCCAAGGGTTTTTCAGCAAGTGACTTTTAGCTGCTCTATACTTTGAGTGTAGAAATTCATCACCCCACCCATCGGCAGTTATGCTTTCGATGTGTTCTTCCCTCGGCAACATTAGCTCCTCAATGGGCCAATCAGAAGCATCAGGCACTTCATCAGGGTCATAGAGATAAATTGGGCATAGTGGGAGATCTTCCCTCCAGTTGCTTTCTTCATCGGCCTCCCAATCGCTCTCATAACCTTCGGCCTCAAGCTCGTCGATTGCTCCCTCGCCTCCCATCTCTACTAGTATCATATTGACGGTATGATTCGACAGAGGGTTAGCGGTCACATTGGGAGTGGGAGCAGGTTTTACCGGCTGCAGATCAACGGTCTTATTGTCGATCAGGTCTTGGATCTTGTGCTTAAGAGCAAAGCAGCTTTCGATGTCATGCCCCTAACCACCTGACTGATATTCACATGTAAGAGCGGCATTAAAGGTCCGGGGCAGAGGGCTTGGCAACGGGCGAGCAGGGACGGGCTTCAAGATTTTGTTCTTTAGAAGGCTATGGTAGGCCTCGGTTTGGGTGCAGGCTAAGGCGTCGAAGGTACGGATGCGTCTAGCGGGTCTATTGAAGTTGGGTCGTGCCCCAGTGGGACCATAGTTTGGGGTTGGAGTAGGCATGGTCAAGGTGGGCAAGGGTAGGACTGGGGGTGATTGTAGCGGGGGTCGGTATTGGGGTGGTTGGCTAGGCAGAATAGCAGACACTTCGCTTTCCTTCCTGATCGTGCCCCTTGTAGTAGCCACCTTCTTGGCTATGTTGGTGGTATTTTCTCCAGTCTTGGCATAGGGATCTGTGATTCTTCCTATCTTGAGGCCGTTTTCTATCATTTCCCCTTGCATGATGAGTTCGGAGAAGCTTTTTCCCACGCTTGTGTAGAGTTTCTTGTAGAATATACCTTGGAAAGTATGTATGAACAGTTGTACATACTCCTTTTCCTCTAACGGGGGATTAACTTGTGCAGCGTCCTCCCTCCATCTTAGGGCATATGCTTTAAAGCTCTCCTTCTCACCCTTGCTCATCGTCATCAAGGACCATCGACCAGAAGTGAGGTCGATGTTGTGACGGTATTGGGCTTTAAACGCATTGACTAGCTCCATCCAGGTTGTGGTCTTCCTTAAGTCCAAACGAGCGTACCATTGCAGAGCCGACCCAGTGAGGCTGTGTTGGAATAACTGCATAAAGAGCTTCGGGACGTTGCCATGTCCACTAAGCGCTCCAGCATATAGACGTAGATGAGCAACGGGGTTACCGGTACCGTCGTACTTTTGGAAGTCAGGTATTTTAAACTTAGTAGGTCTCGGGTGGTTAGGGAAAAAACAGAGCTCATCATAAGAAGTGAACCCGTAAACATCGTGGCCATGGAGACTTCGTAACGAATCTTCCAATCCTTGGATTTTCAGACTAAGAGGATCTAGAGAGGCCTTCTTTATAGGTGAAAGCAATATGGTCTCTTCTTCTTCAGCGTTAACCCCTTTGGCGTCTTCCTTAGTCCTCCCAGCATTTTCAGACTGAAGCATGATCCTTGGATTAGCGGGTTCAAGGTCCTTGGATGAAGTTATAGATGATGACGGGACTGCAGTAGCATCCTTCATGGCCAGAGTTTGAATGAGTTTGAGCATCTCATCCATCTTAGCCCTCATTTCATTAACTTCCTCTCGAAAGACTTGAGAGGATTCTTCAGGGTTAGCAGCCATCAGTGATGCTTTGTGCCGAGTGATAATAGGATCCCTAGGTGGATGTTGCACCTTCTTGGGAGCAATGTTGACTCAATGCAAGGCGACTTCTGTAAATAGAAATAAAAAGGAAGAAAGAACAAGACAAAAACACAAATCACAAGTTAGTTTTTGGTTTTTAGAGAACTTTATGCAATGCATGTCCTAGGGTGCCCCTTTTTAAGAGGGAAACTAGTAATGATGTATTGGCTCACTTTTGGAGATAGGGGGTTTGCCCCTGTATGCAGACACCTTACCTGTCAGGTAGGAAACTTCAGCCATTCATGCATTCATTCATAAAAATAAAGAAGTACATTAAATTTTGGGTTTAAGATACAAAAGAGTTGAAATACATTTTAATAGGGAGAGGGGGAACATTTGCCTTTGGACTTCCACCTATCTACTTTTACAAAGGGAAACCCTAAACTACTCTTGAGTCTTCGGATTCGCCTTCCTTGGATTTGATGTCGAGGAGGTCGTTGAGAGACCATGTTGATTGATTGCCCCTTGTCTTCCTGGCAACCCTATCTCCATGAGCATAAAGGGATTGGGGCCCCTCTTATGGAATGAATTGAGATGCATGCAATGAGTCCTTAGGGTTACGTGGGAACCCTTAGGGTATAGGTAGGTTTAATGCAAAGGAAAGTGACCTTGGTGTCACTCTCAACGGGTTGATCATATGCATGAAAATGTAGTGACTTGAGTTACTTGGAACTCTTGTCTTGACATGGAATATTGAATGCATGAACATGAATATGCAAAAAGTATAAGGAGAGAAGGTACAATTGAAGTAAACATGCATGCATGAACAGTTAGACATGCATTATAACAGTATAAATACAAGCATTATAACAGTAGGTATAAATGGAAGTAAGAGCAGTCGCCCTTTCCTCCGTAATTTTGAAAACGGTGCTCGTATCCTAAATCCGGCAGAGGTTCGGCTATGCATGGTGTCTATATGAGTATGAGGTTGAGGGTTGACTAATGCGTCCTAAAAAGGCTCGGTCTCCGGATCTTCAAACCTAGGCCCACTCCCCGAGGTGGTGCCATGATCGGATGGTGATCCAAGCGGGGGAACCATCAAGAGGCCGTAGGCGAAGAAACTGACACAACATCTTGCCCACAACCAATATACCGTTCCTCCTTTCTAACTAGAAAGGACATATCAGGGTATGCAAGTATGCAGAATGTAAGTGCACATGCAGTGTGTGTGTGATTTTTAAAAGTGGAGGAAAGGGCCCAACAACTCTCATTCATCCTGTACATCACATTCATGCAAAGCAGTTAATAAAACTTAAGCAAAAAGCGCACTTACAAAACAAAGATGCAAGTGTTAGTATGTGGATGACAAACATAATACAAGATAATATGAATAAATGCATGTTTTTTTTTTTAAAACAATTTTGAAAATTTAGTTTTGAAAATTTAAAGTAAATAGGTTTGAACCAAGTTAATTGAAGACTCTACATGGGTGAAGGGTAAAGAGACATGACTACGGCCTAACCCTCTAAGTCTCCCCAGCGGAGTCACCGGCTGTCGCGCCCAGATTTTTTGCACTCGAGGAATACTCACACAAGCGGGAAAAATGTTGTACTCTCTCGTTAGAACTCACCCTCCTAGAAGAATGAGTGCGACTAGGTTTGAATTGAAAATTTGGTTTGAATAAAGAGCTTTTGAAAAAGATTCGGAGTCGCCACCTAACTTAATTAAGGTGAGTTAGGTCACCTAAAAACTAAGAATAATCCGAAGACTACACTTAGGGTTTTTGGAAAACGATTTGAAAATATCCCCTCAAGAGAGGGTTTTTAAGAAAACAGGTTTTTTGGCAACCTTTGGAAAACATTTAGCCCTTTTTTTGAAACATAACTCATTTTTGGTCTTTGAAAACAGTGATTCTAGGTTCGGAGGTTGGTTACGTGTAGGGAAGACGCACTAAGCTATCACCCTACCCCGCCCTTTCGGTACCTACATGTCAATCTACCCTAGATTCACCTACGAGAGTCTTTAATTAACCCATGTTCAATCCTATCCACTTTGAAAAACAATGTTTGAAAACTAGCATGATGCATGATATGCAAGTGCAAGTTAAGGGAATTGAAAAATAGATTTGGAAAGAGATTTATTTGAAATTGATTTGATTTGAAAATAGATTTGAAGAGATGGAATTGAAATTGGAAAATTTGAAAATCGAAAATAGAAATTTGAAAATAGAAATTTTAAAATTGGAATTTTGAAAGTAGATTGGAATTTGGGATTTGAAAAACGTGGAAACCGCACCCATGAGGGTGGAATTGAAAGTTTGAAAAGTGTTGTGACCGCACCTATGAAGGTTGCCTACGTATCCCTTTGGGGGAATCAGGTCAGTCGTAGTTCGGACCAGAGTACGATTGAAAATAGAAGGTTGGATTGGAAGAAAAAGATTGAATTGAAAATTGAATTTGATTTGAAATTAGAAGAGGAGATTGGAATTTGAAATTTTGGAAAAGATTGGGGACTTTGATTTGAAAAGATAGATTTGGACTTGTTTTGGAAAGAGAAGGTTTAAGAAACCTAGACTTAGGAAAGATTCGACTTGACTTGGAAGGTTTAGGAGATTAGGAAAGATTGGATTTAGGAAATGTTTGAATTAGGAAAGGACCGATTTTGGAAAGTTTCGAATTAGGAAAGTTTCATTTTTGGAAAGTTTCGAAATTAGGAAAGTTTTTGAAATAGTGAAGTTTTGAAAATTGGAAGGTTTCGTTTTAAGGAAGGTTTTGAAATAGGAAAGTGTTGAATTTAGAAATGTTTTGAATTAGGAAAGTTTTAAATTTGGAAAGTTTTGAAATTAGAAAGTTTTGAAATTTGGAAAGATTTGAAAACAAGGAAGTGTTGAAAATAAGAAAGTTTCAAGTTTAGAAAGTTTTGAGATTTGGAAAACTTCGAATTTGAAAAGATTTGAAATTTAGAAAGTTTAGGATTTAGAAAGTTTTAGAGTTTGAATTTTAGAAAATCTTGAGATTAGGAAAGGTTGAGTTTAGAAAAAGTTTGAAAACTTAGGTTTGAAAAGTTAAGATTTGAAAAGGGTTGAATTACGAGAGATTTGGAAGCTTAACGTTTAAGGAAAGATTTGAAAGCTTTAGGAAACTTATGATTTAGGTAGGAAATTAGGAAAGAAGGGAATTAGGAAAGATTTGGATTAGAAAGGGATTGGATTTTGTTTCTAAAAGAGAAAATTTGATTTCGTTTTAAAAAACGGAGGATTGGATTCGGTTTCCTAAGCTGGGAGATTTGATTTGGTTTCCTAAAGAGAAGATAGGATTTGGCATGGATTTGGAAAAGGGAGATTCTAGAAACCCTAGTTTTGAAAGTGTAGAATTCTAACATAGAAAAGAGGTTTTGGAAACATGTATAGTTTGAATGTGAAAACAAGAGGTTTTGGAAACCTAGGTTTGGGATAAAGTTTGAAAATTATGTTTTTGGAAAGAATATTAGGGTTTCCTAATGATGGGTTCTAGGGCTTGACTTGGGCTCTAAGGAAAGAGGATTTTGGGAAAGTGCGTTTTTGGAAACGAAGGCTTTCTAGAAGGGGATCCTAGGGAGGAGTTTTTGGAAAGTGAATTTGAAGATAGAGTTTTTGGAAAAAGATTTTAAAGAGAAGGAGTTTTTGGAAGGTGTGTTTTTAGAAACGAAGATTTTAGAAGGAAATCCTAGAGAAGAGTTTCTAGAAGGAAGATTTTGGAAAGAGAGTTTTTTAGAAAGATTTTTGGAAAGAGTTTTTCTAGGAAAGAAACCTAGGGAACGTTTTTGAAAAGTGGACTTTGAAGAGAGCGTTTTGAAAAGGAGTTGAAAGAGGAAGCTTTGAAAAATAGATTTTGGTGGGAGTTTTTGAAAACAATTTTGGAAAGAAGAATTTTCGGGAAGTATGTTGAAAAAGAGATTTTTAGGAAAGGATTTTTGAAAAGAGAACTTTTTGGAAAGTATGAAAACTTCTCACTTTCCTAAAGCTATTCTAGCCATAAGAGGGCAAGAACCACTTTAAGAAAGTGGTTTTGAAAACAACAAGGGTTGAAAATATGGACCATGTTGGTCACTTTGAATGTAACACTTTCCTAAAGCAATCCTAGCCATGGAAAAGCTAGAATCACCCTCGGATTGTGATTTTGAAAACATGTTTTGAAAAAGAGATTTTGATGCAATTTTGAAAACAAGTTTGAAAACGATTTTGAAAACGAGTTTGAAAACGAATTTTGGAAGATGCAAGATTATGATATGCACAATGCAATTTTGGGGTAGTGAACATACAAGGCTAAGGCTTCACCACATAATCAAGGGGGCCGGACCCACGTGGTCTCTGGTTAGACTAAAAGAAAGCCCCCGACACGGTGACTCTCTAATAGCCCAATCCTACAAATGGATCGGGAATCCCCTTGTTTCAAGCATGCAAAGAAAGGGGGGAAAGAGATGGGGGATTAAAATAGAGAAAACCCAAGTGGGTTAGGAGAGAGAAGAGAGAGGGGGGAAGTGCAGAAATTTAAATAGGGAACCTACCGTATGTCTTGTTGTTTTGCGCACCTTGCTTTCTTCGGTCTTCGTCTTGATCTTCGTCTTCGATCTTCAAGAGTTGTCTTCAAGCTTTAGGTTGCAGCTCTTCAAGTCTTCAAAGGAGGGTTGAAGGCTAGTGTATGAGTGTATGCGGATGTGTATGAGTGTATGGGAGGCTAGGGTTTAGTGTATGGTGGCTAGGGTTTGGAAAAACCTAAGGAGGCTAGGGTTTTGGAGGTGCTCGAGCTCTGTATATCGAATTATATGATTTTTAGGTTGAATTTGCGGATCTGTATTTATAGAGGTTGGATAACACTGGCGCCTGTTGTAGTGGCGCTAGGCCAAAGTTTACACTGGCGCCACTATAAGTGGCGCCAGGCCATTTCTTGGCTTGGCGCCACTACTAGTGCCGCCAGCCATTTAGGAAATGTTTAAGGTCGGCAAGCAACGTATCTTTGACTAGATTTGGGCGCCTGTAGTAGTGACTACCATGCAATTCTTAGCCTGGCTTCACTAGGAGTGGCTCCGGAAAGTCTGGGAATGATTTGAAGGAGCCGGGAATGACCCGGAAGGCCGGAAAGGAGCAGGAACACTTAAAATAGTGTCCTGGAGGTATTTGACTTGAAAAGTGAGGATAAGATGTGTCGGAAAGGTTGACCGGGCCTTTACGGGCAAAACGGTCAATCAGACCGAGAAACTGCCGGGATAAACTCGGACTGTCCCGGAAAAAGACTTAGGATCTGAAAACATTATTCAGAATGTTCTCAGAGGTTGCCGGTTTGATTTCCAGAGCCGGCGTGGTCGAAAAAGGAGGCCGGCCCACCAAGGGTAAAACGGTCATTTCGCACCGGGTTGGCCGGAACTGACTCGGAATGATCCGGAAAGGTAAAAGGAGGTTGAGAACACTATAAATAGTAGTCTCAAGAGGTTACCAGTTTGATACCCAGAGTCGGTGCGGTCGAAAAAGGAGACGGGCCCACCAAGGGCAAAACGGTCATTTTATACTGGGTTGGCCGGAACTGACTCGGAAAGATCCAAAAAGGTAAAGGAAGGTTGAGAACACTATAAGCAGCAATCTCAGAGGGTTACCGGTTTGAGACCCACAGCCGGTGTGGTTCCCGGGGCATTCGGATGCCAAGGGGCAAAATAGTCATCTTGACCGGAAAGTATCGGAAAAGGTCTAAAGGGCAGTTTGGTCATTTTTCACCGAAGTGGGCTAACAGACACTGGTGTTGACCTGGGTTTTGAGTGTTTCCGCCACTCTAACGGTGGTCGTTGTGACACAGGGATTTGTTGGCAATTCCCTATATCGACCTATTTGTGAGTATTTCCGGTACTCTAACGGTTTTGTGAGTAGTTTCGCTACTCGGACCGTCTCGAGGAATAAACTGCCTCGAGAGAGGGATTGGAAAGGGGACTTATCGTCTCTGAAGAGACGTGCCTGAATTGGAACCGTCTCGAGGAATAAACTGTCTCGAGAGTGGGATTGGAAAGGGGTCTTACCGTCTCCGAAGAGACGTGCCTGAGTTGGAACCATCTCGAGGAATAAACTGTCTCGAGAGAGGGACTGGAAAGGGGACTTATCGTCTCCGAGGAGACGTGCCTGGGTTGGAACCGTCTAGAGGAATAAACTGTCTCGGGAGAGGGATTGGAAAGGGGTCTTACCCTCTCCAAAAAGACGTGCCTGGATTGGAACCGTCTCGAGGAATAAACTGTCTCGAGAGAGGGATTAGAAAGGGGACTTATCGTCTCCGAGGAGACGTGCCTGGGTTGGAACCGTCTCGAGGAATAAATTATCTCGAGAGAGGGATTGGAAAGGGGTCTTACCGTCTCCGAGGAGACGTGCCTGGATTGGAACCATCTCGAGGAATAAACTATCTTGAGAGTGGGATTGGAAAGGGGTCTTACCGTCTTCGAAAAGGCGTGCCTGGATTGGAACCGTCTCGAGGAATAAATTGTCTCGAGAGAGGGATTGGAAAGGGGACTTATCGTCTCCGAGGAGACGTGCCTGGGTTTGAACCGTCTCGAGGAAAAAACTGTCTCGAGAGAGGGATTGGAAAGGGGTCTTACCGTCTTCGAGGAGACGTGCCTGGATTGGAACCATCTCAAGGAATAAACTGTCTCGAGAGTGGGATTGGAAAGGGGTCTTACCGTCTTCGAAAGGACGTGCCTGGATTGGAACTGTCTCGAGGAATAAACTATCTCGAGAGTGGGATTGGAAAGGGGACTTATCGTCTGAAGAGACGTGCCTGAGTTGGAATCAGCTCGAGGAATTAACTGTCTCGAGAGTGGGATTGGAATTGGAATAAGAAAGGACAATGCCCCTAAGGGCATTTTGGATGTTTTGCCTCTATTTGGGCCTGACAGGCCCGCGAAGCGATGGACAGACGGGATTTGGACCTAGAGAACTGGTTTCGATAGGAATATGCCCACAATGACTTGAACACAAGTCCGGACGGAGTGTAGACTGCCGAGCGGTCAAAAATGGGGTGCTTACAGCATGTCCTAGGGGTGCCCCAACTTTGAGAGTGGGACCAAGCGTGATGAATTAGCTTATTTTATAGATATATGGGATTTGCCCCTGTATGTAGATATTTTACCATTGATTGGGAACATACATCCATTCTTACATTCACTCGCAGGAAATAGAAAGGTATATTGAACTGTGAGTTTAAATACAAGAGAAATGAAGTACCTTTTAATAGGGAGAGGGGGAACATTTTCCTTAGGACTTTCATCTATCTACTTACATTTGAAATTCTAAACTACTATTGAGTCTTTGGATTCGCCTTCTTTGAGTTTGATGTTGAAGAGGTCGTAAAGAGACCTTGCTTCTTGATTGCAGCTTATCTTCTTGATTGCCCCTCTCTGTGAGATGATTTGAAATGTATGCCATAAGTCCTTAGGGTTGCGTGGAAACCCTTAGGATTTTGGTAGGTTTTATGCAAGGGAGAGTGAGTTTGGTGTGACTCTCTATGGCTTGATTATATAAATGAAGATGCAGTGACTTGAGTTACTTTGAAACTATCGACTTGAGATGAGGCATTGAATGCATATATATGTATGCAAGAGCATAGGGAGAGAGAATTCAATTGTATAGTAAACATGCATGCATGAACATTGTACAAACATTATAATAGCTGGAACAGACAAGAATAAAGAAAACTAAAGTGGTTGCACTTTCCTCTATGGTTTTGAAATCGATATGAGTGTCTTAAATCATGTAGAGATTCGGTCATGCATGGGTTTCTACATAAGTATGAGCTAGAAGGTTTACTAATGCTTCCTTAGAAGGCTAAGTTCTTGGATCTTCAAACCTACGCCTACTCCCTGAGATGGTTTCATTATCGATTGGTGATCCGAGCGGGAGAACTATCAAGAGGCTATAGGCTAAGAAATTAACACAGCATCCACTAACAACTAATACACTGTTCCCCCTTCTAACTAGAAGGGACATAATCAAGTAAAGAATGCAAGTATGCAAATGCTAGTGGGAGTGCAGTGTGTGTGTGTGTAAATTTTGAAAAGTAGAAGAAAGGGAAAGGGCCAACAACACCCATCCATCTTGTTCATTCCATCTTGTCATTCATGGTAATTTATATAAACGATAAAACTAAATGTGAACATGGTCCACCTATAAAATAAAATGCAAAAAAGTTTGTACTTTGATAACAAACTTAACGCATGACAGAATGATTGAAAATGAATTGGATGCAAGCAATGACATGTTTGAAAATAGCTTTGAAAAATTGATTTGGAAAATTTAAGAGTGGAAAGGATTGGACAAGTTAATTGAAGATTCGAGACAAGTGAAGGGTAGAGAGACATGATAATGGTCTAACCCTCTAAGCGTCCTCATTGGAATCGCCAGCTGTCGCGCCCCAGTTTTTTCGCATTCGTGAATAGTGGGAAAGATGCACGGTACTTTGTCGTTAGAAATTACCCTCCTAGAAGGATGAATACGACTAGGTTTGAATTAGAAATTTATTTGAACAAGGGCTTTTGAAAACGGTTTGATTTGATTTATAAACACTTGACTTGGAAAGGTTGGAAAAGATTTGGTTTTATTTAGAAATGTTTGGTTTGAAAGCATTAGAAAATATTTGACTTGAATATTTAATTTGAAATAATTTAGAAAGTAAAAGTTTAGAAAGATTGGATTTTAGAAAGTTTTGAATTAGGAAAGTTTTCATTTTAGGAAAGACTTGATTTTGGAAATATTTGAATTTGGAAAGTTTTGAACTTAGAAAGATTTGAAACTTGAAAACAAGATTTGAAAGTTTGAAATTACGAAAGTTGAAATTTGAAATTAGGAAAGGTTTGATATTTATTTCCTAAAAATGAAGATTGGATTTATTTTAAAAAATAGATGATTTAATTTGGCTTCCTATTTGAAAACTATTTGATTTGGCACGAAATTGGAAAGTTTGATTTTTGGAAATCTTGAATTCGGAAATAGGAAATCTAGGATTTATGCTAAAGTTGGATTTGGAAATATAGGATTTCATGTGGAAAATAGTTTTGGAAATCTATGATTTTGATACAAGTAGAAAGCTGTGATTTTATGTGAGGGAACTAGGGTTTCCTAAACATGGACTCTAGGGTTTTGACTTGGACTTGAAGACGAAGAGTTTTTAGAAAGTGAATATTTGAAAAGAGCTTTTTAGGAAGTGGATTTGCAAAAACTATTTTGGAGAAGTTTAAATATGGACTTTTGCAAGTCATTTAAATATCTCACTTTTCTAAAACGATTCTAACTATGAAAGGATTAAAATCATTCTAGGGTTGTGATTTTGAAAACAATTAGGGTTTGAAAACAAGTTTTGGACCTTGATGATCCCATTGAATGTTACACTTTCCTAAAACAACCATAACCATGGTATGACTAGAATTATTATAGACTTGTGATTTATTGAAAAACAATTTAAGGTTTGAACCCAAATTTTTTACTTTAATGGCCACTTTAAATATAACACTTCCCTAAAATAACCATAACCATGGAATGGTCAGAATCATCTTTGGGTTTCGGTTTCAAAAACACCATAAGAATATTGGTGATTTCTTAAAGAATGGGAACATTTTCTAAAAAGACTACTCTTCTTCATTTCAAGGGACTTCCTCATTGCTCAAATAAGAAATTGAGAATCTCCTCTTACGTTTAGAAGCATTTGACAGCATCTACGTTCAAAGGGTTGTGGAATTCTCATCATTCATTTTCTCCAGAATAAGTGCTTGTTTCGTTAGGACCTTCTTGACTACAAAGGGGCCCTCATAGTCCGGGACAAACTTTCCTTAAGCCTCCTCTTAGTTGCGGAAGATGTTCTTCAGCACTAAGTTTCTAAGTTGAAAAGTTCGGGGTCTGACCTTCTCATGGAATGCTTTGGTCAATCGTCTTTTATAACACTGCGCCTGGTAGATAGCAGCTAACCATTTTTCATCCAACAAGCATAACTACACGTACCGGTCTGTCACCCATTTTGGCTCTTCCAACTTCGTTTCCATCAGTATCTGCATGGAAGGGATTTCTATTTTAACAGAGATGATGGCCTCAGTGCTGTATACCAATTCATACGGTGTGGCACTGGTGGAGACGCTCATTATTGTACTGTAGGCTATGAGAGCGAACATGAGTTTTTCATGCCAATCTTCGTAACTTTCTATCATTTTGCGAAGTATCCTTTTGAGGTTCTTGTTGGCTACCTCTACTGCACCATTCATTTGAGGTCGGTATCTTATAGAATTTTAGTTAGTGATGTTAAAGTTTTGGTAGAGCTGAGTCATCATTTTGTTATTTAGGTTGGTTGCATTGTCAGTAATAAAAGTCTTAGGGATTCCATACCAACAAATGATGTTAGTCTTGATGAACTTGTTAACCACTTTCTTAGTCACCTAAACTTATGAAGCCAGTTCTACCCATTTAGTGAAGTAGTCTATAGTGACCAATATGAAACAGTGTCCATTAGAGGCTTTTGGGGTAATAAGGAATCACATCCATTTCCCACATGGAAGAGAGCCACGACACCGTCATTGGTCGAAGTTCTGTGGGAGGAGCTTTGATCATTTCCCCATGTATTTGACATGTGGGACATAGGAGCATGTACTTAATACAATTTGATTCCATGTTAGTCTAGTAGTAGCCCGTTCTAAGGATATTTTTAGAAAGGGTGTGTCCATCCATATCAGGTCTGCAGGTTCCATCATGTACCTTCTTCATGATTTGAGCAGCTTCGAGTGAGTCTACACATTTTAGGGGCCCCAATTGGGATCTCTTGAAGAGCTCATTTTCAATAATGAAGTATTGGAGAGCCATTCTTTTGATTATCTGTTTTTCATTTGGGGATATATGAGTAGGAAATTCCCTTATCTTCATATAATTTTTGATATAATAGAAACATGGTTGTCCATCGGGCTCTGCTAAAGTATTAAGACAATGTAAAGGGGTGTCACGGATGAAAACTTGAAAAGCAAGGATCTCTGTATCATCATCGAATTTGATTGCGGATGCCAAAGTTGCGAGAGCATTGGTGGAGTTGTTTTCAGTTCTAGGTATGTGGCAAAATTCTATCCTCATCAATGATTGGTAAAGATTCTTAACCTGCTGATGGTATAGGGAACGCTTTGAGTCTCAAATCTGATAAACTTTCTTAGATTGTTGAATTATAAGGTCAGAATCCATGAAGACAATCAACTCGTCGATCTTCGTCTCCACTGCTAACCTTAATCCTGGGCATAGGCTTCATACTCGGCGATGTTGTTGGTACATATGTCAAATTTGAGTTTCACCACAATGGGGTAATGGTATTTCATTTCAAACATCAGGATTGCCTCAATTCTAGCACCTTTTTTATTTGAGGCCCCGTCGAAATACATCTTCCACCTAGGATATTCTTGCCTTTTATCTTCGAAATCTATGTATGGATGTCTTCATTAGGAAAATAAGGTTCCATTGAACAGTATTCCTCGATGGGGTTTTTTTTCCAGATAATCAGCTATCACCTATCCCTTGACAACTTTACAGGTGGTGAAAACTATATCAAACTCAGACACAATCATATGTCATCTGGCAGTTCTACTAGAGAGAGTGGGTTTTTCAAATAGGTATTTGATTGGATTGATTTAGGGAGATAAGGAAAGTGGTATGATATAGCAAGTAATGTCGAAGCCGATAGGCTGCCCAAGCTAAGACACAACAGGTTTTCTCTAGCATAGCATACTTGACTTCATAAGGCAATAACTTTTAACTTAGGTAGCATATGGCTTGTTCCCATCTCCCTATTCCATCATGTTGTCCTAAGACACAACTATTGAGGCTTTGAGGACCGGTGCTACAAGAATCGAAGGGTTTAAGGGGTACTCTTTGATTTTTTTAAAAACTTACTAACAGTCTTCGTTCCATTCCTTTGGGTTGTCCTTCTTGAGTAGCTTAAAAACTAGTTCATAAAGATGAGTTGTCTGAGCAATGATTCTGCTAATGAAGTTTAGTTTTCCCAAGAAAGACCTTATCTCAGTTTCTATCTTTGGTGGTGGCATTTCAATGATTGACTTGATTTCGGTGGGGTCAATCTCTATTCCCCTTCTATTGACAATGAAAACTGTCGCGCCCAGATTTTTCGCGCTCGAGGAATACACACACAAGCGGGAAAAATACTGTACTCTCTCGTTAGAACTCAGCCTCCTAGAAGAATAAGTGCGACTAGGTTTGAATTGAAAATAGATTTGAATAAAGGGCTTTTAGAAAAGATTTGGAGTCACCACCTGTCGCGCCCAGATTTTTCGCACTCGAGGAATACTTACACAAGCAGGAAAAATATTGTACTCTCTCGTTAGAACTCGCCCTCCTAAAAGAATGAGTGCGACTAGGTTTGAATTGAAAATAACTTTGAATAAAGGGCTTTTGAAAAAGGTTCGGAGTCGCCACCTAACTTGATTAAGGTGAGTTAGGTCACCTAAAAACTAAGAATAATCCAAAAACTACACTTAGGGTTTTTGGAAAAACAATTTTGAAAACATCTCCTCAAGAGAGGGTTTTCTAGAAAAACAGGTTGTTTGGCAACCTTTGGAAAACATTTAACCCTTTTTAGAAAAATAACTCCTTTTGGTCTTTGAAATCAATGATCTAAGTTCGGAGGTTGGTTACGTGTAGGGAAGACGCACTAAGCTATCACCCTACCCCGCCCTTTCAGTACCTACATGTCAATCTACCCTAGATTCGCCTATGAGAGTCTTCAACCAACTATAGTTCAATCCTATTTACTTTGAAAAACAAATGTTTAAAAACTAACATGACGCATGATATGCAAGTGCAAGTTAAGAGAATTGAAAATAGATTTGGAAAGCGATTGATTTGATTTGAAAATAGATTTGAAAAGATGGGAATGAAATTTGAAAGTTTGAAAATTGAAAGTAGAAATTTGAAAATAGAAATTTTGAAATTGAAATTCGAGATTTGAAAAGATTTTGAAAACCGCACCCATGAAGGTGGAATTGAAAGTTTGAAAAGTATTGTGACCGCACCTATGAAGGTTGCCTACGTATCCCTTTGGGGGAATCAGGTCAGTCGTAGTTCGGACCGGAGTCCGATTGAAAATAGAAGAGTGGATTTGAAGAAGGAGATTGAATTGGAAATTGAATTTGATTTGAAATTGGAAGAAGAGATTGAAAAAAATTAAAATTGAGAAGATTGGACTTTGATTTGGAAAGATTGATTTTGGAAAGACTTGGTTTTGGAAAGATGGAGGTTTAGGAAACCTAGACTTAAGAAAGATGAGACCTAGGAAAGACTTGAGATTAAGAAAGATTAGATTGGGATGTTGGATTTAGAAAGATCTTGAAAGATTGGGAAACTTGGAATTTAGGAAAAATTTAGATTAGGAAAGTTTTGAATTAAGAAAGTGTCATTTTTGGAAAGTTTGAAATTAGGAAAGTTTTATTTTTGGAAAGTTTTGGAATTAGGAAAGGTTAGAATTAGGAAAGTTTTGAATTAAGAAAGTTTTGAATTTTGGAATGTTTGAAAAAGGGAAGTTTTGAATTTGGAAAGTTTCGAAAACAAGGAAGTTTTGAAAATAAGAAAGTTTTGTTTTAGGAAAGGTTTGAAAAAGAAAAGTTTTCAATTTAGGGAATGTTTGAATTAAGAAAGTTTTGAGTTTAGAAAAGCCTTAGATTTAGAAAGATTTTGAAGTTTTGGAAAGTTTAGAATTTAGAAAGTTTTGAAATTTAGAAAGTTTAAGATTTAGAAAGTTTTAGGGTTTCAGGAAATTTTGAGATTAGGAAAGGTTTGAGCTTAGGAAGAGTTTGAAAATTTGAATTTGGAAAGTTAAGATTTGGAAAGGGGGTAGAATTAGGAAAGGGTTGAATTGGGAAAGATTTGAAAGCTGAGTTCTAAAACTTAGGAAAGATTTTATGTTCAAGTTTTGGAAACTTAAGATTTAAGAAAGTGGAGGATTAGGAAGGATTTGAATTAGGAAAGAGTTGGATTTGGAAGGAATTGGATTTTGTTTCTAAAAGAAATGATTTGATTTTGTTTCCAAAAACGGAGGACGGAATCTAGTTTCTTAAACGGGGAGATTTGATTCTGTTTTCTAAAGGGAAGATAGGATTTGGCAAAGATTTGGGAAAAGGAGATTCTACAAACCCTAGATTTGGAAAATCATAGTTTTGATGTAGAAAAGAAGTTTTGAAAACGTGTATAATTTGGACGTGAAAACAAGAGATTTTGGAAACCTAGGTTTGGGGCAAAGTTTGAAAACCATGTTTTTGGAAAGAAAATTTAGGGTTTCCTGATTGTGGGTCCTAGGGCTTGACTTGGGCTCTAAGGAAAGAGTTTTTGGAAAGTGCATTTTTGGAAATGAAGGTTTTCTAGAAGGGAAATCCTAGGGAGGAGTTTTGGAAAGTGAATTTGGAGAGGGAGTTTTTGGAAAAAGATTTTAAAGAGAAGGAGTTTTGGAAAGTGTGTTTTTAGAAACGTAGATTTCAGAAGGAAAATCCTAGAGGGGAATTTCTAGAAGGAAGATTTTGGAAAAAGAGTTTTAGGAAGGTAAATCTAAGGAGTGTTTTTAGAAAGTGAATTTTGAGGAAAAGATTTTGGAGAGGAGTTGAAAAAGGGGGTTTTGAAAAATAGATTTTGGAAGGGAGTTTTTGAAAACAATTTTGGAGAGGAGAGTTTTAGGAAGGTATGTTGAAAAAGAGATTTTTAGGAAGAGATTTTTAAAGAGAGAGTTTTTTGGAAAGCATGAAAACGTCTCACTTTCCTAAAGCGATTCTAACCAAAAGAGGGCTAGAACCACTTTAAGAAAGTGGTTTTGGAAAACAATAAGGTTTAAAAATATAGACCAAAAGTTCACCTTTTATATAACACTTTCCTAAAGTAACCCCAGCCATGGAAAGGCTAGAATCACTCTAGAATTGTGATTTTGAAAACAAGTTTTTGAAAAAGAGATTTTGATGCAATTTTGAAAACAAGTTTGAAAACGTTTTGAAAACAACTTTGAAAACGAATTTTGGAAGATACAAGACTATGATATGCACAATGCAATTTGGGGTCGTGAACATACAAGGTTAAGGCTTCACCACATAATCAAGGGGGCCGGACCCACGTGGTATTTGGTTAGACTAGAAGAAAGCCCCCGACACGGTGACTCTCTAATAGTCTAATCCTACACATGGACCGGGAGTCCCCTTGTTTCAAGCATGCAAAGAAAGGGGGGGGGGGAAAGAGATGGGGGATTAAAATAGAGAAAACCCAAGTGGGTTGGAGAGAGAAGAGAGAAGGGGGAAGTGCAGAAAATTAAAGAGAAAACCTACCGTATGTCTTCTTTATTTTGCGCACCGCGCTGTCTTCAGTCTTTGGTCTTTGTCTTCATCTTCACCTTCAGTCTTCAAGAGTTGTCTTCAAGCTTTGGATGGCAGCTCTTCAAGTCTTCAAAGAGTGCTTGAAGGCTAGTGTATGAGTGTATAGGGGAGTGTATGAGTGTATAGGAGGCTAGGGTTTGTGTATAATGGCTACGGTTTGGGAAAAACCTAGGGAGGCTAGGGTTTAGGAGGTGCTCGAGCGCTGTATATCAAATTATAGGATTCTTAGGTTAAGTTTGCAGACCCCTTTCACGTTGAATGAGGCTCTGTATTTATAGAAGGAGGATAAACCTGGCGCCTGTTGTAGTGGCGCCAGGCCAAATTACACACTGGCGCCACTAGGAGTGGCGCCAGGCCATTTTTTGGCTTGGCGCCACTACTAGTGGCGCAAGCCATTTAGGAAACAATTAAGGTCGGCAAGCAACGTATCTTTGACTAGATTTGGGCGCCTGTACTAGTGACTACCATGCAATCTTTAGCTTGGTTTCACTAGGAGTGACTCCGGAAAGTTCGGGAATGATTTGAAGGAGCCGGGAGTGACCCGGAAGGCCGAAAAGAAGCAGGAATACTTAAAATAGTGTCCTGGAGGTATTTGACTTGAAAAATGAAGATAGGGTGGGTCGGAAAGGTTGACCGGGCCTTTAGGCGCAAAACGGTCAATTGAACCGGAAAATTGCCTGGGCAAACTCGGATTGTCCCGGGAAAAGACTTGAGATCTGGAAACATTATTTAGAATGTTCCCAAAGGTTGTCGGTTTGATTCCCAGGGCTGGCGTGGTCGGAAATGGGGACCGGCCCACCAGGGGCAAAACGGTCATTTTGTACCGGGTTTGCCGGAATTGACTCGGAATGATCCGAAAAGGTAAAGGAAGGTTGAGAACACTATAAAAAGTATTCTCGGGACATTACCGGTTTGATACCCAGAGCCGGTGTGGTCAAAGAAGGAGACCGGCCCTCTAGGGGCAAAACGGTCATTTTGTACCGGGTTGGCCGGAACTGACTCGGAATGGTCCGGAAGGGTAAAGGAAGGTTGAGAATACTATAAAAAGTATTCTCAGGACATTACCGGTTTGATACTCAAAGCCGGTATGGTTGAAGAAGGAGACCGGCCCTCCAGGGGCAAAATAGTCATTTTGTACCGGGTTGGCCGGAACTGACTCGGAATGGTCCGGAAAGGTAAAGGAAGGTTGAGAATACTATAAAAATTATTCTCAGGAGGTTACCGGTTTGATACCCAGAGCCGGTGTGGTTCCTGGGGCATTCAGATGCTTAGGGGCAAAATAGTTATCTTGACCGAAAAGTCTCGGAAAAGGTCCTAAGGGTAGTCTGGTCATTTTTCACCGAAGTGAGCTAACAGACACTGGTGTTGACCTAGGTTTTTAGTGTTTCCGCCACTCTCACGGTGTGAGTATTTCCGCTACTCTAACGGTTTTGTGAGTATTTCGCTACTCTAACGGTTTTGTGAGTATTTCCGCTACTCTAACGGCTCTGTGAGTATTTTCGCTACTCTAACGGTTCTGTGAGTATTTCCGCTACTCTAACGGTTGAATATTTCCGCTACTCTAACGGGGTTGAGTATTTCCGCTACTCGGACGGGGTTGAGTATTTCCGCTACTCTAACGGTTCTGTGAGTATTTCCGCTACTCTAACGGTTCTGTGAGTAGTTTTGCTACTTGGACCGTCTCAAGAAATAAACTGTCTCGAGAGTGGGACTGGAAGGGGTCTTACCGTCTCTGAAGAGACGTGCCTGGATTGGAGCCGTCTCAAGGAATAAACTGTCTCGAGAGGGGGATTAGAAAGGGGTCTTACCGTCTCCAAAGATACGTGCCTGGATTGTGAGTGTTTCCGCCACTCTAACGGTTTTGTGAGTATTTCCGCTACTGTAACGGTTTTGTGAGTGTTTCTGCCACTCTAACAGTTTTGTGAGTGTTTCCGCCATTCTAACGGTTTTGTGAGTAGTTTTGCTACTCGGACCGTCTCAAGGAATAAACTGTCTCCAGAGAGGGATTGGAATTGGAATAAGAAAGGACAATGCCCCTAAGAGCATTTTGGTCATTTTGCCTCTATTTGGGCCTGACAGGCCCGCGAAGCGATGGAAAGACGGAATTTGGACCTAGAGGATTGGTTTCGATTGGAATATGTCCACAATGACTTGAAAACAAGTCTGGATGGAGTGTAGACTGCTGAGCGGTCAAAAATGGGGTGCTTACACCACCTAACTTGATTAAGGTGAGTTAGGTCACCTAAAAACGAAGAATAATCAGAAGACTACACTTAGGGTTTTTGAAAAATGATTTTGAAAATATCTCCTCAAGAGAAGGTTTTAAGAAAACAAGTTGTTTGACAACCTTTGAAAAATACGTAAGCCCTTTTTAGAAAATAACTCCATTTTTGGTCTTTCGAAAACAGTGATCTAGGCTCAGAGGTTGGTTACGAATAGGGAAAACGCACTAAGTCATCATCCTACCCTGCCCTTTCGGTACCTACATGTCAATCTATCCTAGATTCACCTATGAGAGTCTTCAACTAACTATTGACCAATCCTATCTACTTTGAAAAAGAATGTTTGAAAAAGACATGATGCATGATATGCAAGTGCAAGAAAAGAAAGTTGGAAAATAGATTTGAAAAGAAGAATTTGATTTGATTTTAGAAGAAAGATTTGAAAAGATAGATTTGAAATTGGAAAGTTTAAAAAATTAAAAATAGAGATTTGGAAATAGAAATTTGAAATTGGAAGTTTGAAAATAGACTGGAGATTTAAAAAGATTGTGGAATTTGAGATTTGAAAAATGTGGAGACCGCACCCATGAGGGTTGCCTATGTATCCTTTCGGAGGAATCAAGTCAGTCGTAGTTCGGACAAGAGTCCGATTGAAAATAGAGGAGTTGATTGGGAAAAGAGATTGAATTGGAAATTGGATTGGAAGATTGAGAGATTGAACTTTGATTGGAAGATTTGAAAAGACTTGACTTTGGAAGACTTGGTTTTAGGAAACCTAGACCTAAGGACTTAGAAAAGAAAATTTGGATTTGACTTGGAAAGATTTTGGAAAATAATTGACTTGAATATTTGACTTGGAAGATTAGAAAAGCTTGGAATTTAGGAAAGATTCGGATTAGAAAAAGTTCAAATTAGGAAAGTGTCATTTTAGGAAAGTTTTGGTTTAGGAAAATTTTGACTTAGGAAAGTTTCAACTTAGGAAAGTTTTAAATTAAGAAAGTTTCAACTTAGGAAATTTTTGAATTTGGAATGTTTTGAAATAAGGAAGTTTTTAAAATAAGAAAGTTTTGAGTTTAGAAAGTTTTAGATTTGGAAAGATTTGAAATAGGAAAGTTTTAAAAGTAAGAAAGTTTTGAGTTTAGAAAATTTTGGATTTGGGAATATTCGAAGACTAGGAAAGTTTAGAGTTTTAGAAAGATTTAGGAAGTTTAAACAGATTTAACTTAAGAAACTTTTGAATTTAGAAAGCTTTGAATTTGGAAAGATTTGAAATTTAGAAAGTTTAAGATTTAGAAAGTTTTAGAGTTTTAGAAGATCTTGAGATTAGGAAAGGTTTGAGTTTAGGAAAGGTTTGAAAACTTAGATTTGGAAAGTTAAGATTTGAAAATGGATAGAATTAGAAAAGGGTTGAATTAGGAAAGATGTGGAAGTTGAGTTTTAAAATTTAGGAAAGATTTTAAATTCAAGTTTTGGAAACTTAAGATTTAGGAAAGTAGAAGATTAGGAAGGAGTTGGATTGCGAAAGATTTGGATTAGGAAGGGTTAAGATTCCTATTTCCTAAAGCAAGGGATTGGATTTCGTTTCTAAAAGAGAAGGTTTGATTTTATTTCCCAAAACGGAGGATTGGATCTAGTTTCCTAAATGGGAGATTGGATTTGGTTTCCTAAAGAGAAGATTAGATTTGACAACGGGAAGTTTTAGAAACCCTAGAATTGGAAGGCTGTAGTTTTGATGTAGAAAAGAGGTTTTGGAAATATGTAATTTTGATGTAGAAAATAGGGGGTTTTGGAATTCTAGGTTTTAAGGCAAGATTGAAAACCATGTTTTTGGGAAGAAAATTAGGATTTCCTAATTGTTAGCTCTAGAGCTTGACTTGGGCTCTAAGGAAAGAGTTTTTCGAAAGTGTGTTTTTGGAAACAAGTTTTTGGAAAGAAATCCTAGAGAGGAGTTTCTAGAGGGAAGATTTTGGAAAGAGAGTTTTTTAGAAAGATTTTTGAAAGGAGATTGTTGGAGAGAGTTTTTAGGAAAGTGAATTTATGGAGTGTTTTTAGAAAGTGGATTTTGGGGAGAGGATTTTGGAAAGGAGTTGAAAAAGGGAGTTTTGAAAAATAGATTTTTGGATGGAGTTTTTGAAAACAACTTTGGAAAGGAGAGTTTTAGGAAAGTATGTTGAAAAAGAGATTTTTAGGAAGAAAGACTTTTGAAAAGAGAGTTTTTAGAAGGTATAAAAATGTCTCACTTTCCTAAAGCGATTCTAACCATAAGAAGGTTAGAACCACTTTAGGAAAGTGGTTTTGAAAATAGCAAAGGTTTGAAAATATGGACCATGAAAGTCACTTTAAATGTAACACTTTCCTAAAGCAACCTTAGCCATGGAAAGGCTAGAATCACCCTAGGATTTGTGATTTCGAAAACAAGTTTTGGAAAAGGAGATTTTGATGCAATTTTGAAAACAAGTTTGAAAACGATTTTGAAAATAACTTTGAAAATGACTTTTCGAAGAATGCAAGAATCATGATATGCATAATGCAAATTTGGGGTCGTGAACATACAAGGCTAAGGCTTCACCACATAATCAAGGGGGCCGAACCCACGTGGTCTCCGGTTAGACTAAAAGAAAGCCCCCGACACGGTGACTCTCCAATAGTCCAATCCTACACATGGACCGGGAAGAGAGAAGAGAGAGGGGGAAGTGCAGAAACTTAAAGAGAAAGCCTACCGTATGTCTTGTTTATTTCGCTTGCTTTGTGCGCCTTGCTTTTCTTGCTTTGGTTTTCACTTCAATCTTCAAGAGTTGTCTTCAATCTTCAAAACTTCAGATTGCAGCTCTTCAAGTCTTCAAAGGAGGGTTGGAAGCTAGTGTATAAGTGTATGAGAGTGTATAGGAGTGCATATGAGGTTAGGGTTTGTGTATGGTGGCTAGGGTTTGGAAAACCTAAGGAAGCTAGGGCTTTGGGAGTGTACGAGCTCTGTATATCGAATATTGGTGTTTTTAGACTGAGTTTTCGGACATCTTTCATGCTGGAGGAGGCTCTGTATTTATAGAGATGGGATAGACCTAGCACCTGTTGCAGTGGTGCCAGGCCAAAAATGCTTTTGGCGCCACTAAGAGTGGCGCCAGGCCTAATATTGGCTTGTAGTGGCGCCAACCAATTAGGAAACTATTAAGGTCGGCAAGCAACGTATCTTTTACTAGATTTAGGCTCCTGTACTAGTGACTACCATGCAATTTTTAGCCTGGCTTCACTATGAGTGACTCCGGAAAGTCCGAGAATAATTTCAAAAGGCCGGGAATGACCCGGAAGGCCAAAAAAGAACAGGAACACTTAGAATAGTGTCCCAGAGGTACTTGACTTGAAAAATGAGGATAAGATGTGTCAGAAGGGTTGGTCAAGCCTTTAGGGGCAAAACGGTCAATCGGATCATGAAGCTGCCAGGACGAACTCGAACTGTCCCAAAAGAAAACTCGTGATTTAGAAACATTATTCAGAATGTTCCCAAAGGTTGCCGGCTTGATACCCAGAGCCGGTGAGGTCGGAAAAGGTGACCAGCCCACTAGGGGCAAAACGGTCATTTCACACCGGGTTTGCTGAAACTGACTCGGAATGATCCAGAACGATAGAAGAAGGTTGAGAATACTATAAGAAGCAATCTCATGAGGTTACCGGTTTGATACCCAGAGTGGTGTGGTCGGAAAAGGAGACCGGCTCACTAGGGGCAAAACGGTCATTTTGTACCAGATTTGCCGGAATTGACTCAGAATGATCCGAAAAGGATGAAGAAAGGTTGAGAATACTATAAAATTCATTCTCGGAAGGTTAAAGGTTTGATACCCAGAGCCGGTGTGGTCCTTGGGGCGTTCGAATGCCTAGGGGCAAAATGGTCATCGTGACCAAAAAGTCTCGGAATTGGCCCGAAGCTGACTAAAAGGCACCTAATCATGCCGGACTACTTTTAAGACAATCTTAGATGGTTGGAATCACTATTCTGAGGACTCAGGCGTGTTTTCAGGAAACGTGTCGAAAAAGGCCCAAGGGGTAGGCTAGCAGGCACCAATGTTGACCTGGGTTTTGAGTGTTTTTGCCACTCTGACGGCAGTCGCGTGATACGGGGGTTTATTGGCAATTCCCTATATCGACCTATTTGCGAGTATTTCCGCTGCAAGTATTTTCGCTACTTTGACGGTTCGCGATCATTCCCGAGACTACCTGATCTCAGGAAACTGCTAAAGGGATTTAGCGTCTCAGAATCAACTTTCTCGAAAGGCGTGCCTAAATAGACATTTCTGCATTAGTGGGCTAGCAGGCATCAAAGGTGGACCGTTCTACCATCTAGGGGACTTAGGGTCTCGTCCCGGTCGACACGTTTAAAAGGACTTACCGTTTCGAAGAGATTTTCTTCGAAAAACATGTCAGACCGTCTCAAGGAATCAACTGTCTCGAGAGAGGGATTGGAATTGGAAAGGGGTCTTATCGTTTTCGGAAAGATGTGCCTGATTGGAGTAGATTTATTGTCTCGAGGAATCAACTGTCTTGAGAGAGGGATTGGAATTGGAAAGGGGTCTTGTTGTCTTCGGAAAGACGTGCCTGATTTGGAATTTGAAAGGGGACTTACAGTCTTTGGAAAGACGTGCCTGATTTTGATTGGAAAGGGGACTTATCGTCTTCAAAAAGACGTGCCTAATTTGGAATAGATTTACCGTCTCGAGGATTCAACTTTCTCGAGAGAGGGATTGGAATTGGAATAGGACAATGCCCCTAAGGGCATTTTGATCATTTTGCCTCTATTTGGGCCTGGTGGGGCCGCGAAGCGATGGATAGACGGGATTTAGACTTAGAGAGTTGGTTTCGATTGGAATACGTCCATATTAACTTGAGTATAAGTCTAGACGGAGTGTAGACTACCAAGCGGTAAAAAATAGGGTGCTTACAGCTGCCCCTCTTTTTCTGTTTTTGCTTGTCAAAGACAGAAAACGATAAAAGTAAGAGTCCCATATTGACCGTGAGGCAGTCGGATGGACGGACTTTGGGAATTTTTCGACAACGAGGGTCAAAACTGGATACCGGGCCAAAAAGGGCCTTCGAACATGAGATTTGGCGGGAAAAAGGGCAATGCTGCCCAGAATTGGACACTGGCGCCACTAGGAGTGGCGCCTTTGGTAGAAAATGCTTGGCTCCTCTGCTAGTGGCGCCAGGCTTGGAGTTAAAACCAGAAAAAATCTAGTTCAAACAACTGCGGTATTTTAGAGAGTTTGTGGAGAACCAAGAGTCTCTGCGTGGAAATCGACTTGAACATTGAAGAGGCACCTCTTGGGGATCGTGGGTGATGGCCAGAAGGAGACCACGTCGTTGGAAAAATTATCGGAAGAGAAGATTTATCCAGAGAACTCCAAAAAAGTGAGTTTTCAAATTTTGTTGATTTTGATGTGTAGAATTTCGTTTGAATCATGTGAATAGTGGAAATTGATGTTTTGATATGTTTTGAACATGATGGTGAAGTTATTTTTGCATTTTGGTGCTTGTATGATTGAATTTGAGTGATTATATGTGAGTATGTGAAGGGGGTTTTCTGCATTAATAAGGGATTTGTTCCTACAGGCTTGGGCATTGGGATTTCTGGCTAGATTTTTATGCCATGTGCCTTAGAAAAATGTGCTTATCAACCGTATGAAGTTTCGTGAGTTTTTTGAAAACTCGGTGGATTTTTGATTTTTTGAAAAATAGGAAAATACTTAGAGAATTTAGGAAAATGAGACAACTCAAGAAATTGATGAAATTCCTTAGAGTTTAACATTCGAAAAATGTAGGAATATTTTTTGAAAACATTTGAAATGATTTTGAAGAATTTTAAGGCATTTTTTTTTAAAACCATTGATTTATTGGAAAAATAAAACATGTGTTTTGAAAATTTTGAAAAATTGAAAAGTGTGCACGGGTGCTGATGTTATGTGATTGTGACAATGTGAAGTGTACGTTTTGTGTTTTGTGTTGATGCCATGGGTGTTGTAGGGACCATTTTTAAACAAAACTCTGTCGAAATTTTTTTTAAAAAAAATTAGGGAAAGAGTTAGAAAAGGTTTTCAGAAATAAAGTCTTTTTGAATGAAAAAGATAGAAAACCCTTGAGATATGATTTGAAGTTGGAAAATCAAAATGTACAAAAATTTCGTTTTTGACTTATCATTTGAAATCTTTTTATTTATTTATTTATTATTTTTTTGTTTGTGTTAGCTATTGATTTTATTTCACTATTATTTTTAACTATATGCCCAATATATTAACACCTCTTACCTTGACTTACCTTTTTAGGATGGCAGATGCAGTTTTGAGTTGACTGAGAGCTTGGCATAGTAGTTACCCTTCGGATGAGTAGGATATCTTTCACCGGTCCTTTGGTCGGGTGGCCTCACTTCTATCAGTGCGTCTTATTCCCGGGCTCATGGAGGCGGTGATTCCCTTCAGGCAGCCTGACTTGTCTCTTTTCCGCTTTGGAGAGTGCGAGCTTACCCCTACTCCTCACGAGTATGGGTTTCTTCTGGGTTTCTGAGATGTTTTTGTCGACATTGTGGGACCCCTCTTTCCGGATGGTTGTATTACAGTGGTTTCGTCCCAACTCGAACTTAGACGTGCAGTTCTTTCATCTTCTTCTTTGCCCCAATTTCCTTACGTCCCAGTAGAGTTCCTCTTTTCCTATTTTGAGTTTCCCACAGGTATGCGAGTCCATTCAGGTGAGTGGCACACTTCCCAGGATTGGGCTGTTTCTCGTATGGTTGTTTTGGCCTTGCTTCTGCTGAACTACTTGGTGTTCCCACGAGAAGATGATTTAGTGGACTGTCGACTATGTGCACTACTGGCCTTGATCCGTAAGGGGCATTCCTATGCTCCCATGATTGTAAGGGAGACCTTTACGAGTCTTACGAGATTCCAACAGACCATTGATGCTTGTTTCCAAGGATGCGCTACTCTTTTCCAGCTCTGGGCGATTGGGCACTTGTTTGTTACTCCTTTGTTCCAGCATACATGGTATCCTAAGCTTGACCATATACATTCCCTGGCGAGATCTCAGGGCGTCATGGTAGATGAGGGGAGATTTCCCAGACCGTTGCATCCTGGGCTGACTACCTCCAGAGCATAAGGTCAGGCATAGTCAGGTGGTATTCAGGGCTGGTTAGTAGGTATTGCTTGAGAGTTCGGCCTTCCAAGAGAGCCTTCGTGCCCTTAGCAGGCCTGCAGGGCATTGCCCTTTTCTTCGGGATTCGAGTTCTACGACAGCTTGGTAGGAGTCAAGATATCCCTTTTTCAGCATCTGCAATCGAGTTCACTCTTTTCTTCGAGGTGTCGATCTCAGGAGCATTGGTGGAGAGAGTTATGGATACATGAAGATCTTTGCTTCCTCATGTTGACGATGATGGTCCGTTCTCTGTCGTGCCCCTTGCAACTGAGGCCTATCACTATTGGCTTCGACGCTACGTGCTGGGTCCTAGTAGACTTGGGGATCTTCTCATTGAGACTCCTTTACCTCCCGTAAGGTATACCGACTTCTTGACTACTACGATTGTTCAAGGGTGTCGTCACAGGCAGGAAAACTGCCGCTTGATACAGATATTACATGACCGGTTGAGGATGAGAGATGCTGAGGTAGCTTCACTAGAGATGCAGCTAGCAGCAGCCAAATCAACACATGATGACCCACCTTTGAGTGCTGCGAGGGTACGCAGGCGGCCACGAGGCGTTCTGGGCAGTTCCACTTCCCTGGAGGGTGATGTGATGAATAGTCAATCATTGCGGGAGACTGTGGAGTCCCTTACCCGAGAGAGGGACATGCTTTAGGCCAGATGTGCGAACTACGAGTGGGGCCGGCCTGGGTCATCTGCAGCTGGTACTTCTTTGAGTGCTCCTCTTGTGGTTGGTGAGCTAGTGGATCCCTACATAGCTGATTCCTCCTTTGATGATGACGGGGAGTAATATATTTTTAACCCTCGCTCTTAGATTTACTGATTTCTGCATTTGTAGAAAAACATACTTTGTTTAGCATTATACTCCTTTTTGTCTTATGAACTCATGGCCTCCTGTACTTCCGATAAGATTTTCCTTGTATGGTTAGTGTAGCAACAAACTTAAAGAAAGTTAAATGAAAAATTACAGCTCAATGAAAGATAACTCCCTTTTGTTTGATTCTTTGAGTAACTGATTGTCCCACGAAAATAATCCCTGCTTCTTTTAACCTTAACTGGGCTAAGCCGGATATCGCGCCCTGATTTTTTGCACTCGAGGAAATACTCACACAAGCGAGAAAAATGTTGTACTCTCTCGTTAGAACTCACCCTCCTATAAGAATGAGTGCGCCTAAGTTTGAATTGAAAATAGATTTGAATAAAAGGCTTTTAGAAAAGATTTGAGCTCGCCACCTAACTTGATTAAGGTGAGTTAGGTCACCTAAAAACTAAGCATAATCCGAAAACTACACTTAGGGTTTTGGAAAACGATTTTGAAAATATCTCCTCAAGAGAGGGTTTTTAAGAAAAACAGGTTGTTTGGCAACCTTTGGAAAATATTTAGCCATTTTTTTAAAATAACTTCTTTTGGTCTTTGAAATTAGTGATCCTAGGTTCGGAGGTTGGTTACGTGTAGGAAAGACGCACTGAGCCATCACCCTACCCCGCCCTTTCGGTACCTACATGTCAATCTACCCTAGATTCACCTATGAAAGTCTTTAGCTAACTAATGTTCAATCCTATCCACTTTGAAAAAGAATGTTTAAAAAGACATGATGCATGATATGCAGATGCAAGAGGAAAGTTTGATTTGAAAATAGATTTTGGAAAGAAATTGATTTGATTTTAGAAGAGAGATTTGAAATTGCAAAGCTTGAGAAATTAGAAATAGAGGTTTTAAAATAGAAATTTGAAATTGGAAGTTTGAAAATAGATTGGAGATTTGAAAAGATTGTGGAATTTGAGATTTGAAAAATGTGGTGGAATTTGAAATTTGAAAGAAGTTGTGGAATTGAAAATTTGAAAAATGTGGAGACCGCACCCATAAGGGTTGCCTACGTATCCTTTTGGAGGAATCAGGTCAGTCGTAGTTCGAACAAGAGTCCGATAGAAAATAGAGGAGTTGATTGGAAGAAAGAGATTGAATTGGAAAAAAGGATTTGATTTGAAAGAGTAGGGAAGTTTGGACTTTGATTGGAAGATTTGAAAAGATTGGTTTTGAAAGGCTTGGTTTTAGGAAACCTAGACTTAGGAACTTAGAAAAGAAGGATTGAACTTGACTTGAAAAGATTTTAAAAAAGAATTGACTTGAATATCAGACTTGGAAGATTAGGAAACATGGAATTAGGAAAGATGTTGATTTAGGAAAATTTTAACTTAGGAAAATTTCAGGTTTAGGAAAGTTTTCACAATAGGAAAGTTTTAACTTAGGAAAGTTTTAGGTTTAGGAAAGTTTTCACATTAGGAAAGTTTCAACTTTGGAAAGTTTTGAATTAAGAAAGTTTTATTTTAAGAAAGGTTTTGAAATAGGAAAGTGTTGAATTTAGAAATGTTTTGAATTAGGAAAAGTTTAGTTTAAGAAAGGTTTAGAATTTGGAAAGATTTGAAGTTTTAGGACAGTTTAGAATTTAGAAAGTTTGAAAGTTTAGAAATATTTAACTTAAGAAAGTTTTGAATTTAGAAAGCTTTGAATTTGGAATGTTTTGAAATTTATAAAGTTTAGGATTTTAGAAAGTTTTGAGATTAGGAAAGGTTTGAATTTAAGAAAGGTTTGAAAACTTAGATTTGGAAAGGGATAGAGTTAGGAAAGTGTTGGATTAGGAAAGACGTGGAAGTTAGGTTTTAAAATTTAGGAAAGATTTTTATGTTCAAGTTTTAAAAATTTAAGATTTAGGAAATTAGAAGATTAGGAAGGAGTTGAATTAGGAAATATTTGGATTTTGTTTCTAAGAAGAAGTGTTTTGATTTTGTTTCCAAAAACGGAGGATTGGATCTAATTTCATAAACGGGAAGATTGGATTTGGTTTCCTAAAGGAAAGATAGGATTTGGATTCCTAAAGGGAAGATTGGAATTGACAAGGATTTGGAAAGGGAGGTTTTAGAAACCCTAGGTTTGGAAGGCTATAGTTTTGACGTAAAAAAGAGGTTTTGGAAATGTGTATGGTTTGGATGTGAAAACAAGAGGTTTTGGAAACCTAGGTTTTGAGGCAAGTTTGAAAACCATGTTTTTGGAAAGAAAATTAGGGTTTCCTAATTGTTAGCTCTAAGGCTTGACTTAGACATCAAGAAAAGGGATTTTTGGAAAGTGTGTTTTTGGAAACAAGTTTTTGGAAGGAAATCCTAGAGAGGAGTTTTTAGAGGGAAAATTTTGGAAAGAGTTTTTTGGAAAGATTTTTGGAAAGAGATTGTTGGAGAGAGTTTTTAGGAAAGTGAATTTAGGGAGTGTATTTAGAAAGTGAATTTCGAGAAGAAAGAGTTTTTGGAAAGAGATCCTAGTGAGGAGTTTTTTAGAAAGAGGTTTTTAAGAAAGAGATTTAGGAAGAGGTTTTTCTAAGGAGGAAACCTAGGGAACGTTTTTGGAAAGTGGACCTTGAAGAGAGCGTTTTGGAAAGGGATTTAAAAAGAGAAGTTTTGGAAAATAGATTTTTGGAGAGAGTTTTTAGAAAACAATTTTGGAAAGAAGAGCTTTTGGAAAGTATGTTGGAGAAGAGATTTTTAGGAAGAGATTTTTGTGAAAAGAGAGCTTTTTGGAAAGAATAAAAGCATCTCACTTTCCTAAAGCGATTCTAACCATAAGAAGATTAGAACTACTTTAAGAAAGTGGTTTTGGAAACAACAAGTTTTAAAAATATGGACCATGAAAGTCACTTTAAATGTAACACTTTCCTAAAGCAATCCTAGCCATGGAAATGCTAGAATCACCCTAGGATTGTGGATTTGAAAACAAGTTTTGAAAAAGAAATTTTGATGCAATTTTGAAAACAAGTTGAATGTAAGTTTTGAAAACGATTTTTAGAAGATGCAAGATCATGATATGCACAATGCAAGTTTGGGGTCGTGAACATACAAGGTTAAGGCTTCACCACATAATCAAGGGGGCCGAATCCACGTGGTCTCCGGTTAGCCTAAAGGAAAGCCCCCGACACAGTGACCCTCCAATAGTCTAATCCTACACATGGACCGGGAATCCCCTTGTTTCAAGCATGCAAAGAAAGGGGGGAAAGAGATAGGGGATTAAAATAGAGAAAACCCAAGTGGGTTAGGAGAGAGAAGAGAGAGGGGGGAGTGCAGAAACGTAAAACGAAAACATACCTTGTGTCTTGTTTATTTTGTGCGCCTTGGTTGTCTTCGGTCTTCGTCTTCAATCCTCAAGAGTTGTCTTCAATCTTCAAATTTCAGACTGCAGCTCTTCAAGTCTTCGAAGGAGGGTTGGAGGCTAGTGTAGAAGTGTATGGGGGTGTGTATGAGTGTGTATGAGGCTTAGGGTTTGTATATGGTGGCTAGGGTTGGAAAACCTAAAGAAGCTAGGGTTTTTGAAGTGTTCGAGCTCTGTATATCGAATTTTGATGTTTTTAGATTGAGTTTGCAGACCCCTTTCACGCTGGAAGAGGCTTTGTATTTATAGAGAGAGGAATGCACTGGCGCTTGTTGTAGTGGTGCCAAGCCAAAAATTACATTGGCGCCACTAGGAGTGGCGCCAGGCCATTTTTTGGCTTGGCACCACTACTAGTGGCGCCAGCCATTTAGGAAATGTTTAAGGTCGGCAAGCAACGTGTCTTTGACTAGATTTGGGCGCCTATACTAGTGACTACCATGCAATTTTTAGCCTGGCTTCACTAGGAATGACTCTGAAAAATCTGGGAATGATTTAAGGGACCGGGAATGACCTGGAAGGCTGGAAAAGAGCAGGAACACTTAGAATAGTGTCCCAGAGGTAGTTGACTTGGAAAATAAGGATAGGATGTGTCAGAGGGATTGACCGAGCTGTTAGGGGCAAAATGGTCAATCGGGTTGGAAAGTTACCGGGACAGACTCGGACTGTCCTGAAAGAAGACTCGAGATTTGAAAACATTATTCAAAATGTTCCCAAAGGTTGCCGGTTTGATTCCCAGAGCCGGTGTGGTCGAAAAAGGAGACCGGCCCACTAGGGGCAAAACGGTCATTTTGTACCGGGTTTGCCGGAATTGACTCAGAATGATCCAGAATGATAAAGAAGGGTTGAGGACACTTAAAAAGCATTCTCGGGAAGTTACCGGTTTGATACCCAGAGCCAGTGTGGTCCCCGGGGCATTTGGATGCCTAGGGGCAAAATGGTCATCTTGACCGGAAAGTCTCAGAAAAGGCCCAAGGGGCAGTTTGGTCATTTTTCACCGAAGTGGGCTAGCAGGCACCGATGTTGACCTGGGTTTTGGTGTTTTCGTCACTCTGAAAGTGGTCGTGTGATATAGGGGTTTGTTGGCAATTCCCTATATCGACCTGTTTGCGAGTATTTCCGTTACTCTAACGGTTGCAATGTTTGCGAGTATTTCCGCTACTCTGACGGTTTACGATCATTCCCGAGACTGCCTGATCTCGAAAAGTTGCTAAAGGGAACTTAGCGCCTGAGAAGTCAACTTTCTCGGAAGGCGTGCCTAAACGGACATTTCTGCATTGGCGGGCTAGTAGGCGCCAAAGGTGGACCGTTCTACCATCTAGTGGACTTGGGGTCTCATCTCGGTCCACAGGTTTAAAGGGACTTACCGTTTCGAAGAGATTTTCTTCGAAAAATATGCTGGACCGTCTCAAGGAATAAACTGTCTCGAGAGAGGGATTAGAATTGGAAAGGGGTCTTATCATCTTCAGAATGACGTGCCTGATTTCGAATCGTCTCGAGGGATAAACTGTCTCGAAAGAGGGATTGGAAATGGGTCTTATCGTCTTCGGAAAGACGTGCCTGATTTAGAACTGTCTCGTGGGATAAACTATCTCGAGAGAGGGATTGGAAAGGGGTCTTATCGTCTTCGAAAAGACGTGCCTGATTTGGAACCATCTTGAGAAATAAACTGTCTTGAGAGAGGGATTGGAATTGAAAAGGGCTCTTATCGTCTTCAAAAAGACGTGCCTGATTTGGTACCGTCTCGAGGAGTAAACTGTCTCGAGAGAGGGATTGGAATTTAGAAAGGGAATTGGAAAGGACAATGCCCGTAAGGGCATTTTGGTTATTTTGCCTCTACTTGGGCCTGGTGGGCCCGCAAAGCGATGGATGAACATGATTAGACTTAAAGAGTTGGTTTTGATTGGAATACGTCCATATTGACTTGAGTCCAAGTCAAGATGGACCGTAGACTGCCGAGCGGTAAAAAATGGGGTGCTTACACCGGAGAATGCCTTTCAAGACGCCTTCTGACGTTCGCACTGTTGCTTTTATACATTGACTTATGGGGAATGCTGTAACTTTAGTTATTTCTTACATCCAAATCTCTTTTCCCCCTTCCCCCCCCCCCCCCCTTTTTTTACTATTTTTACTACTAGTGCCCGTGAGGGTTTTCACCAGTCCTAGCTCTGTCATTTTTGCACCAAGGCACCTTTGCAGGTTTTTGCCAAGGTCGACAGTTTTGTATCTTGCCACATCCCTACTTTTTTACCTACGGCGCCCTTTCGGGTTTTCACCGCATCCTCAGGAAGTGCTTAATTTTTCTGTCTTCTTTCTCTCTCTCTTTTCTCAGCTTGGTCTCTGGTTTCTGTTGAGAAGCTCCTAAATGCTACTCGCACCATCCTCCAGCCAATGGCATATTTTAGTAAGCTCATTTGGACTAATCAATTTAACTCTAATCTAAGAGGACTTTTAGGGTTTTTGGTGTGGGTTTTTTAGTTTTGAAAGAAAAGGAAAAGGCTCAAGCCTACCATTCTACTAGTGATCACCGTCAATGATTTTTGGTTTAATAGCACTTTTTCTGCGTATTCCCATCTTTCTTTGGGTATCTCATCACACCTCTTTTTTGGTTTTTTTTTTTTTTTTACTAACGACGTTGATAACAATGTTTGTGCAAACTTAAGGTAATACTTCAAGGTTTTTTGTTTTTTTTTTTTTAGTAATGATGTTAATAACAATGTTTATGCGAACTTAAGGTAATACTTCAAGGGTTTTTTTTTTTTTTTTTTTTTTTTTTTTACGCATATCTCTAGTGCCTCTACTTTGACTTAGCATGATCACTTTATTAGGGAATGTTCCTAAAGGAAACTAACTGGCTCTAAGGGTTTGACAAAGGTTATATATACATGTACATTTTAATTGTATAGGAAATGAAACAAGGGCCACTCGTCATCTTGGAATTAGATTGTTTAGTCCATAGAGCTTTACCAATGAAACACTACCCTATTGATTAGTGGAGAATGAGGAGAGTAGATTTTATTGCTTCTTCACAAAAACCAAAGGTCTAACTTTCGGAATCATATGTAGTAGTGTTTGACAGCGTCTGAATTCAATGGACTAGGGAATTCTTGGCCATCCATTTCCTCCAAAATGAGAGCTCCCCCAGACAGGACCTTTTTTACCACGAATGGCCCTTCATGGTTTGGAGCAAATTTCCCCTGTGCTGCCTCCTGATGGGGGAACACCTTCTTGAGCACCAAATCTCCCGGTTGGAATGATTGAGGTCGTACCTTCTTATCAAATGCCCTGGCCATTCGCCTTCTGTAGCATTGAGAGTGATAAACTGCAGCTAGCTGCTTCTCATCTAGCAGGCAGAGTTGGGCATACCGGTCTTTGATCCATTCTGCTTCATCCAGTTTGGTTTATGTTAAGATTCTTAAAGAAGGAATCTCAATCTCAACGGGGATGATTGTCTCGGTGTCGTAGACCAGCTCGAAGGGAGTGCTTCCGGTGGAGACCCTTATAGTAGTTCGGTAAGCCATCAGTGCAAAAGGAAGTTTCTCATGCCAATCTCTGTAGTTGTCAATCATCTTTCGGAGTATTCTCTTAATGTTCTTATTGGCTGCTTCCACTGCTCTGTTCATTTGAGGCCGGTAGGTGACCAAATTTCGGTGCGTAACGCGAAATGTTTGGCATAGCTTGGACATCAACTTGTTGTTCAAATTGGAAGCATTGTCAGTAATGAGTGACTCGGGAATCCCATACCGACAAATGATATGATTTTTTATGAACCTTTTCACGACCCTCTTGGTGACATGAACATAGGAAACGGCTTCCACCCATTTAGTGAAATAATCAATGGCGACGAGGATGAAGCGGTGACCGTTGGAAGCTTTAGGAGTGATAGGCCCAATCATATCTATCCCCACATAGAAAAAGGCCACGGGGCTTGCATGGAATGGAGCTCAGTTAACGGTGCTTTAATCTTATCCCCATGTATCTGGCACTTATGACACCGAAGAACGTATCTAATGCAATCTGACTCCATTGTTGACCAGTAATACCCTGTCCGGAGAATCTTCTTTGCAAGCGTGTGGCCATTCATGTGGGGACCGCAAACTCCTTCGTGCACTTCCTCCATAATAACTTTGGCTTCGATGGTATTGACACATCTTAGAGGTCCGAACCATGATCTCCTAAAAAGCTCATTTCCAGACATGAAATAGTGTCCCGCCAAACGACAAATGGTCTTCCTATCTCATTGTGTTGCTGCATCGGGGAACGTCCTGGCTTGGATATACCTCTGGATGTTATAAAACCATGGTTTCTCGTGGGGTTCAATAGTTGTGTGCAGCTAACGTAGCTAAGGCATCGTCAAAACTGTTCTCTGCTCGGGGTACGTGATGAAAATCCACGCTTCTGAATAGCTGACACAAATCTTTGACCTGTTGATGATACGGGGAGAGTTTGGCATCTCGAGTTTGGTACACATCCTTGGATTGCTGAATAACCCGATCTGAATCACCGAGGACATCCAATTCGTCAATCTTCATTTCTAATGCCAATCTTAATCCCAGGATACAAGCCTCATATTCAGCGATGTTATTGATGCAGAGTTCAAGTTGTAGCTTAACCATAATAGGGTAATGACTGCCTGTTCTTGACACTACTACTACCCCAATGCTGGCTCCCCTTTTGTTAGCAGCACCGTCAAAAAACATCTTCCACCCAGCTAGTACTTGCTCTTCAGATGCGTCATCAACGCATAGTATATTTTCATCAGGAAATTGGGGCTATATGGATTAATAATCATCAATAGGGTTCTCGGCTAGATAATCAGCTATCACCTGTCCCTTGACTGCTTTACGGGTAGTGAACACGATGTCGAATTCTGACAGGATCATGTGCCATCGAGCAATTCTGCTGGACAGGGTTGGTTTCTCGAATATATACTTGAGGGGGTCCATTTGAGAGATGAGGAAGGTGGTATGATAGAGCATGTAGTGTCGAAGCCTGTGAGCTACCCAGGCTAATGTGCAGCAGGTTTTTTCGAGATCCGAATACTTTGCTTTATGCGGCAGGAATTTCTTACTGATGTGGTAAATGGCTTGCTCTTTTCTTCCCGTTTCATCTTGTTGTTCCAAAATGCATCCCATGGAAGTATCTAACACTGACATGTACATTAACAAAGGACGTCCCGGGGTTCGTGCCACTAGGACAGGAGGATTTCGTAGATATTCTTTGATTTTCTCAAAAACTATCTGACAGTTATCATCCCATTCTGTTGGAACGCCTTTCTTAAGGAGCTTGAAAATAGGTTCGCATAGGTGGGTCATTTGGTCGATGAACCTGCTGATAAAGTTTAATTTTTCTAGAAAAGATTGAACCTCCTTTTCTCCGTTTGGTGTTGGCATTTTGATGATGGACTTAACTTTGCCAGGATCAACCTCTATCCCCTTTTCATTAACTAAAAACCCCAGTAGCTTCCCTGACGATACTCTAAATGTGCATTTGGCAGGATTTAGCTTAAGCTGATACCTACGGAGGCGGTCAAACACCTTCTGCAGGTTGAACAGGTGGTCTTTCCGCTGTTTGGATTTGACGATCATGTCATCCACATATATTTCTACTTCCTGATGCATCATGTCATGGAATAAGGTTACCATGGCTTTTTGGTAGGTTGCCCCTACATTGCGAAGTCCGAATGGCTTGACTTTATAACAGTATACTCCCCAGGGGGTAATGAAAGCAGTCTCCTCCCGATCCTCTTCAGCCAGCTTGATCTGATTATATCCCGAAAAACTGTCCATGAAGGAAAACATTCCGTGACTGACCGTGTTGTAAACAAGCAAGTCTATGTGTGGGAGAGGAAAATCATCCTTTGGATTGGCCCTGTTAAGCTCCCGAAAGTTAATACACATCCGCACCTTGCCATCTTTCTTAGGTACCGGGACAATATTAGCCAGCCATTGGGGATACTTTACTACTTGTAGGAATCCTGCCTGGAGTTGTTTAATCACCTTTTCCTTGATCTTCAGGCTCCATTCAGGCTTCAATCTTCTTAGCTTCTGCTTAAAGGGTTTCATTTGCGGGTCCAAGGGTAATCTATGTTCCACAATGGATTCATCCAGCCCAGGCATGTCTTGATAGGACCACGCGAAAACATCCAAGTATGCACGCAATAGTTCTAGTAATTCTTTGCGCTGCCATTAATCTAGGCCTGTAACGATTCTAAGCTCTTTTGGGTCCCCTTCATTTCCCAAATTAACAGTTTTTGTTTCCTCAATGTTTGGAGTATTACGATTTTCATGTCTTTCTATTTATTCCCGAATTTCCTCTGGCACCTCTTCTAAAAAATTTACATCTTCTTCAATTCCTAGTTGTTGGTAATCAAACTCGGTGTTCAAGTCATCATTTATCAAGATTGGCATTCTCTGGATTAGTTGAGTAAGATATCGGATGCAAGGGTCCCTGGCATGGAAAAATAGTGTGTAATGAATCAAACAGAAAAGGAGTATTTTTCCATTAATAACTTGATTTTAAAAAGTTAAGACAAATAAATTAAAAGGACAAAGTTTGTTTATGGCAAATCAGTTGCTTCAGGATCTTGCTCTAGTGAGCTTTGTACCAAAACTTATGAGCACGGATGATGTCTTTGCTAGCCCAATTATGCAAATTTTCGCCTGGCAGCATTGCTCGAATGGATCTGTCTTGAGTTATTCCAATGTTGGTTGTCATGACGGGCGCTTCTTCTTGGACTTTTCTCTTCTTCCTATTTAATGTAGACATTCCTTTCCCCATGTCCAACTGCTTGAATTGATCCGAGAGTTCCACGACAGGTTTCCTATCAGCCCTCTTCTCCCGCGCTGCTTCTATTTTCTCCTTTCTCGTGGGTTCATATCCCAACCCAAAGGTGGGTTCAACCGATGGTATTTCTACGACTTCAGGTCTTCCCTGTAAACATCTCCCTAAGCCTTTGCCTGGATGAAAACCATTTGCTTTAAAGTACCATACTATCATCTGAGAGTTCCTGGAATATTTCGGCTTCACTTGATCTTCTTTCTGCATAACAGTGATATATTCGAATGACTGAAAGCAAGAGGGTAGTTCAGTGTCAAATGCAACCATATTAGCTTTGTATACAGCAAGCTCTTTTTCAGCGAGAATAGAGATTAGCTTGGAGCCCACGATGAACTTGACTTTCTGATGAAGGCTAGAAGGAACTGCACCTGCCGAATGAATCCAGGGCCTTCCTAACAGCAAATTGTAGATAGCCGAAATGTGCAAGACTTGGAATTTAATTGTGAAGGTTACTGGTCCTATCTCAACAGGCATTTTAATTTCCCTTATAGCTTCCCTTCGAGAACCGTTAAAGGCATGAATGATCATACCACTATTTTTCAAGTAAGTTTGGTCTATTCCCAGTCTTTCTAAGGTAGAATACGGGCACACATTCAAAGCTGACCCATTATCTATCAATACTTTGGCCACCATTTTTCCTCTTGTTCTTACAGCGATATGCAGAGCCCTGGTATGGCCTGTTCCATCAGTAGGAATCTTGTCATCAGAGAAGGTGATGATGTTTGGGGCCATGATGAGGCTCACCATGCTATGTAGATTATCTAGCGTGAAATTCTCAGGCACATGAGCATCCTTGAGGATCTTTACTAGAGCATCCCAATGCACTTTAGAAGTGAGCAACAAACCCAACATCGAAATATGGGCTGGGGCTTTCCTAAGTTGTTCCATGATGTCGTAGTCAACCTTTCCTAGAGCTTTGGTGAGTTCTGACATCTCTTGATCTGTCGGTTGGTTGGAGCATTCTCCTTCTTTATCCTTTCCCTTCCTTTTTCTTTCCACTTCAGCAGAGGTGTAGAGGTGCCCTGACCGACTCATTCCCCCTATTTCTGTTACGGGCTCTCCAGTGACCCTATCAGGTGGGTAATTCCATGAGACGTTATGAAGAGTAGGTATTGGCGGTTGGGTTGCAATGGGAAGAGTTATCCTTGGATTCATGAGCAAAGGGATTACCCCAGGTGAAAGGTTGGTGAGGACGGGTAGGGTGGTGGGCACAATTGGCTTCTTTGGCAAGACTAAAGGTAGCTTAGGTCGTATGACTCCTTGGATGTTGGTTGGAGGTTCAGGTCGAGCCATAGCGATCATAGGTTCAGATTCAAATATGGAGTAAGGATAAGGTGATAATAGGAAGGGTCTGGTGAGGTTTCTATGGCTAGGTTCATGTCGGGTTGGTAAGGTTGTCTGGTTAGGAGGGAATGATCTTGGTAGTTGGACTCCTCTATAATTGTAGCGAGTAGATTGCGTAGGGTGTTTCTGCCAACATTCTTACTTTCCAATGGTATGTTCTCTTGAAGCTTGTGAACCATGGCCTTCACTATTATGGAAGATGCTGGACTAGTATTCATTGCCTATAACAATAAAGACAAAAGCTACAAATCAGAGTTTGGTTCTTGGAGAGTTTTATGCAATGCATGCCCTAGGGTGACCCTTTTTAGGAGGGAAACTAATCATGATGTATTGGCTCACTTTTGGAGATAGAGGATTTGCCCCTGTATGCAAATACCTTACCGTCGAGCGGGAACCTTTAGCCATCCATGCATTCATTCATAAAAGTAAAGAAGTACATTAAATTTTGGGTTTAAGATACAAAATAATTGAAATACATTTTAATAGGTGGGAGGGGAAACATTTTCCTTTGGACTTCCACCTATCTACTTTTACAAAGGAAAACCCTAAACTACTCTTGAGTCTTCGGATTCGCCTTCCTTGGATTTGTTGTCGAGGAGGTCACTGAGAGACCTTGCTGATTGGTTGCCCCTTGTCTTCTTGGCAACCCTATCTACGTGAGTATAGAGGGATTTGGGCCCCTCTTATGGACTAGATTGGTATACATGCCATGAGTCCTTTAGGGTTACGTGGGAACCCTTAGGGTTTGGGTAGGTTTAATGCAAAGGAGAGTGATCTAGGTTTCACTCTCAATGGGCTGATCATATGCATGAGAATGCGATGACTTTAGTTACTTGGAACTCTTGTCTTGACATGGAATATGGAATGCATGAACATGGATGCAAAGAGTATAAGGAGAGAGTATGCAATAGCAAGATAAACGTGCATGCATGAGCAGTTAGACAGGCATTATACCAGTAAAAATACGGTCATTATAACAACAGGAATAAGCAGGTATAAATGAAAGTAAGAGCAGTCGCCCTTTCCTCCATGGTTTTGAAAACGGTGCTCGTGTCTTAAATCCGGTAGAGGTTCGGCTATGCATAGTATCTATATGAGTATGAGGTTGAGGGTTGACTAATGCGTCCTAAAAAGGCTCGGTCTTCAGATCTTCAAACCTAGGCCCACTCCCCGAGGTGGTGCCATGATCGGTTGGTGATTCGAGCGGGGGAACCATCAAGAGGCTGTAGGCAAAAAACTGACACAGCATCTTGCCCACAACCAATATACCGTTCCCCCTTTCTAACTAGAAAGGACATATCAGGGTAATAATGCAAATATGTAGAATGCAGGTGCACATGCAGTGTGTGTGTGAATTTTAAAAAGGGCAGGGAAGAGCCCAACAACTCCCATTCATCCTGTTCATCACATTCATGCATTGCAGTTAATTAAAATTTAGAGAACAAGCGCATCTACAAAACAAAGATGCAAGAGTTAGTATGTGGATGGCAAACTTAATACAAGATAATATGAATAAATGCATGTTTTTTTTTTAAACAAGTTTGAAAATTTGGTTTTTAAAAAAGTTTAAGTGAATAGGATTGAACAAGTTAATTGAAGACTTTATATGGGTGAAGGGTAAAGAGACATGAGTATGACCTAACCCTCTAAGTGTCCCCAATGGAGTCGCCAGCTGTCGCGCCCAGATTTTTGGCGCTTGAGCAATACACACACAAGCGGGAAAAATACTGTACTCTCTCGTTAGAACTCACCCTCCTAGAAGAATGAGTGCGACTAGGTTTGAATTGAAAATAGATTTGAATAAAGGGCTTTTAGAAAAGATTTAGAGCCACCAGCTAACTTTATTAAGGTGAGTTAAGTCACCTAAAAACTAAGAATAATCCAAAGACTAGACTTAGGGTTTTTGGAAAATGATTTTGAAAATATCTCCTCAAGAGAGGGTTTTAAGAAAACAAGTTATTTGGCAACCTTTGAAAAATACATAAGCCCTTTTTAGAAAATAATTCTGTTTTTGGTCTTTCGAAAATAGTGATCTAGGTTCGGAGGTTGGTTATGTGTAGGGAAGACGCACTAAGCCATCACCCTACCCCGCTCTTTCGGTACCTAAATGTCAATCTACACTAGATTCACCTATGAGAGTCTTCAACTAACTATTGACCAATCCTATCCACTTTGAAAAAGAATGTTTGAAAAAGACATGATGCATGATATACAAGTGCAAGAAAAGAAAGTTGGAAAATAGATTTGAAAAGAAGAATTTGATTTGATTTTAGAAGAAAGATTTGAAATTGAAAAGTTTGAAAAATTAGAAATAGAGATTTGGAAACAGAAATTTGAAATTGGAAGTTTGAAAATAGATTGGAGATTTGAAAATATTGTGGAATTTGAGATTTGGAAAATGTGGAGACCGCACCCATGAGGGTTGCCTACGTATCCTTTTGAAGGAATCAGGTCAGTCGTAGTTTGGACAAGAGTCCGATTGAAAATAGAGAAGTTGATTCAGAAAAGAGATTAAATTGGAAATTGGATTGGAAGATTGAGAGATTTAACTTTGATTGGAAGATTTGAAAAGACTTGATTTTGGAAAATGTAGTTTTAGGAAATCTAGACCTAAGGACTTAGAAAAGAAAAATTGGATTTAACTTAGGAAGATTTTGGAAAAGAATTGACTTGAATATTGGACTTGGAAGATTAGGAAAGCTTGGAATTTAGGAAAGATTCAGATTAGGAAAAGTTCAAATTAGGAAAGTGTTATTTTAGGAAAGTTTCATTTTAGAAAAGTTTTAGTTTAGGAAAATTTTGACTTTGGAAAGTTTCAACTTAGGAAAGTTTTGAATTAAGAAAGTTTCAACTTAGGAAAGTTTTGAATTTGGAATGTTTTGAAATAAGAAAGTTTTGAAATAAGGAAATTTTGAAAATAATAAAGTTTTGAGTTTAGAAAGTTTTAGATTTGGAAAGATTTGAAATAGGGAAGTTTTGAAAGTAAGAAAGTTTTGAGATTAGAAAATTTTGGATTTGGGAAGATTCGAAGATTAGGAAAGTTTAGAGTTTTAGAAAGATTTAGGAAGTTTAAAAAGATTTAACTTAATAAAGTTTTGAATTTAGTAAGCTTTGAATTTGGAAGGATTTGAAATTTAGAAAGTTTAAGATTTAGAAAGTTTTAGAGTTTTAGAAGATCTTGAGATTAGGAAAGGTTTGAGTTTAGGAAATGTTTGAAAAATTAGATTTGGAAAGTTAAGATTTCAAAATGGATAGAATTAGAAAAGGGTTGAATTAGGAAAGATGTGGAAGTTGAGTTTTAAAATTTAGGAAAGATTTTTATGTTCAAGTTTTGGAAACTTAAGATTTAGGAAAGTAGAAGATTAGGAAAGAGTTGGATTTCGAAAGATTTGGATTAGGAAGGGTTAAGATTCCTATTTCCTAAAGCAAGGGATTGGATTTTGTTTCTAAAAGAGAAGGTTTGATTTTATTTCCCAAAACGGAGGATTGGATCTAGTTTCCTAAACGAGAGATTGGATTTGGTTTCCTAAAAGGAAGATTTGATTTGGTTTCCTAAAAGGAAGATTAGATTTGATAAGGGGAAGTTTTAGAAACCCTAGATTTGGAAGGCTATAGTTTTGATGTAGAAAAAAAGTTTTGGAAATATGTAATTTTGATGTAGAAAACAGGGGGTTTTAGAAACCTAGGTCTTAAGGCAAGTTTGAAAACCATGTTTTTGAGAAGAAAATTAGGGTTTCCTAATTGTTAGCTCTACGGCTTGATTTGAGCTCTAAGGAAAGAGTTTTTGAAAACAAGTTTTTGGAAGGAAATCCTAGAGAGGAGTTTCTAGAGGGAAGATTTTGGAAAGAGAGTTTTTTAGAAAGAATTTTTTAAGGAGATTGTTGGAGAGAGTTTTTAGGAAAGGGAATTTATGGAGTGTTTTTAGAAAGTGAATTTTGGGGAGAGGATTTTGGAAAGGAGTTGAAAAAGGGAGTTTTGAAAAATAGATTTTTTGAGGGAGTTTTTGAAAACAACTTTGGAAAGGAGAGTTTTAGGAAAGTATGTTGAAAAAGAGATTTTTAGGAAGAGAGACTTTTGAAAAGAGAGTTTTTAGAAGGAATAAAAATGTGTCACTTTCCTAAAGCGATTCTAACCATAAGAAGGTTAGAACCACTTTAGGAAAGTGGTTTTAAAAATAACAAAGGTTTGAAAATGTGGACCATGAAAGTCACTTTAAATGTAACACTTTCCTAAAGTAACCCTAGCCATGGAAAGGCTAGAATCACCCTAGGATTGTGATTTTGAAAACACGTTTTGAAAAAGGAGATTTTGATGCAATTTTAAAAACAAGTTTAATGCAAGCTTTGAAAACGAGTTTGAAAACGGTTTTTGGAAGATGCAAGATCATGATATGCATAATGCAAGTTTGGGGTCGTGAACATACAAGGGTAAGGCTTCACCACATAATCAAGGGGGCCGAACCCACGTGGTCTCCGGTTAGCCTAAAGGAAAGCCCTCGACACGGTGACCCTCCGATAGTCTAATCCTACACATGGACCGGGAGTCCCCTTGTTTCAAGCATGCAAAGAAAGGGGGGGAAAGAGATGGGGGATTAAAATAGAGAAAATCCAAGTGGGTTCGGAGAGAGAAGAGAGAAGGGGGAGTGCATAAACGTAAAACGAAAGCCTTCCTTATGTCTTGTTTATTTTGCGTGCCTTAATTTCTTCGGTGTTCGCTTCACTTCAGTCTTGATCTTTGAGGGCTCATCTTTAATCTTCAAGGCTTCGGTTTGCAACTCTTCAAGTCTTTAAAGGAGGGTTGGAGGCTAGTGTATAAGTGTATGGAGAAGTTTATGAGTGTATATGAGGTTAGTGTTTGTGTATGGTGGCTAGGGTTTGGAAAACCTAAGAAAGCTAGGGTTTAGGGAGTGCACAAGCTCTGTATATCGAAATATATGATTTTAGATTGAGTTTGCGGACCCCTTTCACACTGGAAGAGACTCTGTATTTATAGAGAGAGGAATGCACTGGCATTTGTTGCAGTGGCGCTAGGCCAAACATTACATTGGCGCCATTAGGAGTGGCGCCATGCCATTTTTTGGCTTGGCACCACTAGTAGTGGTGCCAACCACTTACGAAATGTTTAAGGTCGGCAAGCAACGTATTTTTGACTAGATTTGGGCGTCTGTACTAGTGACTACCATGCAATTTTTAGCCTGACTTCATTAGGAGTGACTCCGAAAAGTCTAGGAATGATTTAAGGGACCGGGAATGGCCCGGAAGGCTGGAAAAGAGTAAGAACACTTAGAACAGTGTCTCGGAGGTATTTGGCTTGAAAAATGAGGGTAGGATGTGTCAGATGGGTTGACTGGGCCTTTAGGGGCAAAACGGTCAATCAGATCGGGAAGTTGCCGGGACAGACTCGGACCATCCCGGAAGAAAACTCGAGATTTGGAAACATTATTCTGAATGTTCCCAAAGGTTGCCGGTTTGATTCCCAGAGTCGGTGTGGTCGGAAAAGGTGACTGGCCCACCAGGGGCAAAATGGTCATTTCGCACCGGGTTTGTCGGAACAGACTCGGAATGATCTGAAAGGATAAAGAAAGGTTGAGGACACTATAAAAAGCTTTCTCGGGGGGTTACCGGTTTGATACCCAGAGCCGGTGTGGTCAGAAAAGGAGACAGGCCCACTAGGGGCAAAACGATCATTTTGTACCGAGTTTGTTGAAATTGACTCGGAATGATCCGGAAAGGTAACAGAAGGTTGAGAATACTATAAGAAGTATTCTCGGGAGGTTACCAGTTTGATACCCATAGCCAGTGCGGTTCCCGGGGCGTTCGGATGCCTAGGGGCGAAATGGTCATCTTGACTGGAAAGTCTCGGAAAAGGCCTATGGGCAGTTTGGTCATTTTACATCGAAGTGGGCTAGCAGGCACTGGTGTTGACATATGTTTTGAGTGCTTCCGCCACTCTGACGGCGGTGGTCGTGACACAGGGGTTTGTTGGCAATTCCCTACATCGACCTATTTGCGAGTATTTCTGCTACTCTGACGGTTACGATGTTTGCGAATATTTCTGCTACTTTGACGGTTTGCGATCATTCTCGATACTGCCTGATCTCGGGAAACTGCTAAAGGGGACTTAGCGCCTGAGAAGTCAGTTTTCTCGGAAGGCGTACCTAAACGGACATTTCTGCATTGGCGGGCTTACGGGCACCAAAGGTGGACTGTTCTACCATCTAGGGGACTTGGGGTCTCGTCTCGATTGACAGGTTTAAAGGGACTTACCGTTTTGAAGAGGTTTTCTTCAAAAAACATGCCAGACTGTCTTGAGGTATAAACTGTCTCGAGAGAGGGATTGGAATTGAAAAATGGTCTTATCGTCTTCGGAAAGACGTGCCTGATTTGGAACTGTCTTGAGGGATAAACTATCTCGAGAGAGGGGTTGGAATTGGAAAGGGGACTTACCGTCTTCGAAAAGAAGTGCCTGTTTTGGAACCGTCTCGAGGGATAAACTGTCTCAAGAGAGGGATTGGAAAGGGGACTTACCGTCTTCGGAAAGATGTGCCTGATTTGGAACCGTCTCAAGGGATAAACTGTCTAAAGAGATGGATTAGAAAGGGGACTTACCATCTTCAGAAAGACGCGCCCGATTGGAGTAGATTTACCATCTCGAGGAGTCAATTGTCTCGAGAGTGGGGTTGGAGTTGGAATTGGAAAGAACAATGCCCCTAAAGGCATTTTGGTCATTTTGCCTCCATTTGGGCCTGGCAGGCCCGTAAAGCGATGGACAGACGGGATTTGGACTTAAAAAGTTGGTTTTGGTTGAAATATGCCCACAATGACTTGAACACAAGTCTAGACGGAGTGTAGACTGCCGAGCGGTCAAAAATGGGGTGCTTACATGGTGTTGACCAGGGTTTTGAGTGTTTCCGCTAGTCTGACGATGGTCTTGTGATACGGGGGTTTGTTGGCAATTCCCTATATCGACCTATTTGCGAGTATTTCCACTACTCTGACGATTGCGATGTTTGCGAGTATTTTCGCTACTTTGATGGTTCGCGATCATTCCTGAGACTGCCTGATCTCAAGAAGATGCTAAAGGGACTTAGGGCCTAAGAATTAACTTTCTCGAAAAGCGTGCCTAAATGGACATTTCTGCATTGGCGGGCTAGCAGGTGCCAAAGGTGGACCGTTCTACCATCTAGGGGACTTGGGGTCTTGTCTCGGTCTACAGGTTTAAAGGGACTTACCGTTTCGAAGAGATTTTCTTTGAAAAATGTGTCGGACCATCTCGAAGAATCAACTGTTTCAAGAGAGGGATTGGAATTGGAAAGGGGTCTTATCGTCTTCTTAAAGACGCGCTTGATTGGAGTAGATTTACCGTCTCGAGGAATCAACTGTCTCGAGAGAGGGATTGGAATTGGAAAGGGGTCTTATCGTCTTCGGAAAGACGTGCCAGATTTGGAATTGGAAAGGGGACTTACCGTCTTTAGACAGACGTACCTGATTTGGATTGGAAATGGGACTTACCATTTTCGGAAAGACGTGCCTAATTTGGAATAGATTTACCATCGAGGAATCAACTGTCTTGAGAGAGGGATTAGAATTGGAATAGGACATTGTCCCTAAGGGCATTTTGGTCATTTTGCCTCTATTTGGGCCTGGTGGGGCCGCAAAGCGATGGATAGATGAGATTTAGACTTAGAGAGTTGGTTTTGATTGAAATACATCCATATTGACTTGAGTACAAGTCTGGATAGAGTGTAGACTATCGAGCGGTCAAAAATGGGGTGCTTACAAACACCAACAACTTCTTAGAAGATATCCCGAAGGTACACTGTGCAAGGTTGAGCTTGAGTCAGTATTTGCGAAGCCGATCGAATACTTTTCATAAATTGACCAAATGATCTTCTTGCACTCTGGACTTCATGATCATATCATCTACATAGATTTCCACTTTTTGGTGCATCATGTCCTAGAAGAGGCTGACCATGGCCTTTTGATAGGTTACCCCTGCATTCTTTAGCCCAAATGGCATTACCTTGCAACAGTATACTGCCCATAGTGTGATAAAGGCCATCTTCTCCAGGTCTTCCACTGGTATCTTAATCTAATTGAAATATGAAAATCCATCCATGAAGGAGAACCTTTCATGGCTTGTAGTGTTGCCCACCAAAAGAGCAATATGAGGCAGTGAAAAATCATCTTTGGACTTGCTTTGTTGAGATCTCAAAAATTAATACACATTCGGACCTTTCCATCTTTCTTGGGAACTAGAACGACATTAGCTAACCACTGTGGATATTCAACCACTTGCAGAAACCCAACATGAAATTGTTTGACCACTTCTTCTTTAACTTTCAAGCTCCACTAAGATTTAAGTCTTCGTAACTTTTGCTTAATGGGTTTTATCTAAGGGTCTAACGGCAGCCGATGTTCGACGATTGACTCATCTAACCCCCTACCATATCTTGATATAACCATACAAAGACATTAATGTAGGCAGCTAACAATTCTAGCATATCTTTGCACTGTCACTAGTCCATTTCGGTATCGATTCTGACCTCTTTCGGTGACCCCTTACTTCCCAAATTAATTGTCTTTGTTTCTTCAATATTAGGGGTTTCATAACGTTTATGCTTTTTCACTTGCTGCTGGATTTCCTCCAGGACTTCATCTATCTGTTTACATCTAGTTGAATTCCCAAGAGTTGGTAGTCAAATTCAGTTTTGAAGTCATGACTGGCATTCTTTGGATTAATTGGCCGAGGTGTCGAATATGTGGGTCCTTGACAAGGAATGAACAAATTAATCATTCAATCAAAGGAAACAACCTATCATTTATAAATGTATGCCTATTACAACTCTTGATTTTAGGCAAAACAGAAATTTTGAAAAATAACGACAAGTTCTATTTAAACAGAGTTAGAAGTTCGTGGATTACCCCGATAGGCCTATACCAAAAATTGTGAGCTCTAGTGAGATTCTCGTTATCCCAATTATTGAGCTTTTCTCTAGGGTAAGCAGGTCGAATGGTAGTGTTTCATGAGGCTTCACTGTCAGGAGGTGGGGATACATTAACCATCAAGACATATCTTCCCTGAAACAGATCGGCTTGGACTTCTAGCCACATCTCTTCCTCTTCTTGGTCAATTTTGGTGGCAGAACTTTCTCCTTTTTTGGATAGGCAAAGTGACTTGATTTTGTGTATCATTCTCCTCCCCATTCCGCTCTTCTGGGTAGATTCTTTTCCTTCAACAATTACTATTTGTCATTCTCTTTTCCTTTTCTAGAGCTAATCCCTGATTTCGCTCTTTGTGGGCTTATACCCCAGGCCAAAACTATGCTTCTGCGAAGGTAAGTTCAGAGTTTCGGGTTGTCCTTGTAAATTCCTTCTTAACCCTTTCCCGGGCTAGTACTCATTCTTTTGGAAGTAATGGGTAACCATTTGTGCATTTCCATAATACTTGGGCTCAATTAGGTCCCCTTCTTGTATCACCATGACATATTCCTAGGATTGGAAGTAGGATGGATCAACTACTTCAATGCATGGAACTATATCGGCTTTATAGATTGCAAACTCTTTCTTGGCATATATGGAAATCAACTTCGCATTGATAATAAAATTAACCTCTTGGTGGAGGCTAATGGGTACTACCCCTGTTAAGTGTATCCACTGGTGCCCTAGCAATATGTTGCATGCCGAAGGTATCTGTAGGACCTAAAATTTGATGGCAAAGGTTATTGGTCCTATCTCGATAGGTATCTCGATTTCCCCCATGGTCTCTCTTCTTAACCAATCAAAGGCTCGTATAATGACACTGCTATGGCTTAAGTATGACTGGTCCATTCCAAGCCGTTCCAAAGTTGAATACGGACAAATGTTTAGGGCTAACCCATTGTTTGCTAAAACTCTTGACACAATCATTCCCTTGGTTTTGATAGTTATATGCAAGGCTCGGGTATGTTCGGTTCCATCGGTGGCAATCTCTTCATGGGAGAAGGTGATGACATTTGGTACTATGATGATGCTCACCATATTGTGCAGGTTCTTAAGGGTAAATTTTTCTAGCACATGGGCTTCCTTGAGGACTCTGTGCAAAGCATCCTAGTAAATTTCGGCTATGAGTAATAATCCTAGCATAGAGATGTGAGAGGGGGTCTTTTTGAGCTGCTCCATTATGTCATAGTCATTCTTCTTCAATGCCTTGGTGAATCCAGAAATCTTATGTTCTGTTAGTGGTTTGAGCATTCTCCTTCTTTTTCTTTTCCTTTTCTTCTATTTTTCACTTATTCTGAGGTGTAGCATCAGCTGGATCTGGTCATTCTCCCTATTTTAGACACAGGCTCTCCAACAGTCTGGACACATGCGGGAGGATAATTCCAAGGGACCTTGTTGGGATCGATTAATGGTAGTTGGGGCAACAATGGCAAAGTCACCCTTCCTGGTGTTAGTAGAGCAGTAGGTTTGGGAATTTTGCTTGGGGTAATGGGGGTGTAGCGAAGATAGGCAAGGTGATAGGTGGTGGACGAATGTTTTATGGCATGGAGGGTCGTAAGGGCCTCATAGCTCGTCGTGGATTTGCTTATGGGACTAACCCGACCATTGCGACCATGGGTTCTGGTTCTAGACAAGGAGTGAGGATGATGCAGAAATGAGGGAAGTGGGGTAAGACCTCTGTGGTCAGGCTCATATTGGTTTGCTGAGGCTGTACCATAAGGAAGTGTTTGGGTACTTCTTGTATTATAGAGATCCCAGGGAGATTTAATCCTTTGAATTTGACTTGAATGGCAGCTCCTTTTAGGATGAAGATTTCTTGAGGGCACCTAGACGGTTGCTCGTGAGTCTTTTCAGCTCTGTTAGGATTCCATTCTTCTTTTTTGACTCAAACTATCATTTACAACTTGTCTGTCACTACCTTCAGCACTGTAAAGATGTCACCTAGTTTGCTCTCTACTTTCCTTTCTTCGATGGCCCTGACGGGAGGTGGGAAAGCTAAAGCTTCCACCAGCTCCATCTATTCTTGCATTGGCCTCTTTCCTCGACTAATAGCAATTCTGTCACTTGCCATGTCATTTGTGCTTCTATATTTATGAGAAGCGCCTTCTCTGATGTTGGTACTTATCTTTGGGGAAATGAAAGGGAAAAAGAAGTGAAAGAGAAGCAAGACACAAATTGCAAGTTATTGCTTGGATTGAGAAATTTTTTTATGCAATGGATGTCTTAAGGATACCCTTGCTTTCCGAGGGGACTAATCATAATGATTTGGTTCATTAGTTGGAGATAGGGTTTCCCATGTATGCAATATAGTACCTATGACTTGCTCGTTCATTCATTCATTAACCCATCCCTTCATCAAAGAAAGTAAAAACGATGATTTTATTGCATTTGAATTTCTTTGATGCATAGATTCAAAATACATTAAAGAAGGAAAGAGAACGCTTTCCATAGGACTTTTCGCCTATTCTCTACATATTGGATTTCTAAACTACTCTTGATTCTTCAAATTTTCCTTCTTCGTAGTTGCCCATTGTCTTCTTGGCAATCCTATCTCTATGAACCGAGAGGGATTGGGGCCTGTAAGCACCCCATTTTTGACCGCTCGGCAGTCTACACTCCGTTCAGACTTGTTTTCAAGTCATTTTGGGCATATTCCTATCGAATCCAATTCTCTAGTTTCAAATTCCATCTTTCCATCGCTTCGTGGGCCTGTCGGGCCCAATTAGAGGCAAAATGACCAAAATGCCCTTAGGGGCATTGTCCTTTCTTATTCCAATTCCGATCCCTCTCTTGAGACAGTTTATTCCTCGAGACGGTCCGAGTAGTGAAACACTCACAAAACCGACAGAGTGGCGAAAACACTCACAACACCGTTAGAGTGGCGGAAACACTCAAAACCCAGGCACGTCTCTTCGGAGTCGGTAAGACCCCTTTCCAATCCCTCTCTCGAGACAGTTTATTCCTCGAGACGGTTCCAATCTAGGCACGTCTCTTCGGAGTCGGTAAGACCCCTTTCCAATTCCTCTCTCGAGACAGTTTATTCCTCGAGACGATTCCAATCTAGGCACGTCTCTTCGGAGATGATAAGACCCCTTTCCAATCCCTCTCTCGAGACAGTTTATTTCTCGAGACGGTCCGAGTAGCAAAACTACTCACACCCCCGTTAGAGTAGCGGAAATACTCAACCGTTAGAGTAGCGGAAGTACTCACAGAGCCATCCGAGTAGCGGAAATACTCAACCGTTAGAGTAGCGGAAGTACTTACAGAGCCGTCCGAGTAGCGGAAATACTCAACCGTTAGAGTAGCGGAAGTACTCACAGAGCCGTCCGAGTAGCGGAAATACTCATAGAACCGTTAGAGTAGCGGAAATACTCATAGAACCGTTAGAGTAGCGGAAGTACTCACAGAACCGTTAGAGTAGCGGAAATACTCACAGAACCGTTAGAGTAGCGGAAGTACTCTCAAATCGTCAACCCCGTTCGAGTAGCGGAAATACTCAACCCCGTCCGAGTGGCGGAAACACTCAAAACCTAGGTCAATACCCATGTCTGTTAGTTCACTTCGGTGAAAAATGACCAAATTACCCTTTGGACCTTTTCCGGTCAAGATGACCATTTTGCCCCTAGGCATCCGAATGCCCCGGGAAGCACACCGGCTCTGGGTATCAAACCGGTAACCTTCTGAGAATACTTTTTATAGTATTCTCAACCTTCCCTTCTCTTTCCGGATCATTCCGAGTTAGTTCCGGCAAACCCGGTACAAAATGACCGTTTTGCCCCTAGAGGGCCAGTGTCCTTCTTCGACCACACCGGCTCTGGGTATGAGACCGGTAATGTCCCGAGAATACTTTTTATAGTGTTCTCGACCTTCCTTTACCTTTCCGGACCATTCCGAGTCAGTTCCGGCAAACCCGGTACAAAATGACCGTTTTGCCCCTGGTGGGCCGGTCTCCATTTCCGACCACGTTGGCCCTGGGAATCAAACCGGCAACCTCTGAGAACATTCTAAATAATGTTTCCAGACCCCAAGTCTTCTTCCGAGACAGTTTGAGTCTGTCCCGGCAGTTTTCCGGTCCGATTGACCGTTTTGCCCCTAAAGGCTCGGTCAACCTTTTCGACACATCCAATCCTCACTTTTCAAGTCAAATACCTCCGGGACGCTATTTTAAGTGTTCCTGCTCCTTTCCGGCCTTCCGGGTCAGTCCCGGCTCCTTCAAATCATTCCCGGACTTTCCGGAGTCACTCCTAGTGAAGCCAGGCTAAAATTTACATGGTAGTCACTAGTACAGGCGCCCAAATCTAGTCAAAGATACGTTGCTTGCCGACCTTAATTGTTTCCTAAATGGCTGGCGCCACTAGCAGTGGCGCCAAGCCAAAAAATGGCCTAGCGCCACTCTTAGTGGCGGCAGTATAAATTTTGCCCTAGCGCCACTCCAACAGGCGCCAGGCTTGTCCAGCTTCTATAAATACAGAGCCTCGATCAACGTGAAAGGGGTCTGCAAACTTAACCTAAGAATCCTATATTTCGATATACAGAGCTCGAGCACCTCCAAAACCCTAGCCTCTTTAGGTTTCTCCAAACCCTAGCCACCCTAAACAAACCCTAGCCTCCTATACACTCATACACTCCTCTATACACTCATACCCTAACCTTCAACCATCCTTGGAAGACTTGAGGAGCTGCCATCTAAAGCTTGAAGACAACCCTTGAAGACTGAAGAAGCAGACCAAGACGAAGACCGAAGACCGAAGACTGCACGGCGCGCAAAATAAATAGGAAACAAGGTAGGCTCCCTATTTAAATTTCCGCATTCCCCCTCTCTCTTCTCTCTCCAACCCACTTGGGTTCTCTCTATTTTAATCCCCCATCTCTTTCCCCCCCTTTCTTTGCATGCTTGAAACAAGGGGATTCCCGGTCCATGTGTAGGATTGGACTATTGGAGAGTCACCGTGTCGGGGGTTTCTAATAGTCTAACCAAAGACCACGTGGGTCCGACCCCCTTGATTATGTGGTGAAGCCTTAGCCTTCTATGTTCACGACCCCAAATTGCATTGTGCATATCATAGTCTTGCATCTTCCAAAACTCGTTTTCAAAGTTGTTTTTCAAAAAATCGTTTTCAAACTTGTTTTCAAAATTGCATCAAAATCTCTTTTTCAAAAACTTGTTTTCAAAACCACAATTCTAGGGTGATTCTAGCCTTTCCATGGCTAGGGTTGCTTTAGGAAAGTGTTATATTAAAAGTGGCCTTTTGGCCTATATTTTCAAACTTTGTTTTCAAAACCACTTTCTTAAAGTGATTCTAGCCCTCTTATGGCTAAAATCGCTTTAGGAAAGTGAGATGTTTTTGTACTTTCCAAAAACTCTCTCTCTCTCCAAGAATTTCCTCCTAAAAATTCCTTTTTCAATATACTTTCCTAAAACTCTCCTCTTCAAAATTGTTTTCAAAAACTCCCTTCCAAAATCTATTTTTCAAAACTCTCTTTTTCCACCCCTCTCCAAAATCTTTTCCTCAAAATCCACTTTCTAAAAACTCTCTCCAAAAATCTTTCCAAAAACTCTCTTTCTAAAATCTTCTTTCTAGAAATTCCCCTCTACGATTTCCCTTCCAAAATCTACGTTTCTAAAAACACACTTTCCAAAAACTCTTTCCTTAGAGCCCCAAATCAAGCCCTAGAACCCACAATTAGGAAACCCTAATTTTCTTTCCAAAAACACAATTTTTAAACTTTGCCCCAAACCTAGGTTTCCAAAATCTTTTGTTTTCTATATCAAAACTATACATGTTTCCAAAACCTCTTTTCTACGTCAAAACAACAATTTTCCAAATCTAGGGGTTTCTAGAATTTTCCTTTCCAAATCCTAGCCAAATCCCACCTTCCCTTTAGGAAACCAAATCAAATCTCCCCATTTAGGAAACTAGATCCTATCCTCCGTTTTTGGAAATAAAATCCAACCTTTCTCTTTTAGAAATTAAATCCAATCCCTTCCTAATCCAAACCTTTCCTAATTCAATTCCTTCCTAAACCATAAGTTTCCTAAACCTAAACTTTAAACCTTTCCTTAAGTTTCAAAATCCAACCCTTTCCTAATTCAAATCCTTCCCAAACTTCCGTTTTCCTAAATCTTAAGTTTTCAAAACTTGAACATAAAAATCTTTCCTAAACTTTAAAACTCAACTTTCAAATCTTTCCTAGTTCAACCCTTTCCTAATTCTACCCCTTTCAAACATCTTTTTCAAATCCAAGCTTTCAAACCTTTCCCAAACTCAAACCTTTCCTAATCTCAAGATTCTCTAAAACTCTAAAAACTTTTTGAATCTTAAACTTTCTAAATTTCAAATCTTTCCAACTTCAAAACTTTCTTAAGTTAAATCTTTCTAAACTTCCAAGCTTTCTAAATTCTAAACTTTCCAAAACTCCAACATTTTTCCAAATCCAAAACTTCCTTATTTTCAAAACCTTTCCTTCTTCAAAACTTTCCAAAAATAAAACTTTCCTAATTTCAAAACTTTCCTAAAGTTGAAAACTTTCTTAAACCTAAAACTTTCCTAATTTCGAAACTTTCCAAAATTCTAAACTTTCCAAATTCAAAACTTTCCTAAGTTGAAACTTTCTTAACTCAAAACTTTCCTAATTTGAACCTTTCTTAATTCGAAACTTTCCAAAAACGAAACTTTCCTAATTCGAAACTTTCCTAAATCGAACATTTCCTAATTCGAACATTTCCTAAATCCAACCTTTCCTAATCTCCTAAACCTTCCAAGTCGAGTCAAGCCTTTCCTAAGTCGAGGTTCCTAAACCTCCATCTTTCCAAAACCAAATTTTTCCGAAATCAATCTTTCCAAAGCAAGTCCAATCTTCTCAAATTCAATCTCCTTTTCTAATCTCAAATCAAATTCAATTTTCAATTCAATTTCTTTCTTCCAATCCAATCTCTCTTTTCAAATCAATCTCTTTTCAATCGGACTCTTGTCCGAACTACGACTGACCTGATTCCCCCAAAGGGATACGTAGGCAACCTTCATAGGTGCGGTCACAACACTTTTCAAACTTTCAATTCCACCCTCATGGGTGCGGTTTCCAAAATATTTTCAAATCTCACATTCCAATTTATTTTCAAAATTCCAAAATTTCCATTTTCAAACTTCTACTTTCAATTTTCAAACTTTCCAATTTCAATTACATCTTTTCAAATCTATTTTCAAATCAAATCAATTTCTTTTCAAATCAATTTCTATTTTCCAATTCTTTCATTTTGCACTTGCATATCATGCATCATATTAGTTTTCAAACATTGTTTTTCTAAAGTGAATAGGGTTGAACTATAGTTAGTCGAAGACTCCCATAGGTAAATCTAGGGTAGATTGACATGTAGGTACCGAAAGGGCGGGGTAGGGTGATAGCTTAGTGCGTCTTCCCTACACGTAACCAACCTCCGAACCTAGATCACTGATTTCAAAGACCAAAAAGGAGTCATTTTTCTAAAAAGGGCTAAATGTTTTCCAAAGGTTGCCAAACAACCTGTTTTCTTAAAAACCCTCTCTTGAGGGGATGTTTTCAAAATTGTTTTTCAAAAACCCTAAGTGTAGTCTTCGGATTATTCTTAGTTTTTAGGTGACCTAACTCACCTTAATCAAGTTAGGTGGCGACTCCGAATCTTTTTCAAAAGCCCTTTATTCAAACCTATTTTTCAATTCAAACCTAGTCGCGCTCATTCTTCTAGGAGGGTGAGTTCTAACGAGAGAGTACATCATTTTTCCCGCTTGGGTGAGTATTCCTCGAGTGCGAAAAATCTGGGCGCGACAGGGCCCCTCTTTAAAAAATGCTATTTGCATGCATGCTATGAGCCCTTAGGGTTGCTTGAAACCTTAAGGAGTTTTGGTAAGCTTTGAATGTGTGGGATTGACTTTGGGCCATTCTCTAGGGGTTGATCATGTGCATGAAAATGTAGTGACTTGAGTTACTTTGGAACTCTTACCTTTAAATGGATATTGATACATGAACAGTATAGCAGGTGCATGAATAGAATATTAATAGAAATTAGCAGTTTTAAATAGACAGGAGATAAGGAAAAGTAAAGTAATTGCCATGTTCTCATTGGTTTTGAAATTGGTGTTCGTATCTTAAATTCAATAGAGGTTTGGGTATGCATAGAGTGTGCTACATGAGTATGAGGTTAGGAGTTGACTAATACTTCCTAAAAAGCTTGGTTCTCAAACTTTCAAGCCTTTGGCGTCCACCCCCAAGAGGGTGAACCCCATCTTTGGTTGGTGGTTCGAGTGGGGGAACTATCAAGAGGTCGTAGGCTAAGCAACTGACACAGTATCTGCCCACAACCAATATACTCTTCCCCTTTTTAACTAAAAGGGTAGTAACCAGATAGAATGTAAATATGAATGCATATGATTGTGATCGCATCAAGTGTGTACGAAATTTTCAAAAATGGAGGAAAGAACCTGACAACGCACATCCATCCTGTCGTACAGCATTCATGGAAGTTAAAGCATTCACATAGCATAAAGTAAATGTGAACAAGGGTTCACCTACAAAAGAAATACAAAGAGTTAGTGCTTTTCAAAAAAACGCAATTGAAGATAAAAGTAAATGATCAATGCAAGAGCACAAATATAAGAGTCAATGCAAGAGCATGAATAATAAAATGAATGCAAATGATGACATTTATTGAAACCTTTAACTAATTTTGAAAATTTTACAAATAATGTTTGATTTTTACAAAATTATGACTTTTGAAAACTTTCAAGTTTAGAAAATTTTAAAAAGTGCATAAAACTAGACAAAGTAACCAGAGATTCTGGGTGAGTGAAGGGTGAAGAGACATGACAATGGCCTAACCTCTAAGTGTCCCCAGCAAAGTCGTGAGCTGTCGCACCCCGATTTTAACCAAGCCCACTCAGCTGGGGAAAAAAAGTACGGTACTCTCTTTGTTAGAACTTGCCCTCCTAGCAGGACAAGTGCGACGGGAGTTTGAACTTGAAAACCTGATTTGATTAAGGGCTTCTTGGAAAATTTGGAAGTCGCCACCAAACATAGTAAAAGATGTACTAGGTCACCTAAAACTAAGTATAATCCGAAGAGTAAACTTAGGTTTTTAGAAAATACTTTGAAAATGTCCTTATGAAGGTTATTGGAAAAGAGGTTTTTAGAAACCTTTTAAAAATGTTTGTAAAGCCATTTTGGAAAATGTGACTCTAGTTTTGGTTTTCGAAATAAAAATCTATGGTCCAAGGGTTAGTTACCTGTAGAGAAGATATTCTAAGATCATCACCCTACCTCGCTCTTTTGGTACCTACATGTCTAATCACTCTTGGTTCACTCACTTAATTCACCGATTACTATAAGTCCATTTGTATCCACTTCATTGTTTTGAAAACAAGGTTTGGTCACCACTTTTTGGATGAATGATGCATAATGTATGTTTTTTTAAAGATCTTTGGAGATAGAAAGGTTTTGAAGTGTGAATTGAAGTATAAATTTTGATTGAGAGAGCGTTTTGAAAATGGACATTTGACATAAAAAAGAGTTATGAGCTCACTATTTTAGGTTGCTTATGTATCTCATTTGACGAGAATGAGGTCATTTGTTGTTCAGGCTAGGGCCCGATTGACAATGGACTCATGGGAGTCTTGAAAGACTTTTGAAACTTTAACTCAAGAGAGTTTGGACTTGGACTTAGAGATTTTTTAAAGTGCCTTTGAAATAGGGCTTGAAATGTTTTAAAGATACCTTTGAAATACAACTTCGATTGTTTATGGAAAGTTCTTCAACTTGGACTTGAATATTTTTGAAATGTTTTTGAAAGTGCTTTCTAGAAGTAACTTGCAAAAGTTATAAAAAGATTTGAAAGCAACTTAAGGGTGTGTTGGAATGTTCTTGTTTTGAAAATCTGAGAAATGGAGTTCGGATTGGAAAATTTCCCATAAACTTGTCTTTGAAAGGCTTTTGAAAACCATTTTTATGCACCTTATGAAAGGTATCTTGAATATCTCATCACCTATGAGAGGTTAACTAATAAATAGCTAAACTCCTTTAAGGCTACGACTTTTGGAAACATTTTTAGAGAAAGGGTTAGAGACTTCCCTTAGGTTTTTAGAACTTTAGGGTTATAGAACCCTACTTGATATCTCACTTCCCTTGAAGAACCTCAACCACATAAGGTCTAAGGTTACTTCAAGGTTGCGAGTCTTGTGTTTGATATTTCACTTTTCTTTGGAAACCCTAACCATGAGAGGGTTATGACCACCTTAGGGATGTGCGCTTTGAAAATATTTTGGAGATAATTTTTAGAAATGTTGGCTATCTAGCCACTTTAGTCAAGACAATTTTAAAAGACTTTTGGGAAATTGTTTTGAAAAGGGGCATGCTAATATTTGAAAAGACTTTTTACTTGATTTTGGAAACTAAAGAGAGTATGATATTGTTTTTGAAAGAATGTTATGAAAATCATATTGATTGGAAGGTATTTGAGAAAGGTTTAGAGTTAGAGTCTTAAAGCCAACTAACCATGGTTGGGATGACCTAGGGTTAGGTTAGCCTAGGGTTAAGGTGACATAGGGTCAACAAACTATAGTTAAGTTAACCTAAGGTTAACTAACTTGTGTTAGGTTAATCTAAGGTAAGACAACTAGGGTCAAGTTAATCTAGGGTTTTGGAAGGTGGTTTTGAAAAGTGGCTTTGAAACAGGTTTTGAACCAAGTGGCTTTGAAAGGTGGTTTTGAACTAGGGTTTGGACCTGGTGGTTTTGAACTAGGGTTTGGACCTGGTGGTTTTGAACTAGGGTTTGGACCTAGTGGTTTTTGAAAGGTGTTTTTATGCATGAAACCTGAAAAGGTATTTTGAAAACCATTTTATGAAAACCATTCACATAAGTATTTGGGTTTGTATGGTTGGTGTTTGGAAACCACTCAAGAGATGAATGCCTTGGACCCATTATAACCTCTAACTTGAGAGAGTGTACTTTTGAAAACCAGAATTTGAAAGGTGGTTTTGGAAAACCATTTATATGCAAATTAAGGAGAATGAACTTTCGAGAACCCCTCTTGAAGATGGTTGTTTTGAAAACCACTTTTGGGAAAGTAAAAAACCACTCTAGTGGGTTTAGGGTTCTTATGGTCATTATAGGGACACTACTCAATAGAGGGTTCCATGGGGACCATTTTAACCACGCAACTCAAGAAAGTAAAACTTTGAAAATCAACATGAAATACGACACTTTGAAAACCACTTTTGGTGAAAACTTAAGAGAATAGAGATTTTGGATAGACCCTTTTGAGGGGTGGTTTTAAAATTATTTTTATGCAAAAACTCAATAGAGCTATATGGAAATACAAAGAAGGTGGTTAAGGCTTGGGAAACTAAGGTTTAATCCTAGACATCAAGAAACTAACTCTTAGAACCATTTTTAGGAAAACACTTGAATATTGAGTTTGAGAAAGACATACAAATAGAAATAGTGATGGTTTTTTGAAAATGATGATGAACATGAAAATAGAGCCAAGCATATAATACATGGATATAGTTACCATATGCAAAGAGGGTCATGAAATCATACAAGGCTAAAAGGCTACACCACATTGCAAGGGGCCTATGGTCCATACCATGATAACCTAGCCTGAAAGGAGAACCTCCAATCAGTGGCTTCCCTAAAGCGTCCCCAAGGCATGGACCTAAAGTCCTCTTGTTCAAGCAAGCAAGAAAGGAAGGTAGAAGATAAGGTGTAAAATAGAGAATAGCCTAAGTAGGCTAAGAGGGAGAAGAGAAGAGTGGGGATAGCAAAATGTAAATAGAAATACCACCTTGTCTTCACAACTTCTTTAAGCTTCAAGGGAGGGCTTTGCTTAAGCTTTGAAGGGTCTTCAATAGCCTTGAAGTGGGTTGGAAATGGCTTGAGTCTTGCTTTTAATGCTATATGGATGAAGTGTGTAGGCTTGAGGTGAGTGGAATCTAGCTTAGATGCTTGGGAGGTTGAAAGAGGTGAAGTATTTAGGATTTTTCGAGGTTCTAGGAGTATTTCAGTAGAGCTTTGTCGCGCCCAAATTTTTCGCACTCGAGGAATACACACACAAGCGGGAAAAACACTGTACTCTCTCGTTAGAACTCACTCTCCTAGAAGAATGAGTGCGACTATGTTTGAATTGAACATTGATTTGAATAAAGGGCTTTTAGAAAAGATTTGGAGTCGCCACCTAACTTGATTAAGGTGAGTTAGGTCACCTAAAAACTAAGCATAATCCGAAAACTACACTTGGGGTTTTTTGAAAAAGGTTTTGAAAAGATCTCCTCACAAGAGGGTTTTTAAGAAAACAGGTTATTTAGCAACGTTTGAAAAACATTTAAGCCCTTTTGAAAAATAACTCCTTTTGGTCTTTGAAATCAGTGATCCTAGGTTCGGAGGTTGGTTACATGTAGGGAAGACGCACTAAGCCATCACCCTACCCCGCCCTTTCGGTACCTACATGTCAATCTACCCTAGATTCACCTATGAGAGTCTTCAACTAACATAAATTCAATCCTATCCAATGTTTAGAAAAACATAATGCATGATATGCAAGTGCAAGAAAATGATTTGATTTGAAAACAGATTTTGAAAAGAAATGGATTTGGTTTTTGAACAGATTTGAAAAGATAGATTTGAAATTGGAAAGTTTTAGAATTTGAAAATTGAGATTTGAAAATAGATTTTTGGAATTGGAAATTGGAAATAGAACATAGAATTGGAAACTTGAAGATTATTGTAGAATTGGAGATTTGAAAGAAGTTGTGGAATTAGAAATTTGAAAAATGTTGTGGAATTTGAGATTTGAAAAATGTTGTGACCATACCCATGAGGGTTGCCTACATATCCCTTTGAATCAGGTCAGTCGTAGTTCGGACAAGAGTCCGATAGAAGATAGAAGGTTGGATTGGAAAAAGAGATTGAATTCGAAATTGAATTGGAAGATTGAGAGATTGAACTTTGATTGGAAGATTTGAAGAGACTTGACTTTGGAAAACTCGGTTTTAGGAAACCTAGAAAGACTTGAGACTTAGAAAAGAAGGCTTGGATTTGACTTGGAAAGAGTTTAAAGAAGAATTGACTTGAATATTGGACTTGGAAGATTAGGAAAGCTTGGATTTAGGAAGGGCTCAGATTAGGAAAGTTTCGAAATAGGAAAGTGTCATTTTAGGAAAGCTTTGTTTTAAGAAAGTTTCGGTTTAGGAAAATTTTGGAATTAGGAAAGTTTTCATATTAGGAAAGTTTTGTTTTAAGAAAGGTTTTGAAAATGGAAACTGTTGAATTTAAAAATGTTTTGAATTGGGAAAAGTTTAGTTTAAGAAAGGTTTAGAATTTGGAAAGTTTCAAGTTAAGAAAGTTTTTGGATTTGGAAAGCTTAGAATTTTAGAAAGGTTTTAAATTAGGAAAGATTTAGAAAAGGTTTGAATTGAGAAAGTTTCAACTTAAGAAGGCTTTGAATTAAGAAAGTTTTGAGTTTAGAAAGCTTTGGATTTAGAAAGATTTGAAATTTAGAAAGTTTAAGATTTAGAAAGTTTTAGAGTTTTAGAAAATCTTGAGATTAGGAAAGGTTTGAATTTAGGAAAAGTTTGAAAACTTAGATTTGGAAAGTTAAGATTTGGAAAGGGATAGAGTTAGGAAAGGGTTGAATTAGGAAAGATTTGGAAGCTTAATGTTAGAGGAAAGATTTGAAAGTTTTAGGAAACTTATGGTTTAGGAAGGTAGGAAATTAGGAGAGATTTGTATTAGGAAAGATGTAGATTTTGAGTCTAAAAGGGAAGGTTTGATTTTGTTTTCAAAAACGGAGGATAGGATCTAGTTTCCAAAATGGGAAGATTTGATTTGGTTTCCTAAATGAAAGATGGGATTTGGTTTCCTAAAGGAAAGATTGGAATTAACAAGGATTTGGAAAGGGAGGTTTTAGAAACCCTAGATTTGGAAGGCTATAGTTTTGACGTAAAAAGAGGTTTTGGAAATGTGTATGGTTTGGATGTGAAAACAAGAGGTTTTGGAAACCTAAGGTTTGAGGCAAGTTTGAAAATCATGTTTTTGGAAAGAAAATTAGGGTTTCCCAATTGTTAATTCTAGGGCTTGACTTGGGCTCTAAGGAAAGCGATTTTTAGAAAATGTGTTTTTTGGAAACAAGTTTTTGGAAGGAAATCCTAGAGAGGAGTTTCTAGAGGGAAGATTTTGGAAAGAGAGTTTTTTAGAAAGATTTTTGGAAAGAGATTGTTGGAGAGAGTTTTTAGGAAAGTGAATTTAAGGAGTGTTTCTAGAAAGTGAATTTTGAGGAAAAAGATTTTTTTGGAAAGAGATCCTAGTGAGGAGTTTTTTAGAAAGAGATTTTTAAGAAAGAAATTTAGGAAGAGGTTTTTCTAAGAAGGAAACCTTGGGAAAGTTTTTGGAAAGGGGACCTTGAAGAGAGCCTTTTAGAATGAAGTTTAAAAAGAGAAATTTTGGAAAATAGATTTTTTAAGGGAGTTTTTGAAAACAACTTTGGAAATGAGAGTTTTTAGAAAGCACGTTGAAAGAGGAGGTTTTAGGAAAGAGAGACTTTTGAAAAGAGAGTTTTTAGTAGGTGTAAAAACATCTCACTTTCCTAAAGCAATTATAACCATAAGAAGGCTAGAACCACTTTAGGAAAGCGGTTTTGAAAACAACAAGGGTTGAAAATATGGATCATATTGGTCACTTTGAATGTAACACTTTCCTAAAGCAATCCTATCCATGGAAATGCTAGAATCACCCTAGGATTATGATTTTGAAAACAAGTTTTAAAAAGGAGATTTTGATGCAATTTTGAAAACAAGTTTAATGCAAATTTTGAAAACGAGTTTGAAAACGATTTTTTGGAAGATGCAAGATCATGATATGCACAATGCAAGTTTGGGGTCGTGAACATACAAGGTTAAGGCTTCACCACATAATCAAGGGGGCCGAACCCACATGGTCTCCGGTTAGCCTAAAGGAAAGCCCCCAACACGGTGACCCTCCAATAGTCTAATCCTACACATGGACTGGGAGTCCCCTTGTTTCAAGCATACAAAAAAAGAGGGGGAGAAGGGGGGGGGGGCGAAGAGATGAGGGATTAAAATAGAGAAAACCCAAGTGCATTAGGAGAGAGAAGAGAGAGGGAGAAGTGCGGAAATTTAAAGAGAAAGCCTACTGTATGTCTTGTTTATTTTGCGCGCCTTGCTTGTCTTCGGTCTTTGTCTTGATCTTCGTCTTCAATCCTCAAGAGTTGTCTTCAATCTTCAAACTTCAAATTGCAGCTCTTCAAGTCTTCAAAGGAAGGTTGGAGGCTAGTGTATAAGTGTATGGGAGTGTGTATGAGTGTATAGAAGGCTAGGGTTTAGTGTATGGTGGCTAGGGTTTCGAAAACCTAAGGAAGCTAGGGTTTAGGGAGTGTTCGAGCTCTGTATATCGAATATTGGTGTTTTTAGACTGAGTTTGCGGACCCCTTTCACGCTGGAAGAGGCTCTGTATTTATAGAGAGAGGAATGCACTGGCGCCTGTTGCAATGGCACCAGGCCAAACATTACACTGGCGCCACTCCAGGCCATTTTTTAGCTTGTAGTGGCGCCAGCCATTTAGGAAATATTTAAGGTCGGCAAGCAACGTATCTTTGACTAGATTTGGGCGCCTGTACTAGTGACTACCATGCAATTTTCAGCCTGGCTTCACTATGAGTGACTCTGGAAAGTCTAGGAATGATTTAAGGGACCAGGAATGGCCCAGAAGGCTGGAAAAGAGCAGGAACACTTAGAACAGTGTCCCGGAGGTATTTGGCTTGAAAAATGAGGGTAGGATGTGTTAGAAGGGTTGACTGGGCCTTTAGGGGCAAAACGGTCAAGCGGATCGAGAAGCTACCGGGACGGACTCGGACCATCCCGGAAGAAGACTCGAGATTTGGAAACATTATTCAGAATGTTCCCAAAGGTTTCCGGTTTGATTCCCATAGCCGGTGTGGTCAGAAAAGGTGACCGGCCCACTAGGGGCAAAATGGTCATTTCGCACCGGGTTTGCCGGAACTGACTCGGAATGATCCGGGAGGATAAAGAAAGGTCGGGAATACTATAATAAGTATTCCCGGGAAGTTACCGGTTTGATACCCAGAGCCGGTGTGGTCGAAAAAGGAGACCGGCCCACTAGGGGCAAAACGGTCATTTTGTACCGGGTTTGCCGGAATTGACTCGAAATGATCCAGAAAGGTAAAGGAAGGTTGGGAATACTATAAGAAGTATTCCCGGGAAGTTACTGGTTTGACATCCAGAGCCGGTATGGTCCCCGGGGCGTTTGGATGCCTACGAGCAAAATGGTCATCTTGACCGAAAAGTCTCAGAAAAGGCCTAAGGGGCAGTTTGGTAATTTTTCACCGAAGTGGGCTAGCAGGCACCGGTGTTGACCTAGGTTTTGAGTGTTTCCGCCACTCTGACGGCGATCGCATGATACAGGGGTTTGTTGGCAATTCCCTATATCGACCTGTTTGCGAGTATTTCCACCACTCTGACGGTTGTGATGTTTGCGAGTATTTTGGCTACTCTGACGGTTCGCGATCATTCCCGTGACTGCCTGATCTCAAGAAGCTGCTAAAGGGACTTAGCGCCTGAGAAGTCAACTTTCTTAGAAGGCGTGCCTAAACGGACATTTCTGCATTGGCGGGCTAGCAAGCGCCAAAGGTAGACCTCTCTACTATCTAGGGGACTTGGGGTCTCGTCCCGGTCGACAGGTTTAAAGGGGCTTACCGTTTCGAGGAGATTTTCTTCGAAAAACATGCCGGACCATCTCGAGGAATAAACTGTCTTGAGAGAGGGATTGGAATTAGAAAGGGGTCTTACCATCTTCGAAAAGACGTGCCTGATTTGGGATAGATTTACTGTCTCGAGAAATAAATGGTCTCGAGAGAGGGATTGAAATTGGAAAGGGGACTTACCGTCTTCGGAAAGACGTGCCTCATTTGGAACCATCTCGAGGAATAAACTGTCTCGAGAGAGGGATTGGAATTGGAAAGGGGACTTACCGTCTTCGGAAAGATGCGCCTCATTTGGAACCGTCTCAAGGAATAAACTGTCTCGAGAGAGGGATTGGAATTGGGAAGGGGACTTACCGTCTTCGGAAAGACACGCCTGATTTGGAACTGTCTTGAAGGATAAACTGTCTCGAGAGAGGGGTTAGAATTGGAAAGGGGATTTACCGTCTTGGGAAAGACGCGCCTCATTTGGAACTGTCTCGAGGAATAAACTGTCTCGAGAGAGAGATTGGAATTGGAAAGGGGTCTTATCGTCTTCGAAAAGATGTGCCTAATTTGGAATAGATTTACCGTCTCGAGGAACAAACTGTCTCTTGAGAGGGATTGGAATTGGAAAGGGGACTTACCGTCTTCGAAAAGACGTGCCTAATTTGGAATTGGAAAGGGGACTTACCGTCTTCGGAAAGACGCACCTGATTTGGAACCGTCTCGAGGAATAAACTATTTCGAGAGAGGGTGAGCATTGAAATTGGAAAAGACAATGCCCCTAAGGGCATTTTAGTCATTTTGCCTCTATTTGGGCCTGGCAGGCCCGCAAAGCGATGGACAGACGGGATTTGGACTTAGAGAGTTGGTTTCGATTGGAATACATCCATATTGACTTGAGTACAAGTCTAGACGGAGCGTAGACTGCCGAGCCGTCAAAAATGGGGTGCTTACAGGCTTCACTATTGTTTTCAGCTCTGGAATATGTAAGGATGGCCTGCTATTTATAGGCAAAGGTTGAGGAAAATGGCGCATGTCATACATGCACCTAGCTAAAATTTGGCACTTCTTGTACTTCACCATCTTGGGCTACAAAGCAAGTTTTGTCTGATCTGATCATTTTTTGGGCGCATATAGCACATGCCCAAGAACTCTTATGTCGACTTTTGCTTGATATTTGTGCTACTCGGGAAAGATCCATGTAAATTTATCACATTCACAACATTCCTTTGCTGTTTCTCATGAATAGGAAGCCCTTGGAGTGCACCAAAGGATTCCGAATGGCAGAGATATTTTATCAGGAAGCGTACACAATAAGCTTTTCAGAGCATCTGTGAGACACTATGATAGTTACTGAAAATAGCAGTTTTTGCACCACATGATTATGGCTTTTGGGAAGTGACCTCTTCGATCGAACCGTATTGATGGGAGGTCCCCTTGATAAGCTTCAGGGAATTCCTTAATTTACACATTTCTTAAGTCGTTTAACAGTGCATTTCAATTAGGGAATTGAAGAAAAGGTCAACCCTTATGGAGAGTTTATGAGACGCTCTAAGGCTTTTTGAAAGTGGCAACTTCCGGGCTATGCGGTCGGATGCTTCAGGAAGTAATCTTACCAATCAAACCGTATCAATGGAGAGACCTTCAAAAAGACTTTTAAGAATTCCCTAATTTATGTATTTCTCAAGTCAATTGACGATGCATTTTAATCAGGGAATTGAAGAAAAAGACAACCCTAGCAGAGCATCTGCGAGATGCTCCAAGAAGCTTCTTTTGAGTTAGAGATGTTTTGCACTAAGGGACCCACCTAGAAATGGACAAGGAGCTCATTCAGTGTGTCTTAACGAGTGCTAGTTTGGTACCCTGAGCTAGAGAGGTTTAGGAAGTGTTTGGGCCACCAGGGGCAAAATAATTATTTTGACCGAAACTTGTTTGAATGTGATCGGGATGGATTTGACTGGCATATTGAACATGCTGGACTGTCTAGAGACATCTTCCAGAGGGTGGTCTTACTATCTCGAGGGATTGGTGCTTTCTTGATGGATGGGCCGAGTGCCTGAGGGCAAAATGGTCATTTTGACTGGAATTGAGCCAGAGTTGGCTTGATTGGAATCTTGAACGTGCCAATCTATCAAGGGACAATCAAAGAAGGTGGACTTACTTTCTCGAGGACGTGTTGGGGTACCCAATGGGCAATTTGGTCATTTTTCACCATGTCGGGCTAGCAGCCACTGGTGTTGACTTGGGTTTACGAGTGCTGCCATCACTTTGATGGATGTGAGGAGTTGGTTCCCAGAGGTCTTTCTTTTCTCCAATGAACATACCACAGCCAAGTGACGCATTCAGTCCCATGACAATGGGAGGTTTAATGGCAAAACCCGTGTCGACCTCATGAGTGTTCTCGTAACTCTAACAGCTTAAAGGCTTATGAGTGCTTCTGTCACTTTGATAAGGTGGTGTCAGTTGCAAAGACTGCCTAATCTTCGGAAGCTACCAGATGCCAAGGAGCATAACGGACATTCTACATTAGCAGGGTAGCAGGCGCCAAAAGTGAACCGTTTAAAGTTTGTGAGTATTTCCGTCACTCTAATAGCGGAAATTGTTTCTGTCAATCCCATTTTAAAAGCACTTCTAAAAATCTTCAAGTTCCATTTCAAAAACCCTCCAACATCGATTTCTAATCAAAACTTTCTTGAATTGTTTCCAAATTCTCTTTTTCAAAACAAGACACCAATGAGTCTACAAAACTTTTCAAAGGCTCCAATGTGCCTATTTTCAATTGGACCCTGAGTCCAAACTATAATTGACCTAATTCTCACCAAACGAGATATACAGGCAACTTTCAAAGGTGCAGTCACAACCCATTTTCAAACTTAAATTCCCCTTTTCAAATCCAATCCCAAGTTTCTTTTAAACTCAAATTCCCTTTTTCAAATCCAACCCCAAGTTTCTTTCAAACTCCTTTTCAAACTGCATCATCCATCATTCATCCTAAAAGTGATGAAAAACCCTTATTCAAAACTTTTTCAAGTGGATATAAGTAGACATTTAGGAACTGAAGATTCAAGTGAGTGAATAGAGGGTGAATAGACATGTAGGTACCGTAAGGGCGGGTTATGGTAATGATCTGAGGATATCTTCCTTACAAGTAACCAACCCCCGGACCATAGATCTCTATTTTAAAGACAAAAATCATAGTCATTTTACAAAAATTTTTAAAATATTTTCAAAAGTTGCCAAACAATCATATTTTCCAAAACACCTCTCAATGGGGCATTTTAAAAAATTGAAGTTTGATCCTCGGATTATACTTAGTTGTAGGTGACCTAACACACATTTAACCATGTTAGATAGCGACTCCAAACATTTTTAAAAAAATTCCTTAGTCAAATCAATTTCAAGTTCGAACCCCTTCGCACTCATCCTCTTAGGAGGGTGAGTTCTAACAGAGGGAGTATCGGGTTTCGTTCGTGTCAACACTCAAACTCAGGGCAAAAATTGGGGCACAACAGCTTGCGGCTCTGCCGAGGACACTTAGAGGGTTAGGCCATTTTCATGTCTCTCCACCCTTCATTTATTTAGAATCTCTAGTTCATTTGTCCAATTTTGTCCATGTTTTTAAAAATTTTCAACATGTTTTAAAAAAAAATGTCGTCACTTACATGTAAGGACCTCATTTTTGCTCACTCGGCAATCTCTAGTCCAACCGGGCTCAAATTCAAACCAACACAGATATATTTAAGTCTAAACCAACTTTTCAAACTCAATCTAGTCAATCAATCGCTTCGCTGGCCCGCCAGGCCCAATAGAGGCAAAATAAGTAAAATGCCTTTGGGGCATTACTCGGTCCAATTCCAGTTGGCACGTCTTCCTACAGATGGTAAGTCCCTTTTTTAACCTTTATTTTAGTTTCTATTTTAGTCTAGACCAATCAAACTTAATCCGGCATGTCTTTCGAGAAAGTTGATCTCTCACAAGGTAAGTCCATCCAGTCCAGTGCGTTCTTTGAGAAAACTCCTCAAAATGGTAAGTCCCTTCAAACTTGTCGACTAGGACGGAACCCAAGTCTTCGAGATGGTAGAACGGTTCACTTCTGGCGCTTGTTAGGCCACCAATGTAGAATGTCCATTATCCGACATGTCGTTGGAGAAAGTTGATTCATTAGACAATAAGTCCATCTAGCAGCTTTCCAATATTAGACAGCCTATGGAATGAACGCACACCATCAGAGTGGCGAAAACACACACAAACATCATAACTGTCAGAGTCGCAGAAACACTTGCAAACAGGTCGACATCGGGAATTGCCAACAAACCCCCTATATTACGGGACCGAACTTGCCTCTTGGCTGTGGCACATTTACCAAAAGTGAGATACCTTTGGAAACCATCTCGTCACACATCGTCAGAGGGATTAAAACACTCAAAACTCCGGTCAACACTAGTGTGTGCTAGCCCACTCCGATGAAAAATGACCAAACTACCCCTTGGGCCTTTTTTAGCATGCTTCTCGAGAAAGTACCTAAGTCCTTAGAGTGGTAAGTCCACCCTTCCAAGATTGTCCCAAAGACAATCTGGCATGTTCAAGTGCCTTCTAGTCAGTTTTGGACCAATTCTAAAACTATTTTGTCAAAATGACCATTTTACCCCTAGGCATCCGATCACCTCCAGGAACCAGACCTGCTCTGGGTATCAAGCTAGTTACCTCTTGAGGATGCTTTCAATAGTATTCTTAACCTTCCAAGACTGGTGTAAAATGACTATTTTACCCTTGCTGAGCCGGTTGCCTTTTCCAAGCACACCGGCTTTGAGTATCAAAACAACAACCCTTCAGAACACTCTCAATAGTGTTTTCAACTTTCAAGCCTTCTCACGAGTAACTCTGAGTATATTATGATATTTTTCCAATTTAATTGACCGTTTTGCCCCTGGCGGGCTGGTTGACCTTTTAAAATATTATGGCATTGTTTCTCAAGCTAGTTACCTTTAAGACATTCTTTCGAGAGTTCCAGTCCATTCCAGGTCAAGTTTGGTTGCTCGAAATCTTCCGAATCATTCTCGGATTTTCTAGTCACTAATACAGGGGCCCAAATCTTTTGTCTTGCGTCCCAATGGTCGAAAGATACATTTCTTGCAGCCTTAAAACTTTCATAAGTGGCGCTACGCCAAAAAATGGTTTGGCACTACTAAGAGTGGTGCTAGTTGAGTTTTTGCCCTAGCCCCACTGCAACAAGCACTGGGCTATTTCATTTTCCTATAAATATAGACCCTCTCCCTGCGTGAAAAGTGTCCACAAACTCTGTCCAAAAGTTGTCTCTTAAAATTTAGAGCTTGAAGTCTCTCCAAACCCTAGCCCTCTATAGCCTCTTCAAGCCCTAACCTCCATACACTCAAACCCTAACCTCCATACATCATATACACTCAAACATAAGTCTCCAAAGCATCCATTGAAGACTCAAGGTGCTACAACTTCAAGGTTCTCAAAGTTCAAATAAAGCAAAGCAAACAAAGCAAGAAGAATACGAGGTTGGTTTTTTATTTACATTTATACAATTCCCCCCCCCCCCCCCACCCTCTCTTCTTTCTCCTAACCGACTTGGGTTTTCTTCTATTTTAATTCCCATCTTCTACCTCCCTTTCTTGTATGCTTGAAACAAGGGACTCTCTAATTCATGCCTAGGAAGAATTGTTGAACGTCACCGTGCTGGGGGCTTTCTTCAAATTCGACCCTTGGTGGTGTGGGTTCGGCCCTCTTAATTATGTGGTGAAGCCTAGCCTTGTATGTTCACGAACTTATTGCATTGTGCATATCATATTCATATATTCATTCAAAATTATTTTCAAAGTTATTTTTCCAAACTTGCATTCAAAATCTTCTTTTTCAAACTTGTTTTCAAAATCACAATCCTAAAGTGGTTCTAGCCATTCCATGATTAGGGTTATTTTAGGAAAGTGTTATAATCATTGTGACTATCGAGGTCCAAATTTTTAAGTGTAAACCCTACATTGTTTTCATCAAAACCACAATCTTATGATGATTCTAACCATTCCATGGTTAGGCTTGTTTTAGAATAGTGTGATATTCAATGTCATCATTATAATCCATATTCCAAATCCATGTTGTTTTCAAAATCACGACCCTAGAATGGTTCTAATCTTTTCATGGTTAGAATCGTTTGAGGAAAGTGAGATATTCAAAAGATTTTTAAAAGTCCATATTCATGCCCCTTTCCAAATTGTTTTTCAAATCTACTTCCTAAAAACTCTTTTCAAAAATCTACTTTCTAGAAATTCTTTTCCAACTTCCTTCCAAAAAAATCTTTTAAACTCAAAGTTCAATTTACTTCTCTAGTTTTTGTAAACCAATGAATGAATGTATGTTCCCACTCGACTATAAAGTATCTGCATAAAGGGGCAAGCCCCTATCTCCAAAGAGTGAGTCAAATCTATCATGTTTAGTCTTTCTCTCAAAAAGGGACACCTCTAAGACATGCAATGCATAAAGCTTTCAAAAATATAAAAAATTAACTTGTGGCTTGTGTCCTTGTTTTTGTTTTCTTTCTTTTTCTTTCACAGAGACTACACCATAGAAAGCCACCACCATTACTCCTAAGAAAGATCGGCAGCCACCTAGAGACCCCATCATTACCCAACAAAGAGCTACACTAATGGCCGCCAATCCTTATGAGTCCTCCTCAGTCTCTCGAGAAGAGTTCAATGAAATGAGAACAAAGATCGATGAGATGTTCAAGCTCATCCAATCCATGGCTATGAAAGGTGCTACGTTGGCCTAGTCATCATCCACGATTCTTCTTAAGGACTCTGAACCTATTAACCCAAGGGTTGTGATATAATCTAATACTATGGGGAAGAATAAGGAGGATTCAAAGGGGGTCAATATTGAAGAAGGGGAAACTATACTACTCCCGCCTACTATAAAAAGAAACTCACTGGACCCTCTTAGTCTAAAAATTCAGGGTTTGGAAGACTCACTGTGAAGCCTTCATGGCCATGACATCTTCGGGCGACCAAGGTAATGACACTAAAAGCTGCTTCTCTCTCAAACATAAAATTCAAGACTTGATAGATAATAAGACCATTGATCTGCAACCGGTGAACCCCACTCTTGCCCCCAATGTGACCATAAATCCTCTGCCGGACCATACAGTTAATGTGATATTAGAGGAAATAGAAGAGGAGGGTGCATTGGATGAGATCATGGTGGAAGAGTATGAAGGGGACTGGGAGACTGATGAAGAAAGTGACTGGGAGAAAGAATTCTCTCCATGCCTGATCTATCTCTATAACCCTAACGAAGTGCCCGATTCATTAGACTGGCTGATTGAGGAGCCAACACTTGTGGATGAGGACCCTACCAAAGACATAGCTATAGACGGTTGGTGTCGCGCCCAGATTTTTCGCACTCGAGGAATACTCGCACAAGCGGGAAAAATGTTGTACTCTCTCATTAGAACTCACCCTCCTAAAAGAATGAGTGCGACTAGGTTTGAATTGAAAATAGAATTGAATAAAGGGCTTTTAGAAAAAGATTCGGAGTCGCCACCTAACTTGATTAAGGTGAGTTAGGTCACCTAAAAACTAAGCATAATCTGAAAACTACACTTAGGGTTTTTGAAAAAGGTTTTTGAAAATATCTCCTCAAGAGAGGGTTTTTTAGGAAAACAGGTTGTTTGGCAACCTTTGGAAAACATTTAGCCCTTTTTAGAAAATAACTCCGTTTTGGTCTTTGAAATCAGTGATCCTAGGTTCAGAGGTTGGTTACGTGTAGGGAAGACGCACTAAGCTATCACCCTACCCCGCCCTTTCGGTACCTACATGTCAATCTACCCTACATTCACCTATGAGAGTCTTTAACTAACTAATGTTCAATCCTGTCCACTTTGAAAAAGAATGTTTGAAAGGAAACTAACATGATGCATGATATGCAAGTGCAATTGAAGAGAGTTGATTTGAAAAAAGATTTGAAAAGAAATTGATTTGATTTGATTTGAAAAGAAAGAGATAGAAGTTTGAATTTGGAAAAAAAATTTTGGAAATTGAAAGTAGAAATTTGAAAATAGAAATCCAAAATTGGAAATTTGAAAATAGATTGGAGATTTGGAAAGATTTTTGGAATTTGAAATTTGGAAAATGTTGTGGAATTCGAAATTTGAAAGAAATTGTGACTGCACCTATAAAGGTTGCCTACGTATCTTTTTGGAGGAATCAGGTCAGTTGTAGTTCGGACCGGAGTCCGATTGAATAGAAGAGTTGATTTGAAGAAGGAGATTGAATGGGAAATTGGATTTGATTTGAAATTAGAAGAGGAGATTGGAAATTGAAATTGAAAAGATGGGACTTTGATTTGAAAAGATAGATTTGGACTTGTTTTCGAAAGAGAAGGTTTAAGAAACCTATACTTAAGAAAGATGAGACTTAGGAAAGATGAGAGAGTTTAAGAAAGATTGGATTTAGGAAAGGTTCGAATTAGGAAATGTCCGATTTAGGAAAGTTCCGAATTAGGAAAGTTTGGAATTTAAGAAAGTTTGGAAATTGGAAAGATTTAACTTAAGAAAGTTTTGAATTTAGAAAAACTTTGAATTTGGAAAGATTTGAAATTTGAAAAGTTTAAGATTTAGAAAGTTTTAGAGTTTGAATTTTAGAAAATCTTGAAATTAGGAAAGGTTTGAATTTAGGAAAGGTTTGAAAACTTAGGTTTGAAAAGTTAAGATTTGAAAAGAGGGTAGAATTACTAAAGATTTGAATTTTAGAATTTTAGGAAAGATTTTTATGTTCAAGTTTTGGAAACTTAAGGTTTAGGAAATGAGAGGTTTAGGAAGGAGTTGAATTAGAAAAGATTTGGATTTTGAAATTTAAGGAAAGATTTAAAGTTTAGATTTAGGAAACTTATGGTTTAGGAAGGAATTGAATTAATAAAAGGTTTGGATTAGGAAGGGATTGGATTTGATTTCTAAAAGAGAAAGTTTGATTTCGTTTCCAAAAATGGAGGATTGGATTTGGTTTCTTAAACGGGAATATGTGATTTGGTTTCCTAAAGGGAAGATAGGATTTGGCAAAGGATTTGGAAAGGGAGATTCTAGAAACCCTAGATTTGAAAGTGTAGAATTTTAACGTAGAAAAGAGGTTTTGGAAATGTGTATAGTTTGGATATAGAAAACAAAAGGTTTTAGAAACCTAGGTTTAGGGGCAAAGTTTGAAAATCATGTTTTTGGAAATAAAATTAGGGTTTCCTAATCGTGAGTTCTAGGGCTTGACTTGGGCTCTAAGGAAAGAGATTTTGGGAAGGTGCATTTTTTGGAAACGAAGGTTTTCTAGAAGGGAATCCTAGGAAAGAGTTTTTGGAACGTGAATTTGGAGTTTTTGGAAAAAGATTTTAAAGAGAAGGAGTTTTGGAAAGTGTATTTTTGGAAACGTAGATTTTAGAAGGAAAATCCTAGAGGGGAATTTCTAAAAGGAAGATTTTGGAAAGAGAGTTTTTGGAAAGATTTTTAGAGAGAGTTTTTCTAGGAAGGTTTTTGGTAGAAGATTGTTGAAGAGAGTGTTTGGAAAGATTTTTGGGGAATGTTTTTGGAAAGTGGACTTTGGAGAGCGTTTTGGAAAGGAGTTGAAAAATGAGGTTTTGAAAAATAAATTTTTGGAAAGAGTTTTCAGAAAACAACTTTGGAAAGAGGAACTTTTTGGAAAGCACGTTGGAAAAGAGATTTTTAGGAAGAGGGATTTGGAAAAAGAGTTTTTAGAAGGTATAAAAACGTCTCACTTTCCTAAAGCGATTTTAGCCATAAGAAGGCTAGAACCACTTTAAGAAAGTGGTTTTGGAAAACAATAAGATTTGAAAATATAGACCATAAAAGTCACTTTTAATGTAACACTTTCCTAAAGCAACCCTAGCCATGGAAATGCTAGAATCACCCTAGAATTGTGGTTTTGAAAACAAGTTTTTGAAAAAGAGATTTTGATGCAATTTTGAAAACAAGTTTGAAAACGATTTTGAAAACGAGTTTGAAAATGAATTTTGGAAGATGCAAGATCATGATATGCAGAATGCAATTTGGGATCGTGAACATACAAAGCTAAGGCTTCACCACATAATCAAGGGGGCCGGATGTAAGCACCCCATTTTTGACCACTCGGCAGTCTACACTTCGTCTAGACTTGTTTTCAAGTCATTGTGGGCATATTCCTATCAAAACCAATTCTCTAGGTCCAAATCCCGTTTGTCCATCGCTTCGCGGGCCTGTCAGGCCCAAATAGAGGCAAAATGACCAAAATGCCCTTAGGGGTATGGTCCTTTCCTTTCCGATTCCAATCCCACTCTCAAGACAGTTTATTCCTCGAGACGGTTCCAATCCAGGCACGTTTCTTCAGAGACGATAAGTCCCCTTTGCAATCCCTCTCTCGAGACAGTTTATTCCTCAAGACGATTCCAATCTAGGCACGTCTCTTCGGAGACGATAAGTCTCCTTTCCAATCCCACTCTCGAGACAGTTTATTCCTCGAGATGGTTCCAATCTAGGCACGTCTTTTCGGAGACGGTAAGTCCCCTTTCCAATCCCTCTCTCGAGACAGTTTATTCCTCGAGACGGTTCCAATCTAGGGGCGTCTCTTCAGAGACGATAAGTCCCCTTTCCAATCCCTCTCTCAAGACAGTTTATTCCTCGAGACGGTTCCAATTCAGGCACCTCTCCTCAGAGATGATAAGTCCCCTTTCCAATCCCACTCTCGAGACAGTTTATTCCTCGAGACGGTCTGAGTAGCGAAACTACTCACAAAACCGTTAGAGTAGCGGAAATACTCACAAATAGGTCGATATAGGGAATTGGCAACAAACCCCTATGTCACGACGACCACCGTTGGAGTGGCGGAAACACTCAAAACCTAGGTCAACACCAGTGTCTGTTAGCCCACTTCGGTGAAAAATGACCAAATTGTCCTTTGGACCTTTTCTGAGACTTTCCGGTCAAGATGACCATTTTGCCCCTAGGTATCCGAGCACCTCGAGAACCACACCGGCTCTGGGTATCAAACCGGTAATTTCCCGAGAATACTTTTTATAGTATTTTCAACCTTCTTTTACCTTTCCAAATCATTCCGAGTTAGTTCCGGCCAACCCGGTACAAAATGACCGTTTTGCCCTTGGTGGGCTGGTCTCCTTTTTTGACCATACTGGCTCTGGGTATCAAACCGGTAACCTCTTGAGATAACTTTTTATAGTGTTCCTAACCTCCTTTTACCTTTCCGGATCATTCCGAGTCAGTTCCGGCCAACGCGGTACGAAATAACCGTTTTGCCCCTGGTGGGCCGGTCTCCTTTTCCAACCACGCCGGCTCTGGGAATCAAACCGGCAACCACTGGGAACATTCTGAATAATGTTTCCAGATCCCAAGTCTTCTTCCGAGACAGTCCGAGTCTGTCCCGGCAGTTTCCCGATCCGATTGACCGTTTTGCCCCTAAGGGCCCGGTCAACCTTTCTGACCCATCTTATCCTCATTTCTCAAGTCAAATACCTCCAGGACACTATTTTAAGTGTTCGTGCTCCTTTTCGGCCTTCCGAGTCATTCCCGGCTCCTTCAAATCATTCCCGGACTTTCCGGAGCCACTCCTAGTGAAGCCAGGCTAAAAATTGCATGGTAGTCACTAGTACAGGTGCCCAAATCTAGTCAAAGATACGTTGCTTGCCGACCTTAAGCATTTCCTAAATGGCTGGCGCCACTACAAGCAAAAAAATGGCCTGGCGCCACTCCTAGTGGCGCCAGTGTAAACTTTGGCCTGGCGCCATTGCAACAGGCGCCAGTGTTGTCCAACCTCTATAAATACAAAGCCTCATTCCATGTGAAAAGGATCCACAAAATCAACCTAAAAATCCTATATTTTGATATACAGAGCTCGAGCACCTCCTAAACCCTAGCCTCCCTAGGTTTCCCAAACCCTAGCCACTATACACTAAACCCTAGCCTCCTATACACTCATACACTGGCCTTCAACCATCCTTTGAATACTTGAAGAGCTGCCATCTAAAGCTTGAAGAAAACTCTTGAAGATTGAAGGCGAAGATCAAGACGAAGACCGAAGATCGAAGATCGAAGACAAGCAAGGCGCGCAAAATAAACAAGACATACGGTAGGCTTTCTATTTAAATTTCCACACTTTCCCCTTCACTCTTCTCTCTCCTAACCCACTTGGGTTTTCTCTATTTTAATCCCCCATCTCTTTCCCCCCCCCCCTTTCTTTGCGTGCTTGAAACAAGAGGATTCCCAGTGCATGTGTAGGATTGGGCTATTGGAGAGTCACCGTGTCGGAGGCTTTCTTCTAGTCTAACCAGAGACCACGCGGGTTCGGCCCCCTTGATTATGTGGTGAAGCCTTAGCCTTGTATGTTCACGACCCCAAAATTGCATTGTGCATATCATGGTCTTGCATCTTCCAAATTTTGTTTTCAAACTCGTTTTCAAAATCGTTTTCAAACTTGTTTTCAAAATTGTATCAAAATCTCTTTTTCAAAAAATTGTTTTCAAAACCACAATTCTAGAGTGATTCTAGCGTTTCCATGGCTAGGGTTACCTTAGGAAAGTGTTACATTAAAAGTGACTTTTATGGTCCATATTTTTAAATCTTATTATTTTCCAAAACCACTTTCTTAAAGTGGTTCTAGCCCTCTTATGGTTAGAATTGCTTTAGGAAAGTGAGATGTTTTTACACCTTCTAAAAACTCTCTTTTCAAAAAGTCTTTCTTCCTAAAAATCTCTTTTTCAACATACTTTCCTAAAACTTTCCTCTCCAAAATTGTTTTCAAAAACTCCCTTCCAAAATCTATTTTTCAAAACTCCCTTTTTCAACTCCTTTCCAAAATGCTCTCCCCAAAATTCACTTTCCAAAAACTCTTTTTTTTAAAAATCTCTTTCCAAAAACTATCCTTTCCAAAAATTCTTCCCTCTAGAAACTCCTCTCTAGGTTTTCCTTCCAAAATCTTCGTTTCCAAAAACTCTTTTCTTAGAGCCCAAGTCAAGCCTTAGAGCGCACAATTAGGAAACCCTAATTTTCTTTCCAAAAACATGATTTTCAAACTTTGTCCCAAACCTAGGTTTTCAAAATCTCTCGTTTTCTACATCAAAACTATACATATTTTCAAAACCTATTTTCTACGTCGAAACTATAATTTTTCAAATCTAGGGTTTCTAGAATCTCTCTTTCCAAATCCATGCCAAATTCTATCTTCCCTTTAGGAAACCAAATCAAATCTTCCCGTTTAGGAAACTAGATCCCATCTTCCGTTTTTGGAAACAAAATCAAATCTTTTCTTTTAGAAACCAAATCCAATCCCTCCTTAATCCAAACATTTCTTAATTCAATTCCTTCCTAAACCATAAGTTTCTTAAACCTAAACCTTAAATCTTTCCTTAAATTTCAAAATCCAAATCTTTCCTAAATCGAATCCTTCTTAATCCTCTCATTTCCAAAACCTTAAGTTTCCAAAACTTGAACATAAAAATCTTTCCTAAATTTTAAAACTCAACTTTCAAATCTTTCCTAATTCAACCCTTTCCTAATTCTACCCTTTTTTTCAAATCTCAACTTTTCAAACCTAAGTTTTCAAACTTTTCCTAAATTCAAACTTTTCCTAATCTCGAGATTTTCTAAAACTCTAAAACTTTCTAAATCCTAAACTTTCTAAATTTCAAATCTTTCTAAACTCTAAACTTTCTTAATTCGAAACTTTCTTAATTTAAAACTTTCTTAAGTTGAAACTTTCCTAATTCAAACATTTCTAAACTCAATTCTTTCCTTTTTCAAACCTTTCCTAAAACGAAACTTTCCAATTTTCAAAACTCTCTAATTTCAAAACTTTCCTAAGTTGAAACTTTCTTAATTCAAAACTTTCCTAAGTTTGGAACTTTCTTAATTTCAAACTTTCCAAAAATAAAACTTTCCTAAATCGGACCTTTCCTAATTCGAACATTTCCTAAATCCAATCTTTCTTAAACTCTTGAGTCTTTCCTAAGTCTCAAGTCTAGGTTTCTTAAACCTTCTCTTTTCCAAAACAAGTCCAAATCTATCTTTTCAAATCAAAGTCCAATCTTTTTCAAAATTTCAATTTCCAATCTCCTTTTCTAATCTCAAATCAAATCCAATTTTCAATTCAATCTCTTTCTTCTCTCTTCAAATCAATCTCTTTTCAATCGGACTCCGGTCCGAACTACGACTGACCTGATTCTTCCAAAGGGATACGTAGCAACCTTCATAGGTGCGGTCACAACACTTTTCAAACTTTGAATTCCACCCTCATGGGTGCGGTCTCCACGTTTTTCAAATCCCAAATTCCAATCTACTTTCAAAATTTCAATTTCAAAATTTCTATTTTCAAATTTCTACTTTCAATTTTCAAACTTTCCAATTTCAATTCCATCTCTTCAAATCTATTTCAAATCAATCTTTTTCCAAATCTGTTTTTCCGTTCTCTTAGTTTGCATTTGCATATCATGCATCATGTTAGTTTTCAAACATTGTTTTTCAAAGTGGATAGGATTGGACATGGGTTAATTAAAGACTCTCATAGGTGAATCTAGGGTAGATTGACATGTAGGTGCCGAAAGGGCGGGGTAGGGTGATGGCTTAGTGCGTCTTCCCTACACGTAACCAACCTCTGAACTTAGAATCACTGATTTCAAAGACCAAAAAGGAGTTATTTTTAAAAAAAAAAGGCTAAATATTTTCCAAAGGTTGTCAAACAACCTGTTTTCTTAAAAACCCTCTCTTGAGGAGATATTTTCAAATCGTTTTTCAAAAACCCTAAGTGTAGTCTTCGGATTATTCTTAGTTTTTAGGTGACCTAACTCACCTTAATCAAGTTAGGTGGCGACTCCGAATCTTTTTCAAAAGCCCTTTATTCAAATTGATTTTCAATTCAAATCTAGTCGGACTCATTCTTCTAAGAGAGTGAGTTCTAACGAGAGAGTACAGCATTTTTCCCGCTTGTGTGTGTATTCCTCGAGTGCAAAAAATCTGGGCGCGACACCGAACCCACGTGATCTCTGGTTAGACTAGAAGAAAGCCCCCGACACAGTGACTCTCCAATAGCCCAATCCTACACATGGATTAGGAATCCCCTTGTTTCAAGCATGTAAAGAAAAGGGGGGGAAGGAGATGGGGAATTAAAATAGAGAAAACCCAAGTGGGTTAGGAGAGAGAAGAGAGAGGGGGTAAGTGCGAAAATTTAAATAGGGAGCCTACCTTTTGTCTTGTTTATTTTGCACACCGTGCTTTCTTCGGTCTTCGTATTCAATTTTCGAGAGCCACCTTCAATCTTCAAACTTCAGATTGCAACTCCTCAAGTCTTCGAAGGGGGGTTGAAGGTTAGTATATGAGTGTATGAGGGTGTGTATGAGTGTATAAGAGGCTAGGGTTTGTGTATGGTGGCTAGGGTTTGGAAAACCTAGGGAAGCTAGGGTTTTGGAGGTGCTCGAGCTCTGTATGTCGAATTATATGATTTTTGGTTTGAGTTTGCGGATCCTTTTCATGATGGAAGAGGCTTTGTATTTATAGAGGGAGGAATACACTGACGCCTGTTGCAGTGGCCCCAGGCCAAACTTTACACTGGCGCCACTAGGAGTGGCGCCAGGCCATTTTTTGGCTTGGCGCCACTACTAGTGGTGCCAGCCATTTAGGAAATGTTTAAGATCGGCAAACAATATATCTTTGACTAGATTTAGGCGCCTATACTAGTGACTACCATGCAATTTTTAGCCTGGCTTCAATAGGAGTGACTCCGAAAAGAGGGATTGGAAAGGGGTCTTGTCGTCTCTGAAAAGACGTGCCTAGATTGGAACCGTCTCGAGGAATAAACTATCTCGAGAGTGGGATTGGAAAGGGGTCTTATCGTTTCCGAAAAGACGTGCCTAGATTGGAACCGTCTCGAGGAATAAACTGTCTCGAGAGAGGGATTGAAAAGGGGTCTTATCGTCTCTGAAAACATGTGCCTGGATGGAACCGTCTCGAGAGAGGGGTTGGAGTGGGAATTGGAAAGAAACAATGCCCCTAAGGGCATTTTGGTCATTTTGCCTCCATTTGGGCCTGGCAGGCCCGCGAAGCGATGGACAGACAGGATTTGAACTTAGAAAGTTGGTTTCAGTTGGAATATGCCCACAATGACTTGAACACAAGCCTGGACGGAGTGTAAACTGCCGAGCGGTCAAAAATGGGGTGCTTACAGTTAGGGTGATGAGTTTCTACACCCTAGGTATGCTGCGGCTAAGTGCTACTTATTGGAGAACCCTCGGCCCGTGATTGAATTTAATTATGAAGACTTGGGTTGGGAACTAGAAAAGGAAATGGCACTGGCATAGCCGTTCTAGCTAGAGGGAGGTGAGCTAGCCACCCTGTTTATGGAAGAACCTGAGAGGGCTGTGAAGGACAACAAGGAGGTTAATGAAGCTGACAACTGTACCGTCACTATAAACACACTCAGAGCCCTAGCTTCAAATCAAATATTTAAGTCAAATATGTTATAACCATTCCAAGTCAAGTGTTTCTAAATCAAATCAAATCTTTTTCCAAATCTTTCTTAAATCTAGCTTTCCTAATTCGAACCTTTCCGAATTTGAACATTTCCTAAATCCAATTTTCTAAAATCAAATCTCTCAAGTCTAAATCAAATCTTCCAATCCAATTGTGTACTTCAACCCTAAGTCATGTAAGCCCTAGGATGTCGAACCCTAGTTTAACCCTAATCCTAAATTAAGAAGGTTTAACTCTTTTCTAAAACCCCTTTCTAAACTATGATAATTTTCCAACTTTAATCTAAGTCAAAATATTTTCAAAACTCAACTCCTTCTTTTCCAAATCAAGTCCAAATTCTCCTTCCAAGTTCAATCTTTTCAAATCAAAATTAATTTCAAAATCCTCAAGTTATATTTTAAATTAAAGTCAATTTTAAGTTCAATTCAAATTTTCTATTCAAAGTTCAAATCAAACCTTTTTCAAGTTAAATTTTTCAAAAACCTCAAAGTGTTTATTTTCAATCGTACTCTTGTTTGAACTATGACTGACCTGATTCCCAACAATGGGATACATAGGCAACCCTTATGGGTGCGGTCACAATCTTTTTTAAGTTTTCAATTCCATAACCTTTTTCAAACTTCTAATTCCACCATCTATTTCAAATTTCTAATTTCATGATCTCTTTCAAACTTCAAATTCTTTTTCCAAATCTATTTTCAAAATTAAATTCTTTTCTTGCACTTGCATTGTTATGTATCATATCAAACATCTTTCTAAAATTCTTTTCAAAGTATATATAGTTGGACATCGAACAATTAAAGATCCTAAATGAGTGAACCTATAGTGAATAGACATGTAGGTACTGTAAGGGCGGGATAGGGATATGCGTCTTTCATATATATAACCAACCTCTGAACCTAGAATTACTGTTTTCAAAGACCAAAACCGAGTTATTTTCAAAAAGGGCTTAAAACTTTCTAAATGTTGCCAAATAACCTATTTTCTTAAAAACCCTCTCTTGAGGAAATTTTTCAAAACCTTTTTCAAAAACCCTAAGGTTAATCTTCGGATTGTACTTAGTTTTAGGTGACCTAACTCACCTTAAAACGTTAGGTGGCGACTCCAAATCTTTTCCAAAAGCCCTTAATCAAATTAATTTTTAATTCAAACCTAATCACACTCATCCTTCTAGGAGAATGAGTTCTAACGAGAGAGTACCGTATTTTTTTTACTTGTGTGTATTTTCTTCGAGTGCAAAAAATCAGAGCTCGACATTGCATATATAGCATACTCTTGCATGCATCCACTTGCATTACTTTATCATCCATTTTTATCTTGCATTTGGTTTTTCCTAAAGGTACTATTTCTTTGCATTTCTTTTGTTGGTGGCCCTGGTTCACTTTTACTTTTATGTCTTATTAACCGCCATGTATGCATTAATGGACAAGATGGATAGGAGTTGTTGGGCTCTTTCGTCCACTTTCAAAAAATCCACACACACTTGACGTGTTCACTTACATTTGCATCTTAGCATAAATACCTGGTTACTACCCTTCTAGTTATAAGGGAGAACAGTATATTGGTTGTCAACGAATGCCCATTGGTTTCTCGTCTGACGGCCTCTTGATAGTTCCCCCGCTTGAACCACTTACCAAAGATGGGGTTCATGCTTTCGAGGGTGGACATCGGAGGTTTGAAGGTTCGAGAACCGAGTTTTTTAGGAAGCATTAGTAACCCCCAACCTCATACTTATATAACACCCCATGCATAGATGAACCTCTACCAAATTTAAGACATATGCGCCAATTTCAAAATCATGGAGGAAAAGGCGACCACTTTATTCTTCCTTACTTTTTGTCCTGTTTAACTGCTTAATTCTTGCTGTTATACTCCCTACACACCTTTAATTACTATACAACATCATGTGCTCATGCATTTGTTGCTATTATACTGCTCATGCATCCATGCTCATCTTAAGATAAGAGTTCCAAAGTAAATCATGTCACTGCATTCCATGCGTATGATCAACCCCCAAAGAGTGGGCCAAAGCCAGTATCACTTATCCAAAGCCTACCTAAAACCCTAAGAGTACCAAGTGACCCTAAGGAATCATGGCATGCATCGAAATCATTTTATAATTAGGAGCCCAAATTCCTTTCCGCTTACAGAGATAGGGATGCCAAGAAGACAACGGGCAATCCAGAAGTAAGGTCTCTCACTGACCTCCATCAATGATGGAAAATCCGAAGACTCAAAGAGTAATTTAGGATTTCAATTATAAAAGTAAATAGGAAAAATTCCTAAAGAAAATGCTCCCCCTCCCCTTCCAATGTACTTTTGAAATTCCATGTACAAGAGAAACTCACTTTAATAAAAACTGTCATTTATACTCCTTGCGAATGAATGAATGTATATATGAATACAGGCACAAGTATGGTATTACATACGAGGGTAACCCTTATCTTCAAAAGTGAGCCCAAGCATCATGCTTAGTCCTGCTCTCAAAGAATAGGGGCATCACTAGGACATGCATAACATAAAACTCTTATAAAAAACAAAGTACTAACTTGTGACCTTTTCTTTTTTTACAGGAAATTGTAAAGTGCTAGGAAGGACATCATTGTTAATAAAAAGACTCAAGCACCAGTCAAAGCACCCATCATCACCCAGTAAAGAGCCTCTCAAATTACAACCCACTCTGATGAAGCCACACCCGATAACACAGTGTCCTGGGAGGAGATTAATGAAATGAGGACTCAAATTGGTGAAATGTTTAAGCTGGTACAGTCTATGGCCTCCAAAGACCCTACCTTAGCTCCTTCCTTATCTGCACTACCTCCTACAGAAATAGAGACTGCCTCTCCTAGGGTCATGCTTCGCTCCGATAATACTGGGAAGAATAAAGAAGACCCTAGGGTGGTGAATGTCAAAGAGGAAGAAGTCATACTGCTATCACCCACCAAGAAGAAGAGTTCCCTAGACCCACTTAACCTGAAAATATAGGGGTTAGAGGAGTCACTGCATAACCTCCAAGGGCATTATACCTTTGGTCTGACTTCCTATGATGAGCATTGCTTCTTCCCAGAACACCCACAACCGGCTAAGTTTAAAATGCCCAACTTCTAGAAATACAACAGCACCGGTGATCCCATAGCCCATCTACATCTCTATATAGGGGCCCTTAGCGATCGTGGGAATGACCCAAAACTCCTCATGCAATTATTCAACATCGCCTGATGGGGTTTGCTCTCCAATGGTTCACACACCTTGACCTAACGAAGATTACAACCTAGGGGTAGTTGGTCCTAGCATTCAAAACCCAATATCAGCAAAACATTGATTTGACCATTGACTGTTGGGCCCTCATTCTAATGACTAAGGGGGAAAAGAAAAGCTTCAAGATATATGCTCTGAGATAGAGGGAGTCTGCAGCATGTAAGCACCCCATTTTTGACCGCTCGGCAGTCTACACTCCGTCCAGACTTGTTTTCAAGTCATTATGGGCATATTCCTATCGAAACCAATTCTCTAGTCCATCGCTTTGCAGGCCTGTCAGGCCCAAATAGAGGCAAAATGGCCAAAAGGCCCTTAGGGGCATTGTCCTTTCCTTTCTGATTCCAATCCCACTCTCGAGACAATTTATTCCTCGAGACGGTTCCACTCCAGGCACATCTTTTCGGAGATGGTAAGACCCCTTTCCAATCCCTCTCTCGAGACATTTTATTCCTCGAGACAGTTCCAACTCAGGCACGTCTCTTCGGAGACGATAAGTCCCCTTTCCAATCCCTCTCTCGAGACAGTTTATTCCTCGAGACGGTTCCAACCCAGGCACGTCTTTTTGAAGACGGTAAGACCCCTTTCCAATCCCACTCTTGAGACAGTTTATTCCTCGAGACGGTTCCACTCTAGGCGCGTCTCTTCGGAGACGATAAGTCCCCTTTCCAATCCCAATCTCAAGACAGTTTATTCCTTGAGCCAGTTCTAACCTAGGCACGTCTTTCCGAAGACGGTAAGACCCCTTTCCAATCCTACTCTTGAGATAGTTTATTCCTCGAGACGGTTCCAACCCAGGCGCGTCTTTTCGAAGACGGTAAGTTCCCTTTCCAATCCCACTCTCGAGACAGTTTATTCCTCCAGACGGTTCCAACCCAGGCACGTCTTTTCGAAGACGGTAAGACCCCTTTCCAATCCCTCTCTCGATACAGTTTATTCCTCGAGACGGTTCCAATTCAGGCATGTCTCTTCGGAGGGGATAAGTCCCCTTTCCAATCCCTCTCTTGAGACAATTTATTCCTCGAGACGGTCCGATTAGAGAAACTACTCACAAAACCGTTAGAGTAGCGGAAATACTCACAAATAGGTCGACATAGGGAATTGGCAACAAACCCCTGTGTCACGACGACCGCTGTTAGAGTGGCAGAAACACTCAAAACCCAGGTCAACACTAGTGTTTGTTAGCCCACTTCGGTGAAAAATGACCAAATTGCCCTTTGGACCTTTTTCGAGACTTTCCGGTTAAGATGACCGTTTTGCCCCTAGGCATCCGAAAGCCCCGAGAACCACACTGGCTCTGGGTATCAAACTGGTAACCCTCTAAGATTGCTTTTTATAGTACTCTCAACCTTCCTTTATCTTTTTGGATTATTCCGAGTCAGTTCCGACCAACCCGGTATAAAATGACCGTTTTGCCCCTGGAGGGCCAGTCTCCTTCTTTGACCACATCGACTCTGGGTATCAAACCGGTAATCTCCTGAGACTACTTTTTATAGTGTTCTCAACCTTCCTTTACCTTTTTGGATCATTCCGAGTCAATTCCGGCAAACCCGGTACAAAATGACCATTTTGCCCCTGGTGGCCGGTCTCCTTTTCCGACCATGCCGTCTCTGGGAATCAAACCGGCAACCTCTGAGAACATTCTAAATAATGTTTTCAGATCCCAAGTCTTCTTCCAGGACAGTCCGAGTCCGTCCTGGTAGCTTCCCGGTTTGATTGACCGTTTTGCTCCTAAAGGCCCGGTCAACCTTTCCGACCCATCATATCCTCATTTCTCAAGTTAAATACCTCCAGGACACTATTTTAAGTATTCCTGCTCTTTTTCGGCCTTCCGGGTCATTCCTGGTTCCTTCAAATCATTCCCGGACTTTTCGGAGTCACTCCTAGTGAAGCCAGGCTAAAAATTGCATGGTAGTCACCGTGTCGGGGGCTTTCTTCTAGTCTAACCAGAGACCACGTGGGTCCGGCCCCCTTGATTATGTGGTGAAGCCTTAACCTTGTATGTTCATGACCCCAAAATTGAATTGTGCATATCACAGTCTTGCATCTTCCAAAGTTCGTTTTCAAACTCGTTTTCAAAACCGTTTTCAAACTTGTTTTCAAAATTGTATCAAAATCTCTTTTTCAAAAACTTGTTTTCAAAACCACAATTCTAAGATGATTCTAGCCTTTCCATGGCTAGGGTTGCTTTAGGAAAGTGTTACATTAAAAGTGACTTTTATGGTCTATATTTTCAAATCTTATTGTTTTCTAAAACCACTTTCCTAAAGTGGTTCTAGCCCTCTTATGGTTAGAATTGCTTTAGGAAAATGAAATGTTTTTACACATTCTAAAAACTCTCTTTTCAAAAAGTCTTTCTTCCTAAAAATCTCTTTTTCAACATACTTTCGTAAAACTCTCCTCTCCAAAATTGTTTTCAAAAACTCCCTCCCAAAATCTATTTTTCAAAACTCCCTTTTTTAACTCCTTGCCAAAATCCTCTCCCCAAAGTCCACTTTCTAATAACATTCCCTAAATTCACTTTCCCAAAAACTCCCTCCAACAATCTCCTTCCAAAAATCTTTCCAAAAAACTCTCTTCCCAAAATCTTCCTTCCAGAAATTTCCCTCTAGGATTTTTTTTCTAAAATCTTCGTTTCCAAGAACACACTTTCCAAAACTCCTTTTCTTTACAAATCTTTTTCCAAAAACTCTATCTTCAAATTCACTTTCCAAACACTCCTCTCTAGGATTCCCTTCTAGAAAAACCTTCGTTTCCAAAAACGCACTTTCCAAAAACTCTTTCCTTAAAGCCCAAGTCAAGCCCTAGAACCCACAATTAGGAAACCCTAATTTTCCTTTAAAAAACATGGTTTTCAAACTTTGCCCCAAACCTAGGTTTCCAAAACCTCTTGTTTTCTACATCAAAACTATACATGTTTCCAAAACCTATTTTCTACGTTAAAATTCTACACTTTCAAATCTAGGGTTTCTAGAACTTCCCCTTTCCAAATCCTTGCCCAATCTAACCTTCCGTTTAGGAAACCAAATCCAATCCTCCATTTTTTGAAACAAAATCAAATATTTTCTTTTAGAAACCAAATCCAATCCCTTCCTAATCTAAACCTTTATTAATTCAATTCCTTCCTAAACCATAAGTTTTTTAAACCTAAACATTAAATCTTTCCTTAAATTTCAAAATCTAAATATTTCCTAAATCGAATCTTTCTTAATCTTCTCACTTCCCTAAACCTTAAGCTTTCAAAACTTGAATATAAAAATCTTTCCTAAATTTTAAAACTTAACTTTCAAATCTTTCCTAATTCAACCCTTTCCTAATGCTACCCTCTTTTCAAATCTTAACTTTTCAAATCTAAGCTTTCAAACTTTTTCTAAACTCAACCATTCCTAATTTCAAGATTTTCTAAAACTCAAACTCTAAAACTTTCAAAATCATAAACTTTCTAAATGTCAAATCTTTCTAAAATTCTAAGCTTTCTAAACTCAAAACTTTCTTAAGTTAAGACTTTCTAAATCTAAAACTTCCTTAATTCTAAACTTTCCAAATTTCAAATCTTTCCAAATTCTAAGCTTTCCAAATTCAAAACTTTCTTAACTTGAAACTTTCTAAATTCTAAGCCTTTCTTAAACTAAACATTTCCTATTTCAAAACATTTCTAAATTCAATACTTTCCTATTTCAAAACCTTTCTTAAAACGAAACATTCCAATTTTCAAAACTTTCTTAAGTTTCGAACTTTCCTAATTCAAAACTTTCATAATTTGAAACTTTCCAAAAATGAAACCTTCCTAATTCGAAACTTTCCTAAATCGGACTTTTCCTAATTCGAACATCTCCTAAAATCTAATCTTTCCAAATCTTCCAAGCCAAGTCAAATCTTTCCTAAGTCTCTTCTCTTTCCCAAGTCTAGGTTTCTTAAACCTTCTCTTTTCCAAAACAAGTCCAAATCTATCTTTTCAAATCAAAGTCCAATCTTTTCCAAAATTTCAATTTCCAATCTCCTCTTCTAATCTCAAATCAAATCCAATTTTCAATTCATTCTCTTTCTTCCAATCCAATCTCTGTCTTCAAATCAATCTCTTTTCAATCGGACTCCGGTCCGAACTGCGACTGACCTGATTCCCCCAAAGGGATACATAAGCAACCTTCATAGGTGCGGTCACAACACTTTTGAAACTTTCAATTCCATCCTCATGGGTGCGGTCTCCACATTTTCAAATCTCCAATTCCAATTTATTTTCAAAATTCCAATTTCAAAATTTCTATTTTCGAATTTCTACTTTCAATTTTCAAACTTTCCAATTTCAATTCCATCTCTTCAAATCTATTTTCAAATCAATCTCTTTTCAAATCTATTTTTCAATTCTCTTAACTTGCACTTGCATATCATGCATCATGTTAAGCATTGTTTTTCAAAGTGGATGGGATTGAACATTAGTTAGTTAAAGACTCTCATAGGTGAATCTAGGGTAGATTGACATGTAGGTACCGAAAGGGCGAGGTAGGGTGATGGCTTAGTGCGTCTTCCCTACACTTAACCAACCTCCGAACCTAGAATCACTGATTTCATAGACCAAAAAGGAGTTATTTGTCAAAAAAAGGGCTAAATGTTTTCCAAAGGTTGCCAAACAACCTGTTTTCTTAAAAACCCTCTCTTGAGGAGATATTTTTAAATCGTTTTTCAAAAACCCTAAGTGTAGTCTTCGGATTATTCTTAGTTTTTAGGTGACCTAACTCACCTTAATCAAGTTAGGTGGCGACTCCGAATCTTTTTCAAAAGCCCTTTATTCAAACCAATTTTTCAATTCAAACCTAGTCGCACTCATTCTTCTAGGAGGGTGAGTTCTAACGAGAGAGTACAACATTTTTTCCGCTTGTGAGAGTATTCCTCGAGTGCGAAAAATCTAGGCGCAATAGCTGGCGACTCCGTTGGGGAGACTTAGAGGGTTAGGCGGTAGTCATGTCTCTTTACCCTTCACCCATGTAGAGTCTTCAATTAACTTGGTTCAATCCTATTCACTTTGAATTTTCAAAACCAAATTTTCAAAATTGTTTTCAAAAAACATGCGTTTATTCATATTATCTTGTATTATGTTTGTCATCCACATACTAACACTTGCGTCTTTGTTTTGTAGGTGCGTTTTTTGCTTAAGTTTTATTAACTGCTTTGCATGAATGGGATGTACAAGATGAATGGGAGTTGTTGGGCCCTTTCCTCCACTTATAAAAATCACATACACACTGCATGTGCACTTGCATTCTGCATACTTGCATACCCTGATATGTCCTTTCTAGTTAGAAAGGGGGAACGGTATATTGGTTGTGGGCAAGATGCTGTGTCAGTTTCTTCGCCTACGGCCTCTTGATGGTTCCCCAGCTCGGATCACCAACCGATCATGGCACCACCTCGGGGAGTGGGCCTAGGTTTGAAGATCCGGGGACCAAGCCTTTTTAGGACGCATTAGTCAACCCTCAACCTCATACTCATATAGACACCATGCATAGCCGAACCTCTGCCGGATTTAAGACACGAGCACTATTTTCAAAATCACGGAGGAACGGGCAACTGCTCTTACTTTCATTTATACCTGCTATTATAGTGCTTGTATTTATACTGTTGTAATGCATGTCTAACTGTTCATGCATACATGTTTACTTCAGCTTACTTTCTGTCCTTGTACTCTTTGCATATCCATGTTCTGCATTCAATATTTCATGTCAAGACAAGAGTTCCAAGTAACTCAAGTCACTGCATTCCTATGCATACGATCAACCCACTGAGAGTGACACCAAAGTAACTCTCCTTTGCATTAAACCTACCTAAACCCTAAGGGTTCCCACGTAACCCTAAGGACTCATGGCATGCACACCAATCCATTTCATAAGAGGGGCTCCAATCCCTCTATGCTCACGGAGATAGGGTTGCCAAGAAGACAAGGGGCAATCAATCAACAAGGTCTCTCAGCGACCTCATCAACATCAAATCCAACGAAGGCGGATCTGAAGACTCAAGAGTAGTTTAGGTTTTCTCTTTTGTAAAAGTAGATAGGTGGAAATCCCAAGGAAAATGTTCCCTTCCCCCTGTTGAAATGTATTTCAATTCTTTTGTATCTTAAACCCAAAGTTCAATGTACTTCTTTATTTTTTTATTTTATTTATTTTATTTTATTTATTATTTTTTTTTTCTACGAATGAATGAATGGATGATTGTACGAATGTATGAAGGTTCCCGCTCGACGGTGAGGTATCTGCATACAGGGGCAAACCACCCTATCTCCAAAAGTGAGCAAACATATCATGTTCAATTTCCCTCTCAAGTAAGGGCACCCCTAGGACATGCATCGCATAAAAATTTTCAAATCAAGGCACTAACTTCTCTTTTGTTTCTTGTCTTCTGTCCTCCCCCTCCTCGTCTCCAAATACTAAGAGAATCGAAGGTAAACACAAGACAAAAAAGGGGGTTTTCTCAATCACTCACTTATTATCATCATATTGTTTACATGTTTACTTCTTTTATTGCTCATGCATCCACATCCATTCCAAGACAAGAGTTCCAAGAAACTCAAGTCATTTCATTCTTATGCATCTAATCAACCGTAGAGAGAAAAGAGCAATCCGATCTCATATTAATCGAACCTACCACACTTTCTATGGGTTCTTAAACCCTAAGGATTCATGGCATGCATAAAACCATATCTCGAGAGAGGCCCAAATCTCTCTTAGTCCATGGAGGCGGGATTGCCCACATAAGGAATCATTAACCGGCCCACGCCGAAGAGGTATTGTATTGCATAATAGGGGTAAAAACCCCCCCTCCAAAATGGGCTTGTCATCATTCCTAAACTCCCTCAAAGAAGGGACCTCCATAGGACATGCATTGCATAGAACCCCCAACTCCACATGCTAACTACATTTTGTTTTTCTTTTCTTTTTCAGGTCAAAGAGCACAACCGAACTCATGGAAACCCCTTTAGTATCATGCCCAATTCAAACTCATGCAAGGATAAGCCCGGCTATTGAAGGAGGCCGAACCAACATGAAGGAATAATTAACCATCCATCCGTAAGACATTACCTCTATGCAACTAGGCTCGTGCCATGCCAAGACAATTACTATCCATGCAGAAGAGGACCTCACCATTTGCGAAGTCTTGTCAGACCAGTGCATTGCAACAACACATCCTCTAATTTCCAAATGGATGACAAATATCGTGAATTCGCCCTCCATTGATACACCTGATGAATGAAGCACCAAGAGGTTGATGTAGTCCCAAAACCCTATTAAGGATTCTCACCAAAAGGCCCACAAGAAAAAGGTAGGTTTTCATAAAATTCATCTGTTTCCTTTTTGTCTGTCTATTTTCTTGCATATCTTATTTAAATAAAAACACATGCCGTGCATTCATGATTTGAAATGAAAAAGATGAATTTTCCGGTTTATCCCCTTTGTCTCATACTCTTGTGGAAGATTGTTGCGTTTAAGGATTCTTTCCCATTTAGTGATGACTCGACTTGAAGGAGGGGATAACATAGGCCACCTATTTAAAAGGGGTTAAAACCTTCGAGAGACAAAAAGAGAATGAGATATAGGAGGAAGACAGTCTCAATAGAGAAGTGCAGAGTTTATTGAAAAGGCGACACTTGCGTGATATCCTGGCTAAGCAATGGGCAGTCGAGTCCCTAAAATGATGAGAAGCCATTGTTCTACTTATCCCAAATAAACACTACCCTTTGCTCTACCCGCTAGAGCCGTACATAATTTCTTTTCAAATATCCCCAAACCTATAACCATCCCCCACATTGGGGTGAGCACAGAATAGTTGATTTGATAGAACATGTAGGGTTTCATTGACAGAAACACATCATCCCTAGGAGTAATGTCTAAATTTTATACAAAGGCTTTATGGACTAAGCAATTCAATTTGAAATGATTAGAGGCCCTCAATTCTATTACTATACACAAAAATATTCATTTTGCTTAACCCACTAGTGCCTCGCAAGAAGCGAAAGTTTTCTTTTTGTCAACCCCGATCCGAAACCATCCCCCCACACTGGGGCAGATAGACAGCAGAAGATCTGGCAGATAATATCATCGGTCATCAAGCTGAAGTAACGTGAAGGCTCTATGGATCAAGCACTCTTGTTCAAAATGAAGAAAGGCCCTCATTTCATTTCCCATACAGTCAAAAGAAACCCCTTGCCAAACCTGTTGAGCCATCTATCCTTTTCCCGAAAAAACCCAACCTAGGGATCACCGCCCACATTGGGTAGATTGAACCGCCAAGGAAAAGGTCTAAAGAAAAAGGATCGAAGAATTAGTCATTCCATAAAAGAAAAGAAAGGACAAGGTAAAGAAAGGGAGTTGCCAAGGGGCAAGAGGCCAAAAAAAAAAATCTATCTAAAGAAAGGCCTGAAGAAAACCATGATTGAGTCATCTTCAAAAGTATAATAAGAAGATCAAATGAGAAGGGAGTCATGTTTCCCTCAAAAAGCACATGGAAGGGTGAAAGAAAAGAGTCGTTTTCGCCGCGAGAAGTATATGGTCAAAAGCAAAAAGGAAATCTAAAGGTGATCCTAGGTTACAAAGAAACCTAGTAGAAGTAATAGGTTTGAGCCTTTACCCTTTCTTATTAAACCCTAACCCATGGCCTGCATTACAACCCTACTAAAGTCCACTCTGATTGAGAAAGATTGCTTGATCTAAATGAGCCAGATATGTTTCTGAAGCTAGAGGAGGATATTAAGGGATGAAACCCCACTAGAAGACCAACCAAGGATGGTGCGAATCTAAACTCTACTGGAAGCAATATCAAATTTGAGCCTACATATCCCGTTCATTCATAAACCCCTTAACCTAGCCCATGTTACGGTCCAAATTAAAGTCCTCTCTGATCAAAGAAAATTGCTTAGTTCAAATAAGCCTGAACAATACCAAGACGACTAGGATGAGAAAGGAGAATTGAAAGGGAATGCAAGGGGCAATCTCATGCTCCAAGGTGTGCTCAGATGGTTTTGGTTTAAACAACCCACTAAAAGAGGATCTTTGAGCCTAAATATCCCTTTGTTTCTTACAACCCCTAAACCCAGCTTACATTACGGTCCTAAAAGAAGTCTTCTCGGATTGAGGGTTTAGCCGTTTATCGCTCTGCAAAGGGCATGCGAGTTGTCGCTCTAGCCATGGTGGCACTTTGGAAATCATAGAGAGAAAACCAAGTGAGATCAGAAAAATCCCAAAAAGTATGGGTAGGATAGCAAACCAAAAGGTCGAGATCCCTAAAGAATGGTGCAAATGCTATCACACCCTGATAAGAATGGGGCAAAACTGAATGGGGCAGAATTCTGGAAAGGAAACAGAATCCTAAGAGTATGGGCCCTGGGGCAATCCTGGGACATTCTTTGTAAATGGTTTATATTCGTGTAGTATAATGCATCCATGACATGTACATCCATTTCAATTCCTATGCAGTTTGTATACATTCATGCATTCATCAAAAGCACGGCATTCCACTCCCGTATGTACATTCATCCAAAAAGTATAACATGCATTAAATTTCATTTTCTGTATAAACCTGTGCATTCATAAAATATATATATAAAAAAAAGTAGGATATGCATTCGATTTAATTCCTATATAAACATGTGCACTCATAAAAAATAGATCATGCATTTAATCCCATGGGCAATCATCATAAAAAATTATGACACCCCTTATCGGGGCATTTTTAAACTGTTTTTGCACAAAAACTCACTCTTTGTCTTTCTGTCTCTCCCAAATAGGAAACAATGAACAAGGCGAAACATAAAAAGGAGCTAAAGCCACCCCTCAAATATCTCCAGTACCGGCTCACACCTCAGAAAGCTCAGATTTTCATGACCAACAAGAAACAGAAAATGGGGCAATGACCCACCCTTGACCTCCCCAATCAAACAACTTCGAAAGAGGGGTATTGAATAAGTGTCCGATCACCCAAAGCTGGAATAATGAAGCGCATTCCTAACATTGAGCATCGGCCCCCTGCCAAAGTCTAGTAAGGCTCATGAAGGTCTGTCCCACAACCATAAGAGCATATGAGTGTCCTTCACGTATCCTGGTGAGCAACGCACGCAATCAACGGCCAGCCGAGTCGCCCCCTCATGGAAACATCAACAAGTTCAAGAGAAACAGAGCTAGGGCTATCATAGAAAAATGGACCAATCTTGAGAAGTATGTCAACCCCCTGAATAAGCTCTCCTATGCGTCGCAAACTCAGAATGTGAGAATAAGAGCTTCATCGGGACATAAGAAAACTAGGGGCAGGAGATCAGAAGAAAAGACTGCACACGAAATACAAGCTGAGATGAGACAACTATGATGCAACCATCAGGAAAAGTAGGTTCCATAATGTCAGCTGAACCATCCCGAAGACCTAGGAGGAAGCCATACTGATGGGGAGTAGGGGCAACCTCACATTCCTCAAAATGGAAGAGAGACAGGTCAGGTAGCCAAAAGGGAACCACTGTCAGAAAACAAGCTACACTAATAGGAGAGAAGCCATGCAATCAAAGGACCAGCAAAAATGTCTTACTCATCTGAAGGATACTCGTCATACCAAACCAGTAGTCAACTCAAAATAGCGTCGGTCATCCTAAAAGTCAAAAGTGGGATATCTCAGCGTCCATCTCATCCTCGAAGGCTGGTTAAGTTGGAGGGAAGGGGTCGACTAGAGGCCTACTCCCCCTCCCACTCTGGCTAGAAGGTGCTCGATTGGCAGAGTGCTGACTACCCCTAGAGCAGCTGGAGCTGCCGACATAATCTGTCTGGGCCACCTTCCCGAACCAGTGTCTCCCCTCGGAACCGTCGTCGCCCACGTCTACCATCCTGAAAAGGTAGGCCAAGGTAAGTGATGTTAATATACCATATGTGCAGTTTGAATAATAGTAAAATAAAATAAACAACTAACACAAACAAAACAAATAAAGGATTTCGAATAACAAATCAAAAACAAAACTTCTACGCATCTTGATTTTCCAACCTCAAATCACATCTCAAGGGTTCTCTGCCTTTTTCCTTCAAAAAAAAGATTTTATTTCTAAAACTTTAACCAACTCTTTCCATAATTTCTAAAAATTTCAGCAGAGTCCCGTTTAAAAATGGCCCCTACAACACCCATGACATCAACACAAAATACCAAATGTGCACTTTCCAACACAACAATCACATGACAATGGCACCCGTGCACATTTTTTAATTTTTCAAAATTTTCAAGACACATGTTTTATTTTTCAAATAAATCAATGGTTTTCAAACATCTTCCAAAATTTTTCAAAATCACCTCAAATGTTTTAAAAAATATTCCAATCTTTTTCCAAATTTCAAACTTTAAAAAATTCATCAATTTCTTGAGTTTTCTAATTTTTTCTAATTTTTTAAATATTTTTCTATTTTTTAAAAAATCAAAAATTCATCAAGTTTTCAAAAAATCACGAAACTTTATACGGTTGTTAAATAAATTTTTCTAAGGTACATTGCACAAAAATATAGCCAGAAAACCCAATGCCCATGCCTGTAGGAACAGATCCCCTATTCTTGCAGAAAACCCTCTTTGCATAATCATGAAAAATCATTCAAATTCAATCAAACAACCATCAAAATGCAAAAACAACATCACCAAAGTGTTCAAAGCATATCAAAACATCAATTTCCACTATTCACATAATTCAAACAAAGTTTTACACATCAAAATCAACAAAATTTGAAAACTCACTTTTTGAAAGTTCTCTAGCGAAATTTTCTCTTCCGACAACTTTTTCGACGACGTGGTCTCCTTCCGACAATCACTCGTGGTCTCCAAGAAGTGCCCTTTCAAAGTTCAAGTCAAGTCTCACGCAGAACGTCTCGGATTTGTAGAAATTTCTCCAAAGTGCCGCGGTTGTTCGAACCAGAAATTTTCTGGTTTTAACTTTAAGCCTAGTGCCACTAGCAGAGGCGCCAGTCCTATTTTGCTAAAAACGCCACTGCTAGTGGCGCCAGTTGCAAATTCTGGGCAGTTTTGCCCTTTTTCCCGCCAAAACTCGTTTTCGAAGGCCTTTTTGGCCCGTTATCCGTTTTCAACCCTCGTTGTCGAAAGATTTCCAATGTCCGTCCCTTCGACTGCCTCGCGGTCAACATGGGCCTCTTACTCTTATCGTTTTTTGTCTTTGACAAGAAAAGACAGAAAAAGAGGGGCAGCTGTAAGCACCCCATTTTTGACCGCTCGGCAGTCTACACTCCGTCTAGACTTGTTTTCAAGTCATTGTGGGCATATTCCTATCGAAAGCAATTCTCTAGGTCCAAATCCCGTCAGTCCATTGCTTCGCGGGCCTATCAGGCCCAAATAGAGGCAAAATAACCAAAATGCCCTTAGGGGCATTGTCCTTTCCTTTCTGATTCCAATCCCACTCTCGACACAGTTTATTCCTCGAGACGGTTCCACTCCAGGCACGTCTTTCGGAGATGGTAAGACCCTTTTCCAATCCCTCTCTCGAGACAATTTCTTCCTCGAGACGGTTCCAACTTAGGCACGTCTCTTTGGAGACGATAAGTCCCCTTTCCAATCCCTCTCTCGAGACAGTTTATTCCTCGAGACGGTTCCAACCCAGGCACGTCTTTTCAAAGACGGTAAGACCCCTTTCCAATCTAACTCTCGAGACAGTTTATTCCTCGAGACGGTTCCACTCTAGGCGCGTCTCTTCGGAGACGATAAGTCCCCTTTCCAATCGCACTCTCGTGACAATTTATTCCTCAAGACGGTTCCAACCCAGGCACGTCTTTTCAAAGACGGTAAAACCCCTTTCCAATCCCACTCTCGAGACTATTTATTCCTCGAGATGGTTAAAACCCAAGCACGTCCTTTCGAAGACGGTAAGTCCCCTTTCCAATTCCACTCTCGAGACAGTTTATTCCTCGAGACGGTTCCAACCCAGGCACGTCTTTTCGAAGACGGTAAAACCTCTTTCCAATCCCTCTCTCGAGACAGTTTATTCCTCGAGACGGTTCCAATTCAGGCATGTCTCTTCGAAGACGATAAGTCCCCTTTCCAATCCTTCTCTCGAGACAATTTATTCCTCGAGACGATCTGAGTAGTGAAACTACTCACAAAACCGTTAGAGTAGCGAAAATACTCACAAATAGGTCGATATAGAGAATTGGCAACAAACCCCTGTGTCACGACGACCGCCGTTAGAGTGGCAGAAACACTCAAAACCCAGGTCAACACTAGTGTCTGTTAGCCCACTTCGGTGAAAAATGACCAAATTGCCCTTTGGACCTTTTCCGAGACTTTCCGGTCAAGATGACCATTTTGCCCCTAGGCATCCGAAAGCCCCGAGAACCCCACCGGCTCTGGGTATCAAACCGGTAACCCTCTGAGATTGCTTTTTATAGTACTCTCAACCTTCCTTTATCTTTCCGGATCATTCCGAGTCAGTTCCGGCCAACCCGGTACAAAATGACCGTTTTGCCCCTAGAGGGCCGATCTCCTTCTTCGACCACACCGGCTCTGGGTATCAAACCGGTAACCTCCTGAGACTACTTTTTATAGTGTTCTCAACCTTCCTTTACCTTTCCGGATCATTCCGAGTCAGTTCCGGAAAACCCGGTACAAAAATGGCCGTTTTGCCCCTGGTGGGCCGGTCTCCTTTCCGACCACGCCGGCTCTGGGAATCAAATCGGCAACCTCTGGGAACATTCTAAATAATGTTTCTAGATCCCAAGTCTTCTTCCGGGACAATCCTAGTCTGTCCTTACAGCTTCTCGGTCTGATTGACCGTTTTGCCCCTAAAGGCCCGGTCAATCTTTCTGACCCATCTTATCCTCATTTCTCAAGTTAAATACCTCCAGGACACTATTTTAAGTGTTCCTGCTCTTTTTCGGCCTTCCGGGTCATTCTTGGCTCCTTCAAATCATTCCCGGACTTTCCGGAGTCACTCCTAGTGAAGCCAGGCTAAAAATTGCATGGTAGTCACTAGTACAGGCACCCAAATCTAGTCAAAAATATGTTGTTTGCCGACCTTAAATGTTTCCTAAATGGCTGGCCAAGCCAAAAATTGGCCTAGCGCCACTCCTAGTGGCGCCAGTGTAAATTCTGGCCTGGCGCCAGTGTTGTCTAACCCCTATGAATACAGAGCCTCATTCAACGTGAAGAGGATCCGCAAACTCAACCTAAAAATCATATAATTCGATATACAGAGCTCGTGCACTCCCTAAACCGTAGCCTCCCTAGGTTTTCCAAACCCTAGCCACCATACACAAACCCTAGCCTCCTATACACTCATACACACCCCCATACACTCATACAACCCTCCTTCAAAGACTTGAAGAGTTGCCATCTAAAGCTTGAAGACAACTCTTGAAGATTGAAGACGAAGATAAAAACGAAGACCAAAGACCGAAGAAAGCAAGGCGCGTAAAATAACAAGACATACGGTAGGCTCCCTATTTCAATTTCCGCACCTCCCCCCTCTCTCTTCTCTCTCCTAACCCACTTGGGTTTTCTCTATTTTAATCCCCCATCTCTTTCCCCCCTTTCTTTGCATGCTTGAAACAAGAGGATTCCCGGTCCATGTGTAAGATTAGGCTATTGGAGAGTCACCGTGTCGGGGGCTTTCTTCTAGTCTAACCAGAGACCACGTGGGTCCGGCCCCCTTGATTATGTGGTGAAGCCTTAACCTTGTATGTTCACGACCCCAAAATTGCATTGTGCATATCATAGTCTTGCATCTTCCAAAGTTCGTTTTCAAACTCGTTTTTAAAACCGTTTTCAAACTTGTTTTCAATGTTGCATCGAAATCTCTTTTCAAAAACTTGTTTTCAAAACCACAATTCTAGGGTGATTCTAGCCTTTCCATGGCTAGGATTGCTTTAGGAAAGTGTTACATTAAAAGTGACTTTTATGGTCTATATTTTCAAATCTTATTGTTTTCCAAAACCGCTTTCCTAAAGTGGTTCTAGCCCTCTTATGGTTAGAATTGCTTTAGGAAAGTGAGATGTTTTTACACCTTCTAAAAACTCTCTTTTCAAAAAGTCTTTCTTCCTAAAAATCTCTTTTTCAACATACTTTCGTAAAACTCTCCTCTCCAAAATTGTTTTCAAAAACTCCCTTCCAAAATCTATTTTTCAAAACTCCCTTTTTCAACTCCTTTCCAAAATCCTCTCCCCAAAGTCCACTTTCTAATAACATTCCCTAAATTCACTTTCCCAAAAACTCTCTCCAACAATCTCCTTCCAAAAATCTTTCTAAAAAACTCTCTTCCCAAAATCTTCCTTCCAGAAATTCCCCTCTACGATTTTCCTTCTAAAATCTTCGTTTCCAAGAACACACTTTCCAAAACTCCTTCTCTTTACAAATCTTTTTCCAAAAACTCTATCTTCAAATTCACTTTCCAAAAACTCTTCTCTAGGATTCCCTTCTAGAAAAACCTTCGTTTCCAAAAACGCACTTTCCAAAAACTCTTTCCTTAAAGCCCAAGTCAAGCCCCCTAGAACCCACAATTAGGAAACCCTAATTTTCTTTTAAAAAACATGGTTTTCAAACTTTGCCCCAAACCTAGGTTTCCAAAACCTCTTGTTTTCTACATCAAAACTATACATGTTTCCAAAACCTATTTTATACGTTAAAATTCTACACTTTCAAATCTAGGGTTTCTAGAACTTCCCCTTTCCAAATCGTTGCCCAATCTAACCTTCCGTTTAGGAAACCAAATCCAATCCTCCGTTTTTCGAAACAAAATCAAATCTTTTCTTTTAGAAACCAAATCCAATCCCTTCCTAATCCAAACCTTTCTTAATTCAATTCCTTCCTAAACCATAAGTTTTTTAAACCTAAACCTTAAATCTTTCCTTAAATTTCAAAATCTAAATATTTCCTAAATCAAATCTTTCTTCATCTTCTCACTTCCCTAAACCTTAAGCTTTCAAAACTTGAATATAAAAATCTTTCCTAAATTTTAAAACTCAACTTTCAAATCTTTCCTAATTCAACCCTTTCCTAATGCTACCCTCTTTTCAAATCTTAACTTTTCAAATCTAAGCTTTCAGCTTTTTCTAAACTCAACCTTTCCTAATTTCAAGATTTTCTAAAACTCAAACTCTAAAACTTTCAAAATCATAAACTTTCTAAATGTCAAATCTTTCTAAAATTCTAAGCTTTCTAAACTCAAAACTTTCTTAAGTTAAGACTTTCTAAATCTAAAACTTCCTAAATTCTAAACTTTTCAAATTTCAAATCTTTCCAAATTCTAAGCTTTCCAAATTCAAAACTTTCTTAACTTGAAACTTTCTAAATTCTAAGCCTTTCTTAAACTAAACTTTTCCTAATTGAAAATATTTCTAAATTGAATACTTTCCTATTTCAAAACCTTTCTTAAAACGAAACATTCCAATTTTCAAAACTTTCCTAAGTTGAAACTTTCTTAAGTTCTGAACTTTCCTAATTCAAAACTTTCCTAATTTGAAACTTTCCAAAAATGAAACCTTCCTAATTCAAAACTTTTGTAAATTGGACTTTTCCTAATTCGAGCATCTCCTAAAATCTAATCTTTCCCTGTCTTCCAAGCCAAGTCAAATCTTTCCTACGTCTCTTCTCTTTCCTAAGTCTAGATTTCTTAAACCTTCTCTTTTCCAAAAAAAGTCCAAATCTATCTTTTCAAATCAAAGTCCAATCTTTTCCAAAATTTTAATTTCCAATCTGCTCTTCTAATCTCAAATCAAATCCAATTTTCAATTCAATCTCTTTCTTCCAATCCAATCTCTCTCTTCAAATCAATCTCTTTTCAATCGGACTCCGGTCCGAACTACGACTGACCTGATTCCCCCCAAAGGGATACGTAGGCAACCTTCATAGGTGCGGTCACAACACTTTTCAAACTTTTAATTCCATCCTCATGGGTGCGGTCTCCACATTTTCAAATCTCCAATTCCAATCTATTTTCAAAATTCCAATTTCAAAATTTCTATTTTCGAATTTCTACTTTCAATTTTCAAACTTTTCAATTTCAATTCCATCTGTTCAAATCTATTTTCAAATCAATTCAATTTCAAATCAATCTCTTTTCAAATCTATTTTTCAATTCTCTTAACTTGCACTTGCATATCATGCATCATGTTAAGCATTATTTTTCAAAGTGGATGGGATTGAACATTAGTTAATTAATGACTCTCATAGGTGAATCTAGGGTAGATTGACATGTAGGTACCGAAAGGGCGGGGTAGGGTGATGGCTTAGTGCGTCTTCCCTACACGTAACCAACCTTCGAACCTAGAATCACTGATTTCAAAGACCAAAAAGGAGTTATCTTTCAAAAAAAGGGCTAAATGTTTTTCAAAGGTTGCCAAACAACCTGTTTTCTAAAAACCCTCTCTTGAGGAGATATTTTCAAATCGTTTTCCAAAAACCCTAAGTGTAGTCTTCGGATTATTCTTAGTTTTTAGGTGACCTAACTCACCTTAATCATGTTAGGTGGTGACTCCGAATCTTTTTCAAAAGCCCTTTATTCAAACCAATTTTTCAATTCAAACCTAGTTGCACTCATTTTTCTAGGGGGGTGAGTTCTAACGAGAGAGTACAACATTTTTCCCACTTGTGTGAGTATTTCTCGAGTGTGAAAAATTTGGGCGCAACGCAGCACAAGTCAACCCCCGGCCAAAACAGAAAGAGTTTGTGCAACTGTTCGTGTAAACATTTTAGGGATTGTATTACGAAAATTTTTGCACAAGCGTAAGAAAGAGCTTTTCATAATTGATCATGCAAGGGGAGATGATAGAGAACGGCTTAAAAACCAAAAGATTCGCTAACTCCTATCCTAAAAATGATGAAAGTTCTACAAGCATAGACAATAAAGTGGCCACAACAAAAGGAGTAAGCAAGAAAGAAGGTGAAGTGTCCGCCATCCTGCCCATTCACACTCAACAACACCGCCTGCAATATCAATCCCAGCCACTACTGCGAGTTCCTACCACCGGCGTGCCCATTACTCCCATTTTCCAAGTACTTGCTCCTACCTCAGCTAGGGCACTCCCCAATTACAACTAGCATGCCCGATGCAGTCATGTCTTTACTACCTTGGCATGTTCCTAAACAGAGGCATACCATGACCTCTTGAAAACAAATTTGCTAAGTCTTATATCTGCGCGCTCATTGGCAAACGCTTTACCACCTACTTTCAATATTGCCCTCATATACAAGTACCATTCAGGAGGGCAAAGACTTGACACATAAAGTTACTTTTTTCTAAAGAACAAAATAGAAGATTTGATTAACAACACATAACCTATAAACCCTGCTCCTGTACCCAATGTCACAACCATAGAAGGCATAGCCGACCTAGAAGGGATCATAGCTACAGAGTATTTTAAGGATCAGTGGAAAATGGATGTTGACAGTGATTGGGAGGAGGAGCTCCCCCCATGCCCAATCTATTTCTATAATCTAAATGAAGTGCCCGACTCCTTTGATTGGCCTTTCAAAGGATCCATGCCTGCAGAAGAGGATCCTGTGGAGCATGCGATCTATGACAAATGGGGGGATGAATTTGTGCACCATACACCCCCCATGGTTAGACCCATTCTAGCAGCCCATAACTGAGTTTGACTACAAAGACATGGGTTGGGGCCTTAAGAAGCCAAAAGTATTGGGAGCCCCATTCGAATATGTGGAGGGCTATCTCGCCAACTTGTTTGCTGAGCACGACTAAAAGGAGGCCAAGGAGGAAGCTAAAAAGAAAGAAGTTAAGAAAGAGCAACTGCAAGTCTTGGGGGTAGCCTGGGCATGGCCAAGGAGGCCGGAGAAAGTAAAGGAAGAAATGAGATCAGCAACAGTCTCATCCTCACCAGCTTCCCAAAAGATCTGTCAATCCACCCGTTACTATCTGATGATACTCCTAGCGAATGGAGCACCAAGGAGGTGGGCATAGTCCTAAAACCCTATTGAGGGTTGTCACCAAAGGCCTACAAAAAAGGGATGTTTCCATAAAATTCATCCATTTTCTTTCTATCTTTCTATTTCCTACTTATTTTTTAAGAACATCTACATGTCATGTAAGATCAAGTTGATAGTCCCCTGTCATATCATATCATGTGAATGGTGAAATTCTCTTAGGGGTTTCTTCTCCATCTTGTGAATGAACCGACTCGGTGGGTGTGATAGCACTAATTGTCCATTCGCTAAGCGGCCATAACTTCTTAACAAAAAAAAAAAAAAAATTAGGAGAAAGGGAGGGTCCAATCCAAGAGTGGGGAGGTTACTTAAATATAGCACTTAAATGGTATCTATGCTAAGCGATGGACAGTCGAGCAATCAAAAGGAATAGGAGCCACTATTCTATTTTCCTTTAAACAGCAGAAGTTTCCCCTTGTATAGCCCACTAAAGTCACAGGTGATCTTCGTTTAGAAACCCAAACTAGAAGCCACCACCACCCCCCCCCCCCCCCCCCCCCACACACACACACAGGTCCAAATGCATGCAAGAAATGAATCTGCAAACTAACATTTGCCATTTTCTAAAATGATGCTGAAATTTTGAAAGAGCTTTATAAACTAAGCAATTCCACTTGAAATGAAGAGAGGCCCTTAGTTCCTCTACCATGCCGTAAAAAATAACCCTTGTAAAGCCTACTTAAGCCAGTCACATTTCCTTCAAAAAACTGATACAATGATCAATGCCCACATTGGGATAAAGCAAAACTATGAGTACATGACAATCTCTAAAAGACACACACAATAAATATCTATCTCCAAGAAAGCACACATTGAGTGAATGTTAATCTCTAAAAAGATACAGTATTAAAAACATCTCCAAGAGCAAGAAGGTTTTTCAAAAAAAAAAAAAAAAGAGAGAGAAAAGAGCTTTTCCAAGTACAATGAGCAAGGACTTCAAAGAGAAAATAGTGTCCTCCGAGATGGCGATCGAAGGACGACACAAAAGCGATCTTCCCGACAAAGAGAAAAGCCCATAAGAACAACAAGAGCTGCTTACCAAAGGTGATCATGGGTTTTCAATAGCCCACCAAAAGTAATAGGTTTAAGCCTATATACTCCCTTTCAAATATCCCATAACCTAGCCCCAATTACAGTCTAAATGAAAGTCCTCGAAGATCAAGGAAAATTGCTTAGTCTACATAAGATTGAACAAATAAACAATGACATCTAAAAAGAATGGCGAATACTGTGGCAAAATTCACCACTTGCAATAGATGGAGAGAGTTTGCATCACAAGTCAACCCCCTGCTGGAAGAGAAAGAGTTTGTGCAGCTATTCGTGCAAACCTTTCAAGGATTATCTTGCAAAAAACTTTGCATAAGTATGGGGAAGAGCTTTTCATAATTGATCGTGTAAGGAGAGATGCTAGAGAACGGCTTAAAAACCATAAGGATTGCTAACTCCTATCCAAAAAAAAAAAGAAAATTCTGCAAGTATAGCCAATAAGTTCACCACAAAAGAGGGAGTAAGCAAGAAAGAAGGGGAAGTGTCTGCCTTCCTTCCCATTTAGACTCAGCAACACCGTCTACAATATTAACCTCGACCACTACTGCGAGTTCCTACCACCAGTATGCCCATTGCTCCCATTTTCCAAGTATTTGCTCCTACCTTAACTAGGGCACGGCCCAATTACAACTGGCTAGCCCGATGCAGTCATGTCTTTACTACCTTGGCATATACCCAAATAGAGGCATACCATGACCTCTTGAAAGGAAACTTGCTAAGTCCTGTATTTGCACGCTCATTGCCAAACCCTTTACCACCTACTTTCAATACTCCCTTCATAAACAAGTACCATTCAGGAGGGCAAGGGCATGACACAAATTTACTTTTTCCTGAAGCACAAAATACAAGATCTGATCAACAACAAAGTCATCAACACACAGCCGGTAATCCCCACTCTTGTCCCCAATGTCACAACAATGAAAGGCATAGCCGACCCAGAAGGGATCATAGCTGCAGAGTACTTTGAGGATCAGTGGGAAAAGGATGATGAAAGTGATTGGGAGGAGGAGCTCCCCCCATGCCTAATCTATTTTTATAATCCAAATGAAGTGCTCGACTCCTTTGATTGGCCTTTTGAAGGATCCATGCCTGCAGAAGAGGATCCCATGGAGCATGCAATATTCGACAGATGGGGGGATGAATTTGTGCACCAGGCACCTAGCATGGTTAGACCCATTCTACTAGCCCAAAATTGAGTTTGACTACGATGACATGGGTTGGGGCCTTAAGAAGCCAAAAGTATTAGGAGCCTCATTCGAATGTGAGGAGAGCGATCTTGCCAACTTGTTTGCTGAGCATGACCAAAAGGGGATAAAGGAGGAAGCTGAAAAGAAAGAAGTTAAGAAAGAGCAACTGCAAGTCTTTGGGGTAGCCTGGGCATGGCCAAGGAGGTTGGAGAAAGCAAAGGAAGAAATGAGATCAATAATAGTCTTGTCCTCACCAGTTTTCTAAAAGATCTGTCAATCCACTCGGCACTATTTGATGAACACTTGGCAAATGGAGCACCAAGGAGGTGGGCATAGTCCTAAAACCCTATTGAGGGCTGTCATTAAAGGCCTATAAGAAAGGGAAGTTTCTATAAAATTCGTCCATTTTCTTTCTATCTTTCTATTTCCTACTTGTTAATTTCCCAATTTACATATTTTTCAAGAACATCTGCATGTCATCTAAGATCAAGTTGATAATGAAATAAAAAAGAAAAGCAATTTCTAGTCTATCCCCTATCATCCCATACTCATATGAATGGTGAAAATGCTTTTAGGGGTTCCTTTTCCATCTTGTGAATGACTTGACTTGGTGGGTGTGATAGCACTAATTGTCCATTCGCTCAGTGGCCAAAGCTTCTTAACAAATAATAAAAAAAAATGTGGGAAAGAGGGAGGATCCAATCCAAGAGTGGGGAGGTTACTTAAATATAGCACTTAATTGGTATCTAACCTAAGCGATGGATAGTCGAGCAATCAAAAGGAATAGGAGCCACTATTCTATTTTACTTTAAATAGTAGAAGTTTCCCCTTGTACAGCCCACTAGCGCCGCAAGTGATCTTCCTTTAGAAACCCAAATCATGAGCTACACCACCCCCCCCCCCCCCCCCACGCACACACACACGCGGGGGCAAATGGATGCAAGAAATGAATCCATAAACTAACATTTTCTATTTTCTACGATGATGCTAAAATTTTGAAAGAACTTTATTGACTAAGTAATTCCACATGCAATGAAGAAAGGCCCTCAGTTCCTTTACTATACAGTAAAAAATAACCCTTGTAAAGCCCACTTGAGCCAATCACATTCCCTTCAAAAAACCGATCCAATGATCAACGCTCACACTGGGATAAGGCAAAACCATGAATACATGACGATCTCCAAAAGACACGCACAGTAAATGTCTATCTTCAAGAGAGTGCGCATTGAGTGAATGGTGATCTCCACAATGATGCAGTATTAACAACATCTCCAGGAGCAAGAATATTTTTCAAAAAAAAAAACAAAAGAAAAGAGCTTTTCCAAGCACAATGAGCAAGGACTTCCAAGAGAAAATAGTGTCCTCTGAGATGGCGATAGAAGGACGACACAAAAGCGATCTTCCTGACAAAATGAAAAGCTCGTAAGAATAATAAGAGCTACTTGCCAAAGGTGATCATAGGTTTTCACTAGCCTAGCAAAAGTAATAGGTTGGAGCCTTTGTACTCCCTTTCAAATACCCCATAACCTAGCCCCCATTACGGTCCAAATGAAAGTCCTCTCAAATCAATGAACATTGCTTAGTCTAAATAAGATTGAACAAAGAAAATCCAAGCAAAGTCCACCATTAAAGCATCAAAGCATAGAGAAGACAAGGTAGGTTTTTATTTAAATTATGTAATCCCCCTCTCTCTTCTTCTCTCTCCTAACCCACTTGGGTTTTCTCCTATTATAATCCCTATCTTCTAGCCCCTCTTCTTGCATGCTTGAAATAAAGGACCCTCCCGGTTCATGCCTAGGAAGGCCTTGGAGAGAATCATTGTATCTGGGATTTTTTTTTAGTTCCACCTAAGACGGTGTGTGCCCAACCCCCTTGGTTCCCTATTCCATTGTTGCTATCATAATCATGCATTCAAAGGTATTTTCAAACTTCCATTAAAAGTTTCTTTCAAAAATTGCATTCAAAACTTTTTCCTTCAAATTTGTTTTCAAAACCATAACCCTAAGATAATTCTAACCATTCCATGGTTAGAGTTCTTTTAGGAAAGTGTTATATTCAATATTACCATCAAGATCCAAATTTGAGTTCAAGTCTTAAATTATTTTTCAAGAAATCACAACTCTGAGATGATTCTAACCATTTCAGGATTAGGGTTGTTTTAGGAAAGTATTACATTCGAAGAGATCATCAAAGTTTATATTAGGATTTCAAGCCCTAGTTATTTTTAAAATCACAACCCTAGAATAGTTCTAGTCTTCTCATGATTAGAATTGCTTTTGGAAATTGAGATATTCAAGATATTTTTGAAAGTCTATATTCATATCTTTCTAAAATTGTTTTGCAAATCCACTTCCTAAAATTCTTCTTAGAGACTTACTTTCCAAAAACTCTTTTTCTTGAAGTTCAAGTCAAAACCCTAGAATCCATGTTTAGGGAACCTTTGTTTCCTCACATAAAATCATAGCTTTCTATTTGCATCCAATCATAAATTTTGAAAATCATTTTCTACATGAAATTATTGATTTCCTAGTTCAAAAGTCACATAAACTGATAGATTTTCAAAACTAAAAGCTTTCTAATTTCAAGTCAAATCAAATCTTGTCCAAATAGGAAATCCAATCAAATCAAATATTCTATTTATGGAAACAAAATCTAATTTTCTATTTTAGGAAATAGAAATCAAATCTTTTCTAATTCCCATCTTTTCTAATGCTAGTCTTTTCTAAATTCAAAATTTTTCAAAAACAAAACTTTCTTTTTCAATTGAAATCCAATCTTTCCAATTTAAAAGTATTACATGAACCCTAGGTCGTAGGATTGCATAAATCCCTACTTACCTCAAACATAGGTCAATTCTTTTCAAACTCAGCTTTTCAAATTCAATGTTTCTTAAATCGAATCTTTCTAAATCCCAACTTTCCAAATTCCAAATTTAAATATTTCTTAATTCAAACCTTTTCTAAATCAAACCTTTCCAAACTTAAATATTTCCTAAAATATAAACTTTTCTAAAAAAATAGAACTTTCCTAATTCAAAACTTTCCAAAATCAAACTTTTCAAGTGCATGTTTAAATCCTAGGTTACCTAAGTTCTAGGCGGCCAAAACCTTAGTTCAACCCTAACCCTAAAATAGAGTTAGGAAGCTTTAACTCTCTTCTAAATCATGACGGTTTTCAAACCCCCAATTCAAGTCAAGGTAATTTCAAAGTTAAATTCAAGCTTTCCAAAATAAGTCCAAGTTCTACTTCAAGATTCAATTTCAAATCAAACTTCAACTCAAACCCTTTTCAAGTCAAACTTTTTAAAGGCCCCAAAGTATTTTTTCAAATCAAGCAAGACCCTAAAGTGTCTATTTTTAATCGGACCCTGAGTTCGAGTTATGACTCACCTGATTCCCAACAAAAGGATACGTAGGCAACCCTCATGCATGCTGTCATAACCTTTTTCAAAATTCCAATTTCTTTTCTTAAAATCTTTTTTCAAATTCTTTTCATGCACTTGCTTATCATGCATCCTATCAACTCTAAAGTGATGGCTCAAACCTCTTTCTAAAATTCTTTTTCAAAGTGGATATAATTGAACATTAGATAATCAAACATTCTAAATGAATGAACCTAGGGTGAAAAGACTTGTAGATACCGCAAAGGCGGGATAGGGTGATAGCCTAGTGCATCTTCCTTATACGTATCCAACCTCTGAACCTAGAATCACTATTTTCGAAAGACCAAAACAGAGTTATTTTAAAAAAATAGGTTAAATCTTTCCAAAGGTTTCCAAACAACATGTTTTCTCCAAAAAAAAAAAAAAAAAAAACCCTCTCTTGAGGAAGTTTTTCCAAAATGTTTTCAAAAACTCTAAGTTTTTAGATTGCACTTAGTTTTAGGTGACCTAATTTACCTTAACAAAGTTACGTGGTGACTCCAAACCTTTTTCCAGAGCCTCTTATTCAAATCAATTTTCAATTCAAACTTAGCCGCACTCGTCTTTATAGGGGAATGAGTTCTAACGAGAGAGTACTGTGTGTTTCTCACATATCATCTCGAGGTGAGAAATTTTGGAGCGTGACACTTAGGAAACCCTAGCTTCGTCCCCTAAACTTCATTCTAACATTCATTGCATTCAAGTTGCTTCAAAATGGATTTCAAAATCTTTTTTGCATTATGTTTTCAAAAAGTGCATAACTCTCTTGAGTTGTTTTAAAAAAGTATCACAATAAATCATAGTTTTCCATGCACAAGTTTTCTCATAAAATCATAGATTTCAAACATCAAATCAAATCTTTTCCTTTTCAATTCAAATCTTTCCATTTCGATTGAAATATTTCCATTTGCAATTTCAAATAAAATTTTTTCATTTTGGAAACAAAATCTAATCTTCAATTTTTGAAAATGAAATCAAATCTTCTATTTTTGGAAACAAAATCAAATCTTCTATTTTTTTAAACAAAATCAATCTTCTATTTTTTAATACAAAATCTAATCCTCCATTTTGGAAACAAAAGTCAGATCTTTCCTTTTTAATTTCTAATCAAGTCTTCACCTTTTCACATAAAATCAACGATCTTTAAAGTTTCGTTTTCAAGTGCATACACCTAGCTTCCTCACCAAGTTTCCAAACTCTAGGTTGACCTCTTACTCCTTCGAATTTCCAAAAGAACCCTAATCCAAAAATATTTTCAAAACATTCCACTACTCCACTCAAAAAGGTTTTTCAAAAGCTCTTTCAAGCTTATCTCAATCCAAAATGGCTAGAGACTTACCATTTTTCAAAAACTATTTCTAAATTGACTTCAAAAACTTGCAATCCTAAGGCGATCCTAACCCTTTCTTGGCCAGGGTTTCCTAAGGAAGGTGATACATAAAATGAAACATATAAGGTTCACAGTAGGGTTTCAAACCCTAAATGTTTTACAAAACTGTTTTCCAAAAATTATTTTCAAACATCGCATTCTTGAACTAACCCTAAGCCTTCTATGGTTAGAGTTGTCCAAGATCAAGTGAGATATTCAAACAAGGGACGTTTTTAGCTCCTTTTCCTAAAAATGTTTTCCAAAACTCATAACCTTGAACGAGTTTAGTTTCCACATGGCTAATCTCTCAAAGGCCATGAAGCATCAACATGCCTTTCATAAGGTACATAAAAACTGTTTCAAAAAACAACAAAAACAAAAAAACAAAAACCTTTTCAAGATAAGTTCACAAGAGCTTTTACAAGTCCAAATTCCACTTTCAAGTCCCTAATCAAGTTTCCAAAACTGTCTTGAGTCACGTTCAAAAACATTTCAAATCACATGTCAAGAGCACTTCCAAAAGACTTCAAGTTCTAATTCAAAAACACTCCAATTTCAAAACAAAACTCTCTTCAGTTCAAATTTCAAAACATTCTAAGACTCCCCCGAGTCTCTCTTCAATCGTCGAATCTCAGCAAACGAGATACGTAGGCAACATTCATATGTGTGGTCATAACAACTTTTCAAACTCAATTGCCTAATTTCAAAATCCAACCCCAAGTTTCTTTCAAACTCTTTTTTCAAATTGTATCATGCATCATTCATCCCTAAAGTGATGACAAATTCTTTTTCAAAATCTTCTTAAGTGGACATACGCGGACAATTAGGAACCGGAGGTTTAAGTGAGTGAATATAGGGTGAATAGACATACAGGTAGCACAAGAGAGGGGTAGGGTGATGATCTCAGGATATCTACCCTACACGTAACCAACTCCCAGACTATAGATTTATGTTTCAAAGGCCAAAACCGAAGTCATTTTTCAAAATGACTTACAACATTTTCAAAGATTGCTAAACAACTTTATTTTCCAAAACAACTCTCAAGAGGACATTTTCAAAAACATAAGTTTGATTTTTGGATTACACTTAGCTTTAACTTACCTAACAAACCCTTAACTATGTTAGGTGGTGACTCCAAACCTTTTTCAAAATGGCCTTAATCAAATCCATTTCAAGTTCAAATCTCGTTGCACTTGTCCTCTTTTGAAGATGAGTTCTAACAAAGAGAGAACCAGGTTTCATTGAGTCAAGAACTAGACTCAGGGCGAAAAATGAGGCGTGACATTGACCTAAGGTTAACTAACTTAGGTTAGGATAACCTAAGGTTGGATAACTAGGGTCAAGTTAACCTAGGATTGGATAACTATGGTCAAGTTAACATAGGGTTTTGAAAGGTGGTTTTAGAGAGTGGTTTTGAACTAGGGTTCTGAACGTAGTGGTTTTGAAAAGTGGTTTTGAACTAGGGTTTGGACCTAGTGGTTTTAAAAGATTGGAAAAGTTGGTTTTGGTGGGTTGGAAATTTTGAAAACCATTCTTTTGTAAAACCACTCAAGTAAGTGTAAGTTTTATATGGTTGGTATTTGGAAACCACTCTAAGGAGGATTTCTTTGGAACCATTCCAATCACTAACTTAAGAGAGTAAAATATTAAAAATTAATATGGAACTTGTTCTTGGAAAACCATTTAGATATTTGAAAACTACTCTTGTGAGGACTGTTCTGAAAACCACTTTTGGAGTATTGAAAACCACTCTAGTGAATTAGGGTTCCCATGGTCAATGTAGTGGGGAGACCACTCAAGAGAGTCTCCATGGGGACCATTCCAACCACAAAATTCTAGAGAGCAAAACTGTGAAAAACAAAGGTGAAATAGAAGGTTTGAAAACCATTTTAATGCAACTTGAAAGTAGAAAGTGCAACGATGTAAAATGGAGATTAGGAGGCTTAAGGGTGGCATCCTAGGGCTTGGAAATCTAGGGTTTTAAACTAGGATTCAAGAAACCAACTCTTATAGTCATTTTTGGAAAAGAAACACTTGAATATGGAGTTTGAAAAAGAAATATAAATGGAAATAGTTCGGGTTTTTAAAAAATGGTGTTGAGCATGAAAATAAAGCCAAGCATGCAATACATGAACATAGTAACCATATGCAAATGACACATGAAAACATACAAGGCTCAAGGCTACACCACATTACAAGGCGCCTTAGGGCCATACCATGATAAGGTAGGCCACAAGGAGGGCCCCCAACTGGTGGCTTCCTAAAGGTTCCCCTAGGCATGGACCTAAGGTCCTCTTATTCAAGCAAGCAAGAAAGGGGAGTAGAAGATGGGGTGCAAAACAGAGAAAAGCTTAAGTGAGCATCGAGAGGGAGAAGAGAAGAGTGGGGGAAACAAAATGTAAGAAGAAATACTACCTTATCTTCATCATGCTTCTTTGGAAGGCTTGACTTGAGCTTGGAAGGCCTTCAATGGAGCTTAAGTGGGCTAGAGTTAGCTTGAATCTTGCTTTGAAGGCTTGGAATATAGAGTGTATAAGCTGGAGAGGGTTGAATCTAGCTTGGATGCTTGGAGGCTTAAATGAGGTTTGAGTGTGTAGGGTTTGTCGAAGTTTATTAAGCAATTTTAGGACTTTGCCTTAATTTTTGAGATTAGAATATGCAGAGGGGGGGAGGCCACTATTTATAGGCAAACTCCTAGGGCTTTGGCACGTGTATTACATGCGCCTAGCCAAAATTTACACCTATACTGGGTCACTAATTGAGTACCATGTGGTGCTTCTTGTATAATCCCAACTTGGGCTGCAAGGAAAGTTTTGTCTGATCTAATCAAAATTTGCGTGCATGTAGCACAAGCTCTGCTGTTGGGAACTTTTATCGTGTCGCAATTTTTTGCACTTGAGGAAAATTCACACAAGCAGGAAAATACATGGTACTCTCTGTCGTGCCTAGATTTTTCGCACTCGAGGAATACTCACACAAACGGAAAAAATGATGTACTCTCTTGTTAGAACTCACCCTCCTAGAAGAATGAGTGCGATTAGGTTTGAATTGAAAATGGATTTGAATAAAGGGCTTTTGAAAAAGATTTGGAGTCACCACCTAACTTGATTAAGGTGAGTTAGGTCACCTAAAAACTAAGAATAATTCGAAGACTACACTTATGGTTTTGGAAAATAATTTTAAAAATATCTCCTCAAGAGAGGGTTTTTAAGAAAAACAGGTTGTTTGGCAACCTTTGGAAAACATTTAGCCCTTTTTAGAAAAATAACTCCTTTTGGTCTTTGAAATCAGTGATCCTAGGTTCGGAGGTTGGTTACGCGTAGGGAAGACGCACTAAGCCATCACCCTACCCCGCCCTTTCAGTACCTACATGTCAATTTGTCCTAGATTCACCTATGAGAGTCTTCAACCAACTATAGTTCAATCCTATCTACATTGGAAAACAATGTTTGAAAAGAAACTAACATGATGCATGATATGCAAGTGCAAGGAAAGGGAATTGAAAAATAGATTTGGAAAGAAATTTAAAAAGAAATTGATTTGATTTGAAAGAGATTTGAAAAGTTTTGAAAGTAGAGATTTGAAAATAGAAATTTGAAATTGGAGATTTGAAAATAGATTGGAGATTTGGAAAGATTTTGAAATTTGAAATTTGGAAAATAGGGTGGAACTTGAAATTTGAAAGAAGTTGTGACCGCACCTATGAAGGTTGCCTACGTGTCCTTTTGGAGGAATCAAGTCAGTCGTAGTTCGGACGAGAGTCCGATTGAAAATAGAAGGTTGGATTGGAAGAAGGAGTTGAATTGGAAATTGAATTGGAAGATTGAGAAATTGAACTTTGATTGGAAGATTTGAAAGACTTGATTTTGAAAGACTTGGTTTTAGGAAACCTAGACTTAAGAAATAGAGGATTTAGAAAAGAAGGATTGGATTTGGCTTAGAAAGATTTTGGAAAAGAATTGACTTGAAGATTGGACTTGAAAGATTAGGAAAGCTTGGAATCAGGAAAGATTCGGATTAGGAAAGTTTCGAATTAGGAAAGTGTCATTTTAGGAAAGTTTTGGAATTAGGAAAGTTTTCGACTTAGGAAAGTTTTGGATTAAGAAAGTTTCAAATTTAGAAAGTTTTCGAAATAGAAAAGGTTATCAAATTAGGAAAGTTCCTAAATTAGGAAAGTTTTGAAATAGGGAAGTTTTGAAAAATTGAAATATTTAGAAAACAAGGAAACTTTGAAAATAGGAAAGTTTTGAAATTGGAGAGTTTCGTTTTAAGAAAGGTTTTGAAATAGGAAAGTATTGAGTTTAGAAATGTTTTGAATTAGAAAAGTTTCAACTTAAGAAAGCTTTGAATTAAGAAAGTTTTGAAAATGGAAGGACTTGAAATTTAGAAAGGTTTAAGATTTAAAAAGTTTTAGAGTTTTTTAGAAAATCTTGAGATGAGGAAAGGTTTGAATTTAGGAAAGGTTTAAAAAATTAGATTTAGAAAGTTGAGATTTGGAGAGGGGTAAAATTAGGACAGAGTGGAGTTAGGAAGAATGTGGAAGCTTAATGTTTAAGGAAAGATTTTTAGGAAACTTAAGATTGGTAGAAGGTTAGGAAGGAGTTAAATTAGGAAAGATTTGAATTTTAAAATTTAAGGAAAGATTTAAGGTTTAGGTTCAGGAAACTTATGGTTTAGGAAGGTAGGAAATTAGGAAGGATGTGAATTAGGAAAGATTTGGATTAGGAATGGATTGCATTGGGTTTCTAAAAGAGAAAGTTTGATTTCATTTCCAAAAACGGAGGATTGGATTCGGTTTCCTAAGTGGGAAGATTTGATTTGGTTTCCTAAAGGGAAGATAGGATTTGGCAAGGATTTGGAAAGGGAGATTCTAGAAATCCTAGATTTGAAAGATTATAGTTTCGACGTAGAAAACAAGTTTTGAAAACATGTATAGTTTGGATGTGAAAACAAGAGGTTTTGGAAACCTAGGTTTGGAGTAAAGTTTGAAAATCATTTTTTTGAAAAGAAAATTAGGGTTTCCTAATTGTGAGTTCTAGGGCTTGACTTGGGCTCTAAGGAAAGAGTTTTTTGGAAAGTGTGTTTTTAGGAGTGAAGGTTTTCTAGAAGGGAATCCTAGGGAAGAGTTTTTGGAAAGTGAATTTGAAGATGGAGTTTTTGGAAAAAGATTTTAAACAGAAGAAGGTTTTGAAAAGTGTGTTTTTGGAAACGTAGATTTTAGAAGGAAAATCCTAGAGGGGAATTTCTAGAAGGAAGATTTTGGAAAGAGAGTTTTTGGAAAGATTTTTTAAGAGAGTTTATCCAGGAAGGTTTTTGGTAGAAGATTGTTGAAGAGAGTTTTTGGAAAGATTTTTGGGGAATGTTTTTAGAAAGTGGATTTTGGGGAGAGAATTTTGGGAAGGAGTTGAAAAAGGGAGTTTTGAAAAATAGATTTTGGGAGGGAGTTTTTGAAAACAATTTTAGAGAGGAGAGTTTTAGGAAAGTATGTTGGAAAAGAAATTTTTAGGAAGAAAGACTTTTGAAAAGAGAGCTTTTTTGGAAAATGTAAAAGATCTCACTTTCCTAAAGCGATTCTAACCATAAGAAGGCTAGAACCACTTTAGGAAAGTGGTTTTGAAAACAACAAGATTTGAAAATATGGACCATATTGGTCACTTTAATTGTAACACTTTCCTAAAGCAATCCTAGCCATGGAAAAGCTAGAATCACCCTAGGATTGTGGTTTTGAAAACAAGTTTTTGAAAAATGGATTTTGATGCAATTTTGAAAACAAGTTTGAAAACGATTTTGAAAACTTTGAAAACGGTTTTTGGAAGATGCAAGATCTTGATATGCACAATGCAATTTTGGGGTCATGAACATACAAGGCTAAGGCTTCACCACATAATCAAGGGGGCCGGACCCACGTGATCTCTAGTTAGACTAGAAGAAATCCCCCGACACGGTGACTCTCCAATAGTCCAATCCTACACATGGACCGGGAATCCCCTTGTTTCAAGCATGCAAAGAAAGGGGGGGGGGGAAGAGATGGGGGATTAAAATAGAGAAAACCCAAGTGGGTTAGGAGAGAGAAGAGAGAGGGGGAAGTGCGGAAATTTAAATGGAGAACCTACCTTGAATCTTGTTTATTTTGCGCGCCTGGCTTTCTTCGGTCTTCGTCTTGATCTTCGTCTTCAATCTTCAAGAGTCACCTTCAATCTTCAAACTTCAGATTGCAACTCTTCAAGTCTTCGAAGGAGGGTTGAAGGCTAGTGTATGAGTGTATGGGAGTGTGTATGAGTGTATAGGAGGCTAGGGTTTAGTGTATGGTGGCTAGGGTTTGGAAAACCTAAGGAGGCTAGGGTTTAGGAGGTGCTCGAGCTCTGTATATCGAAATATATGATTTTTAGGTTGAGTTTGCGGATCCTTTTCACGTTGGAAGCAGCTCTGTATTTATAGAGGTTGGACAACATTGGCGCCTGTTGCAGTGGCGCCAGGCCAGAATTTACACTGGCACCACTAGTAGTGGCGCCAGGCCAATTTTTGGCTTGGCGCAACTACTAGTGGCGCCAGCCATTTAGGAAATATTTAAAGTTGGCAAGCAACGTATCTTTGACTAGATTTGGGTGCCTCTACTAGTGACTACCATGCAATTTTTAGCCTGGCTTCACTAGAAGTGGCTCCGGAAAGTCCGGGAATGATTTGAAGGAGCCGGGGATGACTCGGAAGGCCGGAAAAGAGCATGAACACTTAAAATAGTGTCCAAGAGGTATTTGACTTGAAAAGTGAGGATAGGATGTATCGGAAGGGTTGACCGGGCCTTTAGGGGCAAAACGGTCAACCAGACCAGGAAATTGTCGGGACAGACTTGGACTGTCCCAGAAGAAGACTTGGGATCTGGAAACATTATTCAGAATCTTCCCAGAGGTTGCCGGTTTGATTCCTAGAGCCGGTGTGGTCGGAAAAGGAGACCGGCCCACCAGGGGCAAAACGGTCATTTTGCACCGGGTTGGCCAGAACTGACTCGGAATGATCCAGAAAGATAAGGAAAGGCTGAAAATACTACAAGAAGCATTCTCGAGAGGTTACCGGTTTAATACCCAGAGCCGATGTAGTTGGAAAAGGAGACCGGCCCACCAGGGGCAAAACGGTCATTTCGCACCAGGTTTGTCGGAACTGACTCGCAATGGTTCAAAAATATAAGGAAGGGTTGAGAGTACTATAAAAAGTAGTCTTAGCAGGTTACCGGTTTGATACCCAGAGCCGGTGTGGTTCCCGGGGCGTTCGGATGCCTAGGGGCAAAGTGGTCATCTTGGCCGGAAAGTCTCGGAAAAGTTTGAAGGGGTAGTTTGGTCATTTTTCACCGAAATGGGCTAACAGACACTAGTGTTGACCTGGGTTTTGAGTATTTCCGCCACTCTGACGGCGATCGCCGTGACACAAGGGTTTGTTGGCAATTCCCTATATCGACCTATTTGTGAGTATTTCCGCTACTCTAACGGTTTTGTGAGTACTTTCTCTACTCGGACCGTCTCAAGGAATAAACTGTCTCGAGAGAGGAATTGGAAAGGGGTCTTACCGTCTTTGAAAAGACGTACCTGAGTTGGAACCGTCTCGAGGAATAAACTGTCTCGAGAGAGGGATTGGAAAGGGGTCTTACCGCCTTCGAAAAGACGTGCTTGAGTTGGAACCGTCTCGACGAATAAACTGTCTCGAGAGAGGGATTGGAAAGGGGTCTTGCCGTCTTCGAAAAGACGTGCCTGGATTGGAACCGTCTCGAGGAATAAACTGTCTGGAGAGAGGGGTTGGAAAGGGGACTTATTGTCTCCGAGGAGACGTGCCTGGAGTGGAACCATCTCGAGGAATAAACTGTCTCGAGAGTGGGATTGGAATCGGAAAGAAAAGGACAATGCCCCTAAAGGCATTTTGGTCATTTTGCCTCTATTTGGGCCTGGTGGGCTCGCGAGGCGATGGACAAATGGGATTTGGACTTTGAAAGTTGGTTTTGGTTGGAATATGCCCACAATGACTTGAAAACAAGTCTGGACGGAGTGTAAACTGCCGAGCGGTCAAAAATGGGGTGCTTACACTCTCTTGTTAGAACTCATCCTCGTAGAAAGACAAGTGCAACTAGGTTCAAATTGGAAATTGATTTGAATAAGGGTTTTTGGAAAAGATTTGGAGTCACCACCTAACTTAATTAAAGTGAGTTAGGTCACCTAAAACTAAGTACAATCCGAAGATTAAACTTAGGGTTTTTTGAAACGGTTTTGAAAACTTCCTCAAGAGAGGATTTTTTTGAAGGATATAGGTTATTTGGCAACCTTTGAAAAATTTTAAGCCCTTTTTGAAAATTACTCCATTTTGGTCTTTAAAAATAGTGATTCTAAGTTTGGAGATTGGTTACGTATAAAGAAGACGCACTAAGCCATCAGCCCATCCTGGCCTTGTGGTACCTACATGTCTATTCACCTTATGTTTACTCATTTAGAATCTTCGATTATTCAATATTCAATATTATCCACTTTGGAAAAAACTTTAGAAAGTTGTTTGATATGATGCACGACATGCAAATGCAAGAAAATAATTTGATTTTTGGAAATAGTTTTGAAAAGAAGATTTGGTTTTGAAAATAAATTATGGAATTGAAAATTTGAAAATGTTTGTGACCGCACCCATGAGGGTTGCCTACATAGCCCTTTATTGGGAATCAGGTCAGTCGTAGTTCAGACAAGAGTCCAATTGAAAAGTTTGATTTGAAAATAGTTTGATTTTAACTTTGAACAAAAGACTTGAAATTGAATTTTGATTTGGAACTGAACTTGAAATTGATTTTGATTTGAAATAGAACTTGAAGATTTTGAAATTGATTTTGATTTGAAAATATTGAATTTGGAAGAAAAACCTGGACTTGATTCGGAAAGATTGAGATTGGAAAACATTTTGACTTGAATTGAAGTTGGAAAGCTATCTTGGTTTAGAAAAGAGTTTTAGAAAGGAGTTGAAGCTTCCTAACTTTAGGGTTAGGGTTGAACTAGGGTTTAGACATCCTATGACCTAGGTAACCTAGCATTGAAGCATGCAATTGGATTAGGAAGATTTGATTTAGACTTGAGAGGTTTGATTTTAGAAAGTTTCAAATTATGAAATGTTCAAATTAGGAAAGTTTCGGACTATGAGAGTTTTAGGAAGATATTTGATTTGATTTAGAAACACTTGACTTAGAATGGTTGGAAAAGATTTGACTTGAAAGAGTTTAGAAAGTTAGGGTTTAGGAAAGATTGAATTGTGGAAAGCTTTGAATTAGAAAAGTTTCAAAATAGGAAAATTTCATTTTAGGAAAGTTTTCATTTTGGGAAATATTTAGATTTAAGAAAGTTTTGAGTTTTTGAAAGTTTTAAATTTAGAAAGATTTGAATTTTGAAAAGATTTAGAATTTGGAAAGATTGGATAAGTTGAAATTTAGAAAGTTGAAATTTGGAGAGGTTTAAAATTAGGAAAGGTTGGAATTACGAAATATTAGAATTAAGAGAGGTTTGATTCATACTTTCTAAAGCTAAAGATTTAATTTTATTTCCAAAAATTGATCATTTGATTTTTTTTCCAAAATTGGAGGATTTGACTTCGGTTCCTAAATTGGAAGATTGGATTTGACATAGAATGGGAAAGGTTGAGTCTTGAAAATCTTGGATTTGGATATCCATGATTTGGTGAAAAAGAAGATTTTGAAAACCTTTGATTTGATGTAGAAAATAGAGGTTTTGAAAAATCCACGATTTCAAGTAAAAGAGGAAGTCATGATTTTAAGAAAGAAACTAAGATTTCCTAACCATGGATTCTAGGGCTTGACTTGGACTCCAAGACAAATGGTTTTTAGAAAGTGGATATTCTGAAGAGAGTTTTTAGGGAAGAAGTTTGAAGCGAGTTTTTAGAAAGTAGATTTTTGAAGAGAGTTTTTGGAAAGGATTTTGAAAAGAGTTTTTCAAAACTATATTTTTTAAAAGAGTTTGAAAAGCAATTTGGAAAGGGGCTTGAATATGGACTTTTGAGAATCTTTTAAATATCTCACTTTCCTAAAACAATTCTAATCATGAAAAGATTAGAACCATTCTAAGGTTGTGATTTTGAACACAACATGGATTTGAAATATGGACCATAATGATCATATTCAATATCACACTTTCTTAAAACAACCCTAACCATGGAATGGCTAGAATCATCTTAACAATATGGTTTTGTTGAAAACAATTTAGGGTTTATACCAAAAAATTTGGACCTTAATAGTCACATTGAATGCAACACTTCCCTAAAATAACCCTAATCACGGAATCGCTAGAATCACCCTAGGATTGTGATTTTGAAAACAAGTTTGAGGAAATAGATTTTGAAAACAAGTTTTGAAAGAGAGTTTCGGTACAAGTTTGGAAAACAACTTTGATGCAAGTTTGAAAATGATTTTGAAAACACCTTTAAATGAATGTACGAATATGATATGCACAATGCAATAGGGTTATGAACATACAAGACTAGGCTGCACCTCCAAATCAAGGGGACCAAACCCAGACCATTAAGGGCCAAATTAGAAGAAAGCCCCCAGCACGGTAACCTTCAACAATTCTTCCTAGGCATGAACTAGGGAGTCCTTTGTTTCGAGCATGCAAGAAAGGGAGGTAGTAGATGGGGATAAAAATAGAAGAAAATCCAAGTCGGTTAGGATGAAGAAGAGAGAAGGGGGATTACATAAAAATAAATCGAAAGCCTATCTTGTCTTTTTCTTGCTTTGCTTGCTTTATTTGCTTTGCTTTACTTGAACTTTGAGAACCTTGAAGTTGCAGCACCTTGAGTCTTCAATGGATACGTTGGAGGCTTGTGTTCGAATGTATATGATGTATGGAGGTTAGGGTTTGAGTGTATGGAGGCTAAGGCTTGAAGAGGCTAGAAAAGGCTAGGGTTTGGAGACATTTCGAGCTCTGAATTTCGAGAAACAGAGTTTCTATACTAAGTTTGCTGACCCTTTTTATGCAGGAGGAGGGTCAGTATTTATAGGCAAACAAAACCACCTTGGCGCCCGTTGTAGCAGCGCCAAGACAAATTTCCCACTGGGTTAGATTGAATCGTTAAGGAAAAGATATGAGAGGAAAAGTGGTAGAAATGTTGGCCTTGTAAAAAGAAAAAAGAAATGAAAGAAAATAAGGAAAGCAAAGAGAAAGAATTGCCAAGAGGCAAAAGGCCAAAAAAAAAAAAAAAAAAAAAAAAAGAGCCATATCAAAGAAAAGGCTGGAAGAAAAAGTCATTTCGTGCCATACAATAAGAGCCAAGGAGAGAAAAGAGTCATTTCTTGGCACCCTGAAAAATATATAGCAATGGTGAGAAGGAAAGTCCAAAAGTGATCCTAGGTGATAAAGACACCCAATAGAAGCTATAGGTTCGAGCCTTTACCTTTTTCTTGTTAAACCCCAAACCATGGCCTACATTACAACATTATTTAAGTCTCTGATTGACAACGGTTTGCTTGATTCAAATGAGCCAGACATGTTATCAAAACTGAAGAAGGATGCTAACCCTGTCGGAAAAACAATCAATGATGGTATGGATCTAAACCCGATCGAAAGCAACATCAAATTTGAGCCTGCATATCCTATTGTTTCGAAACCCCATAACTTAGCCTACATTACAACCCTAAAACAAAATCATATCGGATTGAAAGATTGGTTGCTCATTGCTCTACCAAAGGTTAGGTAGGTAGTTGCCAAAGCCTTGAGGGTTGAGAGTTCAAGCCAAATGATCTCATATACTAACCTAGCATAAGAGTCGGAGTTAATCAAAAGACTGAGAAAGGTACAAAATACTATCATCCAGCCAGGGCCAAGTCAAAAAAGAGACCAAACCCCTAACAGGGAAGGAGTTGCCATTTCAAGGATATATAATTTAATAGCGCTCCATTCATTGTATTAACTGTTGCATCCCTAACATGTGTATATATTTTGATAAAATTTTGACATGAGCTTCGCATACATAGAACATAGCTCCCTGTAGAAACAGAAGTCACCGAAATAGTTCAATATCATCTCATGTAATGAATATACATCATCATCATTATCCATGTACATGCATCTGTTCATACACCTAGTTGTGTAAATCATAAATATCTTTTCCTATCCATGCATTAATACAGACATCTAACTATCTAAATCATAAATATCCATTGTGTAAAGTTTACAAAATAAACTATGTGACAATGAAACTAAATACATCTCCAGGATAGAATACAGAAAAATCTGAGCCTAAGTCAAGGGGCACTCATCAAAGGTCAAAGTCAATATACGGGTCGAAGTCTCCAAAACCTAGCTGGGGAGGAGGTGGCCGATTGTTAGAAGCATCAGCATCCTGTAAAGAAGAAAGAACTGGAATCAGCAAGACAAAGGAATAGCTAAGCAACATCAGAACAAAGAGAGGGAAAGGATAACATACACCGACACCTCTCATCTGAGCCAACAGTGTCGTCAAGGAAGCTACCTCGGCTTGGAAATGGTCCCTCTCCATCTGGAACTGGTCCCTCTCAATCTAGTACCGGTCCCTCTGATCCCTCATGGCAGTGAACTCAGCTTGGGGCACATATCCTCTAGCTCGATTCCACAAATCCACCACCTCCTGGCCAACGGCATACCCACCGACTACCACATCAAACTGAGTGAAAGTAACTATAGAATGAGCTCCAAAGTGTGCGGCATAATTAGTCTTTAGAGGAAGCAGAAAACCGGCACCTAGCTGACGCTCCTAATATGGAATGGGGACTCCCTCAACCAAGGCATTGAACATGTACTCTGGCAGATCCCCTACTTACTAGAACTCCTCATTGAACTAACGCCATTGCTGGTCTCCCAGATGGAACTCCCAGGAATCATCATTAAAAAAGGAAACCCTCGATAGAGATAATGGGACCAAGTACCTAACCGCCTCATAATGAACGGATTTGACAAAGGGTTGCCAAGTCACGTCCCTCGCCTCAATCAGCTCTAGGTTAGCCCGTATCATCTCATAATTAGTAATCCCGAATCGTTAGGCCACCCGGTCATGAGCCCACCTCAAAGCTTGGGGATAAAGGTTAGCCTCAATAACCTCAGGAAGACGGACCAGCAAGTACCCATAGCTTCACCAGACAATAAAAGACTAGAAACCAGTAACACTGCCCTAGCGAGAGGTAGTTCAAACTCACATGGACCGAAGGAAGCATCCAAAAGAAAAAGACCCCCAGTCCAGCTCAGATAAAGCTCCAAGATCGGCTACTATACTCATCAATCGAAAAGGGATGAGCAACTTGTTGTTGTTACAGAAGCAGATGAAAATAATATACAAAACAAGTCATCGCCTCATGATATCGTGTCGGGTCAATGATGGCTCAACAGCAAAGGTACTCTCGTCTTGACAAAGCTAAGAGACAGGAAAAGCATAAAACTCAGGATAAGGTAAGTCTAGCAAAACACATGCATCAGCCCTACTGACTTATTGTAAGGTGATCCGTCAACCGACAAAAAAAACATGTAATGATGGCCCAATTCAATGGAGTAGGACCCAACTCGAAGCCCATAAAGTGAAAAGTACCTGTCTCTCCAAACCACCTCTCAATCAAGACCAGCACTAGATGTCTATTCAGGCAGTTAGCTTGTAATCCCATAAATGCTCCAAAACCAATCTCAACCAAAAAGGCCCGGTAAGATGGATCCGCCCATTGTATAGTGCTGAAGACAAGATGAATAGCCCTTCTGAACGATGCATGTACCCAGGGAGAAGGCAAGTGCTATCAGGAGTACACGCTGGGATGATAATTTAAGTCCCATAGGGGAGGAATATCTGGTATCTCCAAGTCACTAAGATCAACGTCTGTCTATCTATATGCCTAGTGCAGGCCTGCTCGTAACCAGTCACCTGATCGCCAAGGCTCGATACCTCCTCCTTTGCATCTATCTCCTCCTTGAAGGCCAGCTCAACTGGAGGGAAAGGGTTGACTGGAAGTTTACTCCCCCTTCCGCTCTGACTAGAGGATGCTCAGCTAGTGGACCTCTAGCTACCTCTGGAACGGCTGGAGCTGCCCACTGAATTATCAGTGCCTCCTCTTCAAACCATCATGGCCTGTGTCAGCCATCCTAAAAATCAAGGTAAGAAGGTTGACATATGGTAAGTATAGCTCAAAAGGGTAAGATATACATAAAAAAATAAAGTGAAAAAATATTTCAAATGTTAAGTCAAAATGAATTTTCTATACATTTTGCTTTCAAAAGATTTTCAATTTCGAGTCAAAATGAATTTTCTACACATTGTGATTTTAAAAGTCAAAGTTTGGAGTCAAAATGTATTGTCTACACATTTTGTTTGTCAAAAATTCAAGTTTCAAGTCAAAGTGAATTTCTTACATATTTTGATTTTAAAAGTCAAGTTTCAAATCAATATGAATTTTCTATATATTTTTTCTTCAAAAATGTCAAGTTTCGAGTCAAAAAAATTTTCCTATACATTTTGGCTTTTAATAGGTTTTCCATTTCAAGTTAAAATGAATTTTCTAAACATTTTGCCTTCAAAAAGTCAATTTCAAGTTAAAGCGAATTTTCTACACGTTTGGTCCAAGTTTCAAATCCAAATGGTTTCTAATTCAAGGTCAAAAGTTCATTTCAAAATGAAATCTCATAAATTTTCAATCAAAGCCTGCTCCAAGTTTATTCCTCAAAAAGATTTCTACTCCAATCAAGGTTTTCTAAAAATTCTTCCTACAAGAAGTCTTCTTCAAAAGCAATTGCTAAAAGTTCTCAGGTTTCCCAAATTCTATATCCATTTTCAAATCTTTCAAAATATTTCCCTCAAAAGTTTTTATTCAAAATTTCATTTTCAAATTTATTCCTAAATTCCTCTTTCAATAGTTTTAGGCCTCCCCGAGTTTCTCAGGGCCTTCTCTATTAAAGAGGCCCGTCCTCCAATGGTTTTATATCTTTTCTCTTAAAAAAAAAATGAAGATTTCATTTCAAAACAATTCTCTAATTTTTTGCTTAATTTTAAGAAAATTTCGGCAGAGTTTCGTTTGAAAATGGTCCATATAACACCCACAACACTACAACAAAACACAAAAAATGCACTTCATAATTTCACAGTCACATAATACCAACACTCAAAAAAAAAATCTGTGCACATTGTCAAAATTTTCAAAATTTTAAAGACATGTTCTAATTTTCAAAAATTCAAGAGTTTCCAAAATTGTCACAAGAGTTTTTCAAAACCACTTCAAATTTTTTCTAAAATATTGTCACATTTTTCTAGGGATTAAAGTTAGATGTTTCCATTATTTTCTAATTTTTCTTAATTTGCAACATATTTTTTTATTTTTCAAAAAATAAAAAATTCACAAAGTTTTTAGAAAATCACGAAATTTATACAGTTGTTAAAAACATTTTTCTAAGGCACATAGTATAAAAATCTAGTTGAAAAACTTAATACCCAAAGTTGTAGGAGTAAATTCCCAATTTCTACAGAAACCTTTTTCACATAAACATGTAAAACTACCCAAATTCAATCAAACAAACATCAAAACGCAAAAATAACTCTACCAAAGTATTCAAAACACATCAAAGCATCAGTTTTGACTATTTACATGACTCAAACAAAGTTCTATACATCAAAATCAACGCAAAACAAAAAAACTCACATCTTGGAGTTCTCCGGTGAAGTCCTCTTCTCTAGCGGCTATTCTACGCGACGGTGACCACTTCCGGCACTACTCTAATGCTCACAGCTCCACAATCGAAATATCTCACAAACTCTCTCAAAATTTCACACAAACCGTAAACTTCAATGATGAAGTTTGCTGGCTTAATTTCAAAATCTGGTGCCACTAGCAGTGGTGCCAAGGTTATTTTAAACTAGCGCTACTGTCAAATTCTAGCCATTTTTTTCCCTTTTCTCATCAAAACCTGATTTCAAACACCCCCTTGGGCTGGATATCCATTTTTAAAGTTCTAGTCTTCAAATGTCTTCAAAGTCCGGCCCTCTGATCACCTTACAATCAACAAGGGACTCTTACTTTATCGTTTTCTGCCTTTGCCAAGCAAAGACAAAAAAAGAAAAGCAGCTGTAAGCACCTTTTTTTAGCCTGTTTGGCAATCTTCGGTCCATCCAGACTTATATTCAAACCAACACAGGCACATTCAAGTCCAAATCAAGTTTTCAAGCTCAATCCAATCAATCAACCCCTTTGTGGGCCCGTCTGGTGGTGCCATTATAGCTTGGTAATCCTAGTGGGGGAACCATTAAGAGGCCGTAGGCTAAGAAATTGATACAGTATCTTCCCATAACCAATATACCATTCTCTCTTCTAACTAGAAGGGACGTAACCAGGTAAAGAATGCAAGAATGCAAATGCAAGTGCACAATGCAGTATGTGTGTGTGTGTGTGTGGAATTTTTAAAAAAATGAGGAAATGGCCCAACAACTCCCATCCATCTTGTCCATTCCATCCTATTCATTCATGACATACATGGCATTTAATATGACATAAAATAAAAAAATGTGAACAAAAGTCCACCTACAAAAATAAAGATGCAAAAAGTCAATATTTAAATGACAAACTTAATGCAAAATAGAATGATTGAATGTAATTAAATGCAAGCTATGACATGTTTTTGAAAATAGCTTTGAAAAGCTTCATTTTGAAAATTTGAAGTTGATAGAATTGGACAAATTAATCGAAACCTCTAGATGAGTGAAAGGTGAAAAGACATAACATGAGCCTAACCCTCTAAGCATCCCTAGTGGAGTCACTAGCTGTCGCGCTATAATTTTTTGCACTCGAGGAAAATACACACAAGCGGAAAAAATACAAAACTCTCTCGTTAGAACTCATTCTCATAGAAGGATGAGTGCGGCTAGGTTCGAATTAAAAATTGATTTGAATAAGGGTTTTTGAAAAAGATTTGGAGTCGTCACCTAACTTCATTAAGGTGAGTTAGGTCACCTAAAACTAAATACAATCCGAATATTAAACTTACGATTTTTTTAAAAGGTATTGAAAACTTCCTCGAGAGAGGGTTTTTTTTTTTTTATGGAAACAGGTTATTTGGCAACTTTTGGAAAGTTTTAAGCCCTTTTTGAAAATAACTTCATTTTGGTCTTTGAAAACAATGATTCTAAGTTTGGAGGTTGGTTTACATATAGGGAAGACGCACTAAGCCATCACCCTATCCCGCCCTTGCGGTACCTACATGTCTATTCTCTTTAGGGTCACTCATTTAGAATATTCAATTATTCAATGTCCAATACTATCCATTTTGAAATGATGCATGACATGCAAGAAAAGAAAAGAATTTGATTTTTAAAAATCGATTTGAAAAGAAGATTTGATTTTGAAAATAGATTATGGAATTGAAAATTTGAAAAAGGTTGTGACGACACTCATGAGGGTTGCCTACGTATCCCTTTGTTGGGAATCAGGTCAGTCGTAGTTCGGACAAGAATCCGATTGGAAATAGACACTTTGAGATATTTGAAAAGTTTTATTTTAAAAGATTTGATTTGAAAAGAGTTTGATTTGAACTTTAAATAAAAGACTTGAAATTGAATTTTGATTTGGAATTGACTTTGATTTGAAATAAAATTTGAGGATTTTGAAATTGATTTTGATTCGTAAAAATTGAATTTGGAAGAAGAATTTAGACTTGATTTGGAAAGATTGAGATGTGAAAACATTTTTACTTGAATTGAAGTTGGAAAACTATCTTGGTTTAGAAAAGAGTTTTAGAAAGGACTTGAAACTTCCAAACTTTAGGGTTAGGTTTGTACTATGGTTTAGACATCCTAGGACCTAGGTAACCCAGGGTTGAAGCATACAATTGGATTGGGAAGATTTGATTTAGACTTGAGAGGTTTGATTTTAGAAAATTTCAAATTAGGAAAGGTTCGAATTATGAAAGTTTTGGATTAGGAGAATTTTAGGAAGAGATTTGTTGATTTAGAAACATTTGACTTGGAATGGTTGGAAAAGATTTGACTTGAAAGAGTTTAGAAAGTTAGGGTTTAGGAAAGATGAAATTTTGGAAAGCTTTGAATTAGAAAAGTTTTCAAATTAGGAAAGTTTTCTTTTTACGAATGATTTAGATTTAAGAAAGTTTTGAGTTTTAAAAGTTTCAAATTTAGAAAGATTTGAGCTTTGGAAAGATTTAGAATTTGAAAAGATTTGATAAGTTGAAATTTGGAAAGGTTTTATATTAGGAAATATTGGAATTAGGAAAGGTTAGAATTAAGAAAGATTTGATTCCTATTTTTTAAAGCTAAAGATTAGATTTTAATTTCAAAAATTGATGATTTGATTTTGTTTTCAAAATTAGAGGATTTGACTTGGGTTCCTAAATTGGAAGATCGGATTTGACATGAATGGGAAAAGTTGAGTTTTGAAAATCTTGGATTTCGACATCTATGATTTGGTGAAAAAAGAGGTTTTGGAAACCTTTGATTTGATGTAGAAAATAAAGATTTTGGAAATCTATGATTTTAAGCAAAAGAGGAAGTTATGATTTTAAGAAAGAAACTAAGGTTTCTTAACCATGGATTCTAGGATTTGACTTGGACTCCAAGACAAAGAGTTTCCGAAAAGTAGATCTTCTGAAAAGAGTTTTTAGGAAAGATGTTTGAAGAGAGTTTTTAGAAAGTAGATTTTTAAAGAGAGTTTTTGGAAAGGAGTTTGAAAAGAGTTTTTAAAAAAGTATAATTTTTAAGAGAAGTTTTGAAAAAGAGTTTGAAAAGTAATTTCGAAAGGGGCTTGAATATGGACTTTTGAAAATCTTTTAAATATCTCACTTTCCTAAACGATTTAACCATGAAAAAATTAGAACCATTCTAGGGTCGTGATTTTGAAAACAACATGGTTTTGAAATATGGACCATAATAATCATATTGAATATCACACTTTCCTAAAATAACCCTAACCATGGAATGGCTAGAATCATCTTAAGATTGTGGTTTTGATGAAAACAATTTAGGATTTACACCCAAATATTTGGACTTTAATAGTCACATTGAATGCCACACTTTCCTAAAACAACCCTAACCATGAAATGGCTAGAATCACTCTAGGATTGTGATTTTGAAAATAAGTTTGAAGAAGAAGATTTTGAATGCAAGTTTTGAAAGAGAGTTTCAGTGCAAGTTTGGAAAACAACTCTAATGCAAGTTTGAAAATGACTTTGAATGAATGTACAAATATGATATGCACAATGCAATAGGGTGATAAACATAAAAGTTTAGGCTTCATCATCAAATCAAAGGGGCCGAACCCACATCATCAAGGGTCAAATTTGAAGAAAGCCCTCAGTACAGTGACCTTCAACAATTCTTCCTAGGCATAAACTGGGAAGTCCCTTGTTTGAAGTATACAAGAAAGGGAGGTAGAATATGGGGATTAAAATAGAAGAAAATTCAAGTGGGTTAGGAGGAAGAAGAGAGAATGAGGATTACATAAAAGTAAATCGAAAGCCTACATTGTCTTCTTCTTACTTTACTCGCTTTGTTTGTTTTGCTTTACTTGCTTTATTTGCTTTACTTTACTTGAAATTTGAGAACCTTGAAGTTACAGTACCTTCAGTCTTCAATTGATGCATTGGTGGCATATGCTTGAGTCTATACGATACATGGAGGTTAGGGTTTGACTATATGGAGTCTAGGGCTTGAAGAGGCTAAAGAGGGCTAGGGTTTGGAGAGACTTCAAGCACTGAATTTCGAAAGATGAGGGTATGTATTTATAGGCAAACAAAACCACCTTGGCACCTATTGTAGTGGCGCCAAGGGAAGTTTCCCACTAGCTCCACTAGCAGTGGCGCCAAGCCATTTAGTAGTGGCTCTAACCACTTGGGAAAGTTTTAAGGTGGCATAAAACTTATCTTTCAGCCATTGAGATGTAAGGCAAAAAATTTGAGTGCCTATTCTAGTGACTACCATGCAATTTTTAGCTTGGCTCTACTAGGAGTGACTCCAAAAAATTCGAGAATGATCTGGAAGGTTTCGAGTAACTAGACTCTGCTAGGAATGGATGGGAAACCTCAAGAGAAGTGTCTCGGAGGTAGCTAGCTTAAGAAGCAATACCAGAATGTTTGAAAAGGTCAATTGGCCCGCTAGGGGCAAAACAATCAATTGAACTAGAAAAATACCAAAATGGACTTGGTGTGACCCGTGAGAAGGATTTAAGGTTGGAAACACTATTAAGAGTGTTCCAGAGGATTGCCGGTTTGATACCCAGAGCCAGTGTGGTTGAAAAGGCGATCAACCCACTAGGCAAAACGATCATTTTGCACTGGATTTGCCGGGATAGACTTAGAATAATCCAGAAAGGTATCGAAAGACTGAGAATACTATTAAAGCATCCTCAAGAGGTTACTGGTTTGATTCCCAAGCTGGTGTGGTTCCCGAAAGTGATCGGATGCCTAGGAGCAAAATGGTCATTTTGATCGGATGGTTTGGAAATTGGTCCGAAATCGACTGGAAGGCACATGAACATGCCGGACTTAGATACTTTGTTAAGAAGCGTGTTGAAAAAGGCCCAAGGGATAGTTTGGTCATTTTTCATTGGAGTGGGCTAGCAGGCACTGGTGTTAACCTGGGTTTTGAGTGTTTTTGTCACTCTGACAGTGTGCGATGAGTTGGTTTCCAAAGGTATCTCATCCTGTGGTTAGTGTGCCACCGCAAGAAGCGAGTTCAATCTCGTGACACAGGGGTTTTGTTGACAATTCTCAATGTCGACCTCTTTGCGACTATTTCCATCACTCTAATGGATGCAATGTTTGCGAGTGTTTCCACCACTCTAACGGTGTGGGTTCATTCTGAAGACTGCCTGATCTCAGTAAGCTGCTAGATGAACTTATCGTCGAAGGGATCAACTTTCTCGAAAGACATGCCGAATAATGGACATTCTACATTGGCAGGCTAGTAGGCACTAGAAGTGAACCGTTCTACCATCTTAGGGACTAGGGTTTCATCTTGTTTGACAGGTTTGAAGGGACTTGTCATTCTAAAGAGTTTTCTCGGTAAACATGCTAGACTGGATGGACTTACCATCTAAGGGATCAACTTTCTTGAAAGATATGTCGGATTGAGTTTGATTAGTCTAGATTGGAATTAAAACTGAAATTAAGGTTGAAATAGGGACTTCCCGTCTCTAGGAAGACGTGCCAACTAGAATTGGACCGTGCAATGCCCCAATGACATTTTTGTTATTTTGCCTCTATTAGGCCCGACGGGCCCGCGAAGCGATTGATTGACTGTATTAAGTCTAAAAAGTTGATTTTGACTTGAATGTGTCTCTATTGGTTTGAATGTGAGTCCAGTCAGACCGAAGATTGCCAAGCGGGCAAAATGGGGTACTTGCAACTTTTATGCTAACTTTGCCTCAAAATTTGTGTAATCCGGGAAATATTTGGGGAAATCGATCATGTTCACAACTTTCCCCTACTGTCTCTCATGAACCTGGAACCTTCAGGAATCTCGAAAGGATTTCGAATGACAAAGATATTTCATTGGGAAGTGTGCATAAAAATAAGCTTTTTGAAGTATCTTACAAATGCTCCGAGGGTTTTTGAAAATAGTAGTTCTTATGCCATATGACCGTGGCCTCTGAAAGTGACCTCCTCAATTTAACCGTATCGATGGAAAGTCCTTCGGATAACCTTCAGCGAATTCCCTAATTCATGCATATATCAAGTCATTTGATGATGCGTTTTAATCAAGGAATTAAAGAAAAATTCAACCCTCACAACTTTCGGGCCACGCAATCAAATACTTCAAGAAGCAATCTTTTCAATCGAGCTATATCGATGGAAAGACCTATGGAAAGGCCTTTGGGAATTTTTTGATTTACACATTTCTCAAGTCATTTGGTGGTGCGTTTTAATTAGGGAATCGGAGAAAAAAAAAAGCCTAGCAGAGCATCTGTGAGACGCTCCGGGAATCTTTTCTTGATTTGGAGGGGTTTTGAGTCAAGGGACTCACTTGGAAACAGACAGGGAGGTTCAATGGGGTATTTCACAAGTTTTGGTTTAGTACCCAGAGTTCAAGTAGTCTACGAAGTGCCGGGGCTACTAGGGATAAAATGGTCATTTTGACTGAAACTTGTCGGAATGTGGTCGATATTGATTTGAGTGGCATATCGAACATGCTGGACTGTCTTGAGATAGTTTGGAAAGGTGGCCTAACTATCTCAAGGGATTGGTGCTTTTTCAAAAGACGTGCTGAAGTGCTCTTGGGGGCAAAATGGCATCTTAAACGTGCCAGATTGTCAAAGGATAGTCATAGAGGGTGAACTTACCATCTTGAGGACTTGGTACTTTCTTAAAGATGTGTTGGGTTAGATGGACTTATCTTCTCGAGGAGTTTGTACTTTCTCGCAAGACATGCCATCAGGCCTAAGGGACAGGTTCGTCATTTTTCACCGATACGGGCTAGCAATCGTCGGTGTTAACCTAGGTTTGTAAGTGTTTTTGTCACTCGAATGGTTATGATGGTTTGGTTTTCAAAGGCCATTCTTTTCTCTAGTAAACGTGCCACGGCCAAAAGGCGTATTCAGTCCCATGACACTGGATGGTTTAATGGAAAAATCAGTGTTGACCTAGTGAGTGTTCTCATCACCAATGATATAAAGGTTGTGAGTGTTTCAGTCATTTCGACGGTATGGTTTTTGTTCCTCGGATAGTGTTTGGCATTAGTTCCAGAGATCGATCGATCCCGGAAAGCTGCCTGGAGTGCCTAAAGGCCTTTTGGTCATTTGGCTTTAATTAGGCCTTACAGGCCCGAGAAGTGACCAGTTGACTGGACTAAAGTTTGAAAAGCTGGTTAAGGCTTGAAAGTGTTGTGACATTTTACTAGAATGCTAGGTTGGATTGGAGATTGCCAAAGGGTAAAAATGCAGTGCTTATAGATGCCCCTATTTTTTGGTCTCTGCTTGTCGAAGACAAAAAATGATAAAGTAAGAGTCCCATGTTGATCGCGAGGCGATCAAAGGAACTGGAATAGTTGGAATTTGGAATTTAGTTACCCTAAACCGACATTCCAACTAGTGGAATGACACTCCTTTTGGGAGATCCAAGGCTTCAAAATTGACTGGAATTGAAGCTTTTTGAAAAAAGGGTTAAGGAAACCTAGAATTTGACTTTGAGTTGAAACTTTTGTAAGGAAACAAGTTTAGTTAACTTAGAATTTAATTTTAAGTTGAAACTTTTTGAAAGGAAAAAGATTTAAAAACTTAGAATTTGATTTGAAGTGAAACTCTTTTGTAAAGGAAAAAGTTTGGAAAACCTGGAAATGTTGAAAATTAGGCTTTTTGAAGTGAGAGCTTCAAAAGATGAAATTTGGAAAATAAGACTTTTTGGGGCGGAAGCTTGAAAACCCAAAATTTAGAAAGTTAGGCTTTTCTAGGCGAAAGCTTGAAAACCCAAAACTTTTGAAAGTAGGCTTTTTGAGACGAAATCCTTGAAAACCTGAAAATTGGAAAACAATGCTTTTTGAAGTGAAAACTCGAAAACCCGAAATTTGGAAAGTTAGGCTTTTTTAGGCGATAACTTGAAAACCCGAAACATTTGAAAGTAGACTTTTTTAGGCAAAAGCTTGAAAATCTAAAATTTGTGAAACAAGGCTTTTTTAGGAGAAACCTTGAAAACCTAAAATTTTTTAAATGAGTATTTTTTAGGTGAAAGCTTGAAAACCCTAAATTTGAAAAACAAGGCTTTTTTAGGCAACAACTTAAAAACCCAAAATTTTGAAAATAGGGTTTTTTAGGTGAATACTTGGCAGCCCAAAACTTTTGAAAGTAGACTTTTTGAGGTGAAAGCTTTGAAAACCTGAAATTTGAAAAATAAGGCTTTTTGAAGCAAAAGCTTGAAAATCAAAAATTTAGAAAGTTGGGCATTTTTAGGAAAAAGTTCAAGAAACCTAAGAAATATTTTTTAGAGTGAAACTTTTTAAGGAAGAAAATTTGAAAATCTTTGCAACATTTTTCAAAGCGGAGCTTTTGAAGAATAAAACTCGGGAAAACCAAGAAATAATTTTGAGTTTAAACTGTTTGAAGAAAAAAAAAGTTAGTAAACCGAGACAATGTTCTCAAAATGAATCTTTTTTGAATGACAAAGTTAGAAAACGTAGAAAGGTATTTTTGAAAACAAACTTTTTGAAGGAAAAAAATTGTTCAAAAAACCTTGAAGGTATTTCTAAAATCAAACTATTTGAAAGAAAAAGTTAGAAAACCTAGAAAGATAGAAACTATTTGAAGGGGTTCATTTGAACTTGAAATTTGGAAACCTTTCTTTTTTTTTTTTTTTGTGGATGAGGGGTAGAAAATTTGTTTTGAATTGAAATTTGGGAACTCTTGAAGACAAAATGTACAGAAAACTCATTTTCACATGAAACTTAAACTTTTGAAAATAAAATGTGTAGAGAATTCTATCATGCCTCGGTTTTCGCACTCGAGTATGGGAAACACATACTGTACTCTCTCGTTAGAACTTATCCTTCTAGAAGGACCAGTGCGACTAGGTTTAAACTAGATATTGATTTGAATAAGGGCTTTTGAAAAAAGGTCTAGAGTCACCACCTAACTTTGTTAAGGTGAGTTAGGTTACCTAAAACTAAACACAATCCAAAGATCAAACTTAGCGTTTTTAAAAAATTTAAAAAAAAAATTTCTTCTTAAGAGAGTTTTTTTCGAAAATAGGTTATTTGGCAACCTTTTGGAAAGATTTAAGTCCTTCTCTGAAATTAACTCTGTTTTCTCCTTTGAAATAGAAATATATGGTCTGGAGGTTGGTTACGTATGGGAAAAATGTACTATTCTATCACCCTATCTCACCCTTGCGGTACCTGCATGTATCTTCACCCTAGGTTCACTCATTTAGAATCTCTGGTTGTAAAACGAACCAATACTATCCATTTTGAAAAGAATTTTGAAAAAAGTTCGAGCCATCATTTTAGGGGTTATGTGATGCATGATATGCAAGTGTATAAATTTAAATTTGAAATGAGATCCTGAAAAGGGAAATTAGAATTTTGAAAAGAAAAAAGGTTATGACTGCACCCATATGGGTTGCCTACGTATCCCTTTATTGGGAATCAGGTTAGTCATAGTTTGGACTCAGGGATCGATAGAAAATAGACACTTTGGGGTCTTGTTTGATTTGAAAAGACACCTCGTGGCCTTTGGAAAGTTTGATTTGAAAAGGGTTTGAGTTGAACTTTGACTTAAAATCGACTTTGATTTCAAATTGAACTTAGGTTGACTCTGCAATAAAACTTAAATTTGAAGTTGAACTTTAAAATAGAACTTGGACTTGTTTTGGAAAGTTTGAATTGAACTTTAAAATCATCTTGACTTGAATTGGGGTTTAAAAACCATCTTGATTTAGACTTAAGATTTAGAAAAGAGGTAAAGTTTTCTAACTTAGTGTTCGGGTTCAACTAGAGCTAAGGTATCCTAGGGTTTAGATAACCTAGGGTTTAAACATGCAATTGAAATAAAATGGTTTCATTAAAATTTGAAATTTTTTATTTTAGAGAGCTTGATTTTAGAAAAGTTTCAAATTAGGAAAAATCTATTTTAGGAAATTTTTATTTTAGGAAAGACTTGATTTTAGAAATATTTGATTTAGTAAAAGTTTGAATTAAGAAAGGTTTGAATTTGAAATTTGGAAAGATATGACCCAGTTTCAAGGTAACTTGGGATTTAAGCAATCCTAGAATTTATGCAATGCACATGAATTGGAAAGATTGGATTTCAATTAAAGAAGGAAAATATTGTTTTTGGAAATCTATTATTTATGTGAAACTCAGCTTTGAAAAGTTAAGGTTTCTTAGATATGGACTCTAGGGTTTCGACTTGGTCTCCAAGACAAAGGGTTTTTGGAAAGTAAATCTTTGAAAAGAATTTTAAAAAAGTAAATTTGCAAAACTATTTTAGAAAGATTTGAATATAGACTTTAGAAGTCTCTTAAATATCTCAATTTCTTAAAGTGATTCTAATTATGAAAAGACTAGATCCATTCTAGGGTTTGAAAACAACTAGGGTTTGAAACCTCAATATGGACCACAATAGTCTTATTGAATATAACACTTTCCTAAAATAACCCAAAACCATGGAATGGTTGGAATCATCTTAGGGATATGGCTTTGAAAATAACTTTGAAAATAGATTTTTTGGATGCTTGTTTCAAAGAAAGCTTTGGAACGTGATATTGAATGCAATGTATGAACACAACAACCACAATGCAATAAGGACATGAACATACAAGGTTAGGCTTCACCATATAAGCAAGGGGGCCACACCCTCATCGTCTTAAGTTGAACTTGAAGAAAATCCCCGACACAGTGACCTCCTCCAAGGCCTTCCTAGGAATGAACTGGGAGGTCTCTTATTTCAAGCACACAAGAAGAGGGGGTACAAGATGAGAATTAAAATACAGAATAGTCTAACTGAACTAAGAGGAAGAAGAGATAGCAGAGAGTTGCATAAACTTAATAGAAAAAAGTCACCTTATCTTCTTATTGCTTTGTTTGCTTCAATATACTTACTTTGAGAGCTTTGAATATACAATACTTGATCTTTAATGGTGATGGGAGGCAGGTGTATAACTGTTTAGAGTGTATAGAGGCTAGGATTTAGAGAGGGGCTTGAAGGAATTAGGGTATTGGGAAAAACTCTATTCTTAGAGAGGTAGAGTTTCTGAAATTATTTTTTGGATCTATGATACAGTGGGGGATGGCTAGTATTTATAGGCAACAAAAATTGACCCTGGTACCCGTTGCAGTGGCGTCAAGCTTAATTTTGGCCTGACGCCTATTCTAGTGGCGCCACCCCCTTAGGGAAGTTGTTAAGTTGGCAGGAAATAAATCTTTGACCCATAGGATGCAATGCAGAAGATTTTGGGCGCCTATCCTAGTGACTATTATGCAATTTTTGACCTAGTTCACTATAAGTGACTCTAGAAAGTCTGAAAACGAACCACAAGGTTTCGGGTAGTGAGACTCGGCTGGGAATAGATGCGAAACCCTAAAAGAGTACCCTGAAGGTAACTAGTTTAACAATTAGAGCCAGCGTGGTTAATAGGACATGACAGACCCATTAGGGGTAAAATCGTCATTTCGCACCGGGTGTACTGGATCGGACTCGAAATTGTCCAGAAAGGTACTAGAAGGTTGAAAATATTTTTATAAGCATCCTTGGAAGGTAACTAGTTTGATACCCAGAGCCAATATAGTTCCCGGAGGCGAATGGATGCCTCAGGGCAAAATAGTCATTTCGACCGGATCTTCTCGGAATTGATCCGAAAATGACTAGAAAACACTAGAATGTCCTAGATTGTCTTTCGGTCACTTTTCACTAGAATGGGCTAGTAGGCACAGGTATTGACTTGGGTTTTGAGTGTTTCCGTAACTTTGACGGTGTGTGATGAGTTAGTTTCCAAAAGTATCTTTCTTTTGTGAAACGTGCCATGGCCAAGGGGTGTGTTTGGTCCCATGACATGGGGGATTTGTTGGCATTCCCGATGTCAACCTGTTTATGAGTGTTTCCGTCACTCTGACAGATGTAATGTTTGTGAGTGTTTTTGTCACTCTGACAGTGTGCGTTCATTTCAAAGATTGCCTAATCTTGAAAAGCTACTGGACAGTTTTATTGCCTCAAAGTCTTTCCCAAATGACTTGCCAAATAGTGAACATTCTACATTGACGGGCCAGTATGTGCCAGAAGTGAACTGCTCTACCATCTCAGGGACATGGGTTTTGTCTCAAGCGATGGGTATAAAGGGACTTATCATTCTAAGGGGTTTTGTGTTTTCTTGGTAAACGTGGCGTGCTGAATGGACTTATCGTTTAAGGGATCAACTTTCTTGAAAGATGTGCTAAATCGAGTTTGACTGATCTAGACTGGAATTATAATTGGAATTAAGGTTGAAATATGGACTTACCGTCTTTAAAAAGACGTTTTAACTGGAATTGGACTAGCAATACCCTAAAGGTATTTTGGTTATTTTGCTTCTATTGGGTCCAACGGGCCTACAAAATGATTAATTAACTAGATTGAATCTGGAAAGCTGATTTGAGCTTGAATGTGTTTGTAAAATTTGAATGTGAGTTTGGTCATGTCAGAGATTGCTGAGCGGGCAAAAATGGGATGCACATAATTGTCCCTTTTTTTCTGTCTTTGCTTGTCAAAGGCAAAAAATGATAAAGTAAGGGTCCCATATTGACTGCGAGGCGATCAGAGAGACTAGAATAGTTGGAATTTGAAAGCTGGAGTCCGAGTTTTGAAGTAAAACTTTTTTTGTTAAAGAAAAAGTTTGGAAAACTTGAAAATGTTTTGAGATAAAAATTTGAATTTGAACTATGACTTTTTTAGGGAAAAAGATTCAAAAACCTTGAGACTTGTTTTGAAATGGGGCTTCTGAAGGGGAAAGTCTGGGAAATCGAAATTTGTTTTGAAATGGGGCTTTTGAAGGGAAGAGCCGGGGAAACCACTAGTTTAATTAGAACTATGACTTTTTTAGGGAAAAAGATTCAAAAACCGAAGAGTTGAAACTTTTTGAAGGATAAAAGTTTTGAGTACCGAAAATGTGAAACGTTTTGAAGAATAAAAGCTTTAGAAAACTTGAATGTGAAATTTTTTGCAAGATAAAAGTTTAGAAAACCTTTTTAAACATGTATATTTCTTTGACAATAGAGCTTTTGAAGGGAAAACTCGGAAATTGAAACATTGTTTTTGAAATGGAACTTTTGAAAAGGAAAGCCCAACAAAATTGAATTTTAAATTGAATTTGAATTTTTTGAGTGGAAAAGCTTTAAAAACCTTGAAATGGTTTGAAACGGGGCTTTTGATTGGGAAAGTCCAAAAAACCGAAGGTTTGAATTGAATTTGAATTTTTTGACGAAAAAAGCTTAAAAACCTTGAAAATTAAACTTTTTGAAGGAAAAAGTTTTAGAAAATTGAGATTGATTTGAAACAAGCTTTTTGAAGGGAAAAGTTAAAACACTAGAATAGATTTGAAACAAACTTTTTGACAGAAAAAGTTAGAAAACCGGAGATTGATTTGAAACTTGGACAAAATATATAGGAAGTTCATTTTGACTAAAGATTGAAAATTTTCAGAAACAAAACATGTAGGAAATTTGTTTCGCTATGAAACTTGGACAAAATGTGTAGAAAATTCTTTTTGACTTAAGACTAGAAGCTTGGAGCTTTTGAAGAAAATGTTTTGGTAAAATGGTTTGACTTTTGAAAATGGATTTTGAATTTGAAAAAGAAAGCAAGAGCTTTACCTTTTCGCAGTTGAAACCTTTTTTTTTTTTTTTGTAGAGATAGTTTTTAAAGCAATTTTGAAAATTTGACAATTGATTTTTGAAATTCAAGCATTTTATTTGTTTAAAATTTTTTTGACTTCAAGAGAAAGGAAGGGCGTTCATTTTTGAAAAATTCTAATTTGATTTGGTAAGAATTTTGCCTTTGCCTTAAGCATAGTGTGCCATGGGAGACTACTTCGTGCTGGTGATTCTTGAAGTTTGAAGGAGAGGACATTTGTCTGTCTTTACTTGAGATCTCTTGAGGTTAGAATGTATAGTGTTTTCTTCACTATGTGGTTCCACTTTTACAGGGCATGGCATGATTTTTTTTCACTGTATTATGAGGGGTTTCATTTCTCTAAAGTCAAGCATCTCCAGTTGGTTTCTGGAGGGAGTGAGGTTTCTATTGAAAGCTGTTGAGGTCTCTTCAAGGTTGAACATCTTTGGTTCATTGGTTTGAATGGATCAGCTGGTTTGAAATGGGAGGTGCAAGGCGCGGTGTTGCCCTAGTTTTCATGGTTTGAAAACGAGTTGATTCAAGATATTAGGAGGTCGAGGGTGGTTCGTTGCCTTATTCTCTATTTTTTGCCAGCTATGAAGGGAAATATAGGCTTTCTTATGCGTGTGCCAATGTTAGAGAGTGTATGAGCTTGCTTAGTTGGTTGCGGGGTGACTTCAGCTACCTTTTATGTTCTGCCTCATTCCCCTTTTCCTATTTGAGAGAGAAAGATAGAGAAAGTTTTGTACAAAACCAATTTATCTATGCTAATTCTATTTTGGAAAAATGCACAAGTTTTATATGTGTATTAAAATGTATGCATGCCCCAGGGATTGCCCAGGATTCATGTTCAACCTAGAATCAGGCAGTCTTTTGAACTTCTATTCTTCTTTTAGGGTTCCCCTTTTCGGTTTCATCCTTTTCTTATTGGGATGTGATAGCACTTGCACCATTCTCAGAGATCTAACCTCTTGGATCATTTTCTCTATCTCTCTCTTGTGAAAGGAAAAATTCTCTTGAGTGGACCACTTGGCTTTTTCTAGAAATTCTTTTGGGATTTGTGAACTCTCTTGAGTGACAGCCAATATCGCCTTTTGGCACAGCAATATGTAGCTTCCCTCCTCAATCCGAGAAGACTTTAAAAGCTATTAAAAAGTGCCAAAAAGCCCAAAATTTTTTGTACAACCATTGAACTTTTTAAATTATGGGAGCCTTATAAAGAACATGATCAATGAAATGTAGGGCAAATATGGATTCATGAATATCAAGATGCGGCTTAGCTTGAAAATATTAACATCAAATATGCACGAAACCATAAAATAAAATAAAAAACACAATCGTTCATGAGATGATCAAGACCATATTAGTGACGATGTAGTGGTGTAAGCGTGAACTTCACAGAGACTAATAGGAATGTAGACTCTGGGAGTGATCTAGGATGGTGTACCATGTCTAATACCTTGCAGGTTGACATACCTAGAAGTCAAACCTATCTCATCCTGTGATCTTGGTTTTTTTTTTGGATAGAAATCTAACCCTATCTCTCCAATGATGGAAATATTGAAATGTAAAGATATGGCGGCTTTCACACACATGAGTAGGTAGCCTTCTTCTCTTGTCATATAATAATGGTATTGAGGGGATCAAAAAAAGGTCAATCTAGTTATGCGATAATCCGCAAATTTTTAACAATGGTTAAACCAGCTAAAATATATTATAAAGGCCGATTCAATATTCTAAGAAGTCTCTAGAAATGTGCATTAAGATGAACATGAATCACCAATATGACAAAGCTCATCAAAACCATTGATTCATGTTTATGCAAGTGATCATGGACATAAGATTCAATCTCAAACAAGCATGCACATTAATCTATTTGTAATTGAATATGTGCCCCAATAATTGTGCATGTGTAGGACAAACACTATCAAAAATATTTTCGGTCTCCATCATGTTGGGCTTGCCAATGTACGTTAATCTTTCTTTTGAATGTTTAACTACTTGATGCTTTGCCAGGATATCTTTTGGGGGTCACTCTTTAGATTTCAACGTGCTACGTGATCGATCATCATCTCTCACCCTTTTGTGTTTCCTTTCTCTCTACACTTTCTATATTTCTCTCCCCTATTTTTAGAGTTGGAGATAGTTTCTGCTAAAGGTGATGCTTATGCTATCCCATCCTCCAAGTCAGGGTAAAACATTTCATTGGAAAATTCCTGGAAGAAAACCTCATTCATGAAGTGCCATGAGACAATTGATATAAACATAAAAATTTTGAACCCTTTTCACTTAGATGATATTGTTTTCATACTAAAATTTGAATTGAAAGCTGAAAGAAAAGTTTGAAAGAAATCCGTCTTTTTCAGAATAAACCCCTCATACGGGTTTTGAGATTACACCGGTGTTCTAAATACTTCATTTGTCGTGTATTTTGTCTGAATGTGCAAGGGTGGCTAAGCTTAAGGATTGGGTGGAATGGTAACATGGTGCTGAGGTGATGGCTGAAAAAGAACATCTTGTGAGCTGGGTGGGAGGCTGGAGGGTCCCTATAGGTTTGGTTGGGCTCCTTAGGCCTGGAAAAAGAAAAGGATAAACAAAATGAAATTAGCATGCGAAGTTGGAGGTTTTATGCGATGTGTGTCCTATGGAGGTCATCTCTTTGAAGGAATCTAGGCACGATGCTGAGTCCATTTTTGAGGTGGGGTTTTGCCCTTGTGTGCAATACAATATCTCTTCGGCATAGGCCAGTTGATGCTTCTTTGTTTAGGAAATTCTGCCTCCATGAACGGATAGAGATTTGGGCCTCTCTTGATATAGGGATCTATGTAATCCATGAATTTTTAGGGTTATAGGGAACCCTCGAAGTTTAGGTGGGTTTGATTAGCATGAGATTGGATCATCCCTTTCTCTTTACAGTTGATTAAGTGCATAAGAATACAATGACCAAGCTTCTTGAAACTCTTATCTTGGAATCGATATCGATGTATGAGCATAATAGAATATGTGAGTAGTATAATGGCAGCAAAAGACCCCCTTTTTGTCCTCACTTCAGCCTCTAACTTTCTTGGCCTTGGAAGACATGAAACAAAAGAGAAGTTAGTGCCTTGGTTTGAAAGTTATTATGCAATGCACGTCGTAGGGGTGCCCCTGCACTTATTCCTCTTTCTGGTTGAATCTTCCCACTAACCTTTCCCTCGAGAAGGTTTGGACTATTTGCCTAACAGGTAGCTAGGGCCATCACATTTTTTATTATTATTATGTTTTTCTTAAGTTTGGCCATTCACAAAAGGAGAGGGATCCCTAAAAGGCTTTTCAACATTCACAAGAATATGAGATGACAGAGTATTACTTTTTTTTATTTCATTTTTCAATTTTACCATATGGCATGCATGCTCTTCATGTTAAAAGAAAAGATAAGAGGCTAAAACTGAATAAAATGCAGGAGAATAAAAGCTGGAGTAGAAGAAAGTGACACTACCAAACATCCCTTCTTTTTTGGAGAACCCCTTCAGATGGGTGTAGGGGCCATGCTTGCCTCCTCCACACTCGGCGTGCTGGCTGCTTTGGGTTGTGTAGGGTAGATCGAAGTGCCACCCGTGGCACTATAGGAGTGAGTGATTGCTATGTGTTTATGGATTTCTTCTTTTATAGCCTTAGGAGTTGTGCCCAGGCTACTCCCAAGACTTGGAAATTTCTCGAGGTCTACCCCTTCTTTTAAAATCCGGTTCATGGTGGAATCTTGTTGTAGACTAGCGACGATAATAGGGGTCGGATCCACTTTTTGAATTCTCAAAATTCCTGTGTCTATTAGATCTTGGATCCTGTGCTTCAGATGGCAGCAGTTTTTTTGTGTTAGGACCTTATTCCCCCGAATGGTACTTACAGTTGAATGTTGAGTCAAAGAAGGGTGGCAAAGAATTGGGCAACAAGCGAGCTGGTAAGGGGTGTAAGTATCCTATGTTTAGAAGGTCACAACAAGTAGTTATTTGGGTACAAGCAAGTGGGGTGTGGTCGAGCTTAAACTAGCTCAAAAGTGGGTGTTACAGGCGGTACACAGATTGTTGATTTCGGGGAGAGTGGGCAAAGTTTGTTGCAATGATATTTGCAGGGTCCTTTGCTTGGGGGTCATTGAGGCTTTGGATTTTGCATTTTAGTCTGCCACTATCATTAATATTGTGACATTCATGATGAATTTTAGACTGTAGGTCTGGGACATACAACGCGGGGATTGTGTCAAGGAAAAGCTTTGGAACCTGGCACCCAGATTTGCAAAGTTGGTGGTAAGCTGCACTTGGAGAGTATTATAATACAGTGGAGTCTTGATCTTCCTATCTTGTTTTCTCCTAGGAAGTGGTATGCTCATCTTTTACTGGGATCTGACTCTTGCCGAGCTTTTGAGCACAAAAGTTAGCAAAATCATGTGAATTTGGTGGAGTGACAATATGGTGCCTAAGATGTGGCTAGGTGACAACAACCAAAAGGGAGGCTAACCGCTTTTGTCCTTTGATGTTGGCTACACCTGTGTGGGGTAGTAGTGATGAAACCGTGGTTTCCAGCTCTACCATTTTCTCTTCGAGTTTTGCCAACTCCTCCAATATTTGGGCTTGCCCCTGCCTAAATGATCGACTGGGAGGCACTAAGTTTTAGGGCATAGTTGAAGAGGGCCCCTTAGACACCATTGCCTACATTTGTTTGAACATTTTATATATTTTGTTTTTCATCTCATTGATGTCCTTACAAGTAACAAGGTTGTTGGATATAGAGGCATTTGGTTCTATTGCCATAATTAAGACCCAGTATCTGGTGATGATTGAGTCTTGGATATCGAGTAGAGTTCTAACCAGTTTCTCTTTAGGTCTCTCTCTTTAGCTGTGGGAAATGAGGAGAAGAAGGGAAAAGTAAAAAGATAAGAAACAAGGCAAAACTTAGGGACCTTCTTTAAAAAGTTTTTATGCAATGCATGTCTTAGGGGTGCCATTACCTTGAGAGGGGTCTACGCATAATGCTTGGGCTCACATGTAGAGATAGGGGTTTCCCCTGTATACAATACCATACCTGTGCCTGTAGTCATTCATTTATACATCCATTCACAAAAAGTATAAATGACAGTTTTATTGAAGTGGGTTCCTTTTGTACATGTACATTGAAAGGGGAGGGAGAATATTTTTCTTAAGATTTTCGCCTATTTACTTTTAAATTTAAATTATAAACTACTCTTGAGTCTTTGGATTCGCCTTCTCTGATGGAGGTCGGTGGGAGACCTTGCTTCCAGATTGCCCCTAATCTTTTTGGCAGCCCTATCTCTGTAAGCGGAGAGGGATTGGGGCCCCTATTTATGAAATGCTGTTTGATGAATGCCATGAGTCCATTAGGGTTTAGAGAAACCCTTCAGAATTTGGGTAGGCTTTGAATGAGCGAGATTGGCTCTGGGCCACTATTTAGGGATTGATCATATGCATGGAATGCAATGACTTGAGTTACTTTAAAACTCTTGTCTTGAAATGGACAATGGATGCATGAGCAGTATAGCAGTAGTGAATGCATGAGCATAGAGTGTTTGCATAGCAGTATAATAGCAAGAATCAAGCAGTTAAACTGGGCATAAAGTAAAGAAGCATAAAGCGGTCGCCCTTTTCTCTATAGTTTAGAAATGGATTTGCGTGTCTTAATCTAGCAAAGGTTTGGCTATGCATAGGTTTTTACATAAACGTGAGGTTAAGGGTTTACTAATGCTTCCTAAGAAGGCTTGGTTCTCGAATCTTCAAACGTAGGCCTATTGCCCAAGGTGGTGCCATTATCAGTTAGTGATCCAAGCGGAGGAACAATCAAGAGGTCGTAGGCTAAGATACTAACACAACATCTGCCCACAACCAATATACAGTTCCCTTTCTAACTAGAAAGGACATAATCAGGTAGAGGATGCAAATATGTGAATGCCAGTGCACGTGTAGTGTGTGTGTGTCGAATTTTTGAATCCCATCTATCCTATCCATTCCATCCTTTCATTTATGGCAATTTATATGGACAATAAAAGTAAATGTGAACATGGTCCACCTACAAAATAAAATGCAAAAAAGTCAGTACCTTGATGACAAACTTAATACAAGATAGAATGATTGAATGTGAATTAAATGCAAGCGATGACAATTTTTGAAAAGAAATTTGGAAGGTTCGATTTCGAAACAGTTAAAGTGAATAATATTGGACAAGTTAATCGACGATTCAAGGTGAGTGAAGGTGGAAGGACATGGTATTGGCTTAACCCTCTGTGCGGTCCCCAGTGGAGTCGCTGTTGTCGCGCCCTAATTTTCACAGTCAAGTATGGGAAACACATATGAAACTCTCGTTAGAACTCATCCTCCTAGAAGGACGAGTGTGACTAGGTTTAAACTAGAAATCAATTTGAATTAGGACTTTTGGAAAAAGGTTTCGAGTCACTACCTAACTTTATTAAGATGAGTTAGGTCACCTAAAACTAAGCACAATCCAAAAATCAAACTTAGAGTTTTTAGAAAATTTGAAAAAAAAAACTTCCTCTTGAGTTGGTTTTTAAGAAAACAGGTTGTTTAGTAACGTTTTAGAAAGATTTAAGCCCTTTTTTTAAAAAAAAAAAAACCTTGTTTTGGTCTTTGAAATAGAAATCTAAGGACTGGGAGTTGGTTACGTATAGGGAAGATGCACTAGGCTATCACCCTATCCTGCCCTTATGGTGCCTACATGTCTCTTCACCTTATGTTCACTCATTTAGAATATCTGATTGTAAAACGATCCACTACTATTCACTCTGAAAAGAAGTTTGAGCCATCATTTTAATGATGATGTGATGCACAATATGAAAGTGTAAGAATTTAAATTTGAAAAGAGATCTTGAAAAGGGAAATTGGAATTTTGAAAAAAAAAAAAAGAGTTGTGACCACATCCATGTTGGTTGCCTACGTATCTCTCTGTTGAGAATTAGGTTAGTCGAAGTTCGGACTTAGGGTTCGATTGAAAATAGACACTTTGGGGTCTTATTTGATTTGAAAAGATACCATGTGGCTTTTGGAAAGTTTGACTTGAAAAGGGTTTAAGTTGAACTTTGATTTGCAGATTTGAAATTGAAGTTTGATTTAAAATCGACTTTGATTTGAAATAGAACTTGGGTTGACTCTACAATAAAACTTGAATTTGAAATGGAACTTGGCATTGTTTTAAAAAGTTTGAATTGAACTCTGAAATCATCTTTAATTGAATTGGGATTTGAAAACCATCTTGATTTAGACTTAGGATTTAGAAAAGAGTTGAAGTTTCCTAACCTAAGGTTAGGGTTCAACTAGGCCTTAGGTATCCTAGGGTTTAGATAACCTAGGGTTTAAGCATGCAATTAAAATAGAAAGGTTTGATTAAAACTTCAAAAGTTTGATTTTAGGAAAGACTTAATTTTAGAAAGATTTGATTTAGCAAAGGTTTGAATTTGAAATTTGGAATGATATGACCTAGGTTCAAGGTAACTTAGGATTTAAGCAATTCTAGGATCTAGGATTTATGCAATGCACTTGAATTAGAAAGATTAGATTCTAATTGAAAAAGAAAAGTTTTGTTTTTGGAAATCTATTATTTTATAAGACTTTTGAATTAAGAAACCTATGATTTTATGTGAAACTCCAATTTGAAAATTTAAGGTTTCCTAGACATAGGTTCTAAGGTTTTGACTTGGACTCCAAGACAAAGGGTTTTTGAAAAGTAAACCTTTGAAAATAATTTTTAAAACGTAGATTTACAAAACTATTTTAGAAAGATTTGACTATAGACTTTTAGAAGTCTCCTAAATATCTCACTTCCCTAAAACGATTCTAATCATAAAAAGACTAAATCCATTCTACTATTGTGATTTTGAAAAACAATTAGGGTTTGAAACCCCAATATGGACCACAATGGTCTCATTGAATGTAACACATTCCTAAAACAACCCTAATCATGGAATGGTTGGAATCAACTTAGAGATATGGCTTTGAAAACAACTTTAAAAATAGCTTTTCTCGATGCTAGTTTTAAAGAAAGCTTTGGAACGCGATATTGAATGCAATGTATGAACACAATAACCACAATGCAATAGGGACATGAACATATAATATTAGGCTTCACCACATAACCAAGAGACCTAGACCCATATTGTCTTAGGTTGAACTTGAAGAAAATCCCCGACATAGTGACTTCCTCCAAGGTCTTCCTAGTCGTAAACTGAGAGGTCCCTTATTTCAGGCACACAAGAAAAGAGAGTTCAATATGGGAATTAAAATGAAGAATAGTCCAAGTGGGCTAGGAGGGATAAGAGAGAGAAGGGAGTTACATAAAATAAATAGAAAAAACTCACCTTATCTTCTTATTGCTTTGTTTGCTTCATTATACTTGCACTTTGAGACCTTTGAATCTGCAGCACTTGATCTTTAATGGTAATGAGAGGCAGGTATATAAGTGTTTAAAGTGTATGGAGGCTAGGGTTTGGAGAGGGGCTTGAAAGAATCAAGGTTTGGGGGAAAAAATGATGTTTTTAGAGAGGCTAAGTTTTTGGAATTATTTTTCCTACCCAGAATACAGTGGGGAGTGCTCTGTATTCATAGGCAATTACGATTGACCCTGGTGCCTGCTGTAGTGGCGCCAGGCTTAATTTTGGCTTGGCACCTGTACTAGTGGCACACCCCCTTAGAAAAGTTGTTAAATTGGCAAGAAATAGATCTTCGACTTTTGGGATGTAAGGCAAAAGATTTAGGCGCCTATCCTAGTGACTACTATGCAATTTTTGACTTGACTTCACAATGAGTGACTCTGAAACGTTTGGGAATGATTTGAAAGGTTTGGAGTAGTGAGACTCGGCCCGGAATGGACAGGAACCCCTAAAAGTGTGCCCCAGAGGTAACTGGTTTGACAACCTGAGCTGGTGTGGTTAAAGGAATGTGACTGACCCATTAGGGGAAAAATGGTCATTTCACACAGGGTGTATCAGAACGGACTTGGCATGGTTCGAAAAGATACTAGAAGGTTGGGAATATTGTTATAAGCATCCTCGAAAGCTAACTGGTTTGATACCCAAAGCTGGTGTGGTTCTCGGAAACGATTGGATGAATGGGGACAAAATAGTAATTTCTATCGGATGTTCACAGAATTGATCCAAAAATGACTAGAAGACACTAGAATGTGTTAGATTATCTTTTAGGATAATCCTAAAATGATGGACTTACCGCTCTGAGGTTGTAGCTACTTTCTCGAGAAGCACACTAGTAGGGCCTGCAAGGGCGTTTCGGTCATTTTTCATCAGAATGGACTAGTAGGCACTGGTGTTAACCTGGGTTTTGAGTATTTCTGTCACTCTAACGGTGTGTGACAAGTTGGTTTCCAAAGGTATCTCGTCCTTCGATAAACGTGCCATGGCCAAGAGGCCTGTTTGGTCTTGTGACATAGGGGGTTCGTTTGCATTCGCAATGTCAACCTGTTTGTGAGTGTTTTTTTACTCACTTCAAAAAGTGCTCTAGATGATATCCCAAGTGCAGAATGTATGAGGTAGTAAATACCCAGTAAGACCAAAGTTGAACCACAAGGAACTGGTGAATTGATGTGTAGAACTCTTGTCAAAACTCAAAGATTTATGGAAAACTCAACAGAAAGAAAAGTAAAAATGGATTCTTGGTTGATTTTCTTGTTTCAGAAAACTAGAATTAAAGTTGATTGTAAATAGTAAAGAGAAGCATCTTAGAGAGGAATGATTCAATTGTTAGGTGAATGTGTAGTTGAAATAGAAGATTTATCAATAAAAATGATTTGGAATCTTGATAGGTTCTTGAGAATTCATAAAAAGTTTTTTTTCAAAGTATTCTTATCAGGGATCCAAGCAACTGCTATCCCAAAACCTAATTTGTGTATAATGACTCAAAGATTTGATCAAGAGATATTGATTTCTAAAGAAAATCCTCAACAATGGATAAAGATTCATAAATAAAATATAGAAACATTGAAATTCATGGATTACCATGATTAACAACACAAAATCCTTCTATCTTCATACTCTCATGCCAAGAGATGATTCGTTACGCAAAAACATGAACAAATCTTGATTTGAATTGAGAAACATTGTATGTGATTACAAGAAATTGAAAGCAATATGTAAACCTAGCTATCTCTCTCTAAAATAATGCTTAGATAACAACCCGCCAGACGTACGGTTGTAATACTATTTAAATAGACTTAGGAGTCCTAAAAGATATCAACAATCATAGGCCTAGGCCATTGGAACGATTAAAACCACCGTTAGGACGGAAGGCCAAATTTTAGAGGACAAGGCTCAGATCATTGGGATGCTAGGCCAAATTCTAGAGGACAAGGTTTAGACCGTTGGGACGGTCCTCTAAGCCAGTGGAACAGTCTACAGCCTCACAGATTTGTGTCATTCCATTTTGAGCACTTTATAGGCCAATTCAACCAACATGCATTAGAGGCTAAGTTATAGATCTTGAAATCTTCTTTCTAAAACCATACGAATCAGCTTAATCAAATACTGGTGTAAAAACTTATGGCCAATCTCCTGATACAACATTGAATTTCCATCCCTGGTTCGATCGCTTTAAGCCCACCTTGATCATACTTACTTTTTTTTACTCTTTTAACTTCTATAACCTACAAAACTCAAACAAAATATAATGAAACATATGACTAACTAAAATAAAGCAATATACATTATTCGAAGTCTAACAAAGTCCGAATAAAGGCCTATGATCACACTTTTGCAAAGTAATCACATCCCCTAACTTACCTTTTGCTATTCCCTAGCATACTACTAAAATCAAAAGATAAACTCCACTTTCGTAGGAGTCATGAAAGCATTCCGCGTATGCATCAAGCCTTTAAACCCCTAGGTTTTCCCTAGTAGACAAGTATAGTCTTGTAAGGGTTTCCAGAGATGGTACCCACAAACATCACAACTTTCATGTGCTCAAAATTAGGTAGAATAGTTAATACCACGCAGGAATCAAAATGAATCACTAAATCCCAACTCATATTAAACTCTAACACAGAAATTAGAATAAGTATCAAATAACATAGAAAGGATTCAGTACAAGTGTATGAACATCAGACCACTATAGATCAAACCAAGAAAATCAAGTAATCATAAACTTAAGTTTTGATTCAAATCCTCACTGGGCATACACTCACAACAAATAGAAACACAAACTACTCACGATGGATAGCTCATCACCAAGAGTAAATGCAAAGAAAAACAAAAGAGCAATCTGATTACAAAAACAGATAAAATTGAAGTGTATCCAACTTAGTATAGCTTCATGAAGGAATATCCAATGTAAAACCAATTGAGAATTCAGAAATATATGAACTCAACTCAATAATTAAAACAGTGGTTATGCACATTTTGGATCAACAAGGACTTCCAAGGTCAAAACACGGCCAAGAAGTGTAGGGTAGAAAGGAAAAGGATAATTGACTCAAACATTCGTAAGCAAGACATGCAATGATAAGTAGGTACACACTTCCAATTCCCCAATCTCATTCATTATTTCTTATTTCCCCCCCCCCCCCGGGTTTTTTAAACATCTAACCTCTTTATTTTTCCTTTCTTGCACTTCCCTTCTTTTGCTTTCGTTGCTAGTTTCTTTTTCAACACACCGGAAACATATCACCCTTCTTTTAATAATATTCTCACAAGTGAAGATACTTGTGTTTTCATACTAGGGGAATACTTTAACAACAATGTAACAAAAGCAAAGATCAATCAAGTATAGACTCAAATTTGGTTCCAAAGAAATGATTTCAATAAGAAAATATGTGGTTTATAATAAGAAATGGCATTGTCTCATTTCCAAAAGTGTACAAACTCTATCTAATAGAGTTCATAATTTCTGAACACTCAAAAACAGTTTAACATATGAATAAAATCAAGAGTAATAAAGCTACTGAATAAAATATATATGAAAGAATTTATCCAGAGTAAATGTAAACACTCAGAAAAGCATTATGGTTTGAAAACTCACACGGTAAAAATCTCCACTCATTTAAGGATCTAAATTACTCAAAAATCAAGGTTGAAATCTAATGTAATGATGATGTAAGAAAATATCATTCTCCTAACCATGTATCTCAAATGAAGTCTAGCAGTTATGTTAACGTTAAAAGAACAACTCCGAAAGTAATAATGCATTCATCACTCGACATTAGCATTAAACATTCCAACCCTCAAGATTGCATTCAAATATGATCTATATGTATCCATACACTATAAACCATCTTAGAGATGATTACTTAAAATGATATAATAAGTTATGCAACCATTAGGCTCTAATAGAAAAATAAGGTGAATAAGAGCAAACCTGCCATCATGAATCTCAATGTAACTCAAGAAGAATATATCAATAAAACTTGCATGATTAGTCATTAGGCAAGCATCGGAGCATAGTACTCCCAATCATCCACTCAAGCCAAAGAACACTTATTTACTATATCATAGCTAATCAACATATCTATCAATATATAATGATGAAATCTACAAAATTTTCAATTTGTAAATTTTTTTTTAAATAAAAGCCAAAGCAAGACAAAATGAAACTACCAAACTACCACTAATCCCCCCCCCCCCAAGTAAAACGATGCAATGCCATCAATGCATAAAACAAAGAGAACAACCAAAAAAAAAGATCGAAAAAGAGGGAAGAAGAACTTGGTGAGACAACACCACCTCACTTGCGGAAAACTCTAAAAACAAAAACAAAAAAAAACCCCTAGAAACTAACAGCAACCTAAAACTAACTAAACTAACTAATATACATTAACATGGATTGCTTATCTTCAATCAAGAGATGGTGGATCACTAGAATCCACATACTCAAGCTCACCCGATTCTACGATGGTCCAACCTATAGATTTTATTCATTTATTCCACACTTTCAGCAAACTTTTCTCTTGATCTTCAACCAACTGAGAGGAGATAACAATCAGATAAGATGCACCCTCACCTAAGAATGCGAATTTCAATATTGATGGTAATGATTTCCTATTATAAGTGTGGGCTTTAATCTGAAAGCTCGGGTCCAATAGAACTAAGAGCTAGAGACTAAAAGGTAGGGATCCATTGTCCCACAACTTGAACAGGTATAACCTTTAGGCTTTTAGTATTAATGTTTGCCAAAGCAGTCCCAACTTCTATTTGCTCTAACCCCTCACTAAACATTAGGGATCTTTCTAAAAAGTCCTCTACAATCTCTTTCTCAAAGTGGTGTGGCACTAACGTGTCAATAAAGCTTATTTCTCTTGTATTTGCACACTCACCCAGTGGCTTGCTCACAATAAAAATACTCAACTCAGCAGTTAGAGTACCAAAGGAAAGTTTAAGGACCCCATTCCTACAAATGATTAGACTGTTAGATGTAGCAAGGAAGGGTCATCCTTAGATGACTAGAATTGGAGCTTGAGCACTAGGGGCTCACTATGGGCTAAGTATCAATAACAATGAAATCTACATGGAAATAAAACTTATTGACTTGAAAAAGTACATCCTCCGCCATACCCCTAGGAACCCGAATAGACCTATCAGCTAACTAGAGGGTGATTGTAGTAGGACACAACTCGCCCAACCCTAATTGTTGATACACAGAATAAGGGAGCAAGTTCACACTCACCCCCAAGTTAAGTAAGGCTTGGTCTATATAATGGTTTCCTATGACATAAGAAATTGTAGGACACCTAGGGTCCTTGTACTTTGGTGGATAGCAAGATTGCACTTTCCTGATTAGCCAAAAAGGATTTTTCTTTCACATGGAGTTTCCTCTTAACAATGCACAAGTCTTTTAGAAACTTGGCATAAGAAGGGATCTGCTTTATAGTATTAAAAAGAGGTATGTTCAGTTTCACTTTCTTGAACACCTCATAGATATCAAAATTATGAAGGTCGTGTTTAGGTTTGGTGAACCTATGAGGGAAAGATGCTATGTCATTCTTCTTAAGCCTATCTACTTTCACTTCTTCTTCTTTCTCACTTCCTATCCTCTCAGGTTGTTTCTCTCTTGCCCTAACTTTCTCACTAACTTTCTCTTCACTTCTTACCCTCTCGGGTTCTTGCTCTCTCTCTAGCCTCCTTTCAACCTTCCCTTTGCTCACCCTAGGAAGCACTTCTTTAGGCTCAGACTCTTTCGAAGGTTTAATTTTATTAACAATTTTTTCATTTCTAAGGGTGGTGATTGATTGGACCTGTTCATGGTTAGGATCAAAATTAGAGCTAGTTTCACTCATGTTAGCTTGCCTAGTTAGGCTGAGGTTAGGCTGGAAATTTGCCTTCTCTTGAATAGTCAAAGCTTGAGTCGATACGATCATTTGACCCTTTATCTCTTTTAAAGTTTTGCTTTGTTGTTCCAATGTCCTATCAACCCTAGCATTTACACTCCCTTGAGAGTGCATAAACTATTGAAGGGTTTCCGTTAAGGTCCTCTGTGGGGGAGTTTTGTAGGATGTAGATGCTTGGTATTGCTGCTAGGGTGGTTGTGCCTGATATTGGGGTGGTAGAGGAGCTTGATATTGTTGAGAGGCAAAGATCCCATCATTTCTCCAACCAAAGTTGGGGTGATTCCGCCACCCCGGATTATATGTTGGTCTATATGGGTCCCACTCCTCATTGGTTGGGCATTGGCTTATTGTTGGGATTAATAGAATTAGCTTAATCTTGTTCAACTTCCTTACAAGCTAAAATTATGGGACAATCATCAGTCCCATAGGCTCTACTATCGCAGACCATGCACATAACCTCACTCACAGGCCTATTGAGAACTATAGTAGACACCATTAACCTTGCTCATCTTTAAAGCTTCTAGTTTCCTAGTGAGAGCTGCAAGTTTAACATTCATATCATCTACCTCTCTTAATGTAAATTGCCCACCCCGTTGAGCAAGAGGCTTACACTCAGGGTTTGAGTCCTAGTCGTATCCCAGTCTTGTGCATTATCTGCCAAAAAATCAAAGAAGTCAAAGGCTTCCTTAGGTGTCTTTTCATAGAACTCTCCATTACACATGGTTTTAACCAATCTTTTTAATAATGGTGTTAGTGAGGAAAAGAAGACACTTATTACTTTCCATGTCTCTTGACCATGATGTGGGCATGAAATTAAAATTTCCTTATATCTCTCTCAACACTGGTAGAATGTTTCATGTTGATGGGTTTGGAATTGAGAGATTTCGCAGCGAATAGCCATAGTTCTATGCTCTGGGAAAAATTTCTTAAAAAACTCAACCAGTAGGATGGCCCATGAATGTATAGACCTTGGTTTCAAACTGTTAAGCCAAGTTTTAGCCTTATCTTGTAATAAAAAAGGGAAGAGTCAGAGACAAAGAGTCTCTTCGGTACAGGTATTATCTGGGAGTATAATGCACATCTCTTCGATTTTTATGCATTGGTAAGGCTTTTCAAAGTCCATCCTATGAAACTTTGGAATCATTTGAGCCATGCTTGGTTTAAAGTTTAGAGAGGCCATCTGTGGTGGCAAAATGATACATGAGGGTGGGTTCTGCCTTGCAGAATTCAAATAATCCCTAAGTGACCGAGGCAGAGGTGGTTGGTTATCGGCCCTTCCTTGGGCATTGGACGAGGGTCAACTATGTTGAGACTGGCCATTGCTTCAAAGTCAATTAACAAAGCATGGTTTATAGATAGAGATAGTGTGCAAAGGTCTACTTGTTGCAGTCTACTGCTAGGCCCTCTCGACCAAACTGACATGTAAATGCAAGATGCAACAAATAGAGTAGGCTTCAAACCTCAGCACACCATACATAATCAAGTCTTGCCAAACCTCCAATCCCCTCAGAATAAACCACCAATTATCTCAATGAAATCTAATTAACACTTCTAGTCTCCATATGCAAAACAGTACCACCGATAAGCACGTAGCAACAAATCCTAATCTCCTCTATCACCTACCCAACTAAATACAATACTAAAGTAAATAAACAACTAAAAAGAAGAAAATATAAAAAAGAAAAAATAATTTTGAAGATGCTCACAGAGAAAAACCTAACTAAGGGTGGAAAGAAGTTACCCAATGTGAGTTTTGGTGCCTTCGAATGTAGATGATGATGTGGGAGAATTCCGCTCGTCTTGAACGATCTTTTTGAACCCGAATTCCAATGCCTTTTGCCTTAGTTCCCCAACAACAGTGCCAAAATACTTGACCCAGTTCAAAAAGTGCTCAAGATGATATCCCAAGTGCAAGATGTATGAGGTAGTAAATATCCAATAAGACCGAAGTCGAACCATAAGGAAGTGGTGAACTGTCTTGTAGAACTCTTGTCGAAACTCAATAATTTATGGAAAACTCACCAAAAAGAAATGTAAATGTGCCACGACCAAGAGGTTTCCAAATAATTTATTTCTATCACTCTAATGGTGTGTGACAAGTTGGTTTCCAAAGGAATCCCATCCTTCAATAAATGTGCCACGACCAAGAGGCATGTTCGGTCCTGTGACATAGAGAGTTTGTTGGCATGCCCAATGTCGACGTGTTTGTGATTGTTTTTTACTCACTATAGGAAGTGCTCGAGATGATATCCCAAGTGCAGGATGTATGAGATAGTAAATACCTGATTGTGCTTCAAAAGTGTGATTATAAAGGCCTTAATTAGTACTTTGTTAGTGTTAGTTTATAATTATATATATCCTTTTAGTTATGTTTTGATATTAATTGAGTTTATTATACTTTATGTAGGTTTTGAGCTTAAATGAAGTAATTTCGAATGCATTTTAATCATAGGTTTCAAGGGCTGGCTGTCAAGGTACAAGCTGCTGAAGCTGTGGTACAAGTTGTTGATGCACACGGAGCTGGAACTTTGGAAGCCCATATCTCACAAACCGGAAAGACTATTTAGGCTCATAATATGTCGATTTCATATAACGTTTTGAGACCTACAACTTTCGTGAAGTGACCCAGCCCATCGAAGCACTCGGTGGGAGTCGTCTGTACGACGGACGACGAGATTTATAGATTAATTAACTTTTCAATTAGAGATAGGTTTTGTAGGTAGTAGAATAGACTTATGAGTTTTATGTTTTGAAGGATGCGAAGAATTCTAGGGTTTATCTAGGGTTTTGGAAGGAGGAATTATCCAAGCTGTGGAGGCTACGAATCTTTTCATCTTTCAAGGGAGCATCTTTAATCTTTAGTTTTTATCTTTAGTTTTTCTTTCTTGTTCTTATTGTGAATTCCATATTCTATTTCTTTCATGCAGCGTTTTATTTCTTTAATTATTATTTCCATTCTTGCAATCTTTATAATGCATTTTAGTAGCTAAATCCGTTCTTGGTATGGGTTGAGAAAGTAACTAGGGTACAGGTAAAGATTCAAGATAATTATTTATTTTACAAGATTTCAAGATCTTGGATCAAGATTTATTTTCTTGCTCATGAATATTTTCGAAAATAATATTCTTGATCATATCTAGCATGTATGTATAGACTGATTTGTAAGTAGGGATACGTATACCTAGAATTTCTAATAAGGATATTGATTATAATTGTAGACATATTCCTATTAAGAGTACTTTAGAAATCTACTGTTCTTGATTAAGCTTCAAACATACCTTGTAGACAAGTTTATAAACTGGGGCAGGTATGAATGGGACCTTAGTATGAACACTAGTAAATAACTGAATATCGACTCTAAAAGAGTAATCTAATCTTAAGTTTCTTTAATCAAAGCTATCTTGGGAACCTACCTGTAGGCCTCTTACTGGATCAAACCCTACGAAGACCTTTTTGTATTATTTGAATACATCCCTAAAATTAGTTTAATTTTATTGTCTGATAATTTAGAACAATAATCTCCAACAATTGATTTTTATTTTTTTTTGGAAGCTTTCCTGCGATTTTAATTGATTCTGAGCTCGTTATTATTTTGTTCTGATTGTAAACCTTGCCAGATTAAGTTTATTCTTGTGTTCCTTGTGGATCGACCTCGGACTTACTGAGATATTATTACTGCATCGCAACACACTGACGGATATAAATTGCACTATTCAAGAGCGATCAGTTTTTGGCGCCAATGCAGGGGACCTTACAAAGCAAACAAGCTAAAGTAAAAAAAAAAAACAAAAAACAAACAGGGCAAAAATAAAAATATACAAGAACAAAAACAAAGCAAACGAACTCGAGAGGAATTGATTCCTGCAAAAACAGTTTCACTATCAAACTACAACAACGAGGAAATTCAATCGCTCAATTGGGTAACCTCGTTCCATCCCTACTATCTGTGAGCATATTAGATTTTCTTTTCTTTATTTTACTAGTTTCTTTTAGATAAATTTAGATTTGTTTAGAGGAGGTTTAGGGTTTAATGGAAAATTGGTGGATATTTTATGTGGAGATTGCTAGTTTGGTTGGAAATTTAAATTAAATATTGTTTATCTCTACTTCACTGTTGTGGCAAATTGGTGCATTTATGTACATTACATTGCATGTCAGTTTGGCAAAGGGACAGTATACATAGATGTCGCTCCCAGATTTTTCGCACTCGAGAAATACACACACAAGTGGTAAAAACACTGTACTCTCTCGTTAGAACTCACCCTCCTAGAAGAATGAGTGCGACTAGGTTTGAATTGAAAATAGATTTGAATAAAGGGCTTTTGAAAAAGATTCGGAGTCGCCACCTAACTTGATTAAGGTAAGTTAGGTCACCTAAAAACTAAGAATAATCCGAAGACTACACTTAGAGTTTTTGGAAAACGATTTGAAAATATCTCCTCAAGAGAGGGTTTTTAAGAAAAACAGGTTGTTTGGCAGCCTTTGGAAAACATTTAGCCATTTTTGAAAAATAACTCCTTCTGGTCTTTGAAATTAGTGATTCTAGGTTCGGAGGTTGGTTACGTGTAGGGAAGACGCACTAAGCTATCACCCTACCCCGCCCTTTCGGTACCTACATGTCAATCTATCCTAGATTCACCTGTGAGAGTCTCCAATTAGCTAATGGTCAATCCTATCCACTTTGAAAAACAATGTTTGAATAGAAACTAACATGATGCATGATGTGCAAGTGCAATAGAAAAGAATTGAAAAATAGATTTGAAAAGAGATTGATTTGAAATTGATTTGATTTGAAAATATATTTGAAGAGATGGAATTGAAATTGGAAAGTTTGAAAATTGAAAGTAGAAATTTGAAAATAGAAATTTTGAAATTGGAATTTTGAAAATAGATTGGAATTTGAGATTTGGAAAGATTTTGGAAACCGCACCCATGAGGGTGGAATTGAAAGTATGAAAAGTGTTGTGACCGCATCTATGAAGGTTGCCTACGTATCCCTTTGAGGGAATCAGGTCAGTCGTAGTTCGGATCGGAGTCCGATTGAGAATAGAAAAGTTGATTTAAAAGAAAGAGATTAAATTGGAAATTGGATTGAAAAAATTGAGAGATTGAACTTAGAATAGAGGATTGAAATTTAGAATTTAGAATTTTGGAATTGAAAAGATTGAATTTTGATTGAAAGATTTGAAAAGACTTGACTTCGGAAAACTCGGTTTTAGGAAACCTAAACTTAAAGACTTCAAAAAGAAAGATTGGATTTGACTTGAAAGGATTTTGGAAAAGAATTGACTTGAAGATTGGACTTGGAAGATTAGGAAAGCTTGGAATTAGGAAAGATTCAGATTAGGAAAGTTTCAAATTAGGAAAGTGTCATTTTAGGAAAGTTTTGGAATTAGGAAAGTTTCAGCTTAGGAAAGTTTTGAATTTGGAATGTTTTGAAAGTTGGAAAGTTTCGTTTTCAGAAAGGTTTTGAAATAGGAAAGTGTTGAATTTAGAAATGTTTTGAATTAGGAAAAGTTTAGATTAAGAAAGGGTTAGAATTTGGAAAGTTTCAAGTTAAGAAAGTTTTGAATTTGGAATGTTTTAAAAAAAGGAAGTTTTGAATTTGGAAAGTTTTGAAAACAGGGAAGTTTTGAAAATAAGAAAGTTTTGAGTTTAGAAAGTTTAGAATTTTAGAAAGATTTGAAATTTGGAAAGTTTAAGATTTTGAAAGTTTTAGAGATTTTTAGAAAATCTTGAGATTAGGAAAGGTTTGAAAAATTAGATTTGGAAAGTTGAGATTTGGAAAGGGGTAGAATTAGGAAAGGATTGAATTAGGAAAGATTTGAAAGTTGAGTTTTAAAATTTAGGAAAGATTTTTATGTTCAAGTTTTGAAAACTTAAGAGTTAGGAAAGTTGAGGATTAGGAAGGATGTGAATTAGGAAAGAGTTGGATTGGGAAGGGATTGGATTTTGTTTCTAAAAGGGAATGTTTGATTTTGTTTCAAAAAACAGAGGATAGGATCTAGTTTCCTAAACGGGTAAATTAGATTTAGTTTCCTAAAGGGAATATAGGACTTGGCAAGGATTTGGAAAGGGAGATTCTAGAAACCCTAGTATTGAAAAATTATAGTTTTGACGTAGAAAATAGGTTTTGAAAACATGTATAGTTTTGATGTAGAAAAGAAGAGGTTTTGGAAATCTAGGTTGGGGCAAAGTTTGAAAACCATGTTTTTGGAAAGAAAATTAGGATTTCCTAATCGTGGGTTCTAGGGCTTGACTTGGGCTCCAAGGAAAGAGTTTTTGGAAAGTACGTTTTTGGAAACGAAGATTTTGGAAGAAAATCCTAGAGAGGAGTTTCTAGAAAGAAGATTTTGGAGAGAGAGAGTTTTTTGAAACAAAGATTTTTAGAAGGGAATCTTATAGAGGAGTTTTTGGAAAGTGTGTTTTTGGAAACATAGATTTTGGAAGGGAATCCTAGAGAGGAGTTTCTAGAGGAAAGATTTTGGAAAGAAAGTTTTTGGAAAGATTTTTGGAGAGAGTTTTTCTAGGAAGATTTTTGGTAGAAGATTGTTGAAGAGAGTTTTTGGAAAGATTTTTGGGGAACGTTTTTAGAAAGTGGATTTTAGGGAGAGGATTTTAGAAAGGAGTTGAAAAAGGGAGTTTTGAATAATAGATTTTGGAAGGGAGTTTTAGGAAAGTATGTTGAAAAAGAGATTTTTAGGAAGAAAGACTTTTTGAAAAGAGAGTTTTTAGAAGGTGTAAAAACATCTCACTTTTCTAAAGCAATTCTAACCATATGAGGGCTAAAACCACTTTGGGAAAGCGGTTTTGAAAACAACAAGATTTGAAAATATGGACCATATTGGTCACTTTAAATGTAACACTTTCCTAAAGCAACCCTAGCCATGGAAAGGCCAGAATCACCCTAGGATTGTGGTTTTGAAAACAAGTTTTGAAAAGAGGATTTTGATGCAATTTTGAAAGCAAGTTTGAAAACGATTTTGAAGACAACTTTGAAAACGGTTTTTAGAAGATGCAAGATCATGATATGCACAATGCAATTTTGGGGTCGTGAACATACAAGGCTAAGGCTTCACCACATAATCAAGGGGGCCGGACCCACGTGGTCTCTGGTTAGACTAGAAGAAAGCTCCTAACACGGTGACTCTCCAATAGTCCAATCCTACATATGGACCGGGAATCCCCTTGTTTCAAGCATGCAAAGAAAGGGGGGGAAAGAGATGGGGGATTAAAATAGAGAAAACCCAAGTGGGTTAGGAGAGAGAAGAGAGAGGGGGGAAGTGCGGAAATTTAAATAGAAAGCCTACCGTATGTCTTGTTTATTTTGCGCGCCTTGCTTGTCTTCGATCTTCTGTCTTCGTCTTGATCTTCTTCTTCAACCTTCAAGGGTTGTCTTCAAGCTTTAGATGGCAGCTCTTCAAGTTTTCAAAGGATGGTTGAAGGCTAGAGTATGAGTGTATGGGGGAGCGTATGAGTGTAAAGGAGGCTAGGGTTTGTGTATGGTGGCTAGGGTTTGGAAAACCTAAGGAGGCTAGGGTTTAGGGAGTGCTCGAGCTCTGTATATCGAATTATATGATTTTTAGGTTGAATTTGTGGATCCTTTTCACGTTGAATGAGGCTCTGTATTTATAGAGGTTGGACAATACTGGCGCCTGTTGCAGTGGCGCCAGGCCAAAGTTTACTCTAGCGCCACTAAGAGTCCGGCAATGATTTGAAGGAGCCGGGAATGACTCGGAAGGCCGGAAAGGAGCAGGAACACTTAAAATAGTTTCCTGGAGGTATTTGACTTGAAAAGTGAGGATAAGATGTGTCGGAAAGGTTGACCTGGCCTTTAGGGGCAAAATGGTCAATCAAATCGGGAAACTGCCGAGACAGACTCGGACTGTCTCGAAAGAAGACTTGGGATCTGAAAAAATTATTCAGAATGTTTCTAGAGGTTTCCGGTTTGATTCCCAGAGCCCGCGTGGTTGGAAAAGGAGACCGGCCCACTAGGGGCAAAACGGTCATTTCGCACCGGGTTGGCCGGAACTGACTCGGAATGATCCGAAAAGGTACAAGGAGGTTGAGAACACTATAAAAAGTAATCTCAGGAGGCTACCGGTTTGATACCCAAAGCAGGTGTGGTCGAAAAAGCAGACCGGCCCACCAGGAGCAAAACCGTCATTTTGTACCGGGTTGGCCGGAACTGACTCAGAATGATCTGAAAAGGTAAAGGAAGGTTGAGAATACTATAAAAATTATTCTCGAATAATTACCGGTTTGATACCCAGAGCCGGTGTGGTTCCCGGGGCGCTCGGATGCCTAGGGACAAAATAGTCATCTTGACCGGAAAGTCTCAGAAAAGGTCCAAAGGACAATTTGGTCATTTTTCACCGAAGTGGGCTAACAGACACTGGTGTTGACCTGGGTTTTGAGTGTTTCCGCCACTCTAACGGCAGTCGTCGTGACACAGGAGTTTGTTGCCAATTCCCTCTATCGACCTATTTGTGAGTATTTCTGCTACTCTAACGGTTTTGTGAGTAGTTTTGCTACTCGGACCGTCTCGAGGAATAAACTGTCTCGAGAGTGGGATTGGAAAGGGGACTTATCATCTCTGAAGAGACGTGCCTAGATTGGAACTGTCTCGAGGAATAAACTGTCTCGAGAGAGGGATTGGAAAGGGGACTTATCGTCTCCGAAGAGACATGCTTGGATTGGAACCGTCTCGAGGAATAAACTGTCTCGAGAGTGGGATTGGAATCGGAAAGGAAAGGAAAATGCCCCTAAGGGCATTTTGGTCATTTTGCCTCTATTTGGGCCTGACAGGCCCGCGAAGCGATGGACAGACAGGATTTGGACTTAGAGAATTGGTTTCGATAGGAATATGCCCACAATGACTTGAAAACAAGTCTGGACGGAGTGTAGACTGTCGAGCGGTCAAAAATGGGGTGCTTACAGCTGCCCCTCTTTTTCTGTCTTTGCTTGTCAAAGACAAAAAACGATAAGAGTAAGAGTCCCATGTTGACCGCAAGGCAGTCAGAGGGACGGACATTGGAAATCTTCCGACAACGAGGGTCGAAAACAGATAATGGGCCAAAAAGGCCTTCGAAAACAAGTTTTGGCGGGAAAAAGGGCAAAACTGCCCAGAATTTGCAACTGGTGCCACTAGCAGTGGCGCCTTTGCCAGAAATTGCCTGGCGCCTCTGCTAGTGGCACCAGGTTTGAAGTTAAAACCAGAAAATTCTGGTTCAAACGCTTACGGGATTTTGGAGAGTTTTCGCAAATTTGTGAGGCATTGCGAGGAATCCGTCTTGGACATTGAAGGAGCACTCCTTGGGGACCACGGGTGATTACCGGAAGGAGACCACGTCGCCCGAAAAGTCGCCGGAAGAGAAGATTTCGCCGGAGAACTTCTAAAACGTGAGTTTTCAAATTTTGTTGATTTTGATGTATAGAGCTTCGTTTGAATCATGTGAATAGTGGAAATTGATGTTTTGATATGCTTTGAACACTTTGGTGATGTTGTTTTTAAATTTTGGTGGTTGTTTGATTGAATTTGAATGATTTTTCATGATTATGCGAAGAGGGTTTTCTGCAAGAATAGGAAATTTGTTCCTACAGGCATGGGTATTGAGTTTTCTGGCTATGTTTTTGTGCAATGTGCCTTAGAAAAATATGTTTAACAACCGTATGAAGTTTCATGATTTTTTGAAAACTCGGTGAATTTTTGATTTTTTGAAAAATAGAAAAATATTTAGAAAATTAGAAAATTCAAGAAATTGATGAAATTTTTAAAGTTTGAAATTTGGAAAAAGATTGGAATATTTTTGAAAACATTTGAGGTGACTTTGAAAAACTTCGGAAGTCTTTGGAAAACCATTGATTTATTTGAAAAATGAAACATGTGTGTTGAAAATTTTGAAAAATTAAAAAGTGTGCACAGGTGCCATTGTCATGTGATTGTGGCGTTGGAAGGTGCATATTTCGTATTTTGTGTTGATGTCATGGGTGTTGTAGGGGCCATTTTTAAACAGGACTTCGCTAAAATTTTTAGAAATTATGGAAAGAGTTGGTTAAAGTTTTAGAAATAAAATCTTTTTGAAGGAAAAAGGCAAAGAACCCTTGAAACTTGGTTTAAAGTTGGAAAATCAGGATGTGTATATAGGAAATTTGTTTTGACTTATTGTTCGAAGTCTTTTATTTGTTTTGTTTGTGTTAGTTGTTTATTTTATTTTACTGTTATTTAAACTGCACAGATGGTGTATTAACATCACCTACCTTAGCTTACCTTTTCAGGATGGCAGACGCGGGTGATGACGGTTCTGAGAGGAGACGCCGCTCGGGGAAGGCCGCCCGGACCGATTCTGCTGGCGGCTCTAGTCGATCTAGAGGTAGTCGACGATCTACCAGACGATCCTCATCCAGTCAGAGTGGGCAGGGGAGTAGGCTACCTGTCGACCCTTTTCCTCCGGTTGAGCAAGCTTTTGCTGAGGAGATTGATGCCGAGGAGGAGGTACCAGGCCTTGGGGATCAAGTGACCGGCTATGGGAGAGCCTCTTCCAAGCAGAGGCAGCCGGATGCCGACTTGGGAGATCTGCAGATACCGAACGTCCCACCACTCGGGGATCTTGCCTATCATCCCAGCGTGTATTCTAGACAGCACTTGTCACCTCTGCGGGTACATACATCTTTCAGAGGGGCTGTTCATCAGGTGTTTGTGACCATGCAGCGGGCTGCCCCATCATATCATGCATTTTTTGCGGAGATCGGATTCGGCGCTTTAATGGGATTACAGGCTAACCGCCTAAACCGGCATTTGGTACTGGCACTTGTTGAGAGGTGATTCGGGGAGACTGGGACCTTCCATTTTGTCGGCTTCGAGTTAGGTCCTACTCCTTTAGATTGGGCGATTATTACAAGTCTCTCCTTTGTCGGCCGACGGATCACCCTGCACCCAGTCAGCAAGGACGAGGCCTGTTTGCTGTTGGACTTGCCTCATCCTGAGCGTTCTGCGTTCCCGGTCTCTTGGATTAGTCAGGATGAGTGTACTTTTGCTACTGAGCCATCGCCTGCCCAGCGAGACATCATGAGACGGCAACTTGTGTTGTATATCATCTTTAGCTGCTTCTGCAACAACAATAAGTCACTCGTGCCGTGCCGTTTGGTGAGTATAGTAGCCGATCTGGGAGCTTTGTTTGAGCTGGACTGGGGGTCCTTTTCTTTTGGCTGCTTTCTTCGATCGATGCGGGTTCAGACCTCTTCTCGTTGGGGTAGCATGACTAGCTTTTGGCCCTTCCTTGTCTGATGGAGTTACGAGTACCTGCCAGTGCGTCGCCCTGCAGTTGTTGAGGATGATCTCTATCCTCGCGCTTTGAGGTGGGCTCGTGACCGGGTAGCCCAGCGATCGGAGATTACTGACTTTGTGACGCTCCGGGCTAACCTGGAGCTGATTGAGGCAAGGGATGTGACCTGGCGGCCCTTCATTGGATCAGTCCATTACGAGACAGTCTGGTACCTTGTCCCATTGTCCTTGTCGAGAACTGCTTTTCTTAGTGATGACACCTGGGAGTCCTATCTTGGAGAGCGACACTGGCGGCAGTTTCATGAGGAGTTCCAATCAGCAGGAGCTCCACCAGAGTATATGTTTGGAGCCCTGGTGGCTGGAGTGCCCATCCCCTACTAGGAGCACCAGCCAGGTGCCGAGTTCTTGCTTCCTCCGGATACGGATTATGCTGCACACTTTGGGGCTCATTCGGTTGGTGCCTTCACCTGGTTTGAGGTAGTAGTTGGCGGGTACGCTGTTGGCCAGGAGGTGGTTGACTTGTGGCGCCGTGCTGGAGGATATGTGCCCCAGGCCGAGTTTATTGCTGTGAGAGACCAGAGAGACCAGTACCAGATGGAGCGGGATCAGTACCAGGCCGAGGTAGCTTCCCTGACGGCTCGGTTATCTCAGATGGGCGGTGGGGGGGTATGTTATTCTTTCCTTGCTTCTTCTTGCTTGTTGTTGCTTAGTTCCTTTTGTATGCAGCTAATTTCAGTTCTATCTTCCCTGCAGGATGGTGGTGCTTCGAGTAGTTATCCACCTCCTCCGATGCCGGGCTTCGGGGATTTTGATCCAGATGACATCGACTTCGACCTGTGATAGATGCCCCTTGTGGAGACTCTGATCCTCTTTTGCCCCTGGTCCCTGAGTTATATTTATGTTAGACAGTTTTATTTTTGATATGTTGTACAAAATGAATATTTATGGTACTTAGATGCACGGATAGACAGATACATTTATGATCTTTACAACTAGGCATATGATCAGATGCATGTGATGTACGCTGATGTTAGATGTTTATTATATGAGTTGATGTTGGTGACTTCTATTTCTGCAGGGAGTTATGTCCTATATGTGCAAAGCTCATGCTGATTTTTTTTATTATTTTTATTATTTTTTTTTAACATATGCACAAGTTAGAAGTATGTTAACAGAATGACACTAGGTGTTGTTAGACTTGTAATCCTAGGAATGGTAACTCCCTCCTCTTCAAGGATTTTAGCCTCTCTTCTGGCCCAACCCTACTTTGATTGAATGATAGCACTTCACACCTTTCTCAACCTTTTGATCGCCTTCAACTTTCTATCTAACGGTTAGTGTATAGGGTTATTGGGCTGAGACTCTCGACTCTCGGGGGTTTTAGCAACAATTTACCTGACCTTTGGTTGAGCGATAAGTGGCCAGTCATTTCAATCCGAGAAGACTTTGTTTAGGACCGTAATGCAGGCTAGGTTATGGGGCTTTAGAAGCAACGGGATATACAAGCTCAAATTTGATGCTGTTTTCGATAAGGTTTAGATCCATACCATTCTTGACTACTTTTCAGTAGGATTGGCATCCTTTTTTTTTTAGTTTTGGCAGTGTATCTAGCTCATTTAGATCAAGCAATCTGTTTTCAATCAGAGGGGACTTTAATACGATTATAATGTAGGTCATGGTTTTAGGGTTTTGCAAGAAAGGGTAAAGGCACAAACCTATTGTTTCTACTGGGTTTCCTTGTAATCTAGGATCACCTTTAAATTTTCTTCTTGCTTTTGACCATATACTTCTCAGGGTGACAATGACCCTGTTCTTTCACCCTTTCCATGTACTTCTTGAGATAAACATGACTTTCTTCTCATTTGATCTTCTTATCATGCTTTTGAAGATGACTCAATCATGGCTCCTTTAGGCCTTTCCTTAGAATCATTGTTTTTTTTTTTTTTTTTTTTTTTGGCCTTTTGCCCCTTGGCAACTCCTTTCCTTTGCTTTTTCTTTCTATTTCTTTTCTTTTCTTTTATGAAACAATTCTTTAACCCTTTTCCCTTAAACCTCTTCCTTGGTAGTTCAATATACCCAGTATGGGCGGTGATCCCTAGGTTGGGGTTTTGTTAAGAAAGAATAAGTGGCTTAACGGGTTTGGCAAGGGGTTGCTTTTGACTGTATGGGAAATGAAATGAGGGCCTCTCTTCACTTTGAATTAGATTGCTTGATCCATAGAGTTTTCAACACTATCCTAGCATGATAGAGGTAGACACCACTCCTAGAGTTTGTTACTATTGTCTGCCCCAGTGTGGGGAGGACAGTCTTGGATCAGGGTTGGCAAATAAAATTTTCGCTTTCCGCGAGGCACTAGGGGTTAAGCAAAGAGAATATGAGCACATTTGTTCATTTATTTAGTTATTTATTCTTTATATGTGGGAGAATGAAAGATGGCTCCTCTTCCTCTTGTTAAACTGGCCACACATCGCTTAGCCTCAGATTCCTGCAAGTGCTGCCTTTGGGTAGTATCCTCACTCATCCTTATTCTCTCTCTTTGTGGAAGGCTAATCATTTGGCGAGTGATTAACTCATGCTATCATCCCTTCAAGTTGGATCATTCCATAAGATAAACCATGCCCCTTGCGTAGAAAGTAGTCACTACTTCCCAAGGAAGACAAGACAACAACAATGGAATAAAAGACTGTCATTTGATTATTATTATTATTTTTACGAAAAGCATAAGGTTCTTCAGCAATAAGAAAATGTAAGCATTAATTTAAAAACAAGAAGTAAAAGGGATAGAAAGAAAGTGGGTGAAACCACCCCTCTCTTGTACGCTTATGCAAGGAACCCATTTCTAGTAAGGTCTTAGGCCTGTGCCCTCGTCTGCATTCCATCCACGGTTGAGATTTTTAGCTAAGGCAGGATAGGTAGATGCTTCTCCCAGAGTTCCAAGTGAGTTGGTGGTGATGATGTAATTGTCAGCTTTCTTGATTGTCTGGCCTTCATTTGTTTGCCCCAGAGTTTCTCTAACAAACCACTCGGGCGATTCGTATTCGTCCAGCTCGATAGGTCGTGCCCGGGGTTTTCTGCTCTGGCCTCCAATTGGGGCTCGATGCTCCTCAGGTGTACACAATGGGGGATTCTTATTACGGAGTTTGGACAGTTCCTCATCAATTTTCTTCACAGACTCGTATGCAAGTTTGTCTTCGGGGGTCGGCATCTCATTGGGGTTATATTGTGACCAGGCATCTTCGCATTCCATTTCCTCTCCGTCCTTGTAATATATCTCTTGGCATGCAGCAAAACAAACCTTGTTGTTACCAAACTTTGTAATGATGTTGACAGCATGGTCCAATGGAGGGTTTGCAGAGCCATTCAGAGAAGGATTTGCTGGTCGTACCCCAATGATCTTATTATCTATCAGGTCTTGAATCTTATGCTTGAGTGCCAAACAATCTTCGGTATCATGTCCTTGGCTATCCGAGTGATACCTACAGCTTGCTGTAGATTTGAAGTAATGAGGCAGAGGATTGGGCTGGGGTTGAGCAGGTACAGGTTTCAGATATCCAGCTGCTAAAAGGCCAAAATAAGCCGCGATTTGTGAGCATGCGAGTTTTGTAAACATCCGCTTTTTCCCGCTTGTTCGCCTAGTCCGAGGAGGTATTGCAGATGTTTTTGATGGTTGGGGACCAAGTTTCGGTGAGGTCACAACTGGTTTGATGGTTTGGGAATTGAAAGGGCTTTGGGTTCTATGTTTCAAAATACGACCATTTTCGGTGGCAGGGCCAAAAGGGTCGGGATGATATCTGAAGGAAAGGTCATATAATCCTTGTGTTTGGTTAGGGGTTGGTTTGGAAGGCATTCGAGCAAAGCCCTCGGCCCGAGGAGGTCGTTGGGAAGCAATGGTGGCGACATAGTCATGATCTTCCTTCTTCATCCTTTTTCGTCCATCATGGGTTTGCGCTTGCAAGGACTCTGCTTGCTCACGAGTTGTGTGGGATAAGAGTGAGGAAAGCATGCCTTTCATTTCGGTCATCCTATGCTTGACTCCTCTTGTCTCTGCTAGTAATTGAGTTAAAGTATCAAGAGTAAGCAATTCCATGCTTGTAAGATTGGGGAACGAGGGAAGGTACCTAAAATCAACAAAAGGGAAGAGTCAATGTTTGACCTTGACAAGTCTTTATGCAATGCATGCTCTAAGGTGCCCCTTTTAAAGAGGGAAACTAGTCATGATGTATTGGCTCACTTTTGGAGATAGGGGGTTTGCCCCTGTATGCAGACACCTTACCGTCAGGTAGGAACCTTCAATCATCCATGTATTCATTCATAAAAATAAAGAAGTACATTAAATTTTGGGTTTGAGATACAAAAGAATTGAAATACATTTTAATAAGGGGAGGGGGAACATTTTCCTTTTGGACTTCCACCTATCTACTTTTACAAAGGGAAATCCTAAACTACTCTTGAGTCTTCGGATTTGCCTTCCTTGGATTTGATGTCGAGGAGGTCGCTGAGAGACCTTGTTGATTGATTGCCCCTTGTCTTCTTGGCAAATCTATCTCCGTGAGCATAGAGGGATTAGGGCCCCTTCTTATGAAATGGATTAGTGTGCATGCCATAAGTCCTTAGGGTTACGCGGGAACCCTTAGGGTTTGGGTAGGTTTAATGCAAGGGAGAGTGACGTTGGTGTCACTCTCAATGGGTTGATCATATGCATGAGAATGCAGTGACTTGAGTTACTTAGAACTCTTGTCTTGACATGGAATATTGAATGCATGAACATGAATATGCAAAAAGTATAAGGAGAGAAGGTACAATTGACGTAAACATGCATGCATGAACAGTTAGACAGGCATTATAACAGTATAAATACAGTCAATATAACAACAGGAATAGACAGGTATAAATGAAACCAAGAGCAATCGCCCTTTCCTCCGTGATTTTGAAAACGGTGCTCGTGTCTTAAATCCGGTAGAGGTTCGGCTATGCATGGTGTCTATATGAGTATGAGGTTGAGGGTTGACTAATGCGTCCTAAAAAGGCTCGGTCCCCGGATCTTCAAACCTAGGCCCACTCCCCGAGGTGGTGCCATGATCGGTTGGTGATCCGAGCAGGGGAACCATCAAGAGGCCGTAGGCGAAGAAACTAACACAGTATCTTGCCCACAACCGATATACCGTTCCCCCTTTCTAACTAGAAATGACATATCAGGGAATGCAAGTATGCAAAATGCAAGTGCACATGCAGTGTGTGTGTGATTTTTAAAAGTGGAGGAAAGGGCCCAACAACTCCCATTCATCTTGTACATCACATTCATGCAAAGCAGTTAATAATGTTTAAACATAAAGCGCACCTACAAAACAAAGATGCAAGTGTTAGTATGTGGATAGCAAACATAATATAAGATAATATGAATGAATGCATTTTTTTTTCTTTGAAAACAATTTTGAAAATTTAGTTTTGAAAATTTAAAGTGAATAGGATTGAACCAAGTTAATTGAAGACTCCACATGGGTGAAGGGTAAAGAGACATGACTACGGCCTAACCCTCTAAGTATCCCCAGCGGAGTCGCCAGCTGTCGCGCCCAGATTTTTCGCACTCGAGAAATACACACACAAGTGGGAAAAACACTGTACTCTCTCGTTAGAACTCACCCTCCTAGAAGAATGAGTGCGACTAGGTTTGAATTGAAAATAGATTTGAATAAAGGGCTTTTGAAAAAGATTCGGAGTCGCCACCTAACTTGATTAAGGTAAGTTAGGTCACCTAAAAACTAAGAATAATCCGAAGACTACACTTAGAGTTTTTGGAAAACGATTTGAAAATATCTCCTCAAGAGAGGATTTTTAAGAAAAACAGGTTGTTTGGCAACCTTTGGAAAACATGTAGCCCTTTTTGAAAAATAACTTCTTTTGGTCTTTGAAATTAGTGATTCTATGTTTGGAGGTTGGCTACGTGTAGGGAAGACGCACTAAGCTATCACCCTACCCCGCCCTTTCGGTACCTACATGTCAATCTATCCTAGATTCACCTGTAGAGTCTCCAATTAGCTAATGGTCAATCCTATCCACTTTGAAAAACAATGTTTGAATAGAAACTAACATGATGCATGATGTGCAAGTGCAATAGAAAAGAATTGAAAAATAGATTTGAAAAGAGATTGATTTGAAATTGATTTGATTTGAAAATATATTTGAAGAGATGGAATTGAAATTGGAAAGTTTGAAAATTGAAAGTAGAAATTTGAAAATAGAAATTTTGAAATTGGAATTTTGAAAATAGATTGGAATTTGAGATTTGGAAAGATTTTGGAAACCGCACCCATGAGGGTGGAATTGAAAGTTTGAAAAGTGTTGTGACCGCATCTATGAAGGTTGCCTACGTATCCCTTTGGGGGAATCAGGTCAGTCCTAGTTCGGACCGGAGTCCGATTGAGAATAGAAGAGTTGATTTGAAAGAAAAAGATTGAATTGGAAATTGGATTGGAAAAATTGAGAGATTGAACTTAGAATAGAGGATTGAAATTTAGAATTTAGAATTTTGGAATTGAAAAGATTGAATTTTGATTGAAAGAATTGAAAAAACTTGACTTCGGAAAACTCGGTTTTAGGAAACCTAAACTTAAAGACTTCAAAAAGAAAGATTGGATTTGACTTGAAAGGATTTTGGAAAAGAATTGACTTAAAGATTGGACTTGGAAGATTAGGAAAGCTTGGAATTAGGAAAGATTCGGATTAGGAAAGTTCCAAATTAGGAAAGTGTCATTTTAGGAAAGTTTTGAAATTAGGAAAGTTTCAGCTTAGGAAAGTTTTGAATTTGGAATGTTTTGAAAGTTGGAAAGTTTCGTTTTCAGAAAGGTTTTGAAATAGGAAAGTGTTAAATTTACAATTGTTTTGAATTAGGAAAAGTTTAGATTAAGAAAGGGTTAGAATTTGGAAAGTTTCAAGTTAAGAAAGTTTTGAATTTGGAATGTTTTAAAAAAAGGAAATTTTGAATTTGGAAAGTTTTGAAAACAGGGAAGTTTTGAAAATAAGAAAGTTTTGAGTTTAGAAAGTTTAGAATTTTAGAAAGATTTGAAATTTGGAAAGTTTAAGATTTTGAAAGTTTTAGAGTTTTTTTAGAAAATGTTGAGATTAGGAAAGGTTTGAAAAATTAGATTTGGAAAGTTGAGATTTGGAAAGGGGTAGAATTAGGAAAGATTTGAAAGTTGAGTTTTAAAATTTAGGAAAGACTTTTATGTTCAAGTTTTGGAACTTAAGAGTTAGGAAAGTTGAGGATTAGGAAGGATGTGAATTAGGAAAGAGTTGGATTGGGAAGGGATTGGATTTTGTTTCTAAAAGGGAATGTTTGATTTTGTTTCAAAAAACGGAGGATAGGATCCAGTTTCCTAAACGGGTAAATTAGATTTAGTTTCCTAAAGGGAATATAGGACTTGGCAAGGATTTGGAAAGGGAGATTCTAGAAACCCTAGTTTTGAAAAATTATAGTTTTGACATAGAAAATAGGTTTTGGAAACCTAGGTTTGGGGCAAAGTTTGAAAACCATGTTTTTGGAAAGAAAATTAGGGTTTCCTAATCGTGGGTTCTAGGGCTTGACTTGGGCTCCAAGGAAAGAGTTTTTGGAAAGTACGTTTTTGGAAACGAAGATTTTGGAAGAAAATCCTAGAGAGGAGTTTCTAGAAAGAAGATTTTGGAGAGAGAGAGTTTTTGGATACAAAGATTTTTAGAAGGGAATCTTAGAGAGGAGTTTTTGGAAAGTGTGTTTTTGGAAACATAGATTTTGGAAGGGAATCCTAGAGAGGAGTATCTAGAGGAAAGATTTTGGAAAGAAAGTTTTTGGAAAGATTTTTGGAGAGAGTTTTTCTAGGAAGATTTTCGGTGTGGTTCCCGGGGCGCTCGGATGCCTAGGGGCAAAATGGTCATCTTAACTGGAAAGTCTCAGAAAAGGTCCAAAGGACAGTTTGGTCATTTTTTACTGAAGTGGGCTAACAGACACTGGTGTTGACCTAGGTTTTGAGTGTTTCTGCCACTCTAACGGCGGTCGTCGTGACACAGGGGTTTGTTGCCAATTCCCTATATCGACCTATTTGTGAGTATTTCTGCTACTCTAATGGTTTTGTGAGTAGTTTTGCTACTCGGACCATCTCGAGGAATAAAAAATCTCGAGAGTGGGATTGGAAAGGGGACTTATCGTCTCCAAAGAGACGTGCCTAGATTGGAACCGTTTCGAGGAATAAACTGTCTCGAGAGTGGGATTGGAAAGGGGACTTATCGTCTCCAAAGAGACGTGCCTAGATTGGAACCGTCTCGAGGAATAAACTGTCTCGAGAGTGGGATTGGAAAGGGGACTTATCGTCTCCGAAGAGATGTGCCTAGATTGGAACCGTCTCGAGGAATAAACTGTCTTGAGAGTGGGATTGGAAAGGGGACTTATCATCTCCAAAGAGACGTGCCTAGATTGGAACCGTCTCGAGGAATAAACTGCCTCGAGAGAGGGATTGGAAAAGGGACTTATCGTCTCCGAAGAGTCGTGCCTGGATTGGAACCGTCTCGAGGAATAAACTGTCTCGAGAAAGGGATTGGAAAGGGGTCTTATCGTCTCCGAAGAGACGTGCCTGGATTGGAACTGTCTCGAGGAATAAACTGTCGCGAGAGTGGGATTGGAATCGGAAAGGAAAGGACAATACCCCTAAGGGAATTTTGGTCATTTTGCCTCTATTTGGGCCTGACAGGCCCGCGAAGCGATGGACAGACGGGATTTGGACCTAGAGAATTGGTTTCGATAGGAATATGCCCACAATGACTTGAAAACAAGTCTGGACGGAGTGTAGACTGCCGAGCAGTCAAAAATGGGGTGCTTACAATAGACTTTTGAGAACAACCCCACCTGTTTACGCCACTCGATCCAGAGTTTTTCTGATACTACACCAATACCTATAGACTTTGACATGGCCCACTTACTGGGTGATGATGGGAATATAGATGGGGGTAATAACATGCAACCCCCACAACCCCAAGTACCTGCACCACCATAGAGAACTATAAGAGATTATCTAACCCCACAAAGACAGACTCCAAACTCTTGCATTATATTACCTCCTGACCAAAATGCATTCCATCTTAAGTCAGGTATCATGCAATTAATCACACATTTTTATGGGATGGATTCTGAAAATCCGCATACCCATCTTAAAGCATTTGAAAAGGTCTGTAATATGTGCTTTGATAATACCTGCTTTGTCGAGACCATCCATCTAAAATTTGGTTAAATTCTTTAAGGCCGAGGTCTATTCCATCATGGGATGTCCTTCAAGCCGAGTTCCTAAAAAAGTTCTTTCCTGAGAACCTACCTGTTCTTTCAACACCAAATTTCACAGTTCACTCATTTTGATAATGAAACATTTTACCATAGTTGGGAGAGATATAAAGAACTTTTGAATTCATGTCCTCATCATAGACAATACCCGTGTAGGTTAGTTAGTACTTTATTTTCTGCCTTGACTCCCGACCTCAAAAGGTTTATGGACACAATGTGCAACGGTTCTTTCTATGATAAATCTCCAAAAGAAGCTTATGACTTCTTTAACTTTCTAGCTGATAACGAGAAAGATTGGGACACCACAGGGACTAAAAATTTCGAGATTAGAAACAACTTAAGAACAGACACCATTTATCCATTAAGGCAATTAGATGAGGATAATTTAAAGATAGCCACATTGACTAAGCGATAAGAGGCCTTAGAAATTAAAAAAAAATTACAACAGTTGAGAGTGAAACCCAAGTTAATTATAGTGTGTGCGATAGTGATGAGCATAGGATAGATCTTTGTCCCACAATTTCAGCCTTTAGGGAAGTGTTGCATGGTCAAGTAAATGCTATTACCCCTTATAGTAAACCTACACAAGCCCCACAAGGACAAGGAAACCCATATGCACCTACATATAACCCAGGGTGGAAGAACCATCCCAACTTCAGTTAGAGGAATGATGGTAACTCAACACCCCAACAATTCCAACACCCGCAACAATTTAATAGCCCCCCTAATCAATACCAAGCATAATGTTAACAATTTCCATCACCAACAATAAACATTTATAGACCACCTCCTCTGAGACTTGTAGAGGATCCTTTGACCCAATTCATACAGGTACAGCAAGCAACTAAGGCTAGACTTGATAAATTTATTGAAGAGTTAAAGACTTTGTTTGCTCAATCACTAACCAAAGAGAAAGGCACATTCCCTGCACAACCATTACCCAACCTAATAAGCAAGCTCATGGTGTAGAGATAAATTCAAATCCACCATATCATGACCAAGTTCAAGCAGTAACCACCTTAAAGAGCTAAAAAGCCATAGATAAAACTATTCCAAGTAAAGAGTCTACACCTAGGGAGGACACTAGCGAGAGAGTAGAAAAAATAGTAGAAGAGGATAGAGATAATCCTAAAGAGGTAGTGGAGTTAGGAAAGAAGCCTAGGGACGATGAGTCTAGGAATAAATCTGCGGACATTGATGTAGAGGATTTGTCACGTGTTCCATTTCCTCATAGATTAGCCAAACCGAAGCAAGAACTAATAAATTCTAAAATTTATGAGGTATTCAAGCAAGTGAAAATCAATATTCCATTCTTAGATGCCATTAAATAGATCCCTTCATACGCAAAGTTCTTAAAGGATTTGTACACCATAAAGAGACGGCTCACTGTGAGAGAAGCCACTTTTCTGAACCAAGAAGCTAAGGAGGTTCTACAAGTAAATCTTCCACCAAAATACAAGGACTCGGGGAGTCTGACCATTCCATGCATAATTGGAGATCATAAGGTTGATAATGCTTTGCTAGATTTAGGATCTAGTGTAAACCTGCTACCTTTTTCTGTTTATCAACAGTTAGGGTTAGGAGAGTTGAAACCTACTAGAATCACCCTACAATTAGCTTATCAATCGATTAAGATTCCTAGAGGCATGGTGGAAGATGTGCTTATCCAAGTGGATAAATTCTACTTCCCGGTTGATTTTGTAGTGTTAGACACCGTGGGGAACTCAAATGATCATTCTCCTATCTCAGTCATTTTAGGTCGTCCCTTTCTAGTAACATCCAATGCTATTATTCGTTGTAAGGGTGAGGAGTTGAACTTATCCTTTGGAAACATGACTGTAGATATGAACATCTTCCACGCGGGTAAGAAACCGGGAGAGTGTGAAGACATTAAGGAGATTAGCATGATAGATATTCTAGTACAAGAACATTTTAATAGAGAACTCTTGACAGATCCACTTGAGAGAGCCTTAATCCATAATGAGAAAATAGAGTGTTTAGAAAAAACAGTGATAAATGAGGAAGCAGCAGAGTGTGTTCCTGCTATGTCTATGAGTCATTGGACCCAATGTGTTGAGCCATTAGGGTTCAGTGCTTGTAAACCTGAACCATTAGAAGTGGAAGCTCCTATTCCGAAGCGAAAGCCATTGCCATCTACTCTTAAATATATATTTTTAGGCGATGGTGAATCTTACCAAGTAGTGATATCTTCTAGCCTATCTGAAGGCCAAGAGGATCGATTGAAGAATGTGCTTTTAAAGCACCGCAAAGCCATAAGGTGGTCAATTGCTGATTTACATGGTATTATCCCATTAGTTTGCACACATCGTATATACTTAGAGGAAGAGGCTAAACCTGTTCGCCAAATGCAAAGAAGATTGAACCCTAATACGAAAGAAGTAGTTAGAGGAGAAGTCTTGAAACTTCTCAATGTCGGTATTATTTACGCAATAGCATATTCTAGGTGGTTGTGCCCTACTCAAGTGGTCTCTAAAAAGTCTGGAGTAACAGTGGTGAAAAATGACAAAGATGAATTAGTACCAACTAGGATCCAGACAAAACAGCGCATGTGCATTGACTATAGATGTCTCAACATCGTCACCACTAAAGACCACTTTCCATTACCATTCCTTGATCAAGTCATAGAGCGTTGTGACGCCAAAATTTTTCGCACTCAAGGAATACACACACAAGCAAAAAAATATTGTACTCTCTTGTTAGAACTCATCCTCCTAAAAGAATGAGTGCGACTAGGTTTGAATTGAAAATTGATTTGAATAAAGGGCTTTTGAAAAACATTCAGAGTCGTCACCTAACTTGATTAAGGTGAGTTAGGTCACCTAAAAATTAAGCACAATCCAAAGACTACACTTAGGGTTTTTGAAAATAATTTTGAAAATACTCCCTCAAGAGAGGTTTTTGAGAAAAGAGGTTGTTTAGCAACCTTTGAAAAATATTTAAGCCGTTTTTAGAAAAATAACTCTATTTTGGTCTATCGAAAATAGTGATCTAAGTTCGAAGGTTGGTTACGTGTAGGGAAGATGCACTAAGCCATCACCCTACCCCGCCCTTGCGATACCTACATATCTATTCACCCTAGATTCACCTATGAAAGTCTTTAACTAACAAATGTCCAAAACTATCCACTTTAGAAAAAGAATATTTAAAAAGACATGATGTATGATATGTAAGTGCAAGAAAAACATTTGATTTAGAAATAGATTTAAAGAGACTTGATTTGATTTTACAAAAGAGATTTGAAAAGATAGATTTGAAATTGGAAAGTTTTAGAAATTAGAAATAGAGATTTGAAAATAGATTTTTGGAATTAGAAGTTTGTGGAAATAGAAGCTTGAAAAAGGTTGTGACTGTACCCATGAGAGTTGCCTACGTATCCTTTTTGAGAAATCAGGTCAGTTGTAGTTCGGACAAGAGTCCGATAGAAAATAGAATGTTTGATTTGAAAACGAGATTTTGATTAGAAAAAGGAGTTTGATTTGAGCTTAGAATAGAATATTGGAATTTGGAATTTAGAATTGAAAAGATTGCACTTCGATTTGGAAAGATAGAATTTGGAAGAGGGATTTGGACTTGTTTTGGAAAGATTGAGATTTAGGAGACTTAGGAAGATAGGATTTAGGAAGGACTCGAGGTTTAAGAAAGATTTGACTCGAATGTTGGATTTGGAAGATTAGGGAAAGATTGGATTTAGGAAAGGTTTAGAATTAGAAAAGTTTCAAAATAGGAAAGTTTTCGTTTTAGGAAAGTTTCATTTTAGAAAAGTTTCATTTTAGGAAAGTTTTGAATTAGGAGAGGTTTTCAAAATAAGAAAGTTTCGTTTCAGGAAAGATTTCGAATTAGGAAAGTTTAAAATTGGAAAGGTTTTGAAATTAGAAAGATTTATTAAGTTTTTAACTTAAGAAAGTTTTGAATTTGAAAAGTTTGAAAGTTTAGAAAGATTTGAAAAGTTAGATTTGGAAAGTTAAGATTTGGAAAGGTAGGGAATTTAGGAAATGGTGGAATTAGGGAAGGTTTAGAATTAGGAAAGATTTGGAAGCTTAAAGTTTAAGGAAAGATTTGAAAATTTAAGTTTTTGAGACCTATGGTTTAGGAAGGTATGAGATTAGGAACGAGTGAATTAGGAAAGGTTTAGACTAAGAAGGATTGAAATTCCTCTTTCCTAAAACAAGGGATTGGATTTTGTTTCTAAAAGATGTGTTTTGATTTTGTTTCCAAAAACAGAGGATGGGATCTAGTTTCCTAAATGGGGAGATTGGATTTGGTTTCCTAAAGGAAAGATTTGATTTGACATGAATTTGGAATGAGAAGTTTTAGAAACCCTAGATTTTGAAGACTATAGTTTTGATGTAGAAAATAGATTTTGGAAACTTATGATTTAGATGTAAAGGAAGAGGTTTTGGAAATCTAGGTTTTGAGGCAAGATTGGAAATCATACTTTTGGGAAGGAAAATTAGAGTTTCCTAATTATTGGCTCTAGGGTTTAACTTAGGCTCAAAGAAAAGAGTTTTTTTTTGGAAAGTGAATTTTTAGGAAGGAAGATTTTTGGGAGGAGATCTAGTAAAAGAGTTTTTAGAAAAGGATTTTGAAAGAGTTTTGGAAAATAAATTTTTGAAGGGAGTTTTTGAAAATAATTTTGGAAAGGAGATTGGAGAAAGTTTTTAGAAAGTATGTTGGAAAAGAGATTTTTAGAAAGAGAGATTTTTGAAAAGAAAGTGTTTGGAAAGTATATAAAATATCTCACATTCCTAAGATGATTCTAACCATAAGAAGGTTAGAACTATTTTAAGATAGTGGTTTTGAAAACAACAAGGAGTTGTAAATATGAACCATATTGGTTACTTTAAATGTAACACTTTCCTTAAGCAACCCTAGCCATAGAAAGGCTAGAATCACCTTAGGATTATGATTTTAAAAACAAGTTTTAAAAAAGAAGATTTTAACACAAGTTTTGGAAAACAATTTTGATGCATGTTTGAAAACAATTTGAATGCAAGTTTTGAAAACAAGTTTAAAAATGAATTTTGGAAGAATGCAAGATCATGATATGCACAATATAAGTTAGGGTCGTGAACATACAAGGTTAAAGGCTTCACCACATAATCAAGGGGGCCGAACCCACGTAATCTCCAGTTAGACTAAAAGAAAGCCCCCGACACGGTGACCTCCAATAGCCTAATCCTACACATGGACCTGGAAGTCCCTTGTTTCAAGCATGCAAGAAAGGGGGGAAGAAGATGAGGGATTAAAATGGAAGAAAACCCAAGTGGGTTCAGAGGGAGAAGAGAGAGGGGGAGGATGCGTAAACTTAAATAGAGAGCCTACCTTGTGCTTTCTTTATTTTGCCTTGCTTTGTGCACTTTGTTTTTCTTGCTCTGCTTCGGTCTTCGCTTCAGTCTTTGTCTTGATCTTTGGGAGATTGTCTTGATCTTTGAGAACTTCGAAGTTGCAGCACTTCAAGTCTTCAATGGAGGCTTTGAGGCTAGTGTATAAGTGTATAAGAGTGTATGTGAGAGTATGTGAGTGTATAGGAATGTATAAGAGGCTAGGGCTTAGAAAACTTAAAGGAGACTAGGGTTTAGAGAGGCTACGAGCTCTGTATATCAAATAATAGGGTTTTTAGACTGAGTTTGCGGACCCTTTTCACACTGGAAGAGGCTCTATATTTATAGAGGGAAGAACAACCTAGCGCCTGTTGCAGTGGCGTCAGGCCAAAAATTACATTGGCGCCACTAGGAGTGGTGCCAAGCCATTTTTTGGCCAGTGGCGCCAGCAACTTAGGAAAGTTTTTAAGTCGGTAAGCAACGTATCTTCAGAAGATTTGAGTGCCTGTACTAGTGACTACCATGTAATTTTTAGCCTAGCTTCACTAGGAATGACTTCGGAAGGTCTAGGAAGGATTTAAGGGACCGGGAATGGCTCGGAAGGCCAGAAAGGGTCAGGAACCCTCAGAATAGGGTTCTGGGCGTAATGGACTTGAAAAATGATGTCAAGGTTTGTTACAGGGGTCGACTGGGCTATTAGGGGTAAAATGGTCAACCAGGCCGGAAAGCTGCCAGGACGGACTCAGAATGTCCCGGAAAAAGATTCGAGATTTGAAAACATTATTTAAAATGTTCCCAAAGGTTGCCGGTTTGATACCTAAAGCTGGTGTGGTCGGAAAAGGCGACTGGCCTAACAAGGGCAAAATAGTCATTTTGCACCGGGTTTGCTGGAATTGACTCGGAATGATCCGGAAAGATAATGAAAGGCTGGGAATACTATAAAAAGCATTCTCAAGAGGTTACTGGTTTAATACCCGGAGCCGATGTGGTCCCTTGGGCGCTCAGATACCTAGGGGTAAAATGGTCATCTTGACCGAAAAGTCTCGGAATTGGCCCGAAACTGACTGGAAGGCACCTAATCATGCCGAATCATCTTTGGGACGATCTTGGAAGGGTGGACTTACCGTTCTAAGGACTTAGGTACTATCTCGAGAAACGTGCTGGACATTGGCCATAGGGGCAGTTTGGTAATTTTTTCACCTAAGTGGGCTAGGAAGCATCAGTGTTGACCTGGGTTTTGAGTGTTTCCGCCACTCTGACAGCGGTCCCATGATATAGGGGTTTGTTGGCAATTCTCTATATCGACCTATTTACGAGTATTTTCGCTACTCTAACGGTTGCGATGTTTGCGAGTACTTCCGCTACTCTGACAGTTCGCGATCATTCCCGAGGCTGCCTGATCTCTGGAAGCTGCTAAATGGACTTAGTGCTTGAGGAATCAACTTTCTCAAAAGGTGTGCTGAAACGAACATTTCTGCATTGGCGGGCTAGCAAGCGCCAAAGGTGGACCATTCTACCATCTCGAGGACTTAGGGTCTTGTCCCGATCGACGGGTTTGAAGGGACTTACCATTCTAATGAAACATTCTTCGAAAAACATGCCAAACAGGATAGACTTACCGCCTCGAGGAATCAACTTTCTCAAGGGAGGAATTGGAATTGGAATTGGATTTGAAAAAGGGGACTTACCGTCTTCGAGAAGACGTGCCTACTAAAATTGGACCGAATAATGCCCCCAAGGGCATTTTGGTCATTTTTCCTCTATTTGGGCCCAAAGGGCTCACGAAGCGATGGAGTGACTAGATTAGGATTAGAAAATTGAGTTAACTCAGAATATGTCCATATCGACTTGAATACAAGTCTGGACGAATCGAAGACTGTCAAGCGGGCAAAAATAGGGTGCTTACAAGCGGGTGTCGGGTAGAGCTTATTATTAAAATTGAAATAGCCCCAGACGATCAAGATAAAACTACCTTTACTTTTCCTTTTGGCACGTATGCTTATAGAAGAATGCCTTTCAGCCTGTGTAATGCACCGGCCACTTTCTAAAGATGTATGATGAGCTTATTTAGTGACGTGGTAGAAAGAATCTTGGAAGTCTTTATGGACAATTTTTCTGTCTATGGGAACACCTATGACTAATGCCTAGAAAATTTGGAAAAAGTTTTGCAACAAAGTAAGGAGACCAATTTGTCCTTAATTGGGAGAAGTGTCATTTTATGGTGACACAAGAGATAGTGTTAGGACACATAATTTCAAATAAGGGGATAGAAGTTGACAAAGCTAAGATTGACCTTATTCAAAACCTTTCACCCCCTACAAATGTTAAAGATGTCCATTCATTTTTAGGGCACGTCGGGTTTTATCGGCAATTCATTCCAGGTTTTAGTATTATTTCTCATCCTATGTGTCATTTGTTATCCACGGATGTTCCATTTGAATGGACATCCCCTTGCCAACAAGCTTTTGACAAGCTAAAAGGGCTCCTGACCACTGCACCCATCATGCAAGCCCTCGATTGGTCTCTACCTTTCGAACTTATGTGTGACTTGAGTGACTTCGCTATAGGGGCAGTGCTTGGTCAAGAAAGGACAAGAAATCATATGCCATCTATTATGCTAGTAAAACTTTAAATGACGCGCAAATGAACTACACTACCACCGAGAAAGAGCTTCTTGCTGTGGTCTTTGCACTTGATAAGTTTAGATCTTACTTAGTCGGCTCATTCGTCATAGTTTATATTGATCATACCGCACTTAAGTACTTGCTCACCAAGCCAGGCGCTAAGCCAAGTCTAATTCGGTGGATTCTACTCCTTTAGGAGTTTCATATATAAATTCGGGACAAAAAGGGGGTAGAAAACATGGTAGCTGATCACTTGTCTCACCTTTCTGTTGATAACCGAGACTAAGACAAATCTCATATTTTAGAACATTTTCCTAATGAACAACTTTTCTCCATCCAGTCTGTTACTCATACTAGTGCCCCTTGGTTTGTGGATATCGCTAATTACTTGGCTTCAGGTAAGATTCCATCTCAATGGTCATCCAATGATAAAAAGAAATTTTTTTGAAATGTTAGAGTTTTCATGTGGGATGACCGATACATTTACAAGTATTGCTCTGATCAGGTGAATTGACGTTATGTACCAGATAATGAATTCCAATCCATAATTAGTTTTTGCCACTCATATGCTTGTGGCGGGCCTTTCTCCACCAAGAAAACAATTGCTAAAGTCCTCTAATGTGGATTTTATTGGCCGACTATGTTTAAAGATGTCCATACATTTTGTACTGTTTGTGACAGATGTCAAAGACTGGGTACTCTTACTAGAAGAAATATGATGCCCTTGAATCCCATAACTGTCATAGAAATATTTGATTGTTGGGGTATCGATTTTATAAGGCCGTTTCCTAGTTCTTTCGGGCATTTATACATTTTAGTGGGTATTAATTATGTATCTAAGTGGGTAGAGGCAATGGCATCCCGTACAAATGATCACCCAGTGGTGATTAAATTTCTAAAAGAAAACATCTTTTCAAGATTCAGGATGCCGCGTGCTATTATAATTGATGGTGGCACCCATTTCTGTAATAGACCCGTTAGGGTCTTGATGTGTAAATATAGAGTGCTCCACAAAGTCGGGACGCCTTGCCACCCACAAACCAGTGGCCAAGTAGAACTCGCCAGTAGGGAAATAAAACATATTTTAGAAAAACCCGTGAACCCCAACCACAACGATTGGTCCTTAAGGTTGGTGGATGCACTCTAGCCGTACCGGACTGCATACAAAACACAGTTAGGCATGTCACCCTATAGGCTCGTTTATGGCAAAGCTTGCCATTTACCTATTGAGGTTCAACACAAAGCTTACTGAGCCATTAGGCAAATGAATGAAAACCCCGATGATGTTGGACATTATCAAAAACTTCAACTCTCAAAGTTGGATGAAATACATAATGACGCGTATAAAAATGCGCAAATTTCTAAATCCAAGATGAAAGCTCTTCACGACCAACACATTTCTCGAAAATCTTTTGACACTGGGTAGAAGGTCCTCTTATACAACACCCGGTTACATTTATTTCCCGAAAATTTGTGTAGTAAATGGTCTGGACCTTATATAGTGAAGACAGTCCATGAGAATGGGGCCATTGAAATTCAAAACCCCACAAATGACAATTAATTCACAGTCAATGCTCATCGTCTAAAACATTATGTTGAGAATTTTGTGGTAGAAATAGAGACATTACTTCTTGAAGATCCTCCTCCATTAGAGTAATATCCACAGGGGTAATTGTGTATAGTAGTGTTATTTTATATATTATTATTATTATTATTATTTAATTTCTAGTGTCTAGTGTGCCTTTCATCCTTTAAGTTTGTGTCCTTCGTCTTTCCTTGTTCGTCCCTTGAGGACAATGTGCATACTAATTTTAGTGGGGGGGGGATCAATCTTGTGATGAATTGCACACTTGAATTTGAAAAAAAAATTTTTGAAAATACTGGCAGTCCGGACGACTCACAGGGCCCGTCCGGACGCCTTTTTGCACTTAGAATTTTTTTGTAGTCGGGGAAACAAAAGCACTGGCCGTCTGGACGCTCCTTAGGGCCCGTTCGGGTGGTATTTCACACTTAGAAAAATTTTGAGTTTGAGTTGCAAGGCTACTGGCTGTCTGAACGCCCTTCGTACCTTAGAAAATTTTTTAAGTTGGTTGAGACAAGCTCACTGGCCATCCTGACGCCCCGTCTGGACGCCCTTGTGAGACCGTCTGGACACCTCTATTTGACCGTTCGGACGCCCTATTTTTAGTCAAACGGCACCGTTTCAGACCCCCGTCCAGACGCCTTCAAGGGTCCGTCCAGATGCCCTTCCACTTTTATAAAAACTCCGAGTTTCTCCGTTTTGTCTTATTCGCACACCCACAAAATTTCTGTTTTATAGAGAGAGAGAGAGAGAGAGCGTCTAGATGAGGCGACAAAGTCCTACCAGTTTGAAGTGTTGTGAGCCTTCAACTTCCCGCCTATTCGTCTTCCAAGGTAACTACACAACCTCTCATGTTCCTTTTCAAATCATTTCCTTTCATATTTATGCTTAGTTAGGATTGGAATTGTGCTATAATTATGATTGTGTGATGGTGTGTGTTGCGACTTGTTTTGTGAAGTTGTTTTGATGGCACCGAAAGGGAGTAAAAAATCTGCTAAAAATTCTTTGGCCATAAAACCCTTTGAACCTGATTATTCTTCGGACTATGACTTAAAAACTTCATTGGTCGTCAAGCCTATTTGGACTTTAGGAAAACTTGGCGGGCAAAGCTGCGGCCGTAGAGTGAAACATAGAACTATGGAATTTTGGGGGTGGGTTTGCCTTAGAAGCCGAGTTTGAAAGGCGGGGATGGAATGACCTAGCCACCTATAGGGGCGAATACATTTTAAAAATTTTAAAAATGAGGTACCTTCTACTGTTTCTTTTCTCATGCCGTAGTCTGTTACCCCAGGCTCATTATGCCCACGTTAGCCTACCCCGAGCCCAGTTAATGTGGGCCATTGGAACCCAAAAGACCATAGACTTGCCGAGGTATATGTTCCTCCAACTCTATCATGATGCCACCAATATCACCCGAGGGGATAGCATTCCATTTGTGTGTATGCTTACTTCCCTGCTCCTTGAGTCTGGAGTTTACCCACCTTTGTTCTTTCAAGAAAATCTTCCATGAGTGCAATGAATATGACTTCTATTCACAAGTCAGAAGCACAGTATAGGAGTCACAAGAAGAAGAGGGCCGAGAATGGCGAAGAAGAGGGGGAAGGAGGACCATTGGCTGAGGGAAGTGGCCATACTGGGCAGTCTTTGTTGGATAAGGTAGTAGAGATGTTGGAGTTACAGGCACTGACACAGCAACACCACACCCAGCTTTTGGAGGCTTATGCCAACGCCTTTAGGACATTTTAGACGAAGGTTTATGGCCGGTTTGATAGGATTGAAAAGGATCAGAAGCGGCATAGCCAGGCTATTGAGAAGCTACAGAGAGAGATATCCCGTTCAGTGTGGGATCCATCCACTGATATGTAATGGATAGTGTTTGCTAGAGTTTGGATCATGTGCATTCAGGATTATTGTATAATTGATCTAAAACTCTTATTATTTTTTCTCTCATGTTTGGTTATTATGTTTGTGTTTATAAGTTTAGATTATGCGTCACGTTGTGGCAGTCTAGAACTCTATTTTACTTAGAACTATTTGTGTTCGTTTTTTTTTTTTTTATTTACGTTTATGGAGTACTGTTTATCTTAATTTATGTTATGTAGTTCCTTTTATTTATTTTGTTTTGTTTTATTTATTGTTATAAGTTTCTCTTAAGAACAACACAACTAAAGTAACCTTGATAACCATGTCACTCAAAAGGAGTAAGAACAGATCACAACAGGGAATCAAACAGTTTGCTAACTCTCAGGAGAGGGATATGTACCTGAACTCGTTTCAGGGGCGGCAAGTGTTGATTGAACGCTGAGTGCAACTTTTAGATTTTTCTAATAGGTTTTTCAAATCTACATTCATATAGAGGGGTTGGCTTTGGATGTTAAGGAGAGAAGGCCCAGTGAATGTTGACATGGTGCAAGAATTATATGCCTGTTCGAGCGTGTCTGAGACACCCGAGCTCTCCATTCAATCCAAAGTAAGGGGACACGTGATCACTGTTGCGGCGAATTATATTTGTGAACTTCTGACGTTGCCACGGGTTCCGAGGCCGGATTTTGTGCTATTTGAAGGAAATTCACCCCAATTGATGTGCTTTGTGCGAAACTACAAAAAATACCATCAGTGAGTCATCATTCCATCATACCCGTGTCGTCTTTAAAAAGGGAGTACAAGCTGTTGAATTTGATTATTTTCTCAAATATTCTCCATGAAGTGGATTCGGGTATTGTAGTGGATCACTATAGGTGTTTTTGGCTTTACATTATTGGTAAAAGATATAAGATTGATCTGCCTACTATGATGCTGACTGTTATGAGGGAAGCACGCAATTCATCTGGCGGGTTACCCTACGGATTGTTCATTACTCAGCTTTTGGAGCAGATTGGTGTGCCCACATTGCCTTCGAACACCATCGCATATTTGGGTCATCCATTATCCGATTTGGATGCTTTGAGTTCCCGAGCACCTCAGTAGAGTGACCTACCCACCCTAGTTCCACGACAGCTACAGCCTGCCATGTCCAATCCATTCGCAACTGTTGAATTCTTGCAAAGGCAATTTCTGAGTTGAAGGCAGAGGTGGATTCGCTGAAGAGTCACACTTCAATGGCCTCGACTTCGGTGGCTCCGGAGCATGGTCCTAACCGTTTGTCTTAGAGTTCTTGGGAAAACTTGATTTAGTAATTGTACAGTTAGTAGTATCTTATTTTCTTTGAGGATATTTTGTTTTCTTTCTTTTCTTCTTTTGCTTTATTTATGTTTTCTTTAAGTACTCTCTTTCTTTAGAGAAAAGAAAAAAAAAAGAGGAAAAAAAAGAAAAAAAACTTTATTTTGCCTTGCTAACCAGTTACAAGTGTGCTCACATTGATGCACCTTTGGAGACCGGAATTGAGTTGGTAAGAGATGAGTAGCATATGGTTCGTCGGTCATGGTCGGTATCTTCAACACTTCCATTTATGTTTTTATTGCTTAGTATTATTTATGTTAGGAGTGTGAAAATATGTTTTTGGCGAACCATATGTATGTCCATGTCAACACAATTTTTTAATTGAGAATGATTGCAAGCATTCATTAGACTAAACTTGAGCTTAATTGTCGAGTTAACTTCTTACTATGATGAATTGCAAGTTTTTGCTATGAAAGCATTACATGAGAGAGATCACATCATTATGCACTGTCTTGTTATATAACATTTTGTGTTGATAATTTTGTGCATTTTTCATCCTTAAATAGTGGAGATTGTCCCTTGTGAGCCTTAAAGCCAAGTTAGCTTCTTTTCGGAGTGGATTTACATTTACTCGAGGATATTTCTTTTATTTTCCATTCTTTCAATAGCTTCACTACACTTGATTTTGATTCATAAGTTAGGTAATGATTAAGGTTATTGATACTTACACTTTCTTGAATTTCAAACTTAATCTACTTTGGATATGTTTTTAGGTCATTCTATTCTTCTTGGATCCATTGTGTCTAAATTCTTTTTCTTGAACCTTTTATATATCATCCTTCATAGAGCCAAGTCATTGTTAAAATATTTCCTATAAAAGAGATGTGATCTTGGTGCTAGTGAAGAGCTTGAAAAGACGAGGATGATGTAGTTGTGATGCGATGAAAAAAAGAGGAAAGGGGAAAAACAAGAAATATGAAAAATCGTGAAAAAAAAATGAAAAGTGAAAAAAAATATGAAAAAGAAATATGAAAAAAAATGAGAAGCATTATCATATGAATTGGGAGGTGAAAGCGTGGTTTTATTGGTCATTTGATGCCATGAGCACAAACGTTTTGAGTAGTTTATCCTTTCTCTCTCCATACATTTTTCTTCTTCATACAAACGGTTGTAGTTGATCCGAAGTATACATGAGTTGAAAATTCTTTTGAGTACATCATCAAGCCTAGTGGATCCACCCTTGACCCTTCCCCTTGTCAAGATAGTGGGGGCCCACCCATGATTATCTAGCCCATATCAAGCCCAGCGAAGCTGACCCATGATCGCCCCAGATCAAGCCCAGTCAGGTTCGCCCATGATATTAACTTGGGGTCTTTTCTTTCCGGTTGTTCCACCCTTATTCCTCTCCAGTGATGCACACATACAGTGAATGTAGAAAGCAATATAATCAACAATGTAATTTGCAGGAAAGCATAAAGTGAACATAGTAATTTGCAAGTCATCTAATAAAAATAAAATAAGCATGTATTTTAAAGAATGCATAAGTTTCTACCCTGGTTGTATGTCTACGTCAAAATGGTCCTTGAGTCACGTATTGTCTGTGGGACAAAGAGCCTGTAGTTAGTCCTCTTATCCAATTATCGGTGTTAAGTAATAGGATACAATGGGTATCTTGATGGATTTAGGTCTTGGAATCCTTTTTGTCTCTGGTCAAGTACGAAATTGCCTAGGGTCGGGACCAAAGGGGATTATCTGAAATTTTTACCTGAAGGTCCAATGACCCATACTCTCCCATTTCTGGGTTCATCATATTATTTGAGGTATCTCGGAAAAATTTCAGATTATTGCCTTTGATATTGTAATTTATATGAATTTCTTTGTTAGAACACAGATATAATTCAACAGAAAATCATATAAATCTCTGAAAAATCCAAAAAAATAGTGGAAGAGAAAGAGATAATACATTTGTAAAGTAAACATGGATGCATGAGCAGTTAGATAGACATTATAACAACAGTAATACAAGCATTATAACAACATAAATAGATAAATTTAAAAGAAAGTAAAGCAGTCGTCCTTTCCTACATGGTTTTAAAAATGATATGCGTGTCTTAAATCTGGCAAAGGTTCAGCTATACATGATGTCTATATGAGTATGAGTTTGAGGGTTTACTAATACATCCTAAGAAGGCTCGGTTCCTAGATCTTCAAACCTAGGCCTACTCCCTGAGGTGGTGCCATTATTGGTTGGTGATTCGAGTAGGGGATCTATCAAGAGGCTGTAGGCAAAAAAACTGACACAGCATCTTGCCCACAACTAATATACCGTTCCCCTTTCTAACTAGAAAGGATATATCGGGGTAGAGAATGCAAATATGCAAAATGCAAGTGCACATGCAATGTGTGTGTGATTTTAAAAATTAGAGGAAAGAGCCCAACAACTCCCATCCATCTTGTTCACGCCATACATTCATTCATGCATGGCAGTTAATATAACATAAAACAAATATGAACAAAGGTCCACCTATAAAAATATGCAAAAGTTAGTACCTCGAATAACAAACTTAATCCAAGATTGAATAATTGAATGTAATTGAAAGCAAGTAATGACATGTTTTTGAAAACAACTTGGAAAAACTTGATTTTGAAAGTTTGAAGTGGATAGAATTGAACAAATTAATCAAAGACTCCAAATGGGTGAGGGTAAAGAGACATGATAATGGCCTAACCCTCTAAGCGTCTCCAGTAGAGTTGCCAGCTATCGCTCCCCGATTTTTCGCACTTGAGGAAAATACACACAAGTGAAAAAAATACAGTACTCTCTCGTAAGAACTCATTCTCCTAAAAGGACAAGTGGTGACTAGGTTTGAATTGAAAATTTGATTTGATTAAGGGCTTTTGGAAAATATTTTGGAGTCACCACCTAACTTGATTAAGTTGAGTTAGGTCACCTAAAAACTAAACACAATCCGAAGATTACACTTAGGATTTTTGAAAAGATTTTGAAAAATTCTTCGAGAGAGGGTTTTTAAGAAAATAGGTTCTTTGGCAACCTTTGAAAATATTTAAGCCCTTTTTAAAAAATAACTCCATTTTAGTCTTCAAAAACAGTGATCTAGGGTCGGAGGTTGGTTATGTGTAGGGAAGACGTACTAAACCATCACCTTACCCCCCTTGCAGTACCTACATATGTGTTCACCCGAGGTTCACTCATTTGGAATCTTTGATTAATAAATCTCCAATACAATCCACTATTGAAAAGAACCTTTAAAAGAAGCTTGACATAATGCATGATATACAAGTATAAGAATTTGATTTGATTTTGAAAGTAGATTTGAAAAGACTTGATTTAATTTTGAAAAGAAAGATTTTTAGAAATTAAAATTGGAGATCAGAAAATAGATTTTAGAATTAGAAACTTAAAATAGATTAAGGAATTGAAAACATGGAAAAGATTATGGAATTGGAAACTTAAGAAAAGTTATGATCACACCCATGAGGGTTGCCTACGTATTCCTTTTTAGGAATCATGTTAGTAGTAGTTCGGACAATAGTCGGATTGAAAAATAGACACTTTGAAGTTTGAAGATGTTTGATTTGAAAAGATTTCGTTCAAAAAGAGTTTGATTTGAAAAGGAGTTTCATTTGAATTTTGAATAGAAGATTTGAAATCAAGATTTAATTTGGAATAGAACTTAGACTTGGGATTAGACTTCAAAAAGGGGATTTTGATCTTTGAAAGAAAACTTGGACTAGATATGAAAAGATGGAGTTAAGTTTTAAAAACATTTTGAAGTTCGAAATTGGAAAGTCATCCTGGTTTAGAAAAGAGTTGAAACTTCCTAACTTTAGGGTTAGGGTGAACTAGGGTTTAGGCCTCCTAGGGTTTAGGTATCTTAGGGTTTAGGTTACCTAAGATTGGAACATGTACTTGAATTAGGAAGGGATTTGATTTAGAATGGAAAAGTTCAATTTTTAGAAAGTTAGACTTAGGAAAGGTTCGAATTAGGAAAGATTCGAATTAGGAAAGTTGGAGTTAAGGAAGATTCGAAAAGAGATTTGATTAGATTTGAAAAACACTTGACTTAGAACAATTTGGAAAGTTAGGGTTTAGGAAAGGTTGGATTTTGAAAAACTTTGAATTTAGGAAAGTTTCAAAATAGAATGGTTCCATTTTAGGAAAGTTTCATTTTAGAAAAGTGCTAAATTAGGAAAGTTTTGGTTTTAGGAAAGTTCCATTTTAAGAAAGCTTCATTTTAGGAAAGTTTTGAATTTGAGAAGATTTCAACTTTAGGAAGATTTAGAATTTGAAAATTTTTGAACTATAGAAAGATTGGAATTAAGAAAGATTTGAATTTTGGAAAGTTTGAACTTAAGAAAGTTTTGAGTTTAGAAAGCTTTGAAATTTGAAAATGTTGGAATTAGGAAATGTTTGAATTAAGAAAGATTTGATTTCAGTTTTCAAAAAGAGATGATTTGATTTGGTTTCTAAAATTAGAAGATTAGATTTGGTTTTCTAAATTTGAAGACTAGATTTGGTTTCCTAAGTTGGGAGATTATATTTGACAGGGATTTAGAAAGGTGAAGTTTTAGAAATCTTAGATTTGGGAAGTTATGATTTTGGTGTAGAAAAATAGATTTTGGAAACTTTTGATTTGAAGCAAAAAAGGAAGTCATGTTTTTGGAAAAGAAAATTAAGATTTCCTAACTATGGAATCTAGGGCTTGACTTGGACTTCAAGAAAAAGAGATTTTGGAAAGTAGGACTTTTGAAAAAAGGATTTTTAGGAAGGAGATTTCAAGAGAGTTTTAGAAAGCAATTTTAAGGAGAGTTTTTAGTAAGTGGATTTTTGGACAGAGCTTTTGGAAATAAATTTGAAAAGAGCTTTTTAAAAAATAGATTTTTAAAGAGAGTCTTTGGAAAGGAGTTTAGAAAGCAATTTGGAATGGATTCGAATATGGACTTTTTGAAAACCTTTTGAATAGCTCACTTTCCTAAAATGATTATGACCATAAACGGATTAGAACCGTTCTAAGTTGGTAGTTTTGAAAATAACACGGATTTGAAATATAGACCAATTTGGTCTCATCAAATATAAAACCTTCCTAAAGAGATCCTAACCATGGAATGGCTAGAATCACCATAGAATTGTGATTTTGACAAAATTGATTTTAGGGTTTACACCCAAAACTTATATAACACTTTCCAAAAACAATCCTAACGATGGAGTGCCTAGAATCATCTTAAGATTGTGATTTTGAAAATAAGTTTAAAAGAGGAGATTTTTAATACAAGTTTTGAAAGAGATTTTGATGCAAGTTTAGAAAACGAATTTGAAGAGATGTATGAGTATGATATGCATAATGCAAGTAGGGTCATGAACATACAAGTTTGGCTTCACCACATAATCAAGGGGGCTGAATCCACATAGACTAAGGTTGGATTAGAAGAAAGCCCCCGATACGGTGACTTTCAACCATCCTTCCTATACATGAACCGGGAATTCCCTCGTTTCAAGCATGCAAGAAAGGGGGGAAGAAGATACAGGATTAAAATAGAAGAAAACCCAAGTGGGTTAGGAGAGAAAAGAAATAAGGGGGGAATTGTATAAACGTAAATAGAAAACCAACCTTGTGTCTTCTTCGGTTTGTTCGGTTTACTTGCTTTATTTCACTTTCATCTTCGAGAGCTTTGAGATTACAACACCTTCAATCTTAAATGGTTGGCTAGGAGGCTCGTATAGGCATGTACGGAGTATATGTATTCTAGGGTTAAAGTGTATGGGGGCTAAGGTTTGAGAAAGCCTAAGGAAACTAGGGTTTGGAGAGAGCTCGAAGGCTGTATATCGAGAGACAGAGTTTCTGGAGTTAGATTGCTAACCCCTTCTACACAAGGGCAGGCTCTATATTTATAGACACTTTAAACCGACTTGGCGCCTGTTGTAGTGGCGCTAGGCTTAAAAATACACTAGCGCCATTAGGAAACTTTTTTGGCCTGGCGCCACTACTAGTGTTGCCAACCACTTATGAAACATTTTAAGGCGGCAAGAAACATATTTTCAACCCTTGATACAAAAGGCAGAACATTTGGGCACCTGTCCTAGTGACTTCAATGCATTTTTTGGCCTGGCTCCACTAGGAGTGACTTCGAAAGGTCCGGGAATGTTTCAGGAGGCCGGGAATATTTTGGGAGGCTGGGAATGGTCCGGAAGGCCAAAAATGAGTAGAAACCCTTGAAATAGTGTCCCAGGTGTAGTGGACTTGAAAAATAATGTCAAAATTGCCGATCGAGCTATTAGGGGCAAAACGGTCAAATAGATCAAAAAATCACTGAAATGGACTTGGAATGACTCATGCGCAGACTTGAAGGTTGGAAACACTATCCACAGTGTTCCAAGAGAGTGCCAGTTTGATACCTAGAGCCGGTGTCATTGAAAAAGGTGACTGACCCATCAAGGGCAAAATAGTCATTTTGTACCGAATTTGCCAGAATTGACTCAGAATAATCCAGAAAGGTATTGAAAGGTCCACAATACTATTAGAAACATTCTCGAGAGGTTATCGGTTTGATACCCAGAGATGGCGTGCTTCCCGGAGGCACTCGGATGCCTAGGGACAAAATGGTCATTCTGACCGAATGGTCCCGGAATTGCTCCGAAATCGACTGGAAGGCACTTAAACATGCCAGATCATCTTTGGGATGATCTTGAAATGGTGGACTTATTGCTCTGAGGACTTAGGTACTTTCTTAAGAAGCGTGCCAAAAATGGCCCAATAGGCAGTTTGGTCATTTTTCTACGGAGTGGGCTAGCAGGCACTAGTGTTAACCTTGGTTTTGAGTGTTTTTGTCACTCTAACGGTCTGTGACGATTGGGTTTCCAAAGGTATCTCGTCCTTTTGTAAACGTGTCACAGCTAAGAGACGAGTCTGGTCCCCGTGACATAGGGGGTTTGTTGGTAATTCCCAATGTCGACATGTTTACGAGTGTGTTCGCCACTCTGATAGTTGTGATGTTTATGAGTGTTTCCACCACTCTGACGGTTCGCGTTCATTCTAAAGACTGCCTGATCTCGGGAAGCTGCTAAGTGGACTTATCGTCTGAGGAATCAACTTCCACAAAAAACGTGTCGAATAATGGACATTCTACATTAGCGAGCTAGCAGACACCAAAGGTGAACTGTTCTACCATCTTAGGGACTTGGGGTCTCGTCCCGGTCAACGGGTTTGAAGGGACTTACCGTTCTGAAGAGTTTTCTCAAAAAATGTGTCGGACTGGATAGTCTTATCATTTGAGGGATCAGCTTTCTCGAAAGGCATGCCAGATTTGATTTGAATTGGAATTGGACTTGAAGTTCAATTCGAGATTGAAACGGGGACTTACTGTCTCCAAGAAGACGTACCAATTAGACCAAGCAATGCCACATAGGCATTTTGGTCATTTTACCTCTGTTGGGCCTAGCAGGCCCGTAAAGCGATTGATTGATTTGATTAAGTTTGAAAAGTTGATTTGGACTTGAATATATCTGTATTGGTTTGAATATGAGTCTGGTCGGACCGAAGATTGCTGAGCGGGCAAAAATGGGGTGCTTACAAAGGTTCCCGCGTAACCCTAGGGACTCATGGCATGCATTTCAAGTCATTCCATAAAGAGGGGCCCCAATCCCTCTATGCTTAGGGAGATAGGGTTACTAAGAAGACAGGGGGTAATCAAACAGCAAGATCTCTCACCGACCTCCTCAACATCAAACTCAAAGAAGGCGAATTCGAAGACTCAAGAATAGTTTAGGATCTCAAATGTAAAAGTAGATTGATAGAAGTATAAAGGAAAATGTCTCCCTCACCCTATTAAAATTCATTTCAATTTCGTTATATTTTAAACTCAAAGTTCAATGTACTCCTCTACCTTTTGTAAATGAATGAATGAATGCATGTATGTTCTCAATCAATGCTAAAGTATTAGCATACAAGGGCAAAACCGTATCTCCAAAGAATGAGCCAACTCATCATGCTTAGTCCCCCTCTCAAAGTAAGAGCATCCCTGGGTCATGCATTGCATAAAAAATTTTTAAATCAAGGCACTAACTTATTTTTTGTTTCTTGTCTTCTATCCTTCCCCCCCCCCCCCCCTCCTCCAAGTACCAAGAGAACCGAAAGCAAAAGCAAGACAAGAAGGGTGTCTTCTAAACTATTCGTTTACTGTTATCATGCTGCTCACATATTCACTTTCATTATGCTCATGCACCCATATCTATTCCAAGATAAGGGTTCTAAGAAACTCAAGTCATTGCATTTTCATGCATTTAATCAACTGTAGAGAGAAAGGAGCAATCCAATCTCATGTTAATCGAACCTACCAAAAACTCCTAAGGGTTTCTCGACCCTAAGGATTCATGGTATGCGTAGAACCATGTCTCGAGAGGGGCCCAAATCCCTCTCCGTCCATAGAGGCAGGATTGCCTAAACAAAGAAACATCAACCAACTCATATCGAAGAGGTATTATATTGCATATGGGAGCAAAACCCCAACTCCAAAATGGACTTAGCATCATGCCTAGATTCCCTCAAAGAAGGGACCTCCATAGGACATACATCGCATAAAATTTCCAACTCCACATGCTAACTGTGCTTTGTTTTTCTTTTCCTTTTTTCATGTCAAAGAGCATAATTGAATTCATGGAACCCCTTTAGCATCTCGCCCAATTCAAACTTATGCAAGGATAAGCCCAGTTATTAGAAGAGGCCAAACCTATATTAAGGAGTAAGAAGAACTAACCATCCATCTGTAAGACATTACCTCTAAGCAAGTACCTTCGTGCCATCTGCAAGACATTTGCAAAGTCCTTTCAGACCCGTGGATTGCCACAATAGAATCCTCTAACTTCCAAATGCAAGCCAAACAACGTAACAGATCTGTCAATTCGCCCTTCATTGATACACCCGGTGAATGAAGCACCAAGGAGGTTGGCATAGTCCCAAAACCCTATTAAGGGTTCTCACCAAAAGGTTCACAAGAAAATCGATATTTCCATAAAATTCGTTCATTTTCTTTTTATCTTTCTACTTGCATGCCATGCAATCATAATTTGAAATGAAAAAGTAGTTTTCAGTTTATCCCCTTTATCTCATACTCTTGTGGATGATTATTACTTTTAGGGATTCTTCCCCATTTTGTAATGACTCGACTTGAATGATGGGATAGCATGGGCAACAAATTCAACGGGGGTTAAAACCTTTGAGAGAAAAAGAGAGAGTGAGAGAGAGGAGGAAGACAAACTCAACAAAGAAGTGCGGAGTTTATTGAAGATATGACACTTAAGTGATATCCTAGCTAAGCGACAGACAGTCGAGTCCTCGAAAGGATGAGAAACCATTGTTCAATCCAAAAGGAGATAAACACTGTCCTTTGCTCAGCCCACTAGAGTCATAAGTGATTTCTACTCAGATATCCTAGAACCAAGAACTATCCCCCACATTGGGGTACACACAAAGTAGTTGACTTAATAGAATATATGTGGGTTTACTAGCAAAAACAACTATCGCTAGGAACATTCTCTGTATTTTGTACAAAGGCTTAATGGACTAAGCAATTCAATTTGAAATTACGAGAGGCCCTTAATTCTGCGACCATACACACAAAAAAAGAATCCCTTTGCAAGGCTCACTTGAGCCAGTTACAATTCTCAAGAAAACTAACTAGATGATCACCGCCCACATTGAGTTAAGGCAAAGGTCATGAGTCGGAACTAATGAGCGATGATGAAAATAGTGATTTCCAAGAAGATATGGTGAAAAAAAGGGAAAGGGGGTGATGTGTTTGTGGTGGTCTTCAAAAGAAGATATTGTCATCCAAAAATAAAAATAAAAAAATTGGTATCTCTAAAAGTCAACTTAAGATCAAATTTCTTAATCAAAAATCCTAATCATAAGGGAGAAAATGGTCTAGAAAAACGAAAAGAATAAAAAGGAAAGAAGAAAGCAGTGAATGGAAGTTAAATTGCCAAAGATAATCATTAGTTTTTCGAAACCCCACAAGTAATAATGTTTGAGCCTCTATATCCTTTCATTCATAAATCCCTTAACCTAGCCAACGTGACAATCCAAATCAAAATCCTCTCTGATCAAAGAAAATTGTTATAGTCCAAATAAGCCTTAACAATGCCGAGACAAGTAGTTAAAAAAAAAATGAGTGATTGGGAGGATGGTAGGGGCAACCTCATGCCCCAAAATGTGCTCAGATGGTTTTGGTTTAAATAAACCACTAAAAAAATCTTTGAGCCCAAATATCCCTTCATTTCTTACAACCCCTAAGCCTGGCATGCATCATGGCCCTAAAGAAGTGTTCTCAAATTGAGGACTAAGTTGTTTATCACTCTACAAAGGGTATGCAAGTTATCGGTTAAGCCATGGTGACATTTGAAGATCTAAGAGAGAAAACCAAGTAAGGATAGAAAATCCCCAAACAGCAACCTTGTAGAAAGTAGGGATAAGATAGTAGATGGCAAGCCAAAGGTCAAGATCCCCTGAGAATGGTGCAAATGCTATTACACCCTGATAAGAATAGGACAAAACCGAAGGGGTAGAATCCTAGAAGGGAAACAGAATCCCAATAGTATAGGCCCTGGGGCAATCCTGGGACATTCTTCATAAATCGCTATATACATATAGTATTAGTGCATCCATGTCATGTATAACTTGTAAATTCTTGTGTAGTTTGTATCTATTCATGCAAAAATTATGACATGCATTCAATTTTATTCTTGTATGAACCTGTGCATTCATAAAAAATAAAAAAAAAAGTAGGACAAGCATTCAATTTAATTCTTACACAAACTTGTGCATTCATCAAAAAGTATGATATGCATTCAATTTCATTCATGTATGGGCATTCATCAAACAATATAAACATGCATTCACCCCTTTACCTGTTCATTTTTAGAATTGGCATAAATAAATTATTTTTGAACAAAGACTTATTCTATGTCTCTCTCTCTCTCTTTCTCGAATAGGAAATAAGGAACGAGGCAAAGCATAAGAAGGAGATAAAAAGCCGCCCCGTAACCAAGCAACCTCAGACATCTCCGGCATCGGCACATGCCTCTAAAAGCTCAAACTGCTATAGCCGACAAGAAACAGAGAATGGGGCAATGGCCCGCCCTTAACCTCCCATTCAATCTTGATTTAATCTTTTTCAAACCATGAAACCTAGACAGTACCCCATCCTACACTTGCTTTCCAAACCAGTTGATCCATTGGAAATGAGCTGGCTAAATGTGACCTCACTCCTCCCAGAAGTCAATTCAAAAGAAGCATTACCCCTCAAGAGACATTTCAATAAGAATCCTACTATATCTATAAACAGTCAAGCCAACATCCTGCATTCAAACACCAGGAGATCCCGACCAAAGACCAACCGATGTCGTCTCCTTCAAATTCCAAGGCAAGAGAGTCATAAGCATAAAGTAGTCTCCCATGTCAACCCGTGCTCAATTTTGCCGAGAAGCCTCCCAACCAGCAGTTTCACCATGGCCCCTCTTAAATGGTTACATCAAGCTCAACCTTAGTATCAACTTCGGCGATGGTAGCCTCATCATCTCCAATAGCCTTATATGGGGTATCTTCTACAGTAGCCCTAGCGAGGCCAACCTCTCCACGACACTAGTCCTTTACTCAACCAAAGCAAATCTTATTATTGCCTCCGGCATAGATCGTTGTCTCCTACATCAGCCACCCAAACAAGCCCCAGCTCAGATTCAACGTCAATCAATGTGGTCATCCGAGCATGTCAATCACCCCTATCAGCCCAAGCATCAACAACAGTAGTCCTCTCCTCGGCCAGAGTAGCTCTAGTTGTCACCAGTTTAGCTTTCAATCGTGCCCCCCTCAACTCCAGATTCAGTCAGTAAGGCAACCTCTCCCACGTCAATCATCCCAAAGGTAAGGCAAAGGAAAAGGGAAAAGGTAAGAACTCATTAACCCAAAGAAAATATAAGTATAGAGAGAGAGAGAAAGAGAGAGGCAGAAGACAGAAAAAAAAAAAAAAGATGCACAAAAAAGAAAAAAAAAAGTAAGAAAAACAAGAAGAAAGGAAAAGACGAACATAATTCAAATTTTGAGTCAAAATGAATTTTCAACACATTTTGTCTTAAAAAATTTAAGTTTTGTGTCTGAATGAATTTCCTACACATTTTGTCTTAAAAAAATGTAAGTTTCGAGTCAAAATAAATTTTCAACACATTTTGTCTTAAAAAAAATTCAGGTTTCGAGTCAAAATGAATTTTTCAAATATTTTGCCTCCAAATGTTCAAGTTTCAAGTCAAAACAAATTTTCTACACGTTTTATCCAAATTTCAAATCAAAATAGTTTCTAAACTTTTTCCTTCTAAAAGTCTATCTCCAAATCAATTCCTAGGTCTTTTAACATTCCCCTTTCAAAATTATTTCAAAATCAACAGTTCATGTTCAAAATTAACCTCAAAAGGTTCAATCAAAATCCATCTCAAACTTTTCTAAGCCTCTTTTAAAAGATTTCTATTCCAATCAACTATCAAGGTTTTCTAAAAAAAAATTTCCTCCAAAAAGTCTTGTTCAAAATCAATCCTAAAAAATTCTCAAGGTTTTAGTCCTCAAAAACTCTTCTTTCCAAAATTCTTATCAATTTCGAAATCTTTCTAAATTCAACATCCATTTTCAAAGATTCCCTAACCTTTGCCCTCAAAGGTTCTACTCAAAACTCTATTTTCAAAAGTTTTATTCTAGGTCCTCCGAGTTTCTCGAGGTCTTCCCTGCCAAAAAGGCCCCACACTGAAAAGTTTTATCTCTTTGCCTTTCAAAAACATTCCATTTTAAAAATTTTCAACTCCTTCTTCATTTCAAAAAATTTCAGCTGAGTTTCTCGGGGTCTTCTCTACCAAAAAGGCCCACTCACAAAGCTTTCTTAACTTTTTCCTTCAAAAATTTTGATTTCAAAAATACCTTTCTAGGTTTTCTAACTCTTTCCTTCAAAAAATAAAAATAAAAATAAAAAATAAAAGAGGCTTCATTTTAAAAATCATTTCCTTAGTTTTCCAAAAACTTTTTCCTTCAAAAAGTTCATTCTTAAAAGCATTTTTTAGGTTTTTCGAGTTTTATCCTTCAAAAGCTCCGTCCTCAAAAATGTTCCAAAGGTTTTCAAACTTGTTTCCTTAAAAATTTTCCTTCTCAAAAAATATTTCATAGGTTTCATAAGCTTTTTCCTTCAAAAGCCCCATTTTTAAAATTTTTTGGGTTTTCAAGCGTTCACCTCAAAAAGCCTATTTTCAAAATTCTAGGTTTTCAAATTTTTTCCTCAAACGTTTTGTTCAAAGTTTCAAAAGGTTTTCCAAAACTCTTCCAATTCAAATCCAAATCAATCAGTTTTAGAAAAAATTCCAAAATCATCTCAAACAATCATCTTGAATTTCAAAAATCATTTCAAAATTCAAGTTTTCAAATTTTCAGATTCCAAAAATCAAGACAATCCAGTTTTCAAAATCAAAATTCCAACTACTCTAGTCTTCAAGAATTTCCAAAATTCAATCCCTCCGATTACCTCGCGGTCAACATGGGACTCTTACTTTATCAATTTTTGTCTTCGACAAGCAAACACAAAAAAAGAAGAAAGCTGCAAGCACCCTATTTTTACCCGCTCGGCAATCTCTGGTTCCAACCAGACTTACATTCAAACCAACACAGACACATTCAAGTCTAAACCAGTTTTTCAGACTCAATCCAATCAATCAATGGTTTAGCGCTGTCGCACCCCAGTTTTTGGGTGTCCAAGGTCCTTTCAGCTCAGAGACCAAAAGCACGGAACTCTGTCACTAGAACTCTTCCTCCTAGAAGGACAAGTGCAACTAGGTTTGAAAATTGGTTTGACTAAGGGCTTTTCAAAAAAATAGGAGTCGCCACCTAACTTGATTTAAGTGAGTTAGGGCACCTAAAACTAAGTGTTAATCCGAAGATTGAACTTAGGGTTTTTGGAAAAGGTTTTGAAAACTCCCTCAAGAGAGGGTTTTTAAGAAAATAGGTTATTTGGCAACCTTTGAAAATATTTAAGCCATTTTGGAAAATAACTCCATTTTAGTCTTTCAAAAAGAGAAATCTAGGGTTCGGGGTTGGTTACGTATATGAAAGATATCCTAAGATCATCTCCCTACCCCGCCCTTTCGGTACCTACATGGCTAATCACTCTTTTGTTCACTTACTAGAATAACCGATTACCATTGCCCACTTAATATCCACTTTGGAGTTTTGAAAACGAGGTTTAGTCATTGCTTTTTGGATGAATGATGCATGATGCAAGATTTAGAAGAAGTCAGAAGAATATGGGAGTTTTGAAGGAATTTAAAGGAATTTGACTTGAAATTGAAAAGCTTTAGTTTTGAAAATCTATCAATTTATGTGACTTTTGAACTAGGAAATCTATAATTTCTTTTAGAAAATTATTTTGAAAATCTATGATTTGATGCAAATAGAAAGTTATGATTTTATGTGAGGAAACTAGGGTTCCCTAAACATGAATTCTAGGGTTTTGACTTAGGCTTCAAGACAAAGAGTTCTTGTAAAGGAAATCTTTGAGAAGAATTTTAGGAAGTGGATTTGCAAAACAATTTTAGAAAGGTATGAATATAGACTTTCGAAAGTCTCTTGAATATCTCACTTTTCTAAAACGATTCTAGTCATGAGAAGACTATAACCATTTTAGGGTTGTGATTTTGAAAAACAACTAGGGCTTGATATGGACTTTGATGATTTCTTCAAATGTAACACTTTCCTAAAACAATCCCAACCATTGAATGGCTAGAATCATCTTAGAGTTATGATTTCTTGAAAAATAATTTAATACTTGAACTCAAATTTGGACCTTAATGGTCATATTAAATATAGCACTTTCCTAAAATAACCTAACCATGGAATGGTTAGAATCATCTTAGGGTTATGGTTTTGAAAACAACTTCGAAGGAAAAGGTTTTGAATGTAAGTTTTGAAAGCAACTTTTAATGCATGTCTAAAATACCTTTGAATGCATGATTATAATAACAACAATGCAATAGGGACTTGAACATACAAGGTTAGGCTTCACCACATAACCAAGGGGGGCTAGACCCACACCGTCTCAGGTGGAACTCAAAGCAAATCCCTAACACAGCGATTCTCTCCAAGGCCTTTCTAGGCATGAACTAGGAGGTCCCATGTTTCAAGCATGCAAGAAGAGGGGGTAAAAGATGGGGATTAAAATAAAAGAAAACCCAAGTGAATTAGGAGAAAGAAGAGAGAGAAGGGGATTGCATAATTTAAATAGAAACCAACCTTGTCTTCTCTTTGCTTTGATGCTTTGATGGTGGACTTTGCTTGGACTTTGAGTGCTTTGAATGTGCAGCACTTGATCTTCAATAGATGCTTGGACGCAAAGATTTGAGTGTATAGATTGTATGGAGGCTAGGATTTTAGTGTATGGAGACTAGGGTTTTAGAGGGCTTGAGAGAATTAGAGTTTTAAGGAAATTCAATCTCTTTTTTTAGAGAGGCACAATTTTTGAAATGATTTTGCAAACCTAGAATACACAGGGGGGTGGCCTGTATTTAGAAGCAGCCAAAGCAAGGGTTGGCGCATGTTGCAGTAGAGCCAGGAAAATTTTTGGCTTGGCACCACTAGCCACATAAGAAATGTTTTAAGGCAGCAAGAAATAGATCTTTGACCCTTGTGATGCAAGGCAGAAAATTTGGGGGTCTGTCCTAGTGACTACCATTCAATTTTTGGCCTAGCTTTACTAGGAGTGACTTTGAAAAATTTGAGAATGATTCAGAAGGTTCCGAGCAACCAGACTCGGCCAAAAATGGATGGGAACCCCTGAAATAGTGTCCTAGAGGTAAACGGCTTAATAACCAAAACCGGAGTAGTTGAAAATGGTGACCAACCCACTAGGGGCAAAATCATCATTTAAACTAGGGAAATACCAGAATTGACCCAGAGTGATCCATGACAAGACTTAAAGGCTGGAGACACTATTGAGACTATTCTGATGGATTTTTGGTTTCATAGCCAGAGCTAGTGTGGTTGGAAAAGGCGACCGGCCCATTAGGAACAAAACAATCATTTTGCACCGAGTTTGCCCGAATGGGCTTAGAATGGCTTGGAAAGGTACTAAAAAGTTGGGAATACTATTAGAAGCATTCTCAAAAGGTAACCGGTTTGATACCCAAAGCCAGTGTGATTTCTAGAGGCGATTGGATGCCTAAGGGCAAAATGATCATTTTGCCCGGATGCTCTTGAAATCGATCTGAAAGTGACTGGAAGGCACTAGAACAAGCTAGATTATTTTTGGGACAATCTTGGAAGGGTGGAATTACCGTTCTGAGGAGTTAGGTCTTTCTTGAGAAGCATGCCAGTATGGCCCAATGGGCAATTTGGTCATTTTTCAGTGGAATGGGCTAGCAGGCACTAGTGTTGACCACAGTCTTGAGTGTTCCCGTCACTCTGACGGTGTGTGATAAGTTGGCTTCTAAAAGCATCTTGTCCTCCAGTAAACATGTCACGGCCAAGAGGCGTGTTCGGTCCCGTGACATAGGGGTTTGTTGGCATTCCCAATGTCAACCTGTTTACGAGTGTTTTTATCACTCTGAAGGTTCTGATGTTTGTATGTTTTCGTCACTCTGATGGTGTGTGTTCATTCTGGAGACTGCCTAATCTCGAGAACCTACTGGATGGAGTTATCGCCTCGGGGCCTTAGATAGCAAACATTCTATGTTGGCGGGCTAGCAGGCGTCAGAAGTGAACTGTTCTACCATCTCAGAGACTTGGGTTCCATCCCAGTCAGCGGGTGTGAAGACCACGTATTATTCTAAGGGGTTTTGTGTTTTCTCGGTAAACATGCATGATGGATGGACTTACCGTCTAAGGGATCAACTTTCTCAAAAGACGTGACAAATTCATTTTGACTATCTGGACTAGAATTGGAACTAGAATTGAGGTTGAAATATAAAGTTACCATCTTTAAGAAGACGTGCCAACTGGAATTGGACTAAATAATGCCCCAAGGGCATGTTGCTCATTTTGCCTCTATTGGACCTAGCGGGCCCTCGAAGTGATTGATTAACTAGAAAGAGTCTAGAAAGCCAATTTGGGCTTGAATGTGTTTATGACGGTTTGAATGTGAGTCCGGTAGGGCCGGATGTTGCTCATGGGGTGCTTACAAAGGTGTTTCAAAAATTAAAAGAAAATAATAGTTTTTGCTTTTGAAATTGAGTTGAAATTGAAGGTTAAAATTTTGTGTAGGAAAAATTTTGAAAAGTTTTGGATTTGAAGATTGATTTTGACTTTTAAAGGAAAGCAAGGGCTTTGATCTTTTTAGAATTTGAAAGTTTTTATAGAGAAAGTTCAAAAAAAATTTAGGTTTTCAAAAACTAAATTTTAGGTTTAAAAAGAAGCTAGTGCTTCTTCTTTTGAAGTTGATTTTGACATGATTGGTAAGAATTGTATTCGCCTTGAGCGTGGGGTGTCATAGGAGATTGTTTTACGCATGTGGATCTTTTGCCTTGAAGTTTGAAGGAGAGGACATTTATTCGTCATTACTAGATATCTCTCGAGGTTGGAAGGTTTGTGTTAGCTTGACTGCTAAGCTCTTATTTAGGCAGGTATGATAGAATTCTTATAGACATGTCTCTAAAGGGATTATGCTTCTCTGAAGTTAAGTGTCTTTAGTTGATTTCTGGAGAGAGTGAGGTCTCTTTTGTTTTGAAAAGTTTGAGGTATCTAGGAGGTCGAACGTCTTTGGCCGGTTCTTCTTAAATGGGACGATTGGTTTGAAATTGAATGTGAGGTGTAGGATGGACCATTGCCCCAATTTTTGTGGTTTAGAGAAGTTGTTCGAAGTTGATTAGGGAGGTGAGGGTGGGTCGTTGTCCCATTCTTTATTTCTTATCAGCTATGGAGGGCAGGATCATGGTTTAGGCTGTCAAGGTCGGCTCCGTTGGCTGAGGGGAGCATTCTAAGAGCAACATAGATAGTTTATATCTCTCATCCAAGAGGGCTATAGATAGTTTAGGCTCTTAGCTAATAGTTAATTAACATGTTGCGTAAGTTAAAGTTAGTTGCCTTAGATTAATTTGCAGAAGGCTCTTACACTATGCTAGAGATTAGAAGACTGATATGTTGTAATCACTAAGTTATGTAGTGCATAGGATCATGCCTTATGGAGTCAAAGAATTGCTTTGATGATGACTGGCTAATTGGTTTACTGAAATGGACTTCTTATAAGTTAAGTTATGCTGGAGACTTTGGGCTTCTGTCTTGCCCCAGTTGGGTTGTACTCTGGATGGCTAGATGCTTGTAGACAATGGGTTGCTCTAGGTAGCTAAACATTCTGGATAGTTAAGTGTTCTAGATGGCTAGATATTAGGCTTTGTTGGGCTGCGACATCAAGATGTTGGGCTTGAAGACACCTTGGATCCTGAGAAAGCTTAAGGAGACGCCCCTTGCACTTGTGTCTATCTCAATATTTTGTCAACAATATTAAGATGTAATAGACTAATCTTAATAAATGACTTATGACATTCATGCTAATTTTTTTGTCACGCTAAGTTCAGAAATTTGTTATCGGTGTAGGCTTTTCATAGTTTGGCCTCTCTTGACCCATTGTTGAGGTGTGAAATTTTGTTGCTTTGCTGAGGCCGTCTTATTGTTGTTGCTTGGACAGCCGATCGAGAGAACTGACTCCCCCTCCCCCCCCCCCCCCCCCTTTTTAAACCATTTTTTCACCCGTGCCCTTGCGGGCTTTCATAGATACTGGTTCTACCATTTTTGCACGTCAGTGCCCATTTTTGGATTTTCACTATGTCGGTAGTTTTGTATCTTGCCATGACCCTACTCTTTTACCCGCAGTGCCCCAGAAGGTTTTCACTATGTCCTCAGGCCATGCTTTTTCTCTTGATTTTTCTCGTTGATGCCGATAAGGATGACTCCTTGTTGAACCAGGATATAAGTGTTGAGTATTTATGATTGAAGGAATGATTGAAGCTAGAGATTGTTGTTGATTGATATAGTTGTTGCTTTAACTGAAGGCTATTGATGTTGCTTTTGAGCTAAGCCATGATGGAAGTTATTTTCTCGGGATCTATTTTGTTGGATAGAGCACTTTCTAGTGTTATCATCTTTCCCTGAAGGGCAATGATGGCAATGATCGATCTAAAAGGTCTTTGTTTTGGACTATAATGTGGGCTTGGTTATGGGGTATTTGAAAGGAAGGGATACAGGCTCAAAATATTTTGCTTCCATTTGGCTTTTTAAGACTTATGATCACCTTTGACAACTCTACTCTCCCTTTCTCTCCTTCTCTCTTTCTTTTTGCTACTCACTCTCTTCCCTCATGTTGTTTTGTACCAGTTTTTACTCTCCCCTTCTATTTTTAGGTTTAAACGTACCCTAGCTCTTATGTTTCCTTTGCTAGATCCTTTCTTATCCTTCTTAGATTTTTTTTATCCTAGATTTGTTACTTTTGCACCATGGTGTTCTTAATTTTTTTCACTAGGTTGACAGTCTTTGTATCTTGCCATGCCTCCACCTTTTTACCAACAACATCCTTTCAGGCTTTTACTGTGTCCTTAAGGTCATACTACTTATCATTATCTTTTATCATTTCTATGAAGGTCAATGTTTTCTCTGTTGTAGTGCCGACTCTCCTCTTTTAAGCAATGAAGAGTTCGGGATTTCTTTTCTTTTGCTTTCTCTTTTGGTCATTTTTTAAAGCTATATTCTCTCTCTATTTTCTTTTTTTCCTTTTTTATTTTGCTTTAACCAATTGTGGGTGGTGATCACTAAGTCAGGTTTTTCAAAGGAACATAATCAGCTCAAATGGGCTTTGCAAAGGGATGCTTTTCACTGCATGGTAAAGGAATTGAGGATCTCTCTTCATTTCAGTGATTGCTATCATGCTTTATCAGAGTTTCCGATTACACGTAGTAGTGCTTTACCAAACCTGAGTTGATGGGTGTTGGGGAGATTTATCTGCTTGTCTCTATGGCTTTCTGCTGAATTTGAAGTATCTTTTTGAGATATCCTTGCTTGAACTAGTAGGGCTTGACTTTCTTATTAAAGGATCTAGTGATGCATCTTTGATAGCATTGGGCATGGTAAATGGCTACCATTCTTTTTTCATCTAGGAGACAAAGTTGTTCATGCCAATCTTTGATCCAGTTTACTTCAGCAATTTGAATTTTGATGAGGACTCAGAGAGAGGAGATTTATACTTCAACTGGTAGAACTACCTCGTTGAGAATAGCATTGTCCCAATTGAGATTCTGACTGAGGTTCTATATGCCATCAATGCAAAGGGTATCTGCTCATACCAATCCTTGTGGTTGTAAATTTTCTTGCGACGAAATTCTCTTAATTCTTTTTTTTATTTTTTTGTTTTGCTACTTCATGTAAACACCCTATTTTTGCCTGCTCGGCAATCTCCGAGCTGACCAAGCTCACTTTCACACATCACATGCATATTTAGACTCTAAGCCCACCTTTTTAACTTGAATTTAGTCCACCAATCGCTTCTCGGGCCCGTAGGGCCCACTTGAAGCTAATGACCGTTTTATCCCTGGGCATCCAAATGCCCCGAGAACCACACCTGCTCTGGGTATCAAGCCGGTAACCCTCTGAGATTACTTCCTATAGTATTCTCAACCTTCCTTTACCTTTTCGGATCATTCCGAGTCAGCTCCGGCAAACCTGATACAAAATGACCGTTTTGCCCCTAGTGGGCCGGCCACCTTTTCCGACCACACCGGCTCTGGGTATCAAACTGGTAATCTCCTGAGACTACTTTTTATAGTGTTCTCAACCTCCTTTTACCTTTCCGGATCATTCCGAGTCAGTTCCGGCCAACCCGGTACAAAATGACCGTTTTACCCCTGGTGGGCCGGTCTCCTTTTCCGATCATGCTGGCTCTAGGAATCAAACCGGCAACCTTTGCAAACATTCTGAATAATGTTTCCAGACCCCAAGTCCTCTTTCAGGACAGTCCGAGTCTGTCCCGGCAGTTTCCCGGTCCAATTGACCGTTTTGCCCCTAAAGGCTCGGTCAACCTTTCCGACACATCTTATCCTCACTTTTCAAGTCAAATACCTCCAGGACACTATTTTAAGTGTTCCTGCTCCTTTCCGGCCTACCGGGTCATTCCCGGCCACTTCAAATCATTCCCGGACTTTCCGGAGTCACTCCTATTGAAGCCAGGCTAAAAATTACATGGTAGTCACTAGTACAGGCGCCCAAATCTAGTCAAAGATATGTTGCTTGCCGACCTTAAATGTTTCCTAAGTGGATGGAGCCACTCCTAGTGGCGCCAGTGTAAACTTTGGCCTGGCACCACTGCAACAGGCACCAGTGTATTCCTCCCTCTATAAATACAGAGCCTCCTCCAACGTGAAAAAGGTCCACAAACTCAACCTAAAAATCATATATTTCGATATACAGAGCTCAAGCACTCCCTAAACCCTAGCCTTCTTAGGTTTTCTAAACCCTAGCCACTATACACTAAACCCTAGCCTCCTATACATCCCCATACACTCATACACTAGCCTTCAACCATCTTTTGAAAACTTGAAGAGCTGCAATCTAAAGCTTGAAGACAACTCTTGAAGATTGAAGACGAAGATCAAGACAAAGACCGAAGATTGAAGACAAGCAAGGCGTGCAAAATAAAGAAGATATACGGTAGGCTTTCTATTTAAATTTTCGCACTTTCCCCCTCTCTCTTCTATTTCCTAACCCACTTGGGTTTTCTCTATTTTAATCCCCCATCTCTTTCGCCCCCCCCCCCCCCTTTCTTTGCATGCTTGAAACAAGGGGATTCCCGGTTCATGTGTAGGATTGGGCTATTGGAGAGTTACCGTGTCGGGGGCTTTCTTCTAGTCTAACCAGAGACCACGTGGGTCCGGCCCCCTTGATTATGTGGTGAAGCCTTAGCCTTGTATGTTCACGACCCCATAACTGCATTGTGCATATCATGATCTTGCATCTTCCAAAAACCGTTTTCAAAGTTGTTTTTCAAATCGTTTTCAAACTTGTTTTCAAAATTGCATCAAAATCTCTTTTTCAAAAACTTGTTTTCAAAACCACAATTCTAGGGTAATTCTAGCCTTTCCATGGCTAGGGTTGCTTTAGGAATGGGTTACATTAAAAGTGACCTTTTGGTCTATATTTTCAAACCTTATTGTTTTCAAAACCACTTCCTTAAAGTGGTTCTAGCCCTCTTATGGCTAGAATCGCTTTAGGAAAGTGAGATGTTTTTATACTTTCCAAAAACTCTCTCTTGAAAAATCTCTTCCTAAAAATCTCTTTTTCAACATACTTTTCTAAAACTCTCCTTTCCAAAATTGTTTTCCAAAAACTCCCTCCAAAAGTCTATTTTTCCAAACTCCCTTTTTCAACTCCTTTCCAAAAACCCTTTCTCCTCAAAATTCACTTTCCTAAACTCTCTCTCCAACAATCTTCTACCAAAAATCTTCTTAGAAAAACTCTCTCCAAAAATCTTTTCAAAAAACCTTCTTTCCAAAATCTTTCCAAAAACTTCTCCCTAGGATTTCCCTTCTAGAAAGCCTTCGTTTCCAAAAACGCACTTTTCAAAAACTCTTTCCTTAGAGCCCAAGTCAAGCCCTAGAATCCACAATTAGGAAACCCTAATTTTCTTCCCAAAAACATGGTTTTCAAACTTTGTCCTAAACCTAGGTTTCCAAAACCTCTTGTTTTCACATCCAAACTATACACGTTTCCAAAACCTATTTTCTACGTCGAAACTATAATTTTCCAAATCTAGGGTTTCTAGAATCTCCCTTTCCAAATCCTTACCAAATCCTATCTTCCCTTTAGGAAACCAAATCAAATATTCCCGTTCAGGAAACTAGATCCCACACTCCGTTTTTGGAAACAAAATCAAATCTTTTCTTTTAGAAACCAAATCCAATCCCTTCTTAATCCAAACCTTTCTTAATTCAATTCCTTCCTAAACCATAAGTTTCTTAAGCCTAAACCTTCAATCTTTCCTTAAATTTCAAAATTCAAATCTTTCCTAATTCAACCCTTTCCTAACTCTACCCTCCTTTCAAATCTTAACTTTTCAAACCTAAGTTTTCAAACTCTTCCTAAACTCAAACCTTTCCTAATCTCAAGATTTTCTAAAATTCTAAAACTTTTTAAATTTCAAATCTTTCCAAATTCAAAACTTTCTAAATTTGAAACTTTCTCAAGTTAAATCTTTCTAAACCTAAATCTCTCCAAAATTCTAAACTTTCCAAAACTTCAACATCTTTCCAAATCTAAGACTTTTCTAAACTCAAAACTTTCTTAATTCAAACATTTCCTAAACTGAAAACTTTCCTTTTTCAAACCTTTCCCAAAACGAAACTTTCTTATTTTCAAAACTTCCTTGTTTTCAAAACTTTCCAAATTCAAAACTTCCTTTTTTTAAAACATTCTAAATTCAAAACTTTCTTAACTTGAAACTTTCCAAATTCTAAGCCTTTCTTAAACTAAACTTTTCCTAATTCAAAACATTTCTAAATTCAATACTTTCCTATTTCAAAACTTTCCTAAAGTGAAAACTTTCCTAAACCTAAAACCTTTCCTAATTTGAAATTCAAAACTTTCCTAAGTTAAACTTTCCTAATTTCGAAACTTTCCTAATTTCAAAACCTTCTTAATTTGAAACTTTCCTAAGCCAGAACTTTCCTAATTTGAACATTTCCTAAATCCAATTCTTCCTAATTTCCTAAATCTTCCAAGCCGAGTCAAATCTTTCCTAAGTCTCTTCTCTTTCCTAAGTCTAGGTTTCCTAAACCTTCGTCTTTTCAAAATAAGTCTAAATCTCTCTCTTCCAAGTTTGATCTTTTCAAATCAAAATTTAGTCTTTTCAATTCCAAAATTCCAAATTCTAATTTTCAACCCTCCATTCAAAGTTCAATCTCTCAATCTTCTACTTTCAATTTCTAATTCAATCTCCTTCTTCAAATCAACTCTTCTATTTTTAATCGGACTCTTGTCCGAACTACGACTGACCTGATTCCCCTAAAGGGATACGTAGGCAACCTTCATAGGTGCGGTCACAACACTTTTCAAACTTTCAATTCCACCCTCATGGGTGCGGTTTCCAAAACATTTTTCAAATCTCAAATTCCAATCAATTTTCAAATTTCAATTTCAAAATTTCTATTTTCAAACTTCTACTTTCAATTTTCAAACTTTCCAATTTCAATTCTATTTCTTCAAATCTATTTTCAAATCAAATCAATCTCTTTTCGAATCTATTTTTCAATTTTCTTAACTTGCACTTGCATATCATGCATCATGTTAGATTTCAAACATTGCTTTTCAAAGTGAATAGGATTGGACATGGGTTAATTAAAGACTCTCATAGGTGAATCTAGGGTAGATTGACATGTAGGTACCGAAAGGGCGGGGTAGGGTGATAGCTTAGTGCATCTTCCTTACACGTAACCAACCTCCGAACTTAGATCACTGTTTTCAAAGACCAAAAGGAGTTATTTTTCAAAAAGGGCTAAATGTTTTCAAAAGGTTGCCAAATAACCTGTTTTCCTTAAAAACCCTCTCTTGAGGAGATATTTTCAAAAACTTTTTTCCAAAAACCCTAAGTGTAGTCTTCGGATTATGCTTAGTTTTTAGGTGACCTAACTCACCTTAATCAAGTTAGGTGGCGACTCCGAATCTTTTTCAAAAGCCCTTTATTCAAACTTATTTTTCAATTCAAACCTAGTCGCACTCATTCTTCTAGGAGGGTGAGTTCTAATGAGAGAGTACAGCATTTTTTCCGCTTGTGGGAGTATTCCTCGAGTGCAAAAAATCTAGGCGCGACACTTCAATGGTTCCATTTGTTTGTGGACAGTAGGATACCAAGTTATAGGGATTGATCTTGAAGTTTTATCGATACTTTGCCATCATGTCGTTGGTGGGGTTGCTTGCATTAACTGTGATGATGGACTCCAGGAGGCCGAATATGTGGGGGACCTCTAGAAGTCTTTAGAGTTAAAGGGTGTCAAGTTTTGGATACCTTGCAACTTTTGTCTTTTTGAAAAAGATTTTACATTACAAAGAAAGCATTCCATGATCAAGAGTCATTTATTTTAAATTAGCCCATGATATACTTGATATTCTTCAAGGTACTTTAATAGGCTAATATCAAGATATTCCTCATGTAGGCTTTATCAAGGTCTTTAGGGTTTGGGAATATGAGAGGTGGTCCAGTTGACCCTCTCCTAATTTGATGTAGCTGGATTGATGGAACTTTGTGTAAGATAAGCTGATGCTGGAGGATCAATGTCTAGGACTAAGACATCTTCTTTGTGGAATAATTTTGATAGTGACTCTTCTAGGATTTGAACACACTAGTAGCTAATGATGGTAAATTGTTGATCTACTGTATACTACTTAACGGTTGAATTTTGGGTCAACCCTTTTGCTTAGTCTCCTTTGGAGAGGAACAACATCCTAGCCTACGAGTATGACCTGACCGTTGAATTCTTTTAGATGAACATCACCCTATAGTTGTGCCCCTAGTCTTGTCCTAGGTTGGAAGCCTCTACTAATGAAGTGGTTAGAGACCATTTTCTCAACTGTTGAATGACTGGAATGAGCCGAATCTTTTTAGGCATTTGGCATGCACTTGAAAGCTTGGAAGTTGGAGGGTTCTGTTGTGGCAATGTATGGGACTGACAGAACTTAGCAAATGGTGAAGTATTCTTCCGCATGGATGGTGATTGTCACGACATGAAACAGAGGTAGTTGCTTAGAGATAATGTCTTGCAAATGGATGGCCAGTTCTTCTTACTCTTTAATGTAGGTTCGGCCTCTTCCACTAACTGTGCTTATCTTTGGATGAGTTTAAATTGGGTGGAATGCTGCAGGGATTCCATGAGTTCAATTGTGCTCTTTGACTTGGAAAAAAAAAAAGGAAAACAAAATGCAGTTAGCATATCAAGTTGTAGGTTTTATGTAATGCATGTCCTACATAGGTCCCTTCTTCGAGGGAATCTAGGCATGATGTTGAGTCCATTTTGGAGGTGGAATTTTTCCCCCGTATGCAATACAATACCTATTTGGCATAGGCCTATTGATGTTTCTTTATTTAAGTAATTCCACTTCTATGGACGAAGAGAGATTTGGGCCTCTTTTAAGATATGATTCTATACATGCCATGAATCCTTAGGGTTGCAGGGAACCCTTGGAGTTTAGATGGGTTTAATTAGCATGAGATTGGATCGTCCCTTTCTCTTTACGGTTGATTGAATGCATGAGAATGCGATGACTCGAGTTTTTTGGAACTCTTGCCTTGGAATGGATATCGATGCGTGAGCATAATAGTAGTGAATATGTGTGCAGTATAATGGTAGCAGATGAGCAGTATTAAAAGACCCCCTTTTGTCCTTGCTTTAGCCTCTGGCCTTCTTGGCCTTTGGAGATAAGGGAGAGGAAAGAAGATACAAAACAAAAGAGAATTTAGTATCTGTCGCGCCCCGGTTTTAGGGTGTTTAAGGTCCTTTCGGCTCGGACACGAAAAACACGAAACTTTGTTACTAGAACTCGTCCTCCTAGAAGGACAAGTGCGACTAGGTTTGAAAATTGATTTGACAAAGGGCTTTTTAGAAAAATAGGAGTCACCACCTAACTTGATTAAGGTGAGTTAAGACACCTAAAACTAAGGGTTAATCCAAAGATTAAACTTAGGGTTTTCGGAATAGGTTTTTGAATCCTCCCTCACGAGAGGGTTTTTAAGTAAATAGGTTGTTTGGCAACCTTTGGAAAGATTCAAGCCCTTTTGGAAAATAACTCCATTTTGGTCATTTGAAAACAGAAATCTATGGATCGGGGGTTGGTTACGTGTAGGGAAGATATCCTAAGATCATCATCCTACCCCGCCCTTTCGGTACCTACATGTCTAATCACCCTTTGTTCACTCACTAGAATAACCGGTTACCATTGTCCACTTAATATCCACTTTAGAATTTTGAAAAACGGGGTCTTGTCATCACTTTTCGGATGGATGATGCATGATGCAAGCTTTTGGAAAAAGTTTGAAAATAATGGGGGGTTTTGAAAGAGTGGGAATAGAAACTTTGAATTGATTAGAATTTTTGAAAAAGGGATTGGAATTGAAATAAAAGTTATGACCGCACCATTTTAGATTGCCTACGTATCTCATTTGACGAGAATTAGGTCATTCGTAGTTCGGGCAAGAGCCCGATGGAAAATAGGCGCATTAGGGCCTTTGGAAGGTTTGAAGACACTTTGAGGTCTTTGGAAAAGCTTAAGACACTTTGAGATATTTGGAAGTTGAAAATTCTTTGTGGTCTTAGAAAAGTTTAAGACACTTTGAGATCTTTGGAAGTTGAAGACTCTTTGTGGCCTTGAAAGTTTTTGACTTGAAATTGGATAGTGGAGTGTTTTGAAAGTGTTTTTGGATCAACTTAAGGGAGTTTTGAAAAAATGTTTTGGCATGACTCAAGAGAACTTGAAGTGTTTTTGAAGTCTTGTTTTGAAAACCTTGGAGGAATGTTTTGATGACTTAGTTTTTGAAAGTAGTTTTCGAAAATGGCTAAGGGTTTGGAGTCCTAATATGGACAAGCTTAGAGGTTATTCTTGTTTTATCACTTCTCCTTGGAATCCCTAACCATGAGAGGACTGGGGACATCTTAGGTTTGTGACTCTTTAAAAAACACTTTTGGAAAAGTCTTGAAGAGGGAATGTAAGAACATTTGAAGAGTTTATGGAGTTGATTTTTTGAAATTAAGAGAATAGGAGGTTTTGGAAAAATAAGCTATGAGGATAGTTTGAAAATTTGAATGACCATTTAGAAAAGGGTTCAAGAGTTGGAACCTTGAAGTACACTAACCTAGGTTGGGTTGTCCTAGGGTTAGGGGTGACCTAAGGTTAACTAACTTGGGTTAGGTTAACCTAGGGTTAAGATGACCTATGGTTAACTAACTAGGGTTAGGTTAACCTAAGGTTAAAGTGACCTAGGGTTAACTAACTAGGGTTAGGTTAACCTAAGGTTAAGGTGACCTAGGGTTAACTAACTAGGGTAAGGTTAACCTAAGGTTAGGATGGCTTAGGGTTAGGTTAACCTAAGGTGTGTAAACTAGGATCAAGTTAACCTTGGGTTGGGCAACTAGGGTCAAGTTAACCTAGGGTTGGTAAACTAGGGTCAAGTTAACCTAGGGTTGGTCAACTAGGGTCAAGTTAACCTAGGGTTGAATAACTAGGGTTAAGTTAACCTAGGGTTGAATAATTAAGGTCAAGTTAACCTATGGTTGAATTGAAAGATGGCCTTTGAAAGTTTGCTTGATACACTTTTTAGAAAGAGTTTTGAAAAACAAAACACGTTATACAATAGACTTGAGTTGGCAATCTTTTTGAAGATCATTTCCATGAAAATTTTGACTCTTAGCCAAAGTATGGTTTATATGGTTAGTGATTGGAGACTATTCCAAGGAAGGTTTCCTCATGGCCATTATAACCTTTATCTTGGCAAGAGTGAAGGTTTCAAAAATCAACATAAGGATGGCAATTTTTGAAAAATCATTTTTGATGCAAAGATGGAGAGAATGCATTTTTTAAAATCACCTTTTGAGAAGGATTTTGAAAACCATTTTTCAAGGGGAACACTCCATCAAGAGAGAGTTCATATGGCCAACAAAAGGGAGACCACTCAAGAGAGGGTTCCATGGGGCGATTCCAACCACTAAACTTGAGAGAATAGGAACCATAGAAATCAAAGAGTTTGAACATTATTCTTAGGCAAACATAAAGAGAAAAGGGAACCATTTTAACAATTTAGGGCTCCTATGGCCAATATAAAGGGAGACCACTCAAGAGAGGGTTCTATGGGGCCATTTTAACCACTAAATTTTTGACAGAATGGAAACCTTGAAAATTAGAGAGTTTGAAAGCAACTTTTATACAAGTTAAAATGTCATGATGCCAAAGTGAGAGTAAAGGGGTTAGTAGGGGATTTTCTAAGGCATAATTTCTAAAGTCCCATCCTAAACTTCAAGGGGCCAACTCTTGGAATGATTTTTAAAAAAATGTAGAACTTAGAAATGGCATAAAATTAAGAGCAATGTAAGCATTGTGGAGCACGACAATAAGCATAAATGAAGCCAAGCACACAAGACATGATCAAAATAGCAATATGCAAGGGGTCATGATTCACATACAAGGCTTTTAGGCTACACCACAAAAACAAGGGGCTCCTAGGCCATACCATCTTAAAGTAGGTTAGTGAGAGGTCCCCCTACACAGTGGCTCTCACTTGCTTTCCTCTAGGCATGATCTAAGAGCCCTCTTGACTCAAGCATGCAAGAAAGGGGGGTTGAAGATGGGGATTAAAATAGAGAATAGCCTAAGTAGGCTAGGAGGGAGAAGAGAAGAGTGGGGGAGAGCATAAATGTAAAAGGGGTACCACCTTTTGCCTTCACTACACTTGTAACCTTCAATGGATGTCTTGATTAGAGCTTTAGTGACTTCAAGAGGGCTTGAGAGGCTAGAGTGGAGTGTGTAAGTGTGTATGAGGTATTGTATATGGAGTATATAGGCTTGAGAGAGGTAGAATCTAGCCTAAGTGTTGAGGGGTGGAATATATGTAAGGATTTGAGTTTCTGGAGTGATTTCAGCAGAACTTCGCATCAATTTCAGACCTAGAATATGCAAAAGGGGGAGGCCTCTATTTATAGGCAATCTAGAACAGGCCTTGCGCATGTGCTACATGCGCATGGCCAAATTTTGGCCTTGCGCATGTAGCACATGCGCAAGTACTGTTCCATTGCCAGAATGGCACGTGGCACCCTATATACTGGTTAAATCTCGACCGTTGATCGAAAGTCGATCGATCTGATCAAAATTTGAGCACATGTAGCATACGCTCCCTCACCGGGAAGGTTCGTCCAATCTTTACCTCGATAATTGAGTCAATCAAGAAGGTTTTGGGAGAGTCAGTCGCACTCGGAATGTTCTCCTAGTGCTTCCGATGAACTTTCATGTTTTCGAAAAGTTTGAATTATGTTTGGAGGTGAGTGATATCGTCTTGGGAAGTGTGCCAAAAAGGTCACTTTTGCAAAGCGTCTGTGATACGCTCCCTGGGTGTTTGAAAGTGGCTGTTTTCGTTTCGTGCGATTGAGGCCTTCGAGAAGCGATCTATTCGATCAAACCGTACCGATGGTAAGTACGCTAGAAATACTTTCAGGAATTTTCAAATTTACGCATTTCTCAAGTCGTTTGACAGTGCGTTTTGATTAGGGAATCGGAGAAAAAGTCAACCTTGGCGAAGCGTCTGTGAGACGCTCCAGGGGTTGTTGAAAGTCATAGTTTGCACACCGTACGATGGAGGGCTTCAGGAAGCGATCTATTTGATCGAACCGTATCGATGGAAAGATCTATGGACGAGCTTTCGAGAATTCCCTGATTTACACATTTCTCAAGTTGGTTGACGGTGCATTATAACCAGGGAATCAGGGGAAAAGACAATTTAGGCGCAGCGTCTTGCAGACGCTCCAGGGAACTTTTATCGTGTCGTGTGAGCTTAGTGTCGCAGGATGCTCCTTGGGTTAAACAAGGGCGTATGGTAAAACCCTCTGCTCGAGATCCCAAGGCCAGTGCTGTTTCAGGGCATTTTTAGGCTTCTAGGGGCAAAATAGTCATTTTGACCGGGGTTGGCTGGAAATGGTCAGGAATGGTTTGGTATGTTGTGTTAAGTGTGTAGGGTTGTTCAAGGATAGTTTTGGGAGAGTCTTTTATCATTCTGCAGGGTTTGTGCCGTGCTGAGGCGCTCAGGGGCAAAACGGGCATTTTGACCGAAGTGGACCAAAATAGGACCGAATTTGGACCAAATGGCGTGCGAGGGACGCCTAATGGTTTACCAACATTTTGGAAGGATGGACTTATCGTTTTGAGGGATTTTGAACTTTCCCAAAACGTGCCTGGAGGCCTAAGGGGCAAGTTTGGTCGTTTTTCACCGAGTCGGGCTAGCAAGCGCCAGTGTTGACCTAGGTATTGGTTTCTAAGACCGCTCGGTCTTGGAAAACTACCTGTGCGGTGTTGGTCTCTAAGAACGCCTGGTCTTAGAGAACTACCTGTAGGGTGGTGTTGGTTCCTGAGAACGCCTGGTCCTAGAAAGCTACCTGGAGTGGTGGTGTTGGTCTTTGAGAACACCCGGTCTTGGAGAACTACCAAATGACGGACATTCTACGTTGGCGGGCTAGTAAGCGCCAGAAGTGAACCGTCTAGAATTTTGATGAGGTGTTGGTCCCCGAGATCACCCAATCCTGGGAAGCTACCTGGATGGCGTTGGTTTCCAGGACTGCCCGGCCTATAAAGCTGCCTGGAATAATGGTGCTTATGGCTCCAGCGGGTCGTTGTGGGCCCAAGAAGCGACCAGTTGACTGAATTGGAGATTAAAAGGCTCATCTTGAGCTTACACGTGGTATGATGTTTGAAAACTACATCCGGTCGAGCAGGATATTGCCGAGCGGGCAAAAATGGGGTGCTTACAGTGTCTTGGTTTGAAAGTTTTTATGCAATGCATGCCTTAGGGGTGCCCCTGCTCTTTGAGGGGGACTAAGCATGACGTGTTAGCTCACTTTCGAAGATAAGGGGTTGCCCCTGTATGCAATACCATACATGTGCCTGTAGTCATTCATTCATGCATACATCCATTCATCAATGAGAACTAAAAATGACAGTTTTATTGGAGTGAGTTCCTCTTGTACATGGAATTTCAAAAGTAAATTGAAAGGGGAGGAGGAATATTTTCTTTGGGACTTTCACTTATCTACTTTTATATTTGAAATAGTTAACTACTCTTGAATCTTTAGATTCACCTTCTTCGTGCTTGATGTTGGGAGATCGTTAAGCGACCTTGCTGCCGGATTGTCCCTTGCCTTCGTAGCAGCCTTATTTTTGCGAGCAGAGAGTGATTAGGGCCCCTCTTTATGAGATGATCTCAGTGCATGCCATGAATCCTTAAGGTCACTTGGTACCCATAGGATTTTAGATAGGCTTTGAATAAGTAAGATTGGCAATCGACCTTTTTCTAGGGGTTGATCATATGCATGAAAATACGTGACTTGAGTTACTTTGAACTCTTATCTTAAGATGGATAATGGATGCATGAGCAGTATAATGTTTGCATAGTAGTAGAAAATGCATGAGTAGTATAACAACAGGAATTAAACAGTTTAACTAGACAAGAAGGAAGAGTAAAACGGTCGCCCTTTCCTTCTTAATTTTAAAATTGACGTGTGTGTCTTAAATCTAGTAAAAGTTCAGCTATGCACTGGGTGCTACATGAGCATGAGGTTGGAGGTTACTAATGCTTCATAGAAAACTCAGTTCCGAAACCTTCAAACCTCCGGTGTCCACCCTCGAAAGGGTGAACCTCTTTGGTTAGTGATTTGAGTGGGGGAACTATCAAGAGGCTGTCAGACGATAAACTAACCAGCATCCACTGACAACCAATATGCAGTTCCCCCTTCTATCTAAAGGGTAGTAACCGAGTAATTATGCAGAGATGCAAATGCAAGTAAGCGCACCAAGTGTGCGTAGAGTTTTAAAAAAATGGAGGAAATGGCTCAATAACTCACATCCCATCATATTCATTCATTACATACATGGCAACTAATATGATATAAAAAAAAACGTGAACCAAGGTCCACCTACAAAAGAAATGCACAGAGTTAGTACCTTTATGAAAAACCCAATATAAGATAAAATTGATGATAAAATAATCCAATTGTATGCACATAAGAGTATGCTATAGATGCAAGTGATGACATCTTTTTGAAAACATTTTGAAAATTTTTGAATAAGTGGACAAAATTGGACAAAGGAAACAGAGATTCTGGGTGAGTGAAGGGTGAAGAGGCATGACAATGGCCTAACCCTCTAAGTGGTCTCTAGTGGAGTCGCCAGCTATCACACTCCAATTTTTGCCCTCGAGACTGGGTTTTGACTCGAAATAGAAACCAGTTACTCTCCCTGCCAGAACTCACCCATCTAAGAGGATAAATGCGATAGGGTTTGAGTTTAAACTGATTTGATTAAGAGCTTTTTGAAAAGGGTTTATGTTGACTCAAGGTTGATCCCATGTTGATTTTGATGATAACAAAACCATGTGGTTGTTATCTAATGATTTCAATTAAGTGTGCAGTTAGATTATAATTATTTGATAACAGGAAAATAATTGAGTTGATCGGTTGAGTATCAAACAAGAAGATTACTTAGGCAATCTTATTCTTGAAGAGATTGAAGATGCTCAAGGAGTTCAACAAGTATTGAAAAGAAGGATGCAAGTGACTAAAGATCTTACAATCATTCACTGAGTTATTCAAAGAAGTAAAGCACTCAAGCAAGATTATTTGAAGAGTATTCAAGTTGACACGTAATCAATTCTTGAAGACTAAAGTATAAATAGAAGTGCAAATACAACAAAGGATTTCAAGTAGACTTGAAGACTGAAGAGCTAGCACCATACAAATTTGGTTTACACTTTACTATGAAGACCCTCGATCCTCATGGCCATATCAAGTCCACTATATCATCATGTATGCTATGAACTTCTAAATTGGTTGATTTTTATACTCTAAATCTGGAAAATGCAATGAGGCATAAAGCATAAAAGAAAAGGGGAGCAACAAGTTGAAGCTTGTCAATTAACAATGGAGAACTTGTCACATTGAAGATATTGAAGAATTTATGGTGAGAAGCTTGTCAAGAAACAATGGAGACAATGAGTATGATGAGTTGACACATTCAGCAATCTCATAGTTGCAACCTCATTTAAATGACTCTTACAAGACATGGAAGCTCACCTTGAAGATTTGAAGATGTCTTGCAAGAATGGAAGAAGAAGAGACTTACTTAAAGACATGGGAGCTTTCTTAGAAGTTTTGAAGATGTCTTGAAAGTATTGATAAGAAATCACAAGAGTTTGAAGCTTCATTGAAGATTATGTTGAAGTTTTGAATAAATGAAAGAAGTTATAGAAGAAATCAAATTGATGAAGATCAAGCAAAGAAATTGAAGAAGTTCAAATAAGCATGAAAGATCAATTGAGGAAAAGAGATCTCAAGTCTTGGAAGCTCTCTTGAAGATTTTGAAGAAGACTTAGATCAATGGAAGAAGTGATGTTGATTGAAGAACTCTAAATGCAATCAAAAGTGTATTGATTTCATATTGAAGAGTTGAAGGTGTTCTTGAAGTCAACATGCCTTGAAGAAGTCTTTTCAAGCCTTAGAAACCTTAGTTGGATGATCCTTGAAGAGCTTGAAGATATTGAAGAAGATTGAAGAAGTATTGCAAAAGTTAAGGATTTTCCTAAAAGGAGTCGACCCCTAGCACAAAAAAGTCGACTCATTCAAACAAAGGCTGAAAAATCTGTTGAAGATAAAAAAGAGTCGACCCCTGAAGCTAAAAGAGTCGACTCATTCAAACAGAGAGTTGATTTTGCAGTTTTACACAAAAAGAGTCCACCCCTAGCACAAAAGAGTCGACTCATTTGGACAGTGCCTTGAAAAATCTGCTGAAATGCAAAAAGAGTCGACTCATTGCCTAAAAGAGTCGACTCTCGACACCGACGGCTATATTTTCTGATAGGAGTAATGGTCCGATCTGCCACCAAATCAACTCTCATACTTCTCCAACGGCTAAAATAGATTCAAGGCTATATATACAAGATCCCCAACACATATTGGTGCAAGAAGAACATGAGAAGAACACAAGATTAAGAGGTACAAGTGAGATTTCATCTCATACATCTTATACACTGTTTTTATTCATTTGGGGGATTCTTGAGTGAGCTGAAAATTTGTTTATCTACTCTTTGAGAGAGAGTTATTCATTGTACAACCTTCATCTATTATTGGGTGGGTTTGTAAACTTGTGAGTTTGAGTGTTCTCGAGAAAAACACTTGTGAGTTTGAGTGTAGCTTGGGAAAAACACTTGTAAGTTTGAGAGAAGTTTGGACAAAATCTCTTGGATTTTGAGAGCTTAGGGAAGAGCTCTTGTAAGAGTGAGCTAGGCACTTGGAGAAAAACTAGCAGCTGTGTAAGGAAAGTTTACATAGTGGAATACCTTTGTAAGCACCCCATTTTTGACCGCTCAGTAGTCTACACTCCGTCCAGACTTGTTTTCAAGTCATTATGGGCATATTCCTATCGAATCCAATTCTCTAGTTTCAAATTCCATCTTTCCATCGCTTCGTGGGCCTGTCAGGCCCAAATAGAGGCAAAATGACCAAAATGCCCTTAGGGGCATTGTCCTTTCTTATTCCAATTCCGATCCCTCTCTCGAGACAGTTTATTCCTCGAGACGGTCCGAGTAGTAAAACACTCACAAAACCGTCAGAGTGGCGGAAACACTCACCAAACCGTCAGAGTGGCGGAAACACTCACAAAACCGTCAGAGTGGCGGAAACACTCACAACACCGTTAGAGTGGCGGAAACACTCAAAACCCAGGCACGTCTCTTCGGAGTCGGTAAGACCCCTTTCCAATCCCTCTCTCGAGACAGTTTATTCCTCGAGACAGTTCCAATCCAGGCACGTCTCTTCGGAGACGATAAGACCCCTTTCCAATCCCTCTCTCGAGACAGTTTATTCCTCGAGACGGTCCGAGTAGCAAAACTACTCACACAACTGTTAGAGTAGCGGAAATACTCAACCGTTAGAGTAGCGGAAATACTCACAGAGCCGTTAGAGTAGCGGAAATACTCAACCGTTAGAGTAGCGGAAATACTCACAGAGCCGTTAGAGTAGCGGAAATACTCAACCGTTAGAGTAGCGGAAATACTCACAGAGCCGTCAGAGTAGCGGAAATACTCAACCGTTAGAGTAGCGGAAATACTCACAGAGCCGTTAGAGTAGCGGAAATACTCAACCGTTAGAGTAGCGGAAATACTCACAGAGCCGTCCGAGTAGCGGAAATACTCACACCGTTAGAGTAACGGAAATACTCACAAATCTTCAACCCCGTCCGGGTAGCGGAAATACTCACACCGTTAGAGTAGTGGAAATACTCCCAAATCATCAATCCCATCCGAGTAGCGGAAATACTCAACCCCGTCCGAGTAGTGAAAATACTCACAGAGCCGTCCAGGTAACGGAACTACTCACACCGTTAGAGTAGCGAAAATACTCCCAAATCATCAATCCCGTCCGAGTAGCGGAAATACTCAACCCCGTCCGAGTAGCGGAAATACTCACAGAGCCGTTAGAGTAGCGGAAATACTCCACCGTTAGAGTAGCGGAAATACTCCACCGTTAGAGTAGCGGAAATACTCCCAAATCATCAATCCCGTCTGAGTAGCGGAAATACTCCCAAATCATCAATCCCGTCTGAGTAGCGGAAATACTCAATCCCGTCCGAGTAGCGAAAATACTCACAAATCATCAACCCCGTCCAGGTAACGGAAATACTCCCAAATCATCAACCCCGTCCGAGTAGCGGAAATACTCTCAAATCATCAACCCCGTCCGAGTAACGAAAATACTCAACCCCGTCCGAGTAGCGGAAATACTCAACACCTAGGTCAATACCCATGTTTGTTAGCCCACTTAGGTGAAAAATGACCAGACTACCCTTAGGACCTTTTCCGAGACTTTTCGGTCAAGATGACCATTTTGCCCCTAGGCATCCGAACGCCTCGGGAACCACACCAGCTCTGGGTATCAAACCGGTAACCTTCTGAGAATACTTTTTATAGTATTCTCAACCTTCCCTTCTCTTTCCGGATCATTCCGAATCAGTTCTGGTCAACCCGGTACAAAATGACCATTTTGCCCCTGGAGAGCCGGTCTCCTTCTTCAACCACACCGGCTCTGGGTATCAAACCGGTAATGTCCCGAGAATACTTTTTATAGTGTTCTCGACCTTCTGTTACCTTTCCGGACCATCCCGAGTCAATTCCGGCCAACCCGGTGCAAAATGATCGTTTTGCCCCTGGAGGGCCGATCTCCTTCTTCAACCACACTGGCTCTGGGTATCAAACCGGCAATGTCCCGAGAATACTTTTTATAGTGTTCTCAACCTTCCTTTACCTTTCCGGACCATTCCGAGTCAGTTCCGGCAAACCCGGTACAAAATGACCGTTTTGCCCCTGGTGGGCCGGTCTCCATTTCCGACCACGCCGGCCCTGGGAATCAAACCGGCAACCTCTGGGAACGTTCTAAATAATGTTTCCAGAACCCAAGTCTTCTTCCGGGACAGTTTGAGTCTGTCCCGGCAGTTTTCCGGTCTGATTGACCGTTTTGCCCCTAAAGGCTCGGTCAACCTTTCCGACACATCCAATCCTCACTTTTCAAGTCAAATACCTCCAGGACACTATTTTAAGTGTTCCTGCTCCTTTCCGGCCTTCCGGGTCACTCCCGGCTCCTTCAAATCATTCCCGGACTTTCCGGAGTCACTCCTAGTGAAGCTAGGCTAAAATTTACATGGTAGTCACTAGTACAGGTGCCCAAATCTGGTCAAAGATACGTTGCTTGCCAACCTTAATTGTTTCCTAAATGGCTGGCGCCACTAGTAGTGGCGCCAAGCCAAAAAATGGCCTGACGCCACTACTAGTGGCGCCAGTATAAATTTTGCCCTGGCACCACTGCAACAGGCGCCAGGCTTGTCCAACTTCTATAAATACAGAGCCTCGATCAACGTGAAAGGGGTCTGCAAACTTAACCTAAGAATCCTATATTTCGATATACAGAGCTCGAGCACCTCCGAAACCCTAGCCTCCTTAGGTTTTCTAAACCCTAGCCACTATACACAAACCCTAGCCTCCTATACACTCATACACTCCCTCATACACTCATACCCTAACCTACAACCATCCTTGGAAGACTTGAAGAGCTGCCATCTAAAGCTTGAAGACAATCCTTGAAGGTTGAAGAAGAAGTTCAAGACCGAAGACCGAAGACCAAAGACTGCACGGCGCGCAAAATAAACAAGAAACAAGGTAGGCTTTCTCTTTAATTTTCTGCACTTCCCCCCTCTCTCTTCTCTCTCCAACCCACTTGGGTTTTCTCTATTTTAATCCCCCATCTCTTTCCCCCCCTTTCTTTGCATGCTTGAAACAAGGGAATTCCAGGTCCATGTGTAGGATTGGACTATGGGAGAGTCACCGTGTCGGGGGCTTTCTTCTAGTCTAACCAAAGACCACGTGGGTTCGGCCCCCTTGATTATGTGGTGAAGCCTTAACCTTGTATGTTCACGACCCCAAATTGCATTGTGCATATCATAGTCTTGCATCTTCCAAAATTCGTTTTCAAAAAGTTGTTTTCAAAAATCGTTTTCAAATTTGTTTTTCAAAATTGCATCAAAATCTCTTTTTCAAAAACTTTGTTTTCAAAACCGCTTTCTTAAAGTGGTTCTAGCTCTCTTATGGCTAGAATCGCTTTAGGAAAGTGAGATGTTTTTACACCTTCTAAAACTCTTTTTCTAAATCTCTCTTCCTAAAAATCTCTTTTTTAACATACTTTCCTAAAACTCTCCTCTTCAAAATTGTTTTCTAAAAACTCCCTTCCAAAATCTATTTTTCAAAACTTCCTTTTTCTACTCCTTTCCAAAAACTCTTTCTCCTCAAAATTCACTTTCTAAAAACACTCCTTAAATTCACCTTCCTAAAAACTCTCTCCAACAACCTCTTCCAAAAATCTTTCTAAAAAAAAAAACTCTCTTTCCAAAATCTTCCTTCTAGAAATTCCCCTTTAGGATTTTCCTTCTAAAATCTACGTTTCCAAAAATATGCTTTCCAAAAACTCCCTCTCTTTAAAATCTCTTTCGAAAAACTCTCTTCAAATTTACTTTCCAAAAACTCTTCCCTCTAGAAACTCCTCCCTAGGATTCCCTTCTAGAAAACTTTCGTTTCCAAAAACGCACTTTCCAAAAACTCTTTCCTTAGAGCCCAAGTCAAGCCCTAGAGCCCACAATTAGGAAACCCTAATTTTCTTTCCAAAAACATGATTTTCAAGCTTTGCCCCAAACCTAGGTTTCCAAAATCTCTTGTTTTCACATCCAAACTATACATGTTTCCAAAACCTATTTTCTACGTCAAAACTATAATTTTTTAAAACTAGGGTTTCTAGAATCTCCTTTTCCAAATCCTTGCCAAATCTTATCTTCCCTTTAGGAAACCAAATCGAATCTTCCCGTTTAGGAAATTAGATCATATCCTCCGTTTTTGGAAACAAAATCAAACCTTTGCTTTTAGAAACCAAATCCAATCCCTTCCTAATCCAACTCTTTCCTAATTCAAATCCTTCCTAAACTTCTACTTTCCTAAATTTTAAGTTTCCAAAACTTGAACGTAAAAATCTTTCCTAAGTTTTAAAATTCAACCTTCCAATCTTTCCTAATTCAACCCTTTCCTAATTCTACCCCTTTCAAACATCTTTTTCAAATCCAAGCTTTCAAACCTTTCCTAATCTCAAGATTTTCTAAAACTCTAAAACTTTCTAAATCCTAAACTTTCTAAATTTCAAATCTTTCTAAAATTCTAAGCTTCCAAATTCAAAACTTTCTAAATTTGAAACCTTCTTAAGTTAAATCTTTCTAAACCTAAAAACTTTCTAAATTCTAAACTTTCCAAAACTTCAAAGTCTTTTCAAATCTAGAACTTTTTTAAATTCAAAACTTTCTAAATTCAAGACTTTCTTAAGTTGAAATTTCCTTTTTTTCAAACATTTCCTAAATTGAAAACTTTCCTTTTTCAAACCTTTCCCAAAACGAAACTTTTCTTATTTTCAAAACTTCCTTGTTTTCAAAGCTTTCCAAATTCAAAGCTTCCCTTTTTCAAAACATTTTCTAAAATCAAAACTTTCCGATTTTCAAAACTTTCCTAATTTGGGAACTTTCCTAATCTGAAAACCTTTCCTTTTTCGAAAACTTTCCTAAACCTAAAACTTTCCTAATTTCAAAACTTTCCGAAAACGAAACCTTCCTAAAACGGACCTTTCCTAATTCGAATATTTTCTAAAATTCAATCTTTCTAAATCTTCCAAATCCAACATTCCAATCCAATCTTTCTTAATCTCAAGTCTTCCCTAGGTCTCCTATCTTTCCTAAGTCTAGGTTTCCTAAACCTCCATCTTTCCAAAACCAAGTCTTTCCAAAATCAATCTCTTCAAATCAAAGTCCAATCTTTTCAATTTCAATTTCCAATCTCCTTTTCTAATTCCAAATTGAATTCAATTTCTTTTTTCCAATTCAATCTCTTTCTTTCAAATCAACCCTTCTCTTTTCAATCGGACTCCGGTCCGAACTACGACTGACCTGATTCCCCCAAAGGGATACGTAGGCAACCTTCATAGGTGCGGTTACAATATTTTTCAAACTTTCAATTCCACCCTCATGGGTGTGGTTTCAAAATTCTTTCCAAATTTCAAATTCCAATCAATTTTCAAATTCCAATTTCAAACTTCCGCTTTCAATTTTCAAACTTCCCAATTTCAATTTTCAAATCAAATCAATCTCTTTCTAAATCTATTTTTCAATTCTTTCTTATTTTGCATTTGCATATCATGCATCATGTTTCGAACATTGTTTTTCTAAAGTGAATAGGGTTGAACTATAGTTAGTCGAAGACTCTCATAGGTGAATCTAGGGTAGATTAACATGTAGGTACCGAAAGGGCAGGGTAGGGTGATAGCTTAGTGCGTCTTCCCTACACGTAACCAATCTCCGAACCAAGATCACTGTTTTCGAAAGACCAAAAGGAGTTATTTTTCTAAAAAGGGCTAAATATTTTCCAAAGGTTGCCAAACAACCTGTTTTCTAAAAAACCCTCTCTTGAGAAGATATTTTCAAAATCGTTTTTCAAAAACCCTAAGTGTAGTCTTCGGATTATTCTTAGTTTTAGGTGACCTAACTCACCTTAATCAAGTTAGGTGCCGACTCCGAACCTTTTTCAAAAAGCCCTTTATTCAAACCTGTTTTCAATTCAAACCTAGTCGCACTCATTCTTTTAGGAGGGTGAGTTCTAACGAGATAGTACAGCATTTTTCCCGCTTGGGTGAGTATTCCTCGAGTGCGAAAAATCTGGGTGCGACAGCTGGCGACTCCACTGGGGACACTTAGAGGGTTAGGCCATAGTCATGTCTTTTTACCCTTTACCCATGTAGAGTCTTCAATTAACTTGGTTCAATTCTATTCACTTTAAATTTTCAAAATCAAATTTTCAAAGTTGTTTTCAAAAAAAAAAAAAAAAGCATGCATTTATTCATATTATCTTGTATCATGTTTGTCATTCACATACTGACACTTGCATCTTTGTTTTGTAGGTGCACCTTATGTTTAAACATTATTAACTGCTTTGCATGAATGTGATGTACAGGATGAATGGGAGTTGTTGGGCCCTTTCCTCCACTTTTAAAAATCACACACACACTGCATGTGCACTTGCATTCTGCATATTTGCATACCCTGATATGTCCTTTCTAGTTAGAAAGGGGGAACGGTATATTGGTTGTGGGCAAGATGCTCTGTCAGTTTCTTCGCCTACGGCCTCTTGATGGTTCCCCCGCTCGGATCACCAACCGATCATGGCACCACCTCGGGGAGTGGGCCTAGGTTTGAAGATCCGAGGACCGAGCCTTTTTAGGACGCATTAGTCAACCCTCAACCTCATACTCATATGGACACCATACATAGCCAAACCTCTGCCGGATTTAGGACACGAGCACCGTTTTCAAAATCACGGAGGAAAGGGCGACTGCTCTTACTTTCATTTATACCTGCTGTTATAATGCTTGTATTTATACTGTTATAATGCCTGTCTAACTGCTCATGTATACATGTTTACTTCAATTGTACCCTCTCTCCTTATACTCTTTGCATATTCATGTTCATGCATTCAATATCCCATGTCAAGACAAGAGTTCCAAGTAACTCAAGTCACTGCATTCTCATGCATATGGTCAACCCGTTGAGAGTAACACCAACGTCACTCTCCCTTGCATTAAACCTACCCAAACCCTAAGGGTTCCCGCGTAACCCTAAGGACTCATTGCATGCATCTCGATTCATTCCATAAGAGGGGCCCCAATCCCTTTATGCTCACGGAGATAGGGTTGCCAAGAAGACAAGGGGCAATCAATCAACAAGGTCTCCCAGCGACCTCCTCAACATCAAATCCGAGGAAGGCGAATCCGAAGACTCAAGAGTAGTTTAGGGTTTCCCTTTGTAAAATTAGATAGGTGGAAGTCCAAAGGAAAATGTTCCCCCACCCCCTATTAAAATGTATTTCAATTCTATTGTATTTCAAACCCAAAATTCAATGTACTTCTTTATTTTTATGAATGAATGTATGAATGGCTGAAGGTTCCCACCTGACGGTAAAGTATTTGCATACAAGGGGCAAACCCCTTATCTCCACAAGTGAGCCAATACATCATGACTAGTTTCCCTATTTAAGAGGGATACCCTAGGACATGCATTGCATAGATTTCTCCAGGAACCAAACTCTAATTTGTAACTGTTGTCATCATTGTTATAGGTGATGAATACTAGTCCAACTTCCTCTAAAATAGTGAAGGCCATGGGTTACAAGCTTCAGGAAAACATACCATTGGGAAGCGGGAATGCAAGCAGGGACCCCCTGTGCAACACACTCACCACAATCTTAGAAGGGACAGTTCCTGCCTTAAAGGAGCCCGAATACCAAAATCCTTCTGTCCTAACCCCGCAATCTTATCTCCCTGGCATGGACTTAACCATAGAAGCCTTACTAGACCCTTCCCCTTATCCCCTTATCCTTAATACGTTGTTCGAACCTGAACCCATGATCGCTATGGCTCGACCTGAACCTCAAACCAACAACCAGGGAAACACACGACCTAAACTGCCTTTAGTCTTGCCAAAGAAGCCAAATGTGCCCACCATTCTACCCGTCCTCACCAACCCTTCAGTTGTAGCAATCCCTTTGCCCGTAAACCCAAGGATAACTCTTCCCACCATAACCCAACCACCAATACCCAGTCTTCATAATGTCCCATGGAATTACCCACCTGATAAGGGCATCGGAGAGCCCGTAATAGAAGTAGGGGGAATGACTCGGTCAGGGCGCCTTTATACCTCTGTTGAAGTGGAAAGAAAAAAGAAGGGTAAGGACAAAGAAGGAGAGTGCTCCAACCAGCCAACAGATCAGGAGATGTCAGAATTCACCAAAGCTTTAGGAAAGGTCGATTACGATATCATGGAACAGCTTAGGAAATCCCCGGCTCATATTTCGATGTTGGGTTTGCTGCTCACTTCCGAGGTGCACCGGAATGCTTTAATAAAGATCCTCAAGGATGCTCATGTGCCCGAAAGTTTCACGCCAGACAATCTACATGACATGGTCAGTCTCATTATGGCCCCAAACATCATCACTTTCTCTGATGACGAGATTCCGGCTTATGGAGCAGGTCATACTCGGGCTTTGCATATCGCTGTAAGAACAAGAGGAAGAATGGTGGCCAAAGTATTAATAGATAATGGGTCGGCATTGAACTTGTGCCCGTATTCTACTCTGGAAAGGCTGGGAATGGACCAAACTTATTTGAAAAATAGTGGTATGGTCATCCGTGCCTTTGATGGATCTCGGAGGGAAGCCATGGGAGAAATTGAAATGCCAGTTGAGATAGGACCAGTAACCTTCACGATTAAATTTCAAGTTTTACATATTCCGGCTGTCTATAACTTGCTGTTAGGAAGGCCCTGGATTCATTCGGCAGGAGCGGTTCCTTCTAGTCTTCATCAAAAAGTCAAGTTTATCGTGGGCTCCAAGTTAATCGCTATTTTCGCTGAAAAAGAGCTCGCCGTATACAAAGCTGACATCATTGCATCGGACACAGAACTGCCCTCTTGTTTTCAATCATTTGAATATATCACTGTCGTGCAGAAGGAAGATCAAGTGAAGCCAAATTATTCCAAGAACTCTCAGATGGTAGTACGATACTTTAAAGAAAATGGTTTCCATCCGGGTAAAGGCTTAGGGAGATGTTTACAAGAAAGACCAGAAATCATAGAAATACCGTCAGCTGAACCCACCTTTGGGTTGGGATATGAACCCACGAAAGGAGAAAGAATAGAAGCAGCGCGGAAGAAAAGGACTGATAAGAAAGTTGTCATGGAGCTCTCGGACCAATTCAAGCAGTTAGACATGGGAACAGGAACACCTGCATTAAGTAATAAGAAGAGAAAAGTCCAAGGAGAAGCGCCCGTCATGACAATCAACATCGGAGTAACCCAAGATGGATCCATTCGAGCAATGTTGCCAGGCGAAAAGTTGCATAATTGGGCCAGCCAAGACATCATCCGTGCTCGCAAGTTTCGGTACAAAGCCCGTTAAAGCGAGACCCTGGAGCAACTGATTCGCCATAAACTCTGTCCTTTTAAATTTATTTGTTTGAACTTTTTAAAAGCAAGTTATCAATGAATAAAATAATATCCCTTTCTTGTTTGATTTATTGTACACTATTTTCCATGCTAGGGACCCTTGCATCCGATATCCTACTCAGCTAATCCAGGGAATGCCAATCTTGATGAATGATGACTTGAACACCAAGTTTGATTACCAACAACTGGGGATTGAAGAAGATGTAAATTTTACAGGGGAGGTGCCAGAGGAAATTTGAGAACAAATAGAAAGACACGAGAATCGCAATACTCCGAACATTGAGGAAACGAAAACCGTTAATTTGGGAAATGAGGGAGATCCGAAGGAGCTTAGAATTGGTACGGGCCTAGATCAATGGCAGCGCAAAGAGCTATTGGAACTTTTGCGGGCGTACTTGGATGTTTTCGCATGGTCCTATCAAGACATGCCCGGACTAGATGAATCCATTGTTGAACATAGACTACCTTTGGACCCGCAGATGAAGCCCTTTAAGCAGAAGCTAAGGAGATTGAAACCCGAATGGAACCTGAAGATTAAGGAGGAGGTGATTAAACAATTCCAAGCAGGATTTCTGCAAGTGGTAGAGTATCCTCAATGGCTGGCTAATATTGTCCCGGTACCTAAGAAAGATGGCAAGGTACGAATGTGCATTGACTTTCGGGACCTCAACAAGGCCAGTCCAAAGGATGATTTTCCTCTTCCCCACATAGATTTGCTTGTTGACAACACGGCCGGTCATGGAATGTTTTCCTTCATGGACGGTTTTTCGGGCTATAATCAGATCAAGTTGGCTGAAGAAGATCGGGAGAAGACTGCTTTCATTACCCCCTGGGGAGTATACTGTTATAAGGTCATGCCATTCGGTCTTCGCAACACAGGGGCAACCTACCAAAAAGCCATGGTAACTTTATTCCATGACATGATGCATCAGGAAGTGGAGATCTATGTGGATGACATGATCGTCAAGTCCAAGCAACGGAAGGACCACTTGCTCAACTTGCGGAAGGTGTTTGATCGCCTCCGTAAATATCAGCTTAAGTTAAATCTAGCCAAATGCACGTTCGGAGTATCTTCAGGGAAATTGTTGGGATTTATAGTCAATGAAAAGGGGATAGAGGTTGATCCTGCCAAGGTGAAGTCCATTGTTGAAATGCCTACACCAAAAGGGGAAAAGGAGGTTCGGTCTTTCCTAGGAAAGTTGAACTTTATTAGCAGGTTCATCGCCCAAATGACCCACCTGTGCGAACCTATTTTCAAGCTCCTTAAGAAAGACGTTCCAAAGGAGTGGGATGATAACTGTCAAATGGTGTTTGAGAAAATTAAAGAATATCTTCAAAATCCCCCTATCCTAGTGGCACCAACCCCGGGGCGTCCTTTACTGATGTACATGACAGTGTTAGATACTTCTATGGGATGTGTCCTTGGGCAACATGATGAAACGGGGAGAAAAGAGCAAGCCATTTACTACCTTAGTAAGAAATTTCTGCCATATGAAGCGAAGTATTCCGATCTCGAGAAAACCAGTTGTGCATTAGCCTGGGCAGCTCATAGGCTTCGACACTACATGCTCTATCATACCACATTCCTCATCTCTCAAATGGATCCCCTCAAGTATATATTCGAGAAACCCACCCTGTCCAGCAGAATTGCTCGATGGCACATGATCCTGTCAGAATTCGACATTGTGTTCACTACCCGTAAAGCAGTCAAGGGGCAGGTGATAGCTGATTATTTGGCTGAGAACCCCATTGATGATTATCAATCCATAGAGCCCCAATTTCCTGATGAAAATATACTATGCGTTGATGGTATGTCTGAAGAACAAGAACCAGCCAGGTGGAGGATGTTTTTCGATGGCCCTGCTAATAAAAAAGGAGCTGGCATTGGGGCAGTAGTAGTGTCAAGAACCGGCAGTCATTATCCCATTGTAGTTAAGCTACGACTTGAACTCTGTACTAATAACATCGCCGAATATGAGGCTTGCATCCTGGGGTTAAGATTGGCAGTAGAAATGAAGATTGATGAATTGGTTGTTCTCGGAGATTCAAATTTGGTCATCCAGCAATCCAAGGACGTGTATCAAACTCGAGACGCCAAACTCTCCCCGTATCATCAACAGGTCAAGGACTTATGTCAGCTGTTCAAGAGCGTGGATTTTCGTCACGTGCCCCGAACAGAGAACAGTTTCGTCGATGCCTTGGCTACATTGGCTACAACAATCAAGGTCGACAGTGGCACTGAAATACCCCCTCTACAGATCTTCACCAGGGATGTCCCCTCTTATTGTCTGCATACAACCGTTGAACCTCACGAGAAACCATGGTTTTATGACATCCAGAGATATATTCAAGCCAGGACGTTCCCCGATGCGACAACACAACGCGATAGGAAGACCATTTGTCGTTTGGCGGGACACTATTTCATGGCTGGAAATGAGCTTTTCAGGAGATCATGGTTCGGACCTCTAAGATGTGTCAATGCTGCCGAAGCCAAAGTTATCATGGAGGAAGTGCACGAGGGAGTTTGTGGCCCTCACATGAATGGCCACACGCTTGCAAAGAAGATTCTCCAGACAGGGTATTACTGGTCAACAATGGAGTCAGATTGCATTAGATACGTTCTTCGGTGTCACAAATGTCAGATACATGGGGATAAGATCAAAGCGCCACCGTCTGAGCTTCATTCTATGTCTGCCCCATGGCCCTTTTCTATGTGGGGGATAGATATGATTGGTCCTATCACTCCTAAAGCTTCCAACGGCCATCGCTTCATCCTGGTCGCTATTGATTATTTCACTAAATGGGTGGAAGCCGTCTCTTACATCCATGTCACCAAGAAGGTCGTAGAAAGGTTCATAAAAAATCACATCATCTGCCGGTATGGGATTCCCGAATCACTCATTACTGATAATGGTTCCAATCTGAATAACGAATTGATATCAAGGCTATGCCAAACATTTCGCATTACTCACCGGAATTCGATCACTTACCGGCCCCAGATGAATGGGGCAGTAGAAGCAGCCAACAAGAATATCAAGAGAATACTCCGAAAAATGATTGACAATTGCAAAGATTGGCATGAGAAGCTCCCATTTGCATTGATGGCTTACCGAACTACTATGAGGGTCTCCACTGGAAGCACCCCTTTTGAGCTAGTTTACGGCACCGAGGCAGTCATCCCTCTTAAGATTGAGATTCCTTCTTTACGGATCTTGACAGAAACCAAGTTAGACGAAGCAGAATGGATTAAAGACCGATATGCTCAACTCTGTTTGCTGGATGAGAAGCGATTGGCTGTAGTTTATCACGCTCAATGTTACAGAAGGCAAATGGCTAGAGCATTTGATAAGAAGGTACGACCTCGATCATTCCAGCCGGGAGATTTGGTGCTCAAGAAGGTGTTCCCCCATCAGGAGACAGCATAGGGAAAGTTTGCTCCAAACTACGAAGGGCCATTCATGGTAAAGAAAGTCTTGTTTGGAGGAGCTCTCGTTTTGGAGGAAATGGATGGCCAAGAATTTCCTAGCCCATTGAATTCAGATGCTGTTAAACACTACTACGTGTGATTCCGAAAGCTAGACCTCTGGTTTCTGGGAAGAAGCAAGGAAACTTACTCTCCTCATTTTCCATTAAATCAATAAGGTAGTGTTTTAAGGTTAAAGCTCTATGGACTAAACAATCTAATTCCAAGATGACGAGGGGCCCTTATTTCATTTTCTATCCAATCAAAATGCATATATAACCTTTGTTAAACCTTTAGAGCCGGTTACTGTCTTTCAGAAACATTCCCCCAATAAAGTGATCATATTAAGCAGAGGCACTGAAAATAGCAAAAAAAAAAAAAAAGAGAGAGCCCTTGAAGTATTACTTTAAGTCCGCACAAATATTGGTATTAACGTTAAAAAAAAAAAAAGGGGGCCGTGCAATGAGATACCCAAGTAAAGATGGGAGTACGCAGGAAAAGTGCCATTGACCAAAAAAAAAAAAAAAAAACTATCAAAAGTGGTCACTAGTAGAAGTGGTAGGCTTGAGCCTTTTTCTTTCTACAGTAAATACCAACACCATAACCCCTAGAAAGTCCTGTTAGATTGGAGTCAAATTGATTAGTCCAAATGAGCTTACTAAATATGCCATGGGATGGAAAATGATGCAAGTAGCGTTTAGGAGCTTCTCAACAGAAACCCGAGACCAAGCTGAGGAAAGAGAGAGAAAGAAGAGAGAAAAGTTAAGCGCTTCCCGAGGATGCGGTGAAAACCCGAAAGGGCGCCGTAGGTAAAAAGGTAGGGATGTGGCAAGATACAAAACTGTCGACCTTGGCGAAAACCTGCAAAGGCGCCTTGGTGCAAAAATGACAGAGCTGGGACTGGTGAAAACCCTCAGGGGCACTAGTAGCAAAAATAGCAAAAAAAAAAAAAAGGGTGGGAGCAAGAGATTTAGATATAAGAAATAGCTCGAGCTACTACATTCCCCAAAAGTTAAGGTATGAAAGCAACAGTGTAAAAGTCGAAAAGCGTCTTGAAAGGCATTCTCCGGTTTAGCCTAGTTAGGGTTAAAGGAAGCAGAGGTCCCTTTCGCGGAACAGTCAGTGAGTCAAAGAATCAAACGAAAGGGAGTTATTTTTCATTAAACTGCAATTCTCAGTTAATTTTTTCCAAATTTGTTACTATACTAATCATGCAGGGAAATTATACCAAAAGCACGGGAAGTCATGAATTCATAAGATAAAAGAGGTATAACACTAAACAAAGTATGTTTTTCTACAAATGCAGAAATCAGCAAATCTAAGAACGAGGGGCAAAAATATATCGCTCCCCGTCGTCATCAGAGGAGGAATCAGCTATGTAGGGATCCACTGGCTCGCCAGTCACAGGAGGAGCACTCGAAGAAGTACCAGCAGCAGAAGACCCAGGCCAGCCTCGCTCATAGTCAACACATCTAGCCAGAAGCATGTCCCTCTCTCGAGTAAGGGACTCCACAGCCTCCCGCAAGGACGGGCCATCCATCACATCACCCTCCAGGGAAGGAGAACTGCCTAGAACGCCTCGTGGCCGCCTGCGGGCCCTCACAGCACCCGAAGGAGGGTCATCATGTGTCGATCTAGCTGCAGCTAATCGCCTCTCTAGTAAAACTACCTCAGCGTCTCTCATCCTCAATCGGTCATGCAATATCCGTATCAGACAACGGTTCTCCCGTCTGTGGCGACGCCCCTGAACAATCATAGCAGTCAAGAAGTCGGTATACCCTACAGGAGGTAAAGGAGTCTCAATGAGAAGATCCCCGAGTCTACTAGGACCCAACACGTAGCGTCGAAGCCAGTAATGATAGGCCTCGGTCGCAGGGGGCATGTCAGAGAAGGGACCATCATCATCAACATGAGGAAGCAAAGATCTCCATATATCCATAACTTTCTCCACCAATGCTCTAGGAATCGACGCCTCAAAGATAAGAGTAAACTCGGCTGCAGAAGCTAGAAAAGGGATATCCTGACTCCTACCAAGCTGTCGTAGAACCCGAATCCCGAAGAAAGGGGCAATGCCCCGCAAGCCTGCTAGGGGTACGAAGGCTCTCCCGGAAGGCCGAACTCTCAAGCAATACCTACCAACCAGCCCTGAATACCACCTGACTGTGCCCGACCTCATGCCCTGAAGATAGTCCGCCCAGGATGCAGCGGTCTGTGGTAATCTCCCCTCATCTGCCATGACACCCTGAGATCTCGCCAGAGAATGTATATGATCGAGCTCAGGATACCACGTGTGCTGAAACAAGGGGGTAACAAACAAATGACTAATCGCCCAGAGTTGGAAGAGAGTAGTACACCCGCGGAAACGAGCGTCAAGGGACTGCTGGAATCTCGTAAGACTCACGAAGGTCTCCCCTACAATCATAAGAGCATAGGAATGCCCCGTACGGATCAAGGCCAGTGGTGCACAAAGTCGACAGTCCACTAAATCATCATCTCGGGGGAACACCAAGAAGTTCAGCAGAAGCAAGGCTAAGGCAACCATACGAGAAATAGCCCAATCCTGGGAGGTGTGCCACTCACCTGAATGAACTCGCATACCCGTAGGAAACTCAAAACGGGAAAAGAGGAACTCTGCTGGAACATAGGGAAACTGGGGCAAAGAAGAAGATGAAAGAACTGCGCGTCTGAATCTGAGCTAGGACAAAACCATTGTAATACAACCATCTGGAAAAAGGGGTCCCACAATGTCAGTAGAAACATCTCGAAAGCCAAGAAGGAACCCATACTCGTGAGGAGTAGGGGTAAGCTCACACTCTCCAAAGCGGAAAAGAGACAAGTCCGGCTGCCAGAAAGGGATCACTGCCTCCATGAGTCTGGGAATAAGCCGCACTGATAAAAGCGAAGCCACCCGACCGAAGGACCGACGAAAGATATCCTGTTCATCTGGAGGGCAACTACTGTGCCAAGCTCTCAGCCGACCCAAAACTCCATCTGCCATCCTGAAAAGGTAAGCCAAGGTAAGTGATGTAAATATACCATCCATGCAGTTTAAATAACAATAAAATAAAACAAACAAATAACACAAAACAAATAAAAGATTTTGAATAACAAATCAAAAACAAAATTTTCATACATCTTGATTTTCCAACTCCAAATCACATCTTAAGGGTTCTTTGCCTTTTCCCTTCAAAAAGATTTTGTTTCTAAAATTTTAACCAACTCTTTTCATAATTTCTAAAAATTTCGGCAGAGTCCCGTTTAAAAGTGGCCCCTACAACGCCCATGACATCAACACAAAACATGAAATATGCACCTTCCAACGCCACAATCACATAACAATGGCACCCGTGCACAATTTCCAATTTTTCAAAATTTTCAAAACTCATGTTTTATTTTTCAAATAAATCAATGGTTTTTCAAAAAGCTCCCAAAAATTTTTCAAAATCACCTCAAATGTTTTCAAAATATTCCTACATTTTTTCAAATTTCAAACTTCAAAAATTTCATCAATTTCTTGAATTTTCTAATTTTTTCTAATTTTTTAAATATTTTTCTATTTTTCAAAAAATCAAAAATTCACCGAGTTTTCAAAAAAATCACGAAACTTCATACGGTAATCAAACACATTTTTCTAAGGCACATTGCACAAAAACATAGCCAGAAAACCCATTACCCATGCCTGTAGGAACAAATTTCTCATTCCTGCAGAAAACCCCCTTTGCACATTCACATATAACCACTCAAATTCAATCAAACAACCATCAAAATGCAAAAACAACATCATCAAAGTGTTCAAAGCATATCAAAACATCAATTTCCACTATTCACATGATTCAAATGAAGTTCTACACATCAAAATCAACAAAATTTGAAAACTTACCTTTTGGAAGTTCTCCGGCGAAATCTTCACTTCCGGCGACTTTTCCGGCGACGCGGACTCCCTTCGGCAATCACCCGTGGTCCCCAAGGAATGCTTCTTCAAGGTTCAAGTCGGTTTCCACTTGAAAACTCTCGGATACTCCAAAAACTCTTCAAACCCCGTGGGTGTTCGAACCAGAAATTTTCTGGTTTTTAGCCTTAGGCCTGGCGCCACTAGCAGAGGCGCTAGTTGATTTTTACCAAAGGCGCCACTGCTAGTGGCACCAGGTATAAATTTTGGGCAGTTTTGCCCTTTTTCCCGCCAAACTCGTTTTTGAAGGCCTTTTTGGCCCGTTATTCGTTTTCGACCCCCGTTGTCGAAAGGTTTTCAATGTCCATCCCTCTGACTGCCTCGCGGTCAACATGGGACTCTTACTCTTATCGTTTTCTGTCTTTGACAAGCAAAGACAGAAAAAGAGGGGCAGCTGTAAGCACCCTATTTTTGACCGCTAGGCAGTCTACACTCCGTCCAGACTTGTTTTCAAGTCATTATGGGCATATTCCTATCAAATCCAATTCTCTAGTTTCAAATTCCATCTTTCCATCGCTTCGTGGGCCTGTCAGGCCCAAATAGAGGCAAAATGACCAAAATACCCTAAGGGGCATTGTCCTTTCTTATTCCAATTTCGATCCCTCTCTCGAGACAGTTTATTCCTCGAGACGGTCCGAGTAGTAAAACACTCACAAAACCGTCAGAGTGGCGGAAACACTCACAAAACCGTCAGAGTGGCGGAAACACCCACAACACCGTTAGAGTGGCGGAAACACTCAAAACCCAGGCACGTCTCTTCGGAGTCGGTAAGACCCCTTTCCAATCCCTCTCTCGAGACAGTTTATTCCTCGAGACGGTTCCAATCCAGGCACGTCTCTTCGGAGACGATAAGACCCCTTTCCAATCCCTCTCTCGAGACAGTTTATTCCTCGAGACGGTCCGAGTAGCAAAACAACTCACACAACTGTTAGAGTAGCGGAAATACTCAACCGTTAGAGTAGCGGAAATACTCACAGAGCCGTTAGAGTAGCGGAAATACTCAACCGTTAGAGTAGCGGAAATACTCACAGAGCCGTTAGAGTAGCAGAAATACTCACAGAGCCGTTAGAGTAGCGGAAATACTCACACCGTTAGAGTAGCGGAAATACTCACAAATCTTCAACCCCGTCCGGGTAGCGGAAATACTCACACCGTTAGAGTAGCGGAAATACTCCCAAATCATCAATCCCGTCCGAGTAGCGGAAATACTCAACCCCGTCCGAGTAGCGGAAATACTCACAGAGCCGTCCGGGTAGCGGAAATACTCACACCGTTAGAGTAGCAGAAATACTCTCAAATCATCAATCCCGTCCGAGTAGCGGAAATACTCAACCCCGTCCGAGTAGCGAAAATACTCACAGAGCCGTTAGAGTAGCGAAAATACTCCACTGTTAGAGTAGCGGAAATACTCCCAAATCATCAATCCCGTCTGAGTAGCGGAAATACTCCCAAATCATCAATCCCGTCTGAGTAGCGGAAATACTCAATCCCGTCTGAGTAGCAAAAATACTCAATCCCGTCCGAGTAGCGGAAATACTCACAAATCATCAACCCCGTCCGGGTAACGGAAATACTCCCAAATCATCAACCCCGTCCGAGTAGCGGAAATACTATCAAATCATCAACCCCGTCCGAGTAGCGGAAATACTCAACCCCGTCCGAGTAGCGGAAATACTCAACACCTAGGTCAATACCCATGTTTGTTAGCCCACTTCGGTGAAAAATGACCAGACTACCCTTAGGACCTTTTCCGAGACTTTTCAGTCAAGATGACCATTTTGCCCCTAGGCATTCGAACGCCCCGGGAACCACACCGGCTATGGGTATCAAACCGGTAACCTTCTGAGAATACTTTTTATAGTATTCTCAACCTTCCCTTCTCTTTCCGGATCATTCCGAATCAGTTCCGGTCAACCCGGTTCAAAATGACCGTTTTGCCCCTGGAGTGCCGGTCTCCTTCTTCAACCACACCGGCTCTGGGTATCAAACCGGTAATGTCCCGAGAATACTTTTTATAGTGTTCTCGACCTTCCGTTACCTTTCCGGACCATCCCGAGTCAGTTCCGGCCAACCCGGTGCAAAATGACCGTTTTGCCCCTAGAGGGCCGGTCTCCTTCTTCAACCACACCGGCTCTGGGTATCAAACCGGTAATGTCTCGAGAATACTTTTTATAGTGTTCTCAACCTTCCTTTACCTTTCCGGACCATTTCGAGTCAATTCCGGCAAACCCGGTAGAAAATGACTGTTTTGCCCCTCGTGGGCCGGTCTCCATTTCCAACCACGGCGGCCCTGGGAATCAAACCGGCAACCTCTGGGAACGTTCTAAATAATGTTTCCAGAACCCAAGTCTTCTTCCAGGACAGTTTGAGTCTGTCCCGGCAGTTTTCCGGTCCGATTGACCGTTTTGCCCCTAAAGGCTCGGTCAACCTTTCTGACACATCCAATCCTCACTTTTCAAGTCAAATACCTCCAGGACACTATTTTAAGTGTTCCTGCTCCTTTCCGGCTTTCCGGGTCACTCCCGGCTCCTTCAAATCATTCCCGGACTTTCCGGAGTCACTCCTAGTGAAGCCAGGCTAAAATTTACATGGTAGTCACTAGTACAGGTGCCCAAATCTGGTCAAAGATACGTTGCTTGCCGACCTTAATTGTTTCCTAAATGGCTGGCGCCACTAGTAGTGGCACCAAGCCAAAAAATGGCCTGACGCCACTACTAGTGGCGCCAATATAAATTTTGCCCTGGCACCACTGCAACAGGCGCCAGGCTTGTCCAACTTCTATAAATACAGAGCCTCGATCAACGTGAAAGGGGTCTGCAAACTTAACCTAAGAATCCTATATTTCGATATACAGAGCTCGAGCACCTCCAAAACCCTAGCCTCCTTAGGTTTTCTAAACCCTAGCCACTATACACAAACCCTAGCCTCCTATACACTCATACACTCCCTCATACACTCATACCCTAACCTACAACCATCCTTGGAAGACTTGAAGAGCTGTCATCTAAAGCTTGAAGACAATCCTTGAAGGTTGAAGAAGAAGTTCAAGACCGAAGACCGAAGACCGAAGACCAAAGACTGCACGGCGCGCAAAATAAACAAGAAACAAGGTAGGCTTTCTCTTTAATTTTCTGCACTTCCCCCCTCTCTCTTCTCTCTCCAACTCACTTGGGTTTTCTCTATTTTAATCCCCCATCTCTTTCCCCCCCTTTCTTTGCATGCTTGAAACAAGGGGATTCCAGGTCCATGTGTAGGATTGGACTATGGGAGAGTCACCTTGTCGGGGGCTTTCTTCTAGTCTAACCAAAGACCACGTGGGTCCGGCCCTCTTGATTATGTGGTGAAGCCTTAACCTTGTATGTTCACGACCCCAAATTGCATTGTGCATATCATAGTCTTGCATCTTCCAAAATTCATTTTCAAAAAGCTGTCTTCAAAAATCGTTTTCAAATTTGTTTTTCAAAATTGCATCAAAATCTCTTTTTCAAAAACTTTGTTTTCAAAACCGCTTTCTTAAAGTGGTTCTAGCTCTCTTATGGCTAGAATCGCTTTAGGAAAGTGAGATGTTTTTACACCTTCTAAAACTCTTTTTCTAAATCTCTCTTCCTAAAAATCTCTTTTTTAACATACTTTCCTAAAACTCTCCTCTTCAAAATTATTTTCTAAAAACTCCCTTCCAAAATCTATTTTTCAAAACTTCCTTTTTCTACTCCTTTCCAAAAACTCTTTCTCCTCAAAATTCACTTTCTAAAAACACTCCCTAAATTCACCTTCCTAAAAACTCTCTCCAACAACCTCTTCCAAAAATCTTTCTAAAAAAACTCTCTTTCCAAAATCTTCCTTCTAGAAATTCCCCTTTAGGATTTTCCTTCTAAAATCTACGTTTCCAAAACATGCTTTCCAAAAACTCCCTCTCTTTAAAATCTCTTTCGAAAAACTCTCTTCAAATTTACTTTCCAAAAACTCTTCCCTCTAGAAACTCCTCCCTAGGATTCCCTTCTAGAAAACTTTCGTTTCCAAAAACGCACTTTCCAAAAACTCTTTCCTTAGAGCCCAAGTCAAGCCCTAGAGCCCACAATTAGGAAACCCTAATTTTCTTTCCAAAAACATGATTTTCAAGCTTTGCCCCAAACCTAGGTTTCCAAAATCTCTTGTTTTCACATCCAAACTATACATGTTTCTAAAACCTATTTTCTACGTCAAAACTATAATTTTTTAAAACTAGGGTTTCTAGAATCTCCTTTTCCAAATCCTTGCCAAATCTTATCTTCCCTTTAGGAAACCAAATCGAATCTTCCCGTTTAGGAAATTAGATCCTATCCTCCGTTTTTGGAAACAAAATCAAACCTTTGCTTTTAGAAACCAAATCCAATCCCTTCCTAATCCAACTCTTTCCTAATTCAAATCCTTCCTAAACTTCTACTTTCCTAAATTTTAAGTTTCCAAAACTTGAACGTAAAATCTTTCCTAAGTTTTAAAATTCAACCTTCCAATCTTTCCTAATTCAACCCTTTCCTAATTCTACCCCTTTCAAACATCTTTTTCAAATCCAAGCTTTCAAACCTTTCCTAATCTCAAGATTTTCTAAAACTCTAAAACTTTCTAAATCCTAAACTTTCTAAATTTCAAATCTTTCTAAAATTCTAAGCTTCCAAATTCAAAACTTTCTAAATTTGAAACCTTCTTAAGTTAAATCTTTTCTAAACCTAAAAACTTTCTAAATTCTAAACTTTCCAAAACTTCAAAGTCTTTTCAAATCTAGAACTTTTTTAAATTCAAAACTTTCTAAATTCAAGACTTTCTTAAGTTGAAATTTCCTTTTTTTTTCAAACATTTCCTAAATTGAAAACTTTCCTTTTTCAAACCTTTCCCAAAACGAAACTTTTCTTATTTTCAAAACTTCCTTGTTTTCAAAGCTTTCCAAATTCAAAGCTTCCCTTTTTCAAAACATTTCTAAAATCAAAACTTTCCGATTTTCAAAACTTTCCTAATTTGGGAACTTTCCTAATCTGAAAACCTTTCCTTTTTCGAAAACTTTCCTAAACCTAAAACTTTCCTAATTTCAAAACTTTCCGAAAACGAAACCTTCCTAAAACGGACCTTTCCTAATTCGAATATTTTCTAAAATCCAATCTTTCTAAATCTTCGAAATCCAACATTCCAATCCAATCTTTCTTAATCTCAAGTCTTCCCTAGGTCTCCTATCTTTCCTAAGTCTAGGTTTCCTAAACCTCCATCTTTCCAAAACCAAGTCTTTCCAAAATCAATCTCTTCAAATCAAAGTCCAATCTTTTCAATTTCAATTTCCAATCTCCTTTTCTAATTCCAAATTGAATTCAATTTCTTTTTTCCAATTCAATCTCTTTCTTTCAAATCAACCCTTCTCTTTTCAATCGGACTCCGGTCCGAACTACGACTGACCTGATTCCCCCAAAGGGATACGTAGGCAACCTTCATAGGTGCGGTTACAATATTTTTCAAACTTTCAATTCCACCCTCATGGGTGTGGTTTCAAAATTCTTTCCAAATTTCAAATTCCAATCAATTTTCAAATTCCAATTTCAAACTTCCGCTTTCAATTTTCAAACTTCCCAATTTCAATTTTCAAATCAAATCAATCTCTTTCTAAATCTATTTTTCAATTCTTTCTTATTTTGCATTTGCATATCATGCATCATGTTTCGAACATTGTTTTTCTAAAGTGAACAGGGTTGAACTATAGTTAGTCGAAGACTCTCATAGGTGAATCTAGGGTAGATTGACAGGTAGGTACCGAAAGGGCGGGGTAGGGTGATAGCTTAGTGCGTCTTCCCTACACGTAACCAACCTCCGAACCTAGATCACTGTTTTCGAAAGACCAAAAGGAGTTATTTTTCTAAAAAGGGCTAAATATTTTCTAAAGATTGCCAAACAACCTGTTTTCTAAAAAACCCTCTCTTGAGGAGATATTTTCAAAATCGTTTTTCAAAAACCCTAAGTGTAGTCTTTGGATTATTCTTAGTTTAAGGTGACCTAACTCACCTTAATCAAGTTAGGTGCCGACTCCGAACCTTTTTCAAAAAGCCCTTTATTCAAACCTGTTTTCAATTCAAACCTAGTCGCACTCATTCTTTTAAGAGGGTGAGTTCTAACGAGAGAGTACAGCATTTTTCCCGCTTGGGTGAGTATTCCTCGAGTGCGAAAAATCTGGGCGCGACAACCTTCGAGAGGATCAAGGAAGAGAGGACGTAGGTAAGGTTTGGCCAAACCTCTATAAATCTGGTGTTGTTCATTTCTTGCTCTATTTTTCTTCCTTGCTTACAATACTTGCTTGCATTGCATTGCATTGTATTATTTGTTTGCTTGGGTTATTAGTTTGATTGCTTACTGCTACATTGCTTAAATTTTTTTAGGTTGCATTGTTTGATATGAATTCTATAAAACCCAATTCATCCCCCCCCCCCCTCTCGGGTTGCCTACTTGGACCAACAGTTTAGAGTTGCCACCGAACATGGTTAAAAGCGTGTTAGGTCACCCAAAACTAAGAGTGATCCGAGGATCAAACTTAGGTTTTTGAAAATAATTTAAAAATATCTTTTTACGAGGTGTTTTGGAAAATAAGGTTGTTTGGCAATATTTGAAAATGTTTAAAGCCCTTTTGAAAATATGACTCCAGTTTTGTTCTTTGAAACAGAAATCTATGGTCAGGGCTTGGTTACGTGTAGGAAATATACCCTAAGATCATCACCCTACCCCGCCCTTGAGATACCTATATGTCTATTCACCATATATTCACTCACTTGAATCTCCGGTTACAAATTGTCCGCTTATGTCCACTTATGTCCACTTAAAAAAGATTTTGAAAAGGATTTTGTCATTACTTTTGGAATGAATGATATATGATGCTTTGGAAAAGAGTTTGAAAGAGACTTGAGGTTGGATTTTGAAAATGATCATTTGAGTTGAAGAGAGGGTTATGACCGCACCTATGAAGATTGCCTACGTATCTCGATTAACGAGAATCAGGTCAGTCGTAGTTCAAACTCAGGGTCTGATTGAAAATAGGTACACTGGGGCCTTTGGAAAGTTTTGAAGACTCATTGGGGTCATGTTTTGAGAAAGAGAACTTGAGAGTTTTTTACTCGAAATTTAGAAATAGCTTGAGAGAGTCTTAACTTGAAATTGGATGTTAAAGTGTTTTAGAAATAGAACTTGAAGGTTTTTTAAATGGGATGTGAGGTGTTTTGAATCTCAAAAGAGTTTTGAAAGTTTTGGAAACTTGATTAGGGATTTGGAAGTAGGATTTGGACTTCTAAAAGCTCATGTGAACTTATCTTAAAAAGATTTTTAGAAACAGTTTTTGAACACCTTAAGAAAGGTATGTTGATGTTTCATTGCCTTTGAGAGGTTAGCCATGTGGGAACTAAACTCCTTCCAGGATATGAGTTTTGGAAAACATTTTTAGAAAAGGAGGTAGACACTTACCTTAGGGTTTTGGAGTTTAGGGTTATAGAACCCTTGTTTTCTTGCCCCACTTTACCTTGAACAACCCTAACCATGGGAAGACTTAGGATTGCTACAAGAGTGTGATGTTTAAAAGTTGGTTTTGAAAATAGATTTTGAAAACACTTAGGCCTTTGAACCCTAATATGAACCATATATGTTACACTTTATGTGTCACTTTCCTTTAGAAACCCTAACCAAAGAAGGGTTAGGATCACCTTAGGGTTGTGAGGTTTTAAAATTACATTTTGAAAAATAGTAAGTGTCTATCCATTTTGGATTGAAACAAGTTTGAGAGAGCTTTTGAAAAGTTTTTTTAGTGGAGTAGAGGAGTATGTTGAAAAGACTTTTAGATTAGGGCTTTTGGAAACTCGAAGGAGTAAGAGATTTTTGAAAACATGTTTTGAAAAGATCATTTGAATTGAAAAGATAGTTTGAAAAGAGGTTTAGAGTTGGAGACTTGAAGCCATCTAACCTTTGTTAAGGAAAACTAGGATTAAGGTAGCCTAGGGTAGGCAAGCTAGAGTTAGGTTGACCTAAGGTTAGTTTGACCTAAAGTTAGCTTAACAAGGGTCAGATGACCTAGGGTTAGGTTAGCCTAGGGATGGGTTGACCTAAGGTTGAACCACTAGGGTTTGGTTGACCTGGGGTTGGACTACTAGGGTTAGGTTGACCTAAAGTTAGGTCACCAAGGTTTGGTTGACCTAGGGTTGGACCACTAGGGTTGGATTGACCTAAGGTTTTGTTGACCTAGGATTTGGGCGGATTAGGGTTTGGAGATAATTTAGGAAGGTAGCTGCATGCATACACTTGAAATGAAATTTTGGAAAATCTAAGATTTTTTATGAGAAAAGGAAATATATGATGTGAAATTGAAGTTTAGGGGACAAGGCTAGGGCTTCTTAAGGCATGAACTTCTGGAGCTTTAAGAAAACAACCCTTGGACCAATTATTGGAAAAGCCTTTGAAAGTGAAGTTTAAAGAGGTTTAAAGCAAACTAGGTTTTTGAAAGAGAATGGTTAGGGTTCGAAACCCTAATGTGGAATTCAAAAATCTCATTGAATATACACTTTTCTTAAAGCAACCTTAACCATAAAAAGGCTAGAATCACTTTAAGGTTGTGATCTTGAAAAACAAATTAGGGTTTTGAAACCCAAATATAGACCTTTGAAGATCTCTTTGAATATGTCACTTTCCTAGGAAAATTCTAACCACAAAGAGGTTAGAATCACCCTAGGATTGTGAGTTTGAAAACAAGAATATTACAAACAATGCATGAACATGACAATTATAACACAAAGGGTCGTGAATATACAAGGTTTGAGACTTCACCACATAATCAAGAGGGCTTGGAGCCATACCATGACAAGGTAGACTCGAAAAAGCTCCTGACACGGTGACTTTCCCAAGGCTTTCCCTTGGTATGGACTTAAGGTCCTCTTGCTTCATGCATAAAAGAAAAGGGGGGAAGAAGGTGAGGATTAAAATGGAGAATAGTCCAAGTGGACTTGGGAGGAGAAGAGAGAGGGGGGGAGAGCATAAACTTAAAGTGAAACCCTACCTTGTCTTCACTTCTTCTTCGACGTTCAATGGTGACTTTGCCCTAGACTTGAGAGGCCTTCAAGAGCTTTGAAGGAGTTGGAGTTGGCCTGCAATAGAGTTTGGAGGCTTAGGGTTAGAGGTGTATAGGTAAGTGTTTGATGGAGGCTCCCTTGGAGGCTTAGAAACTAAGGTTTAGGGGAATTTCAGGGGCTATCTTAAGAGAGGCAGAGTTTCTATGCTATTTTTTAGACTTGAAATACCCTGAGGGTGCACTATATTAATAGGCAAAAATAGAGGAAGTAGCGCCACTAGGAGTGGCACCACAAGGAGTGGTGCCAACCCTATATGGAAGTGATCTCTGTGGATTTGATTCGACCTTGGGCTGCAAGGCAAAGATTTGGGTGCCACTCCTAATGGTTTGCAGCCATTTTTTTGGCCTAGCTCCACTATAAGTGGCTTTGGTTTGATTTAAAAAGCTGTCAGGCTGCAAAACCCAAATGGAAATGAGACAAGGGCACTCGGGAGTGTCCCAGGAGTTGCCAATTTGATACCGAGAGCCGATATGGTTGAAAAGAATGACAGGCCTCCTAGGGGCAAAATGGTTATTTTGACCGGGGTTCACAGGAATGGACCGGGATGGCACTTGAAGATTGGGGATACTCATGGAAGTGCCCCGGTGGTTTACCGATTTGATATCCAGAGCCGGTGTGGTTGACGAGGGCGATTGGACAACAAGGGTTAAAATGATCATTTTAACCAGGAGTTACCGGAATTGGTCCGGAAGGTTTGAATGGCATTTTGAGTATGCTGGGCTATTTGGGGATAGTCCTGGAAGGGTTGGACTTACCACTCTAAGTGCTTAGCTAATTTCTCAAAGAGCATGCCGAGTTGGGCCCATCAAGGGCAATGCAGTCATTTTTTAATGAAATGGGCTAGTAAGCGTTGGTGTTGACCGGTTTGGATTTGGAATGGACTTTTCATCTCGAGGACTTTGTATCCTCTTGTAGATGTGCCGATAAGGACTTATTGTTCTGAGAAATTTTGTACCTTCTCAATGAACGTGTCAAATTGAATTGGATTGGATAATGCCCCCGGAGCATTTTGGTCATTTGGCTTAAAATGGTCCCGACTGGCTCAAGAAGCGACCCATTCATTGAACTAGAGTCTAGAAAGCTAATTTGGGCTAGAATGTTCTACAATGCATGAATGTGACTCTAGTTGGTTTGAAGATTGTCGAGCGAGCAAAAATGAGGTGTTTACACTGATGTGGTTGAAAAAGGTGACCGGCCTACCAGGGGCGAAACATTTATTTTACCCAAGCAACATCGGAATGGCCCTAGAATGGACCAGGACGGCATTCGGAGGTTAGGGATACTTGTGGGAGTGCCTCAGGGGTTTACCAGTTTGATATCCAGAGGGCGATCGAGCGCCTAGGGGTAAAATGGTCATGTGGATTAGGTATTACTAGAATGGGTCTGGAGTTGGATGGAATGGCAATCAAAGCATGCCGGACTATCTAGGGATAGTCTTGGAAGGGTGGCTTTACCCCTCTAAGGACTTAGGTACTTTCTCGAGGAGCGTGTCGGGTATGGCCCACCAGGGGTGATATGGTCATTTTTTAACAAAATGGGATAGTAGGTGTTGTGTTGACCAATCTGGATTTGGAACAAAATTTTCATCTCAAGGACTTTGTATCCTCTCGAAGATGTGCTGAATTGAATTAGACTGGAAGCAGTCTTAGGGGCATTTTGGTCATTTGGCTTCAAGTGGGCCTAACAGGTCTGTGAAGCAACCAGTTGACTGGACTGGAGTCTGTAAACCTGATCCAGCCTGGAATGTGATGTGATGCTTGAATGTATGTCTGGTCGGGCCGGAGATTGCCGAGTGGGCAAAAATAGGGTACTTACATCCACACCCCCATAGGCAGCTAGTCCAAATGGTGGCCCCAATGATTGGCCAAAAAGGGTACATCGAGCACGTCCAACTAAGTGGTTTTGAGGCTTAAGCTCGGCGCACCCCCCGCATCAACCAAAGCAGTGTGCCACTGCTCCAAGGATTGACGTTATAGGACTCCAGGGAAGATCTGGTGATGAATTTCTGACTCCGCCCATTCCATTAAAATCAGTAAGCAAAGGAAATTTCTTTTACGTCCATAATTTACGAAGAAATATTGAGTAATGAGAAAAATCAAGGCCTAAAGAGGAGTACTTATAAGCGAATGGCCTGATAGAAAAGATGTAATGTTAAAATCCCAAAAGGATTCGCATTGTCGAAGGTGGTAGAGTCAGACACAAGAACATTTGTGAAAAATCCTCCTGGTGAAAGGCGCAGATACTTTGCAGTCGTCAAAAGGAGTAAATGCACATTAACAACCAGTAGATGGAAGGTCAAAGATAAGTCAAATCTCACAAAAAAGATCCATAAGATGAATTTACCCCCGTGCAATGAGGCTTGAACACATTCAGAAACCCCCAGAGCCAACTCGGACCTAACCTGAGCACCTCAGGACTGAGGGAAATTGAGGGGGTTAATTTCCGCATAAGAGGGTCACTAGTTCACCCCCAAAGGTGCTCTATTTATCCACAAGTGCACGGTTGACGATTGTAGTTTTATTCGAGAAGACCGGAATAGTATTTCCTCAAGGACCAAGCCCAATATAGGCTATAGCACTCAACTCACACTAAACTAACTTGGATTGAATGAAAATTATGTGAATTAAATTTAAAATAAAATAGAAAATAAAAGAGATCGAAAATCTTTTGGGTTTTGATGAGTGTTTTGAATTACTAAACTATTGCAATGAAAATAAAAGTAATTAACAACTAAGAAATTAAATTTAAAAAAATTCAAACTAGATTTAAAGAAATAAAAAGAGAATTGGGTTCAATTGATCCAATCACTCAATTCATCCAAGACTTTTAATGAGATTTATAACTCAAATCAAATACAACAATCAAGAGTGTTTGATTCAGAGGATTTAAATTTGAAAACTAATAATTCTCAATCAGTTGAAATTAGATTCATGGTCAATGGGGGAATCAAAGGTTAATGCCATCGATTTAACTAGGATCAATACCAAATTGGGAGTTTGTGCTTTGAGTTAGCCAAACATAGTCAATAACCTAAGTGTTCTAAGGCATCTTGTAATCAATTGATGTGAATAAATTCCTAGCAATTGTAGAGTAATTATCTAGTGAAGAGCCATAAATTAATAACATCAATTTGGATAACTAAAATCTCCAAACTTAGTTAATAATCTAAGTATTCTAAAACATCCACATGCAATTACTAAGAATTAGAAATCTAGGAAATATATAGTAATAAATTGATGAGATACTTCCATTGAAACCCTTAGATTCCTTGAGTGACTTTCACATTTGAACCCAATTTAAGAAACTGGCTACTTGAATCCATCATAAAAGCATGTAAAAATGTAAAGAAAACACGTAGAGATTTAAATCTAAAATTTACTTGAACAATAAAAGTATTTGGTTACAAGAAAAATAAAATAAAGTGCAAGAAAGTGAAGAAAAAAATAATACAATGAAGGAAAATTACAAGTTCTAACTCTATACCACTCTTACAAAGATAAATCTAAGCTAAAAATGAAGAAAAAATGGGAAAACCAACCTTGGACAAGCTTCTCCTGCCACCCCCTTGCTAAAACTAACCCTAACTACACAAAAAAAAAAACCTTCCAAGACCCCCTAAAACTCAGCTTCGGATGCAAAAAAATGCAATCTGAAAGTCGGAATAGCGTCTGAATGGTCATCGGATGGAGAGCGTCTGACAGGCATCTGAAGTGCGTTCAAACGCACTATTCACCATTTGAACGGTTACTGTTCACCGTTCGAACGGTCACTATTCACCATTCGAACACACTGTTCGGATGGTTACTATTCAAATGGTGAACAGTAACCGTCCGAACGGTGAACAGTACCATTCAAACACACTGTTCATGGACCGTTCGAAATCAGTATTCACCCAGCAACCTTGTAACTTAATTTTGACTACTTTAGAGGCCGATTCAACTGATGCACATTAGAGGATAAGTTGTAGCTCTTGAAGTCTTCTTTCCAATGGCCTAAAAATCAGCTTAATCGGATATTGGAGAGTAAAACTTTATGGCCATAATACCAAGATGGGTTGGACTTCTCATCACCGGTTTGCTCGTTTTAAACCTGTTTTGATCATTCTTTGCGTCTATTTGCCTTTATTAGCTCCTATAACCTACAAAACACACACAAAACATAATCAAATAAATATATAACTAAAATAAGATAATTAACATTAATTTAAGTCTAACAAGGTGCGAATTAAAGACTTATGATTACACTTTTATAGTGTAATCATACCCCCCCAACTTCCATTTTGCTAGTCCCTAACAAAAAACTATGAAAGATATTAATGATATTCTCCACTTTTATAGGAGTCACGGATGTATTTAGCTTATGCAGCAAGCTTTTAAACCACTAAGTTACACCTAGTGGACGAGTGGTGTCTCGTGAAGGCTTCCAGTGATGATACCCACAAACATCCTTTTGTGAATTGCAAATCATGATAAGAATAAGGAATGGATGCATAATCCTTCTCAAGTCAACATTAGATGTCACTTCAAACTCCAACACTTGCATTAATATGCAACAAGTTATACAAAAGAGAGGTTCATATGGGTGGGTCAAGAATCATGCTAAACAACACAAATGAAGCTCATTTATGCAAATCCCAACCTTTAAAGTTTTGATTCAATCCTCACCGGACATACACTCCAATTAAAGACCCACATGATTCTCACAATGGTATGCTCAACAATGGAGTGAATGTAAAGAAACAAATCAAGTGAACATACCAATTAAAAAAAAAACTGAAAAAAATAGAAGCGTATCAATTTTAGTATAGTGCCAAGAAAGAATTTTCATAGTTAAACATTGATTCAAAGAAATTGACAATATATAGCTTATACTATATTGAAAAATTCAATCAAGCACAACTCAGATCAACTAAACCATGTAGAGGTGAAGATAGCAATGTAGAAGAGATGAAAGGTAAGGATAAAAAGAAGGAGCGAATGGTCATATCATGTGTGATTAATGCATGAAATGATGAATGCAAAACAACTACAACTCTTCCCTTTTCAACATTTAATACACTTTCCTCTACTTCTCGCTCTTCCCTTAAAATATTTTCAACTTTTGAACTCCTTTTTCATTCTTTTTTTCTTTTTATTCTTTTTTTTCTTTTCTTACTTTTTCTTTTGTTTTCATCATTTTATCATCCCCTTTAGATTCAACATCTACTTTTTCATATTTCAATATGCTCTTTTGCATTAAATTTCCCAAATCAATCTCTTCTTTTTTTTTTTCTTCTTTCATGCTTTAGCAATGTAAAAACACTCTTTTCTCACATAGGCGTTCCTTTGCAATACAAGAGAGAAAATCACTTTGCACTTTTCAAAAGGATAAGAGTGAAAGATCAACAAAGGTCAAGAGAAATACATGGTTTGGCAATGAGAAACTCACGACTATCAAGAAGATTAGGGCATAGAATTATATCCAAAGTTGTACAATCGAAGCATTTCATAGAGTATAAGTGTCAATATCAAGAACAAAACTCAACTCATGAACCTAATACAAGCATAATGAAGCTATTGAATTAAATGAGAGTGAAGAAACTATCCTTAAGTAAATGTAAACGCTCCAAAAGGCAATAAATGCTCTAAAGCTTACAAGGTAATAATCTCCACTAATGTAAGGATGAAAATACAAAAACTAGTAACAAAATGATGTTATAAAGCATGATTGTGCATAATGATGTAATCCCCTCTACAAATACATGAATTAAGCAATTCCCATAACATGTTAGATATGAAGAGTGATTCAACATCATCTTGAATAAAGAAACATGCAAGAATTTCTATCTTCTAATATCAAGTGACACTTTCACAAGAATTCTTATTTTTTTATTTTTTATTTTTTATTTTTTATTTTTTTGTGGGGTGCAAAACAAATAAACAAAAATAAAGACGAGGGTGCAAACAAGAATTCTTATTTTTTTATTATTTATTTTTTTAATTTGTTTTTTGTAGGGTACAAAACAAAGAAACAAAAGCAAAGACTAGAGGCAAAGCCTCTTCCCACTCCTAACTTAAAAATATGCATTGTCCTCAATACATAAGAACAAGGCATGAAATGCAATTAAATGGTGGGAGAAGAGAAAATAGGGTGTCTAATGCAGCCCTAACTTAGATTGAGAAAACAAACTAAGAAAACAAATAAACAAAACAACTACTCCTACTACTACACAAATTGGAGAGAGAATCACCCAATGCCACAAAGTGAGAATTTACCATCATCCCACACCCCCAAACTAGAGATTTTTAAAGAGTTCATGCAAATATGAGAATATACAATGGCGACCTCTTTGATAAACTCAATGATAAAGCATTGAAGTACATAAGGGTAAAAAGGGTCATGAAAAGTACATAATGCAAAATGATCATGCACAAAGGTGCCAATGATACTCATGCCATGAAGTGATTGACTCTCCCCTTCTTTTAGTTGGTCGGCCATGGAAATGATGTTTGGTTCTAATATTAGGACATGGAACTCCAAAGGCTCCTGTAGAATAGGACTAGGTGCTAGAGGTGTAAAAGTAGGGATCTTATGATCCCTAGACATTGTAAGGATGACCTCTAAACCATTAATATCCTCATTGACATGCACATTCCCAACATCTAATAAACCAACATCATCATTAAGGGTAATCTCAGCACTACCCTTTTCTTCTTGTTTGGAGTCCACAATTTCGGACTCCTCTCTCTCAAATTCTTCATCCCGAAATTCATTTTCAATAATTTCCTCACTTACCCTAGCAACGTTTTCCTTAGACATAAAGTATTGGGAAATGATGGTTGGGTCAATGATATCCTCAATCTTAAGGTTAGTGACGGGATGGATTTGTTCAATTGGATGGACTTTCTCTTAATCTGAGTAAAAATCAAGGTGATTTTCATTAAAGCTCTCTTGGGGTGGAGGTAGATATTCAACTTGCTCATGGTGGTAATAAATTCACGATGCTTCACGAAAATAGTCAAAGGAGTTTTTATAGGTTTGAAGGAAGTCTTGATAATGCCTTGAAAAAGTTCCTTTGTGTCCCCTACCAAGGATAAATTGATCACACCCCCCAAGATTAGGAGGTGGTCACAGAGGCCCCCTTTGGCCATTGGCTCTAAGGCATTCCCTGAAAGACATGTTGGATGGTTCTTGTAGTCTAGTCTCATTAGCCCAAATGTAGTCTCTAAAAAACCTGCATGGAGGTGTTTCCACACCACCATTCTCATGAATGTTCCCATTACCACCATAGGGGTGTGATTACATCCCCCAAAATTGGGAGGTGGTCGAGGAGGCTCCTTGTGGCCATTAGCTCTAAGGTGTTCTCTAAAAGACATGTTAGATGATGGATAGTGTGAAAATGTATCACCAAACATAATGAAGTGCACAATAGAAGATGGATACAATGCACAAACAAATATAGCGCACCGCGCCTTAACATATCATATACAACAATTCTCAATAATTTTCCATTCAAACCTCTAATTTTATCATAATAAATTCCACCAATTTAAACAATTTTAATCCAACCAAACCTCCAATCTCCATAATATATATACCACCAATTTACAATTAAACACAATCCCTAACTCTCCACTAGCAATCCTCTAATCAATTTATTAAAACAAAACAAAATATATACAAGTCAAACAAAATAAATCTCAAATAAAAATAAAATAAAATAAACAAATTATATCATGGTATCACACAAAAAATAGAACGAAGTTACCAAAGAACTAAGATGAAGATTCTTCCGTTGTGGTAGATTGATAGAGATCCAATCCACCAATTAATTTTCAACCCAAAGCTTGTTAGTGCTCGCCTCGTGCCTTTGGTCCCCAACAACAGCGCCAAAAACTTGGTTCACCCCCAAAGGTGCTCTATTTATCCGCAAGTGCACGGTTAACGATTGTAGTTTTATCCGGAAAGTCCGGAATCATATTTCCTCAAGGACCAAGCCCAATATAGACTATAGCACTCAACTCACACTAAACTAACTTAGATTGAATGGAAATTATGTGAATTAAATCTAAATTAAAATAGAAAATAAAAGAGACCGAAAATCTTTTGAATTTTGGTGAGTGTTTTAAATTACTATTGAAATGAAAATAAAAATAATTAACACCTAAGAAATTAAATTAAAACAAATTGAAACTAGATTTAAAGCACTAAAAATGGAATTTAGCTCAATTGATCCAATCACCCAATTCATCCAAGACTTTCAATAGGATTTACAACTCAAATCAAACATAACAATCAATAGTGTGTGATTTGGAGGATTTAACTTTGAAAAATAATAATTCTCAATCAATTGAAATTAGATTCATGGTCAATGGAGGGATCAAAGGTTAATAGCATCGATTTAACTAGGGTCAATACCAAATTGGGAGTTTGTGCATTGAGTTAGCCAAACATAGTCAATAACCTAAGTGTTCTAAGGCATCTTGCAATCAATTAATGTGAATGAATTCCTATCAATTGTGGAGTAATTATCTAGTGAATAGCCATAAATTAATACCATTGATTTGGGTAATTAAAATCTCCAAACTTAGTCAATAATTTGAGTATTCTACAACATCCACATGCAATTACTAAGAATTAGAAATCTAAGAAAATATAGCAATAAATTCATGAGATACTTCTATTGAAACCCTTGGATTCCTTGAGTGACTTTCACATTTGAACCCAATTTAAGAAACTAGCTACTTGAATCCATCATAAAAGCATATAAAAATGTAAAAAAAGCATGCAGAGATTTAAATCTAAAATTTACTTGAATAATAAAAGTGTTTGGTTACAAGAAAAATAAAACAAAGTGCAAGAAAGTAGAGAAAAATACAATACAATAAAGGAAAATTACAAGTTTTAACTCTATACTATTCTTACAAAGCTAAATCTAAGCTAAAAATAAAGAAAAAATAGAAAAACCAACCTTGGAGGAGCTTCTTTCGCTGCCCCTTAGCTAAAATTAACTCTAACTACACAAAAAAAACCTTCAAAAATCCCCTAAAACTCAACTTCAAATGTAAAAAATGCAATCTGGAAGTCGAAATAGTGTCTGAACAGTCATCGAACGGAGAGCGTCTGACGGGCATCCGAAGTGCATTCAAATGCACTACTCATCGTTCGAACAATCACTATTCACTATTCGAACGCACTATTTGGACGATTATTGTTCACCATCTAACTAGTGAACAGTACCATTCAAACGCACTGTTCACGGATCGTTCGAACGTATCACTATTCACCTAGCAACCTTATAGCTTAATTTTGATTATCTTAGAGGCTGATTCAGCCGATGTACATTAGAGGACAATTTGTATCTCTTGAAGTCTTCTTTCTAGTAGCATAAAAATTAGCTCAATAGGACATTGAAGTAAAAAGTTATGGCTATAATACCGAGACAGGTTGGACTTTTCATCACCAGTTTGCTCGTTTTGAACCCGTTTTAATCATTGTTTGCATCTATTTGCACTAATCTAAGTCTAACAATATGCAAACTAAAAGCCGATAATTACACTTTATGGTGTAATCAGCCACATGGCATAAGACTCGCCACGTGGGGATCATGCTGACTAGGTCATGTCTAACGAACTAGATCATGTTGACCAGGTCAAGTCAATTAGTTAAGGGAAACCACTCCTCTTACTCTCTCTTGAGATAGGAAAGTGGGCTAGACTTCCGTCCAAAGTTAGGATCTTGCAACCCACTATTAAGATAATAGCTTATCACCCTCTGGAATGGGGGACAATCCTAACAAACCGGGCCACGACCAGGAAGACTGGTGCCACAGTAAAAAGCTGTATGAGAAAGTTCAAAGGAGGTAAGACAGAAACAAACTGACAATAGGCTTCACTCTCCAACCTCATTTACTTGTGAACTGCATCCCCAAGCTAACTTAAGCTGCATAGTGCCTTTGACCGTGCAACCTCAATCAGTTAGTACTCACCCTTGGTGGTTTACAGGTGATGGCAAAGCTCTGCTATGCCCAAGTTTCAGGTCAATTGGTTACAACTTGTGAGGAGAAAATCCCCCGTACAAGTACTAATTGTATGCTATAATAAGAAAAAGTTGTGGTCACCGACTGCATCATTTAAACCAAACCCAAAACATTGCCCCAACCAAACCGTATAAGGACACTAAATGCCAAAGTGAACCAACAGAATGCTTGGTTCATGGCAACCATATAGGCAGTAATGGCTCAATGAACAAGACAGAGAACACCCATCTTGCATGCTTTATTGGAATCCAAATCCCCTACTTAGTGAAGCCTAGGGCAACAAAGTATAGTTATTGAGGGCTACGAATTTCCTCCAACTTGAGCCGTAGAAATTTCTATTATCTTATATACGTGGCAGTATTGAGTGTGTTCCACTTTTCGAGTGTTAGAATTGAGGGTAAATGATAAAATTATCGCTGTATAGTGGCTTTAGACAAAGAGAAAAACAATTTTAGTGAGAGTTATCTATACGACATATTATATCAATACATTAGGAGATCATTGAAGCTAAACTTTCTAATTCAATTTTCTCACATTTTTTAATTAGTAAAATATAAAAATACATATGTCTTGATTTTATTGGTTGTTTTAAACTTATTCTTTTCACTTTAAATTTCATTTTATTTTGTCACTTAGACTATATAGTAAGTTTTTCAAATTTCCTTCAATTATGCTCCTTGCATAAAATCTTAAATAAAAAAATGATTTTAAATTTCTATGAGAGGAAGTACACGTGTATCAAAATTATTAGGATTGTTATTACCCATTAATCACACCTCTTCAAAAATGGTTAAAAAATAATAACCCAAATAAATCAAAAATTTTGCTAAGCCTCCTGAAATGTAAGTCATTATATTAATTTTATTCACATAGATGAATGATTGGTACATATTCTTAAATTTTAAGCATGCAATTAAATTAAAAGTGACTAAATTATCTAGCTTTATTAGTCAAATTGAATCCAAGGAAAATTTCTTGATTGTGCTAATGATAGTATAAAATATTCTTAACTTTCTTTTATTTTTTTAGAAACTTTATATTATTTTATTTTCAAAAACGTTTGACAAAAAATAATTTTGAAAATTTTAAAGTATATTATAGACAAAAAAAAATAGAGTAATTTAAGTATTTCCATTTTAGCAATTCAAATACAATTTGTGTGGAAAGCTTAGTACAACCACTGTGATGACAAATTTTTATGATATAAATGCAATGTTTGGGATAGGTTAGGGAGATGTTTACCTCTATTAGTTCAATTAGACTTACATGTAATTTTAGGATGTGTGATTTGAGTTAAGTGTAACCAATTTGATTACTCAAGAAGGTTTGTTTTTATTTTGTTATTAATTTATGAAAATTGTTTACAAGTCCCAATTTATGTGACATCCCTTAAGTTATTCTTTCTTGTTAAATACTATTTATTACCATCATTGAGCTATTTAAATCCTTCTACGCTATTTGATCCTATTTTTTATTTTTCTTCATTTAAGAAAGTAAACAAGTCTAAATTTCTATAATAAAAAAAAAATCCGTCAAATATGATGGACTTTATCTTCTTTCACCCTAACACAGCCCCCTAAGAAAAAATTCTAGTTCAATCCATTTATATATATATATATATATATATGCATATGTTATATACCACACATAGAAAATTGTCCAAACATTTAGAGGGAGAGATTAACATATATAAAGCAAGAAATCTGGAGAGAGAAGGTTGTATTTAAAAAGTCGAAGTAGAAAGAGAGTGGGCATGAAGGTAGGGGTTTTGGTTATTTGGAGGCGCGCGGAGAGAGAGAGAGAGAGAGAGAGAGAGAGAGAGAGTGATGGAGAAGGATGATGATGGTGGTGGCTCAGTGAAGAGAGATGTTGATTGGAAAAGCAACCCAAGAGAAGAGTGAATTGAGTTTTTCAAATATTTAAATTAATAAATCAAATTAACTAAATATAAAATCAACAAAACAGTATTTGGATGCAAAAGATTAATGCAAGCAAGACAATGAGATGTTGAGAATGAATAGTGCATAAAGAGAGGACATAAAGTTTTATAGAGATTCGGTCATGATGTGTGACCTACGTCCTCTTTTCTAAGATTTTCTTGAAAGCTTCCTTCACTATGTAAAAAATCTCTATACACAGCTTGTGTTAGTTCTTCAAATGTTCAGCTTATTTCCTATAAGAGTTCTTCCCAAACTCTTAAGTCAAAGTGATTACTTCAACTTACATGTGCTTTTGTCCAAAAATACCCAAATTTATACGGTTTACAATCAGACACAAGGATAATAAATGAGTTTAGTACAATGTCTAGCTCTTTCCAGATTGAATATACAAGTTGTAGCTCAATAAATAACTTTATAGGTGAAGAACAAAAGGAATATAGCAGTGAAACCCTATAAAATGTCTTTGAATCTAATTTATAACACTTATGAGCTTGTATCCTTGTCTATAAATGTTATGGGATCTTATATTTATAGTCTTGTATCAATTGCATTTAATGCGAAATTGGTTGTTCAGAATGTTAAAAAATCTTACCGTTACAGTCCAAGTGTCATACTTGTGAGTGGGTGTCGACACTTACACAGCATCTGTGTCAACTCTGTCTAACCCATATGAATTTAAGTGGTAGCAAATCACAAATAGGTATCAATACTTGTACCTTCATAGACTAATCTTTCAAGGCAATCTTTTCAAAAAGTGCCAACGCATCTAAAAGGTCTTAGCATTTTGTTGAAACTCATTTTTCAATCTTGCTCTTTGAATAAAGAGGTCGATACTTGTGTCTATAAAATCTGCTCAAATCAATAACTTGGGGGTCAACACTTTTAAAAGGTGGCAATACTTTCTGCCTCCAGGACTTGTACATCTAAAAAATTTTCAGTTATCAGAGCTTCTAAAAGATATTGAAACTTTTGCTTTTTTCAAAATTCCTATCAAAATTTCTGAATCTATGTGTCTGCACCTCTGAGAGGTATCGATCCTTCTCTCTTTAAGTTAGTTGGGTCTTCATTTTAAGCTCAAGGTGTCCGCACCTCTGAAACGTTTCGACAATACCCTTATTTTTTCAACCTTTTTCTATACCTTGGCAAACATCCTCAGAATCTTCAATCGCTTCGTCGATTGATCCAATAAAACTTCCAAGACTTATAATCCTTCCCCAAATAATGTTGAACTTGTAAAACATTTCCAATCTCTTCAAAATCAAATTAATTAATTACTTTCTTTGTAGGGTTTTCAATCAATTTTCATGCATCCAACAAATTTTTAATTTACTATGGTATACTTCCAAAGCTTATCTTTCTTTCTTTAATACTCGTTGATTACCTTGAATACTTTCAATCTTTTTGAAAATAAGATTATCTCAATAGTCTTTTTGTAAAGTTTTTCGATCAACCATCCCAATCAGTCAAGCTTATCCATCCATGTATCAAGTTTTTAGATATAATATTTTCAATTAATCATAATCATTGTCAAGCATAGTGTGATTAATTAAAATAATTATTATCTACACACTATGTAAATTTATTAGATAAATAATACATTATTTTATTAACATCAAAATCAACACATTTAGTCGACCAGAGAGAGAGACATGAGGAAGGTCATGGTATAATAGAGTGGTTCGGCAATGGTGATTGGAGATGCGAGCACGAAGGGAGGAGGAGTTGGTGGCCAGAGAAAGAAGGGGCCATGGGGAGAACTGTGGCTAGAGGTGAGGAGGAGGTGGTGGTGCCGCTGATAGGGCCATAAGGTTGCGGAGGTATACACCACGATAGCCTTTTGCTTTGTTATCTTTCTCTACTGTCTCCTCGTCATGGCCACTTCCTTCCACATCTAATTTTTTTTTCTATTTTTTTAACATTTTTTTCCTAGCTGATCTGGCAAAAGGGTGGTGTTTATTTTTTACACTATCATTTAAAAGTGGGACATATACAAATCACAAGATATCAGGCAATAATAAATGATGTGTCAAATTTTTTTGGTTTGTGACCAATTGTAATTTCACTGTATTCCGTACCCTTATTAACCACACAACTTTGAGAGGGGTAAGTATAATTTTGAGAAATACAGGAAATAAAATGTATTTAACCGAATTCTCACGGGAGCTGAATGTGATTTATCCTTCTATATATTTACTTTGGAGTTTTGTTTTGAAAATAATTAACAATAAACTAGAAAGGAACATGGTCCAAACATCTTTTTGTTTTGTCTTCTAAATATTTTCAAAAAACAAATATACAACAATACAAAATAAATATCGAAGCAAACAGGCCCTTATTTTTTGGATTTTGGTATTTGGGTTTTGTAAATGTTGAATTGCAATTTTGCTGAAAATTTGTTAGTTGGTGTTGCTTATGACACATTAAAGAATCGATATGTCATGAAAATATGAAGGGAAAAAAAGAGGAGAGATTGAAACTATGATGAAAACAGGAGGGAGGGCTCTGCTTTTTATGCAGTAATGGTAACAAAGGACACAGTGCAAATTTAAAGTCACAAGCGTGCACATGGCCAAACTATGAGCCCAGGGCACTCATTTGCTTCCCACAGTTACAATAAAAGTATCTCCGATTCACCTTTAAATTTTTAAGTTTGAAGGTGGGTTGTAGATTTTATTCTTTAATTTATTTTTATTTTTTTATAAATTTAAAAAAATGAAGGTGGCTTTCATATAGAGCTTTTAAATTTGAAGGTTTTTTAAAATATTTAAAGGTCCTTTTATTTTATTATTCATGTAGGGCCAAATTACTAATTATGTAAAACTCTTGTACTAATCATTGTTTTAAATCTAAATAATGCATTATTTATTATTTAAATAATATTTTAATAAATATTTAATTTAAACTTTCAATTAATTCATTATTTTTTTTTACTTTGTTAACTATTTATTTAATTTAAGATTTTTTTATATGTGCAATAAATCAATTATTTATATTTTACTTACTTTTATTTATCTTGAAATTATTATTTATATATGAAATTAAAAAAATTCTTTTTATTTTACTGATTATTTATTTATACTAAAATTATTTTAATCCATAGAATCAACGAATTCTTTTTTTTATCTTGCTACTCCATCTTTTCACTTTTTTTTTTTTTTGGAAATTTAAGAATTAATCAATCTATTTCTACCACCTTCCAATAACAATTAAAATTTCAACATCCATTGAAAATAAAAAAATAATTTTGACTAGAATAATAACAAAAAGATTACATAAAAATGACCGTTCTCGATCATTCACTAATGCTTAGAGAAGCGTAATATGAAACAAGCATATATCTTTTCCATAAATGCTCAATCAATAAAATTTTAATTTTTCAAGTCTCATTTTATGTGTTTTAATTAATTTCTTATTGTATTTTAATTTTTGTTACATGTATTTCATTAGTTTGCAATGGGATTTTTTTTTTTTAAATTTTTAATGTAATTTAATTTGTAATTTCATGGGTAGATCATTTAATTTATATTTTTTTAAATAATTTAATTTTAATTAAATATTTGATAAATAATTACAATTTAAATTAAAATATGATAATAAATAATTATATTTTGAATAAAATGAGAACACAATATGTAATTTTTGACTTTTTATATATAAAAGAATAGTGATTTGAAGAATGAATAGTGAAATGAAAGTTGAGTGGGTTAGAATAACAATGTGAAAAAGTGAGACCCATAAACTTTAAATTTGAAGAAGATGCCAAAATGAAGATGAATTTGAAGCCTTTGAGTTGGAGATGCTCTAAGACCTTATAGAAAAAATCTCCATGTGATACTGATCTTCTTAAAACTACAAAAGAAAATAATAATCACTTCATTTTAAAGTGTTAAAATTCAAATAAACCAAGCCATTCCCGATGAAAGTTGTTTTGCAATCATATACCTTCAAATTTGTAAATTAAACAAGTAAACAAATGAATATGTTCACTAGCTTAAGGTTTAAAAGTTGGGCAAATACTTAATCTATGTTCCAAAATTCAACAGTAATTTATTTTTCAAATGGGACTAAACCCTTTATGGGACTGACCCTTGATGGATAATGCAATTGTCCAATGTCCATCTCGTCACAAATTCATCCTCCATTGAGAAAAATAAGTACTCATGAGAGAATAGTCCATTTCTCAACACAGGCTCTGCAAGCAAGCAAAAACACATCATAGGAGCAATGGGACACAATAGTAGTATCATATCAGAGGCACTAAGACATGGCAATATATCTCCAAGAATGAATTGAAGTCACCTACAACATAACTAGAAAAAGCATAAATTACTAAGAACTAATCAACCTTTCTTCCTCCTATTCATGGAAACATATATCCAAATTAAACAATTTAAGAAATAAGAAATTGAAAGAAAACAGAAAAAAAAAAAAAGGAAGAAAGGAAAGGAAAGGAAAGGAAATTCTTAAACCCCCCCATACCCCAACAAAAGAACAAAGAGATTTAAAAGGAAAAAAAAAAAAATGAAGAAGAACATATAATTGGTTTCCATAATTAAGCTCATCCTGAACATCAACCTCCAAGCTTCCTCTTCTCCTTCACCAAACCTTCAAAGAAGCTAGCAAGAAGTCTCATGGCCTTGACTTGACCCTGCAATTCCAGTATGTACCCAGCAGTCTCTTCAAAGAGCTTGTCAATCCCAAGTGACTCACCTCCTGGCACGATCCTCCGCAATGCCATGATCTTCCTCTCTACCTCTGCCTTCTCATCTTCATCACCACCATCACCACTACTACTCATTTCCTTCGAAACCTTCACATCTCTTCTCTTTCTTCTGGTTCTCCGGTGCGTCTCCGGCCTCCTAACACGGCGGAAACTTGCCAAAGATTCATAACCTCCATTAACCATCGGGTCATTCTCTCTCTTCGTTGAAATGTGGTTAGAGTGCTTGGGTCTTAGTACCATTCTCCATCGATATACGAAGAAAGAACAGAGATTCTTGAGAGAGAGAGAGAGAGAGAGAGAGAGAGAGCCGGGGGAGGGGAAGTTGGCTTATGACCTTGTGAGTTTTGAAGGTCCCTAATGTTATGGGGTGGTGGTAAATTATTGTTGAGCTCTAGAAATGTCAAATGCCAACGAAGCTGGGCCCACCTTAGTTTTGGCTTCCCAAGCCACTGGCCGTAGATTGGTGAACGGCTAATAATGCCACGCGCCTGTGGAAGAGCGTGTAATCTTGTAGGAAAAAGACCTGACATGTTCCATGTGGGGTTGTTAATAAAGTGGAGAGTAACAGAGGCCCAACGGCATCTGCATGGTGAAATTTGAGGATTCGCGCTGACAATGCGAGTGGGGAATTCAAGTGGGTTGATCCCCTGCGGTAGTTTAAGATAAAAAGTTGGATAGGCCTCAGGGGACGCAGTGGCGGAAAATGGGCCCACATGCGAAAACACACGGAAAAGCACATGTGATCACATGATTTTCTTGAACCTACCAACATAGCACCCATGTGCCCTCTCTCTTCCGCTACTCCTATACATATAATACATATATGCTAGATAGATGTATATGAATATCATGAACCAAAGGATGAATAACACCTGGCACTTTTTTGGGACGGAACCCACCATCTGGAGCCCACAAATAGGCAATGGCCTTCCATGGTGGAAGTGCGTGGAGAGTTTTGGTGGTGATGGGGAAGGTAATGGTTATGGGGAGAGAGAGAGAGAGAGAGAGAGAGAGGTGATGTTTCCAAGAAGGAAACCAAAGCAATCGGCGGTTTAGTCATTGGGATTTTGTGGAAGAGATTTGGGTGTTGGGCAAATGGGGCTTCATCTCCATGTGATAAGACCTACCAAATCTCTCTTTGTTGCTGCCACTCACTACAGCCCTCTCTTATTTTATTATTTATTCTCTTATGTCACAATCACATAATTTCTTGGATCAATTAAAACACTTGATCCAGGTAAAAAGTTATCATTTTTCATTTCTTTTTTTTTATCGTTTAAATTAAGGTCCAAAGAAAGTAAGAGATTTTGAGCTTCATAATGTTAAAAGCGATTAGGTCTCCCTTTCACATATATTAAGGGTAAATTATTCGGTACTTCAAGAAAATCACGTTATTTTTTGTTTCACCATTTACATAGTAATTAGTTTCCTACATGTTAGGTGAGGTAAGAAGAGCAAAAACAGATGATGATGCTGCACTAAATAATTTGTCCACATCAAATGAGTTCACCCACGTAAGAGAAGATCGTGAAAATAAAGTTATCTCTTTATATGATTTTATTTATTTATTTATTTATTTTTATCCTAGCTCGACTTATTAATAGAACAATGTTTACACAAACAAACATAATTGCTATGGAATTGAGATTTCTTAATTAGTTTATCTTTAGAGGACAATTTTTTTTTTTTGGTGACCCACGAACCACCCAACCCCGAACCCTTTGGACCCGTGGCTGGCATGTTTAAAGGACAATTTTGTAAAAGTCAAATTAGGACCATCTTGATAATAGAGAGACGGCCCTTACCCAATTATGAAGCGACTGGCCCCTTCTGGTCACAAAACTTATTGTATCTAAGCATAAGATTAGTGAAATTCATGTCCATATTAGTTAGCTGATAAGGTCACTAGATTATAGGAGAATCCAATGCTACTGCTGGCGCAAATTAATTCCTGGTTTTTTGCCTTGTCCGCTCTTATGGCGGAAGCCCGAGCTTGATTGGAAGTTTTGAAGTGGTTTGTAAGCCATGGAGTGTTTCATGAAAGGATTAAAATTGATTGTATCTTGCTGGTTCGTGCTTTAAACTGTTCGGAGGAGGTTGAATGGGTTTTCTAGGGCTATTGCATGTTTTTGGACACCTTACATTTTGTTGCTACGATGCATACTGTATATATGTATTTGTAAGGTGGATACCCAAACGGTTGTGCAGGCTCATGTTTAGCCAAATTCACCTTAAAGAACGCTATGTAGTTTCATGTTTAGCCGAACCACGAAAAAACGCTAGATAGATGTATATGTATTTGTAAGGTGGATACGCAAACGTTTCACCATTGTCACTGAGCTAAACCTATTCACCACGAAAGCAATTTGCATATGAACAATTAAGATCATGTGATGATTCATTAAATATATTTCGCTTTGAGAAAAAAAAAAAAAAAAAAAGGAACTATATATATATGTATATATCTCACATTCTTTACCCTTTGCACAAACTTATTATTTGTCACAATACTATCAGTAATGTTTTAGTAGAGATAAACTTTGGTTCCTTTGACAGGTTCATCTGGATTAATGTATAATTTTTACAATACCATGAGAATTTTTTTTTTTAATAAAAATATAATGTTATGGAAGCATTAAAGGTCAAGTTTGTTTTGTAAGATAGGATAAGAGGGATAAAGAATTTCGAATCATTATCTCAATATTACAAATTTGACGAAGGGTAATTTAGTTTCTAATTTCGAATCCCCATATTATTTAACGGACCCTCCAAACTACTCCCGTGTATACGTGGTAAAAAGTTATATTCATCAGATTACTTATCCTAACCACCTTTTGTATAACTGATCGCACAATAAAATTAAATACATTATTACTAATACAATCCCAAGGCCCAAGGCCTTTCCCTGTGAAACAAATGTAGCGTAGTTGAGTTGTCATATTAACATTAAGGATAAGAAATAACACATCTTTTAAAATTGACTAACCGGATGTTAAGGAAAAAAATGGAACATAAATTCATACGCCAATGGAAATATAACATATCAACTGTGCATAATGCTAAAAAAAATTGAACGTGGCTTGTTGTTTTCTTCCAATAATTATATTTCCCTTCCCAAAGGACATTATGTTAATTTTTGTGTAATCAATTTGGACTAGTTTTTTTTTTTTTTTTACTGGCTTTATAAACTAGTTTTTTTTTTTTACTTTTTAATTATGATTTTCGGTTAAAAAGTTCAAAAGCCCAAATTAAAAGGCCTTGAAAAGTTAAAATTTTGAATTTCAATTAACAAAAAAAAAGTTAACAAAAATGAAGAACAGCTAAAACGTTGATAAAAAGCTTATTCAAGGGCTGCTATAGCCGAACACGAGGGAAAGATCATTTATACCGATCCTAACATCCAAATGATGTAGAGTGTTACAAATGGTTTTAATACACTAATCATGACAAATCGTAAATTAAGTACAAAAGAAAATTGTTTTAAATTTCAGTTAAATGACTTTTGATCATATGCAGAACTACTAACAGACAATGAGGGCCATGCCCCCTACTTTGATAAAATTTTAAATAACCCCATTAATTTTAAATATTTTTACAATAATAGGGTATATTATCCCTCCCCCCCCCCCCCCCCCCCCCCCCCCCACACACACACACAAAATTCAAAATTTTGTCTTTTGACATTCCAAAATTTAAGTTTTTTCCTTATCTCCAACAAACTTGAAAATTTTTTATCTTAACCTTTCAAAAATTCAAGAATCTCTGTTTTAGCTCCTCAATAAGATTAAAAAAAATTTATCTTGACCTTCTAAAATTTAAACATTTATCTTAACCCCTCAAAAAAATTCAAAAATTTTATCTTGGTCTTCCATGGCCCCCCTCGTCACAATTCCTAGTTACGTCCCTAATCATATGCATAAGAAATGTATTACTTCTTTGAAGAGTTTGAGTGATTGGCAATATGCAGTGTTGTCAACATCAATAATATACAAACCAAAACAAGAAAAAAAAATCAGCAATTTTGACATTAAAAATTGTATGAAATAAATTAAAACCTTAAGTTGTATTAGGACATTATGTTTACGCTTTGAGCACATCAAGTTTACAGAATTCAGTTCCTCAAAATAGATCTGAGTTGGTTGCAGTTCTTAAGTCTTGGAGATTTTCCTAGATTTTCTTTTTTGGTTTAAATTAATCTTTTTTATTGGATATGAATGCATTTATTAGGATTAAAATTTTAGTTTTTTTTTAATAAAAAATTTATATACAATTTCATGCATGTAGGAGGTGCTAATAGCCAATAAAAATTAGTCATACAGCATCTTAACCCAATCATAAGTGTTTTAAAAATAACACTGTGAGACCTAGTATTAAGCTAACAGCATCTTATCCATTCATGGGTGTATTAAAGTATAGCATCACAAGACCTACTATAAAGCCAACATTCCTAGTTGGTTAAGATAACCACGCCTTCTATTGGCAACCAACATCACCTGCCGGTATAAAATAGCACATAATTTCACTACTAAAAATCGGGTCTTTTGCGATGAGAGTATTTGAGAAAATAGTTCAGTAGTCAAGTAGTACTGGGTACTCAGTGGTAAATTTTATCAAATGCTAACATGTGGTGTATGCATACATCAGCAATATGAGTTAATAGAGTAGTGGAGAGATTTTTAAAGAAACATTCTATAAAATTTTGCCATGTGATATTTTTTCCTTAAAAGTCTTTTCACTACACTAACTCATGTTATTGATGAATTCACACACCATGTGTCAACTTTTGATAGGGATTACCACCGAATACTTCATATTACTTGACCACTAGACTTTTTCTGAGTATTTGAGACGGTCATTTTGCTATCGCAAATAATAGTGTTTTGTGATGGGAAGTGGGCCATCGCAAATACCCATAGCTAGAATTGGTAATTGCAACGGGAATGTGACAATGGACACAAATTGTTGTAAATAATAGCCTTTTGCTATGACTTTTTTATGATAGCGAGCTCACTGTCACAAATGGTTGAACATTTGCCGTCGCACGATCATCCTAAAAGACTTGCAAAAGATCTTTTATGACGGCTTCTCAACTTTTTGCAATAGTAAGTGGTCGTCACAAAAAGTCCTTTTTTTGTAGTAATATTATAAGCTTTTTTTTATTATGTTGTAAGATGTTCAAGCGTTTGACCGACTACTCTCTTGAGTTTGTGAATGACTAGGGGTATACATGAGTTGGGTTGATTTGAGTCCATGTCAAATTGAAAACCAAATCAATATTGATTAGTTTCAAATTTTTTGATCCAAAACCGATCTAACCCAAGTCGGTTCCATGGTTTGGGTCCATTCAGATCGGGCCTTCTATTTCATATAAAATTTGCTTTATTTACATAAATTTTAAAAATCAATTCAGTTTTGTATCTTTCATCTCTAAAAAAGCTAAAAAAAAGTTATAAAACAAATAAAAATATATTTAAGTAGAAAAAAAATTTTATTTAAGACATATACGAAATGTATATTGAACATCATAATATGCATAAATCGGGTCATGGGTTGGTTCAAGTTGGGTTGGACCTTCGGATTGGTTCAGGTCTCAAGAATACTAACTTGAGAACCAAACTAAATTTATCAATTGGTAATTTTCAAACCCAGAATCAAATCAAACCTTGTCAAATTCAAACTTAACTGACTCATGGAGGTTGGATTGATTCAGTTCTAGGGTCCTTCAATTCATTTTTGCACCCTATGTAGGGCTACTAATCACACAAACAGGCAATTGTCCATATGAACATGTAACCGTCCACACAAACACGTAAATTTTAGGCATTGCATGTAGGGGTGATCATGGGCCCGACATGCCACTAGGCCCGGGCTTGAAAATCTTTTATAGACCCGATATTGTTAGTGGGCGGGCTTGAAAATATGTTTGAAGCCCAGACTAACTCGAAATAAATTTACAATAATATATTATATATTTTAATATATATTTAGTTAAATTTTATGTCATTTAAAATTATTTTTAGAGAAGAAACCATTTATTAAATAAATTTGGGGTTAAATGAATGGGAATGGGCGGGTTTAGGAATGTTATGTTTTAACTGGACGAGCTTAGAACTTCATTTTAGACCCGATGGTTGGCAACATGGGACATGAAGATAGATCAAACTTGAAACCTTATGCCAGAATGAAGGCCAACCGACCATTGGGAAACCCTTGTGTTAATTAACTATTTTCAGTGAAAAAGTGGATGAAGTACATAAAAAGGAGCAAAAGAAATTGAGGGAGAATTATTATTTTCTCTCCCTAGATCTAGAGAAGATTTCAAACTTTTATCAAAGTGAAAGGAAATATTTCTTCCCCTGAAGTGACTGGATTTAGAGTGCCCAGACTAATTAAACGGTGTTTTCTTATTGCAGGTAAATTAAAGCTGAATTCTGATGGTAGCTGCTATAAAAAGCAAGGAAATGCTAGTTTTGGGGGATTGGTCATAGATGAGAGAAACTCTTTGGTATTTGGCTACTATGGCAAACTAGTAAATAGCACAAGCTTGGAGGCAGAATTGTGGGACATCTACATAGGGCTAACGATCATTTTCCAATAAGGGATGCATGAACTAGAGATTGAAACTGACTCCCAACAAGCTGTAACAACAATCCAAGATGGTTCCTCATATTTCGCCAACTTCAAAGCCCTGGTGGAAGACTCTAAGCTTCTTCTTAACAGAAATAGATGCACCATAAAACACATCCATAAGGAAGGAAATTAGTTTGCTAATGCATTGGCTAAGATGAGAAGCAATCAAGATAAAGACTTGATGGTAATGGAAGATCCCCCAGGTCAAATTAATTAGCTCGTAGTGGCTGATATGATTGGAATGTCTTATGCGAGACTCTAGTTTCTTTTGTCTTTAGTTTAGTTTTTTTTATTTCGATGTATCAACCAAAAAAACAAAAAAAATTAAAAAGATATTAGTATTGAACTGGTAAAGTAGACAAAGCAAAAGCATATCAAAAAGAAGATTACACTTTTCTACTTTTACAATTGTAGATTAGACGATGGGAATACACCCAATGAAAGATGAAATGCATACTTGCACTTTTTTTTAATACCAGTTCAAATGAGATTTTTTCTAGCCTTAATGGTATGTTTATTGGGGCTAGCAGGCCTGCAAAGCGGTTGCTTAACTAGATTGAATCTAGGAAGCCGGTTTGGGCTTGAACATGTTTATGAAGTTTGAATGTGAGTCCGATTGGGCCGAAGATTGCTGAGCGGACAAAAATAGGATGCTTACAACTAGAATGTAATATTAAAGAGAAATCTTGGTTAGGAATGATTCATTTGTTAAGTGAATGTATAGTTAATCAAAGTATGTTTAACTCAATTCAAGAACTACAAGAGTGTTGTTGAATAGGAAGATTTATCGATAAAAACTATTTGAAATCTTGATAGGTTCTTGAAGACTTGTGGGAAGTTGTTTTTCAAAGTATTCTTATCAAGGATATAAGCAACAGATATCCCAAAATCTAATTTATGTACAACAACTCAAAGAATTGAGAACCACCGTGTCAACAGACCTCTCATAAGTTTAATTTGGGATGGTATGGCCATTGAAGCTCCTTTTAACTTGGTATAGCCTTAAACCTTGCATAATTCATGACCCCCTTGCATTATAATGGAAACAATGTTCATGTATTGCTTGTGATGGTTTTGTTTTCATGTTTAAAACCTTTTTCAAAACTCCATTAGTTGCATTTTCAAAACTTCTACAAAGTTTATGTTCAAAAGATTTTTAAAAGTGCCTCTAAAGGTCTTCAAATTAGAGTTTCTTAAAGTTTAAAGCCAAGAACCTTAGTTTTCCATGCCTTAGGATGACTTTAAAAAAAAACCCATAAATCTCTACTTTACGTCATTGCATTTTGTTCTCTTGAGTTTGCATAAAAATGATATTTAAAAACACCATATCTAAAAGAGGTTGTCATTGCTTTCAAAAATTTCAAAAAAACTCTCCTTCAAGGAGGTCTTCAATGATTTTGCTCTCTTGAGTTTTGAAGCTGGAACAGTTCTAAGGAAGCCCTCTCTTGAGTAATTTTCATCAAATCAAACATATGAACCCTTAATCACTAAAGTTGGTTTCAATTGTTGAGTTAATGCCTTGACTTTGATAATAACAAAACATGGTTTAATGATCTAATAATTCTACTTAGTGTGCAGAGTAACTATTAATTAGATCTTGATTTGAAGCTTATTATAATGGAGGATTTGTGATGCAAAGATTTGAATAAAGAATGAAAAGCATGATGAAGTGATGTATTCTACAAAGCTGATATTATAAGAAGAAAAAGAAATCTCAAGTTGATGAAAATCTTAGATTGAAGATTGATAAGCATGAAAGAATGGCATATTCAACAATAGTGATTTATAAGAGAATGAAGATGATGGATATCAAAGAAGAAGAATGAAAATGATCAAAGTCTTGATTGAAAAGATTGGAGACTTTGAGGACTTGAAGATATCTTGCAAGAATAGAAGAAGAAGAGACCAACTCAAAGACATGAAAGCTTTCTTCGAAGATTTGAAGATACGGAAGAAATCACAAGAATTGGAAAGCTTTCTTGGAAGAGTTGTTGAAGCCCATGGAGAAGGTATATTGATTGAAGAATTCTAGAAGAAATCTAGAAATGAAGATGTTCAAAGAAGAATAGAAAATCAGTTGAAGAAATGAAGATTCTAAGTCTTGAAGCTCTCTTGAAGATCATGATGAAAACTTGGTTAAATAGTTGAAGCTTTGATGATGGAAGAGCTCTACAAGTGATTAAAATGAAGATAATTCATCTAGAATGGATTGAAGATGTTCTTAGAGTCATCTAACCTTGAAGAAGTGTTTGCAAGCTTTAAAAAAAAAACCTATTTAGATGATCCTTGAAAAGATTGGAGATTTTGGAGAAGAATGAAGAAAAATTGTAAAAACATGTTTTCTCCTAAAAAGAGTCGACCCCTCAAGTAAAAAGAGTCTACTCTTTCGAACAGAGCCTTGGAATTCTACTAGAAGCTTAAAAGAGTCGACTCCTGGGACAAAAGAGTCGACTCATTTGGACAGTAACTTGAAAAATCTGCTGAAATGCAAAAAGAGTTGACTCATTGTAAAAAGAGTCGACCTCCAGACAATAACGGCTAGTTTTCTGACAGACGGTATGGGCAAATATGCAACCAAACTTCTCCCATACTTCTCCAACGGCTAGAATCAATCCATATCTTTATATACAAGATACATACAGCTTCAATACTGATGATTAGAGCAGTTATACCATTGATATCAAAAGCTTGAAGCTGAAAACCTCCTGTACCTCACTGCCACACATTTTGTGCTGAGTGTTTAAGGTTATTCATTGAGTTGTATTTGTTCATAAACTCACTAGGAGAGTTACCCATTGTATAACCTTTATTCATTTCACTTCAGTGGGTTTGTAAACCTGTAAGTTTGAGTGTTCTTGGGTAAAAACACTTGTAAGTTTGAGTGAAGCTTGGACAAAATCACTTGTAAGTTTGAGAGAAGCTTGGACAAAATCTCATGGTTTTGAAAGCTTGGGAAGAAGCTTTTGTAAGAGTGAGCTGGGCACTTGTGACAAAACCAGCAGCTGTGTAAGGAGTATTACATAGTGGAATTCCTTCGAAAGGATCGAAGAAGAGAGGACATAGGCAAGGTTGGCTGAACCTCTATAAATCTGGTGCTCTTCTCTCTTGCCTCTGTTTTGGTTATTTTCTCTTTATACATGCTTGCATAGATATATATATTTTGGTATATACTTTACTTGCTTAATCTACACTTTGATTAATCATTGCAAAAATATATAAACTGTTTTTAGTTGCATTATTTGATATAAATTCTATAAAACCCAATTCACCCCCGCCTCTTGGGTTGCCTTCTTGGTCCAACAATTGGGTATCAGAGCTAGCACTCTAACTTAAAGGCTTAACATCCTTAGAATTGATCCATGGCAACCATGTTTGGAAGCTCTCTAGGTGAAGGTCAATCCACCAACAGACCACCTATGTTTAATGATACAAACTACAACTATTGGAAGAATAGAATGAGAATTTATATTCAATTTGTTGACTATGAGTTATGGATGATTATTGTTAATGGTCCTAAAACTCCCAGTAAATTTATTGATAGAGAAGTTATTCCTAAACCCGAAAATGAATGGGATGAAAATGATATGAAGCTTATGCATTCTAATGCTAAAGCTACGAACATTTTATATTGTGCATTAGATCCAAATGAGTTCAATAGAATTTCTACCTGTGAATCTGCCAAAGAAATTTGAGACAAACTTGAAGTGACTCATGAAGGGACCAATCAGGTCAAGGAGTCAAAAATTAACATTCTTGTGCATAATTATGAATTATTTAGAATGAAACTTGATGAATCCATAACCGAAATGTTCACTAGATTCACTGATATTGTTAATGGTTTAAAGTCTCTTGGAAAAGTGTACCCTAACAGTGAACAAGTGAGAAAAATCTTAAAATCATTGCCAAAGACATGGGAAGCTAAGGTAACAGCCATACAAGAAGCTAAATACCTCAACACTCTACCTCTTGAACAACTTCTTGGCTCTCTCATGACCTATGAGCTGACCCGAAAACAGAATACTCACGAAGAAGAAGACAAGAGAAAGAAGTCTGTTGCATTCAAGTCCACCACATCAGAAAATGAATCTGGAAGTGAAGAAGAAGATGAGGAAGATCTTGCTCTCATCACAAGAAAATTCAAGAGATTCATGAAAAGGTGGAAAGGAGGGAAGAAGAATGAAGCAAAGGGTGAATCCAACAACAAGGATTCTACCATTATATGCTACGAATGCAAAAAGCCAGGACACATGAGAAATGAGTGTTCCCAGCTGAAAAAAAAGGAAAGAAAGAAAGAGGGAAGAGGGCTCTAGCTGCAACGTGGAGTGACAGTGAGGATTCAAGCTCAGATGAATCTGAAACTCATGAAGTAGCCAACTTATGTCTTATGGCACATGAAGAAGAAACAGAGGTAACTAATTTTGATTTTTCTTTTAATGAATTGCAAGATGTTTTTGATGATTTGATTGTTGAATTTAAAAAGTTAGGCATCAAAAACAATCTTCTCAAGAATATGGTATCTACTCTCACAGAAGAAAGTGAAGAGTTACAAAATGAAAATGATATTTTGAAAAAGGAAAACTCTGTTTTAAAAGACAAAGTCACTGGTTTAGAAAAATCTCTCTCTAAATGTGTCAATGGAATAGATAAACTTGATGTTATGCTTGGTAAATAAAATTGCTCTCTTGACAAGGCTGTAATAGGTTACAATGTTTTCAAACATAAAAAGTTTTCAAAAGCTACAATCACATGCTTTTATTGTCATAAGAGAGGTCACTTTGCAAATCAATGCTTCCTCATACAAAAATCTCATGCTGTCAAGAAAGCTTGGGTTCCAAAAGGAACATTGAAGACTAACCCCACTGGACCCAAGATGATTTCGGTACCAAAGGTCAAATGTTGAGTTACTTGTTTTGTAGGTATGTCTTCAAGCAAACTCCAAAAAGGATCAATGGTACTTGGATAGTGGCTGTTCAAGACATATGACTGGAGATGAAACTCAATTCACTTCTCTCACACCAAAAGATGGAGGATTGGTCACTTTTGGAGATAATAGCAAAGGCAAAATCATCGGTATAGGTAGTATTGGTAAAAATTCTTCAACTTCTATTGAGAATGTTCTACTTGTTAAAGGACTTAAACACAATCCGTTGAGCATTAGTAAACTGTGTGACAAAGGTTGCAAAGTAGTGTTTGAATCATCTAAATGCAATGTAGTAAACATAAATGATAACAAGATCATATTGACTGGTCATAGACAAGGCAATATTTACACTTGCAACTTAAATGAATTATCTTCTTGTAAAATCAAATGCCTTGCTGCTGTGAACAAAGAGGATAGTTGGTTGTGGCATAGAAGGCTTGGTCATATTAGTATGAGCATTCTTTCAAAAATTTCAAAAAATGAGTTAGTAAATGGTCTTCCCAAACTCAATTTTGAAAAAGACAAAACTTGTGATGCATGTCAAATGGGAAAGCAAACCAGAGTTTCTTTCAAATCTACAAACATGCTCTCTACTTCTAGACCACTTCAACTATTGCATATGGATTTGTTTGGACCAACTAGAACTCTAAGTTTAGCTGGTAAACAATATGCTCTTGTCATTGTTGATGATTACTCAAGGTTTACATGGACATTCTTTCTAGCTCACAAAGATGAAACAATTGCTTTCTTCACCAAGTTTTGTAAAATGGTTCAAAACGAAAAAGGATTTACAATCACAGCAATTAGGACTGACCATGGTGGTGAGTTTAATTGTAAACCTTTTGAAATATACTGTGATAAAAATGGTTTTGAACACAATTTTTCAGCACCAAGAACTGCTCAACAAAATGGAGTTGTTGAGAGGAAAAAAAAGAACTTTGGAAGAAATGGGGAGAACAATGCTTTATGAAAACAATTTGCCAAAATATTTTTGGGCTGAAGCTGTTAACACAGCTTGCTATCTTTTAAACAGAGTTTTGATAAGAAAATTTTTTAATAAAACCCCAAATGAGCTTTGGAAGAACAAGAAACCAAATGTTTCATATTTTAGAGCTTTTGGATACAAATACTTTGTGTTGAATAACAATAAGGACAACCTTGGTAAATTCGATGCAAAATCTGATGAAGCTGTCCTTCTAGGATATTTCTCACATAGCAAGGCCTATAGAGTTTACAATAAGAAAACCTTAGTTGTTGAAGAATCAATTCATGTTACTTTCGATGAATTAAACTCTGTCTAGAAATACTGTGAATGATGATATAGATGATGTGGAGAAAAACGTGGATATGTTGAACATTGATCCAACTCAAAATGAAGCTTCACCACATGACAAAGGAAATCAAGATGACTCTTCAAGCCAACAAGATGAGAATGAAGGATTGCCAAAAGAATAAAAATTTGTCCACAACCATCCAACAGAGCAAATACTAGGTGATCCATCACAAGGGGTAAGAACAAGACCATCTCTTAGAAATGTATGTAATCATCTTGCTTTCCTTTCACAAATAGAACCAAAATGTTTTTAAGATGCTGAAAATGATGAGTCATGGATTATGGCCATGCAAGAAGAGTTAAACCAATTTGAAAGGAATGAGGTTTGGAATCTTGTTCCTAGACCTAAAGATCATCCTATAATTGGAACCAAATGGGTGTTCAGAAGCAAGATGGATGAATTTGGAACTATTACTAAAAACAAGGCCAGACTTGTAGCTCAAGGCTATAGTCAAGAAGAAGGTATTGATTTTGATGAAACATATGCACCTGTAGCTAGATTAGAAGCTATTAGAATGTTGCTTGCATTCTCATGTTTCAAAAATTTCAAACTTTATCAAATGGATGTGAAAAGTGCATTTTTGAATGGCTTTATATCTGAAGAGGTGTATGTTGAACAACCTCCTGGTTTCGAAAATCCTTTATTTCCAAATCATGTTTTCAAACTTACTAAAGCCTTATATGGTTTAAAGCAAGGCCCAAGGGCCTGGTATAAAAGGCTAAGCAAATTTTTTATTGAAAATGATTTTACGAGAGAAAATGTTGATACAACTCTTTTTATAAAGGTTAAAAATCATGACATGTTACTTATGTAAATTTATGTTGATGACATCATATTTGGCTCTACTAATGAAAAACTTTGCAAAGAATTTGCTGAGTGTATGCAGGGTGTATTTGAGATGAGCATGATGGGTGAACTCAATTACTTTCTTGGACTTCAAATCAAACAATCAAAAGAAGGAATTTTCATTAACCAAGCTAAATACATCAAAGATCTACTCAAGAAGTTTGGACTGGAAGATGCAAAACCATTGAGCACCCCTATGAATACTTCAACAAAGTTTGACAGTGATGAGAAAGGTATTTTAGTAGATACTAAACTATATAGAAGTATGATAGGCTCACTGCTTTACTTAACTGCTAGTAGGCCCGATATTATGTTTAGTGTATGCTTGTGTGCTCGCTTTCAATCTAATCTTAAGGAATCACATGTTGTTGCTATTAAACGGATATTTAAATACCTTAAGCACACTCCTAATCTTGGCTTGTGGTATCCTAGAGACACATCTTTGAACTTAATTGGTTATTCGGATGCTGATTATGCTAGTAGCAAAGTTGATAGAAAGAGCACTAGTGGATCTTGTCAATTTCTTGGAAATATGCTTGTTTCATGGTTTAGTAAGAAACAAAACTCTATTGCCCTTTCTACAGTTGAGGCTAAGTATATTGCAGCTGGAAGTTGTTGTGCACAAGTGCTTTGGATAAAACATCAACTAGAGGATTTTGGTTTAACATTTGAACATATTCCAATTAGATGTGATAACACAAGTGCCATCAATCTAACTAAAAATCCTATCCAACACTCTCGCACAAAGCACATTGAGATTAGACATCATTTTATACGTGATCGTGTGCAAAAAGGTGACATCTTGCTTGATTTTGTGAGTACTGAACATCAACTTGCTGATATATTCACAAAACCTTTAAATAAAGATAAATTTTGTATGATTAGAAGGGAATTGGGAATGAGCAATCATTTATCTTGAATGCTTAGATGTTTATATGTGTTTGATGAATGCATAAGAATCTTTGAAATTGATTACAAACTTGTTTGATGCATTTCATAGCTTTTAAAATCACATCTTTGCATTTCTGAAGAAAAAGAGTCGACTCATGCCTCAAAAGAGTCGACCCCTGGACTTTGGAATTAGCCCCAGATGTCCTCTGTTAAAAAGAGTCGACTCCTCTTGCCAAAAGAGTCGACTCATTTGAACAGAGAGCTCAGGAAGTTTTCTTCGCTCAAAAGAGTCGACCCTTTTTAGCCATGAGTCGACTCATTTAAGCTAAAATTGCTTTATAACTGCTAAACTCCTGTTTTATACGAATCATTTCAAAATTCCTGTTTTCTCTCTTTTCTTTCACGATCAACCGCCACCTCCACTTCCAACCACCGAAAAACTCTCTCTCAATCCATAACCAACATATATTTGATCATCCTAGAGCCTTCCTATCTTCCTTCAACCATCATTCTCAACCTTCAATGGCTCCTAAATCTGCTCCATCGAAGAAAGGCAAGAAAGCCCTAAAAGAGCCGACTCCCACATCCAAAAGAGGAACGAAGAGAATGACAAAAGGGGACTCTTCCAGGCTTTCAAAAAGGAGAAAAGGGAAGCAAACTGAGGAGGAGGAAGATGAATTTCTCAACAACACCATCTACTTTGAGAAGAAATCCAACTGAGATAAGTATGAGAAAATCTTCTCTTCTAGAGTTATTTTAAATGGAAGATGGATAGATTATGCTTTCTTTGCCAAAGAGAAGTTTGCATTTGAACCTAAATTTGAAGCTCTTGGTTGGAAATCCATTACTCTATTAAAGGATGATGTATATCATGAAATTGTGGGACAATTCTATGCCCATGTAGAAAAGGAAACTAGGGATGTAAATGTGATTAGTTATGTGAAGGGTGAAACCATTACACTCACTAAAGGAGTGATCTGTCAGATTTTAAAAATTGGTAATGGTGGGCAAATGGACAAGAAAGATGTTAATAGAAAGACTACATTGTCTGCTTTACTGGGAAAGGAAATTACTGATGATTCATTCCAATCCATGGCCAATGAATTACCTTTGGAACTGAGATTGGTGCATCACTTTATCTGCCACATTCTCATTCCTAAAGGTGGCAAGTTTGACTACATCACTGAAAGAGAATTGTTTTTCCTTTAAGCTTATTTGACAGACACCAAAATTGATTTGCCTGAGTTCATTTTAAAGCACATTGTCAAGGCCTCAAGAACCAAAGTTAGCCTACCCTATGGGATTCTCTTGACCAAAGTTTTCAAACACTTCAAGATAGACTTAAAGGGTGAAAAGCACAGAACTCCTGATTCAAATTTTGATGAGTATAATCAGAAAACTTTGTCAAGAATGGGCTATCACTTCAACCCACAGAGCAAGACCTGACCCCTAGAAAGGAGAAACACATTGACAGTGGGACTCCTACAATTGAATCCACTAAGAGAGGTGAACCTTCCAATGCCATACCAGAGAGTGGTGAACCCTCTAGACCTGCCCCTTCTCCTGCTCCAAGGGAACTTTTTCCAATGAGCATTATTCCAGGTGGCCAATCAGTGGATATGTCTATTTTGATGAGCATGGTAAGAGATTTGAAAAGGCATCAAGAAGAGATGTTCACCAAGTTGGACAAGAAAATTGATAATGGGGCTATCAATTTATTCTTTGTTGAGAAAAAGGTGAGGGAATTGAGCAAGGCCTTTGTGTCTGAAGGAAACAAAATAAGGGAGAAAGTTGCCAATGACATTACTCTTTCCACTGAGCATATTGGCAAATATATGAAGAAGCTGGTTGGAAACCAATATCAGCCTCTCTTCCCTTCAGCAGCAGAATTTGCAGCAAAGGATTTAAGTACAAATGAGTTGGAAGGATCTAGTGGAAGGGAGCATACCTCTTCTCAGCCATCACCTGCAAACCCCTATGATCCCTTTGACCAAACTCCTCCAAAGTCTTCTGTTGCACCTCACAAATATGGCCTGAGACAAAGACCTTCAAGCAGCAAATTTTCAAACACTGCTGATGATCCAGTTGATCTTTCTCAAACCCCTTCTCCCAAAAGAAAATGAAGACCTCTGCCTCTGAACTTTCTATTTTCTGTTTTTGAATAAGTCATTTTCTAAGCAATATGTAATATTTTGTGAATGGTTCGTTTTGTTAAACTTTCTTAAATATTTCTTCATGAATGAATGATGTGTTTTGGATCTCATTGTCATAACATTGCTGTTTTACTTGTCGAATAAGTGATTGCTTTAACTATCTTAAAATTGTTATTATTATTATTTTTTTTTGAATGAGTAATTGCTTTGACAATGTTGAATATGATGAATAAATGATTGCTTTAATTGCTTTAATCAATAATTTTCTCATAAACATCATTGTATTCTATTTCTTTTTTGCTATTGTACCTGTCTGTTTTTCTCCATCTATTACTTCTCTTTTTGAGGATTTGACGAAAAGGGGGAGAAATCATTCTCAAAAAGATCAAAAGGGGAGAAAACACTCCTCAATGCATTACCAGGTATAAGAAACACATTTCTCTTTAACCTTCATTTCATTGTCTGGTACTAGTTAACTGCAATAAATTATTCTCTACTACTAAATGGGTGCAAAGGAATTATATCATAAGGCATCAACTGCAAAGGAAAGGGAGAGCATTGGTTTGATGAAGTTGAAGCAGTAAGAAGCAGTAAGAAGCATCCAATGCAATAAATGCAGTATGAATTTTCTACATCACCAGATGCCTACATGCCCTACACATCTGAGTTAGGATTTGTTTTGCCCTGAATCTGAAACCTCATTTCGAGCCTTTGTTTGATGGGGAGCATGAACCTGATATAGTGAAGCCTAAGTAATGAAGCATCCAAAGACATGAATGAAGCATACACATTTTGAACTTCCAAGTGCATACATACCCTGCTATGTTTGTCAATTGCTTTACCTTGGATCTCAAACTACTCGAAGGCACAAAGTACAAAAGCAAGGGGGAGCAAAGGCATGATATGAAAATCTCACTTTCTCTAAATTTTTCTGATATGACAGATTATTGATCTTCTTGGCATTTTGAGCATATTATCAGTACTCATAAGGGTGTCTCTGTATGCCATCTCAAAGAAAACTCCTTCATTGAGGGGGAGAATTTTTTTCTAAACTATGACTCCACTTTATCATTCCAAATTTGCTTACCTTTTTGATTGATTAACAAAAAGGGGGGAGAAATACTTATGGAAAATATATTGAAATGGGAAGAACTGAGAATTTGAAGTCCCATACTTCTCATACATATTAATCCTCATGTTTTATGTTGAGCTTAATTGCATATATTTTTAATGTTTTGTCATCATCAAAAAGGAGGAGATTGTTGAATCAATGCCTTGATTTTGATGACAACAAAACATGGTTTAATGATCTAATAGTTCTACTTAGTGTGCAGAGTAGCTATTAATTAGATCTTGATTTGAAGCTTATTATAATGGAGGATTTGTGATGCAAAGATTTCAATAAAGAATAAAAAGCATGATGAAGTGATGTATTCTACAAAGCTGATATTATAAGAAGAAAAAGAAATCTCAAGTTGATGAAAATCTTAGATTGAAGATTGATAAGCATGAAAGAATGACATATTCAACAATGGTGATTTTATAAGAGAATGAAGATGATGGATATCAAAGAAGAAGAATGAAAATGATCAAAGTCTTGATTGAAAAGATTGGAGACTTTGAGCACTTGAAGATATCTTGCAAGAATAGAAGAAGAAGAGACCAACTCAAAGACATGAAAGCTTTCTTCGAAGATTTGAAGATATCTTGAAGATACGGAAGAAATCACAAGAATTGGAAAGCTTTCTTGGAAGAGTTATTGAAGCCCATGGAGAAGGTATATTGATTGAAGAATTCTAGAAGAAATCTAGAAATGAAGATGTTCAAAGAAGAATAGAAAATCAGTTGAAGAAATGAAGATTCTAAGTCTTGGAAGCTCTCTTGAAGATCATGATGAAGACTTGGTTAAATAGTTGAAGCTTTGATGATGGAAGAGCTCTACAAGTGATTAAAATGAAGATAATTTATCTAGAATAGATTGAAGATGTTCTTGGAGTCATCTAACCTTGAAGAAATGTTTGCAAGCTTTAAAAAAAAAACCTATTTATATGATCCTTGAAAAGATTGGAGACTTTGGAGAAGAATGAAGAAAAATTGAAAAAACATGTTTTCTCCTAAAAAAGAGTCGACCTCTCAAGTAAAAAGAGTCTACTCTTTCGAGCAGAGCCTTGGAATTCTGCTGGAAGCTTAAAAAAGTCGACTCCTACTGTAAAAAGAGTCAACTCATTTCAATGGAGAACAAAAATTTTGCAAACTGCTTAAAAGAGTCGACTCTTGGGACAAAAGAGTCGACTCATTTGGACAGTAACTTGAAAAATTTGCTGAAATGCAAAAAGAGTCGACTCATTGTAAAAAGAGTCGACTCCCAGACAGTAACGACTCGTTTTCTGACAGACGGTATAGGCAAATATGCAACCAAAACTTCTCCCATACTTCTCCAACGGCTAGAATCGATCCATATTTTTATATACAAGATACATACAGCTTCAATACTGATGATTAGAGCAGTTATACCATTGATATCAAAAGCTTGAAGCTGAAAACCTCCTGTACCTCACTGCCACACATTTTTGCTTAGTGTTTAAGGTTATTCATTGAGTTGTATTTGTTCATATACTCACTAGGAGAGTTACCCATTGTATAACCTTTATTCATTTCACTTCGGTGGGTTTGTAAACCTGTAAGTTTGAGTGTTCTTGGGTAAAAACACTTGTAAGTTGAGTGAAGCTTGGACAAAATCACTTGTAAGTTTGAGAGAAGCTTGGACAAAATCTCTTGGTTTTGAAAGCTTGGGAAGAAGCTTTTGTAAGAGTGAGCTGGGCACTTGTGGCAAAATCAGCAGCTGTGTAAGGAGTATTACATAGTGGAATTCCTTCGAAAGGATCGAAGAAGAGAGGACGTAGGCAAGGTTGGCCGAACCTCTATAAATCTGGTGCTCTTCTCTCTTGCCTCTGTTTTGGTTATTTGCTCTTTATACATGTTTGCATAGATACATATATTTTGGTATATACTTTACTTGCTTGATCTACACTTTGATTAATCATTGCAAAAATACATAAACTGTTTTTAATTGCATTATTTGATATAAATTCTATAAAACCCAGTTCACCCCCCCTCTTGAGTTGCCTTCTTGGGCCAACATCAATGCCTTACGAGTGATTTTCTAAAACACCCTCTTCAAAAGAGGTTTCCAAAATCCATGCTCTCTTGAGTTTTCACAAAAACGATTTCCAAAACTACCTAATCTATATTGGTTTTCAAAACTCGTGCTCTCTTGAGTTTTTATTAAAATAGTTTCTAAAAACTATCTATTCTATATTGATTTTCAAAGTTTTACACTGTTAAATTGGTGGTTGGAATGGTCCTAATAAAACCCTCTCTTGAGAGGTTTCCAAATATCAACCATATGAACCCTATACTTGCTTGAGTAGTTTTACTAAAATGATTTTCAAAATCCATAACTCTCTTGAGTTGTTTCTAAAATAGTTTCACACGAAATGATAGTTTTCTTACATGAAATGATAACTTCTTCACATAAAATGACACTTTTTCAAGCTCTTATTTAAGTTTTTCACATAAAATCATAAAGTTTTCAACATAAAATGATAAAGTTTTTGCATGAAATCATGGTTTTCAAAATACCCTTTCAAGTTTCATGCATAAAATCACCTTTTCTAACCTTTCCAAAACCACTAGATCCAAACCTTAATTCAAAACTACCTTTCCAAAACCACTAGGTCAAAACCATAGTACAAACCCACTTTTCCAAAACCCTAGGTTAACCCAACTCTAGTTGGCTAACCCTAGGATGCCTCCAAACCCTAGGTTCACTTTACCCTAGGTCCAACCAACCTTAGATTCAACTTAACCTTAGGTTGACCTAATCCTAGTTAGTTAACCATAGGCCATCCTAACCGTAATTGCCCTAACCAAGGTTAGTTAAACTTTAAAACTCCAATTCCAAACCCTTTTTAAACCACTCTTTAAATTTCAAATCATCTTCAAAGCATGTTCTCAAAAAGATCCTACTCTTTAACATTAGCTCTAAAGTCTTTTAATGCTTCCATACTCCTCTCAAAACATTTTAAAGAGCTAGCTTAGACTTGCCTTAACCAAAAATGGCTAGACATTTGACATTTTCAAAGTTGTTTTTTCAAAATCTCACAACCGTAAGGTGATCTTAACTCTCTCATGATTAGGATTTTCAAGAGAAAGTGATACATTAAGTGTAACCTTCAAGTTTCATAGTAAGGTTCCAAGCCCTAAGTGTTTTTCAAAAGTGGTTTCCAAATATCACGTTCTTAAAGCAACTTTAGGCCTTCCATGGTTAGGATTGCTCAAGGAAAATTAAGACATCAAGTAGGGTTCTATAACCCTAAAACCTTCCAAAACTCGAAGCGAAGTTTTTAGCCCCTTTTCTAACCATGTATTTAAAATTCATAATCTTGAATGAATTTGGCTTCTCAATAACTAATATCTTAAAAGTGATGAGATGTTCAACATACCTTTCATAAGGTGATTTCCAAAATTTCTAAAGACAAGGCCAAAACAAGCTTTTATCCTTTTTAAAAATATTTCAAACTCTCTTGAGTTGATTTTCAAAAACATTTTCAAAATTTCCTTGAGTTGTTTCAAAATATTCTAAAACTCTCTTGAGTTAGTTTCTAAAAATATTTTCAAAACTCCCTTGAGTTGTTTTCAAAAATATTCCAAAATTCTCTTGTGTTATTTCAAAACACTTCTAAAACTCTCTTGAGTTTATTTCAAAAATACTTCAAAAATATTCAAATCTTATTCCAAAGGCATTTTCAAAACCTTCAAGTTTCATTTCAAAAACACTTCCAAACACTCTCAAGTTCTATTTCAGAACATTCCAAGTCCAATTTCAAGTCATCTTCTTGAAACCAAAGTTTCAAAACCTTCCAAGACTCCATTAGTTCATTTTTAAATCGAGCCATTGCCTGAACTACTGATGACCAGATTATGGCAAAATGAGATGCATAGACAACCTTTAATAGCTGCGGTCATAACCCCTATTTCAAATTAAATACCATTTTCAAAACTCTTCCTCAAATCAAACTATCTTTCCAAAATCAAGTTTCAAAAACTTTCAATATTTCAAAAATCAAATTTCAAACTCTCTCAAAATCCTTCCTAAAAATGTGCATCATGCATGACACGTCCAAAAAGTGATGACCAAACTCCATTTTCAAAATTTTAAAGTGGATAATAAGTGAATATTTAGTAACCAATGATTCAAGTGAATAAACTAAAGGTGATTAGACATGTAAGTACCGAAAGAGCAGGGTAGTATAATGATCTCTGAATATCTTCTCTACACGTAACTAACCCCCAAATCACAGATTTCAATTTTGAAGACTGAGTCACATTTCAAAAGGGCTTTAAAACATTTTTAAAATGTTGTTAAAAACCTCTTTTCCAAAAACATTTTTAAGAGGGCTATTTCCAAAACTTTCAAAAAAAAAAAACCTAAGTTTAGTATTCGGATTACACTTAGTTTTAGGTAACCTAGCACATCTTTAATTATATTACGTGGTGACTTCTAATTTTTTCAAAAGCCCTTAATCAAATTAAGTTTTCAAGTTTAAACTTCTGCTGCACTTGTTCTTTTAGGAGAGTAGATTCTAACAAAAAGAGTACCAGATTTTTCTCAAGCCAAGAGGACTTAAAAAGCCGGAGCGCGACATATATATTCAAAGCGGAGCCAGCTTATGCCCAGGGCCAGGGGCAATTGTGACACCCAGTATTTTTTAAAATGTGAAATTTTGGGTAACTGGAAAAAAAATTTACCCGATTTCGCCTTAATGGTCACTAAATGGAAATTGAGGTATTGTTATAAAGATAATAATGCTAGTACTAAAAATAAGAATTAAAAACTTAGTTAAATTAAAGTGGGATTAAGACCTAACTAGTAGTGGAAAGTAGATAAAGTGCTAGAAAATACAAAGAGGAAAAAAAAGAACAAAATTGCTACTTTTTATTAGTGTATTGTAGGTGGCCACATTTGGAGCATGGAACTCATGCAACTACAAGATTAAGTAGTGCATCAATTGTAATCTGAAAAGGACTTTTTGTGGCTTTGAGACAGTGCAGAAGGGAAGAGAGGGAAAGAGGGAGAGAAGGAAATGAAAATTTTTGAAGGAAAAACATCTAAAAACTCAACCCACAGTTTCCAAGGCAAATATATACACTTATATTATTGTCTCTTGTTTTTATTTTCATTCATGCATATATATTAGAGGGGTTGGGTTAGCCAGGAAATGGCCGAAACCATGATTTTCTGCGAAAAGTTTGAAAATTAGTTTTTCTTTGATATTTCAAAGTAGACAGACTGCATGGTTAGTTTGGGCTGCTGGGGAATATTTTTGGGGTGTTTTAGGTGGAGTCAGGCTCAGAAGGTCTGAAACGGTGAGATCGTCATTGTTATAAAGAAATGGATGATTTTCTTTGTTTGCATTAAATGATAGATTAATTTCGTTTTTGATGCTTCTAGATGGCTGTGCTAGGGTGTATTAGTGTTATAAAAGTTGTTTATAGCCTTAGAACATAAAGCAAGGTGGAAAAAATTAGAAATAATGGAGTTGCAGACCTGTCGAAAATTTGTAGGCGGATTCGCCAACTTTTTCAATGCAATTTTGAGGCACTGAACGATCTTAATTTTGAATTCCGTCTATGTTAGGTTATAAAAATTTTCGAGATCTTCAATTTAAAATTGAAAATTAGAAAGAGTAAGAAATGAGAGGGAAAAAATCTTGTGGCTTGGTAGCTTGGGACAAAATCATCGCCATGACATGCTCCTCACGGGAGTCTGCACCGCCCCCAGAATAGCCCAACTAAAAAATGAAGACTCCTCCATCTAAAACAAGAACTTTAAAGATAGGCCTTATAACTAACAAGTTCAATGCTACTTGGGCTTTGCTATAAGGTCCTATATAGGAGACCATTGGACTCCACTACCAGACACTCTACTTATTTGTGCTCTTTCCCGTGCTCTGTGGCTTGGGCTGCTCCGTTCTTCGCCCAGTCATCTACATGATTCTCTCGGTGCCATTTAACGTGTATTGTGGCTTCACCTATCACACCATCATAAAGACCCGTACAAATGTAAAGCAAAATTCTAAATTTTGTTGTGATTTGATTTGACAAATTGGCACGGATAATGAAAGCACTTTACGAAGGCTATCTGATGTACAAAACCTATCAAGCGGGGTACTAATCCAATCTTGATAAAATGATATTTTGATATACTGTATTTTGAATGTTTGGAATTATTCCTTAATTAATACCATGTTTTACCTCAGTTTATGAGCTGTTAGATTGTTATTTAAATTGAAATTTATTCTACAAATGAGGTAGCCAAATAAAACAACTTGATATCATAAATGCGATGCTTAGAAATAATTAAATTAGAGAGCTCTAAGAGTTAAGGAATGTTTTCTGGTGTAATGCGAAGCTTGTGTACCCTACTAGCGGATCTTGTGTAGACAACTATTAGAGTATAAGGGATGCTTCCTAGGCATAGCGTGAAGCTTGTGTGTCGTGCTACTAAGCTTTCCACAGTTAGACATTGGAATTATAAGAAATTCTTTTGAGCGTGGTGCGAAAGTTGTATGATCTGTTGTTGGACTTTATATGATCAGCCTAACAATTATTGAAACGTACTTTAATTTGGAATAATTTTCTAAACTGCTTTCGAAAAATGTTTTACTTATGATAACTTGTGAGATTTTTGAGAACTAGTATAGTATATTAGTACCTAAACTTTTGTTGGTTATCTCTTACTTGTGTATAACATTGTTGAAATAAAAGTTAAACTTACTAGATTATTGGATAATACATTACTTGGAAGACCGTGTTGGAAGACCGTGTTAGGAGGCTAGAAGCTACATGAAGTTCAAGTTGAAACCAGGAAAGCAAAGGGAAAAGAAAATTGTGTTAAGTTTGTGCAAGTTAGGAGATTATTGGGTTTGTGATAATTACTTTTTTTTAGTTTTGCATTGTCAGTGACGTGTAAATAAATAGTATGTAATGTTAACAGGATATGTGTGAAACTTTTATGTTAGTTAATTCACGCTTAAGATTATTCTAGGGTTGTAAAAAAAAAAAAATTCTCAGTGCGACAATTTTTTTAAATTACATTTTTTCATACTATTTGAAAATTGATTTTTAATTTGCCCTTAATTTTTTTTAAATTACAAATATTTTTCAATTTTCCTTTGAAAATTATAAATGCCCCTCAAATTTTTATAAATTTTTTTTTCAGCTATAATTTTAAAAATATTTTTAATTAGAAAATACCATATTTGCATGCTTATGCTTGAAGGTACCTTGTAAGTACTTGTCGGCTTTTAATGCGTGTGTAAGATTTTAGCCTTGTGGTTAAGTGGACCTCTATGAGATTTTAAGCTTTAGTATTTTTTTTTTTTCTTGTGCGAGTTTTTTGTTTCGGCTTTTAGTTTTTTTGTTATTAATCTAATAAAAAAAAAACTTGCATCCAAATATGGATTTAAATCTCGAGGGCGAGGCCAATGACAAGCCACTCCCTTTTTGGTGGAACCGCTTACAACAATTCGTTGCAAAATCTAGCAACTCAATTGGGAGAATATTTGAATAAATTTTGTAGAATTTGATGAAAATTTTGTACTTGTTTGTGAATGAGGTTTGGATAGTATTTGTGTTCAAATGCTCTATTATTTCTTTTAGTCATTTAAATTTAAATCTTGAATTTAAATTAAATAGTTGTGACTATTCAAAACACCATTTAGGTAGTGTCTTTTTTGAATAAGCACTTTGAGTCTATAAATATCTTTAGTTTCCTACTTTTCATGATCAAATGATCTAATAGGTTTTTCTAGAATTTTTCTTGTGTCATGAGAGTCGTTGGCAAAGAGAGTACAACACAATTTTAGGTTCGCTAGACACACAGATGATAGTGCTGCTTTTATGTGAATGACGATCATTGTATCATGCGAGACAAACATCCATTCGACTATAGCACTATTGTGGGGCCAAATTTGTATTAAGAATATAATGTGAAACGCTAACCTTATCAACATCATCATTCTACAATTGTGTTTTTCTACATTATGTAAGTTTTCTATTCTTAATTTCTGATTATAGGAATACTGGACACGGTGGAAATAATAGAATTGTCTTTAAGCGGCCCCTTATGTCGACCTTGTTTAGCAAAAACAGAGAAATTTTGTGTTTTGGTGATTATGTGTAATTTGCCATACTTGAAAAAAAAAAAAAAGCGAGTGTGCTTTAGTGTCTTGCCCTGCATCGGCTTCATATGCCATTTGACATTGAGATGTAATGTTCTCTCCCTCCTCTTTTGAGGAGTTCGTTGGGTTCAGTTATCTATAATCTGTTTGCAGAGTTGTGTGTCTTAATGAGTTTGTGTTTAATTTGCGTTATTCAAAAGAATGATTAGGGCGTTCCATAAAGCAACTATATCAAACCCCACATGCCAATGCCATAAGAAATGGGTAAGAGTTCTAACTCTATTTTAACTGAAATATTCATTCCAACTCCAAGGACTTGTATGCCAATGGATACATGGTGTTAAATCTTCTCATGGGAGATTTACTCATAACACTATGGAACTACTCAAAAGAATGTGTAGATCTCACATTTATTATGGCCCGAAGTGACTAAATAGTCACAAATTTTCTAACACTAGCCATCTTCAGATTATGTAAAGCGCAGTTGTTAGTATTATTTTCGTTGATCAGTATTGAGCTTGAGCTGATTGAAATCCTATGGTGCCATCATATAAGGGTAATATCATAAGCTAGTCTTTTAAGTGTAGAGGAAGCTAAGAGAAAATATTACACTAATTGAAGTTGATAAATTGTTCATTAATGCTAACTGGTAGGAGTTTTAGTATTGATAGATTCTGTTGACAAAAAGCCCTTTGGTCTTAATACAACGCTTGAGTTAGTATTTGAATTCATTAGTTCATCTTTAATACGTAATCAAGTACAAGTTGCCAAAAACAGAGTGAATTCTAAAATATCGTTTTTGAAACTTTGAAGGTCCATAAAAAAACCCATTTTTTTATTGTAAGTTTTTTTTTTTTAAGTCTACTTGATTGGCCAAAATACATATCTAATAGACATTCTCCATAACCATGGAGACATTGATATTCAAATTAAAGTCATTCATTGATGTGAAAAAACAAAAAAAAAAAAAATCTCTTAAGCCTTGATATATCATTTCTACTTCGTGTAGAGACCGTCTTGTTAGTGTTTCAAGACGCGAAGAATCTAAACTAGTGTTTTGTGAATTCTAACGGTATTATGAAGCTCTACACCTAATTAAACCATTAAAGAACCTGATCATAAGGTATCAAAATATGATGATTTAGTCAATATAAGGAGAACACACCCAAAAAATTGTGAACTCGACATCTACAGGTGCGGAGAAGCAATAGAGTTGTGTTAAAAAGTTTGCATTCGTACTTTATTTTTTATTATGCAGACATTAATTGACCTACAGTCCCGTGGCTTTTTCCATTTTAGTTTTTCATGTAAAAATCTACTCCCCACACTTGGAATTCAATTGTTTAATTGAATTGAGACCAATCTCACACCCTACAGGTTTCCGAAAATCCACAGATTTTATTAGATTTTGTTCTATTGTGCTCAAATCAAGAATTTAATTAAAAAAAAATTAAATTATAACATAACATTGTATATTTGGTCATTAGAAAAAATAAACGATAAACCAACATAAAAAGAAAAAAAATTAAAATTTCTCATTTTAGTTTCTTTTCTCTCCCCTTTACTTTTTCATGTTCCAAACACAGCACTAATAACCTTTCAAAGGAAAAGACGTGTTCATCAATGATTTTGCACCATACCAATAGAAATAAAAAGGAACAGTGGATAACTCATTCGAATTCGAACATCATAAAACGAATACATAATTATCAATGAATGGACCCATTCAAAACAAATGAGAGAGAGAGAGAGAGAGAGAGAGAAGGAAATATATTTATTCATATGGACCCAGCCACTCCCTCGTATTTACAGGTAAAAAAATGGTAATGATCGTTACGCGACTGCATTACTCATCCATCTATCAGGTACGTCTATTTTTTCTTCTCACATATAACATAAAAACAAGAAAAAGGGCAGCCAAGTGACATTTACCAAAGCATTACGCCAGAAGAGTTTATTCCACCTCAGATAAATCATGCAACAACACAAACCCAAGGGGTATGCAGAAAGAACTGGAGACGGGAAGGGGTTAGAGAGAGAGCGAGAGATTGAACATGTAATTTTCAGTAAACATACAAACTAGTCTGTAGGCCCACCATGGAACGCTGGCTCTTAAAACTGACGCTTTCTGTACAAAACCACAGGGAACAGCTCTTTTGACTTCCCATGGATTGCTCCATTCCTACACGTCCCACTTCCCTTTCGCTAATACATTCTGGACAAACCATACTGAATCGTACCTACTTTTCGGTGAGCACCTGCACTTGCAGCTGCAGCAGCAGCAGCACCGATTCCACTGTACTGAGCTTTTGCCTGCAACAAATTTGTGTCAATAGCGATTCTGTCGTCAACATATTCCACCTTTGTCACTCCAGCTCGCATCATATAAAATGGGTTGTTGTCAATGTTGATTGCTATATCCGGGGCCAATTTGGCAGCCATGCCACATTGCGGGATTTGTTTTGCTTGCAAAGACGAGACCCCTTCTGTTTCTGTTGCAGATCTTTCCAGCTTTCCAGAGCCACTCCTCCGGTAACAGTATGCTGGAGGGATAGCCTGGGGAGGGAGGACTGCATTTCTGATTACTGTTCTAGGATCATAAGTTTCTTTCATAACATTTCCATTCTCATATGGTACAACTGGCCCCACAACTTTTCCCGGTTTGGCTGGGCAGCAAAACCAGTTTCAAATATTAGAACTAAATAAACAAAGGAAAGACCAGCAGAAGTAATCATTTGCACAGAGAAAAACGAGTACCCAGAGGTATCCTCTGTGGTGCATGTGAGGTTCTCAATAGATTTCCCGGAACTCCATCTGCATCTCTGGAGTTCCTATTACTCGCCTGCTCCAGAATTTGCCGATCTCTAAAGGTGGCAACATTTGATTGTTCTTTCGAAGGGATTGTATTTGAATGTACAATGGTAGACCTGCATGCATCAAAGCAATGAAAATTTCAACATCCATAAACTACAAACAGCAATCAAAATGTGTGAAAAAAATAACTGGTTTCTGCAAATACACCTGGCAATAGTAAAGGGTGCCCCATAAAATTTTAACATCTCTTGATTCATACAAACACACACACACACACACACACTTCAATACCAATCATCACTTTGCCAGCACAATTTTTTGTGCTGGCAAAATTACATTCCAGCTGACTTTTTAGTAGTTAAACCAACTTCCTTTCCTGGATTTCATTTTCTCCTGTTCAATACTTCCCCTTACTTTACCACCCTTCCAACAGTTGCCTCAAGTTCAGGAGGCAGACAAGGAAGAAAACCTAAGACGAGTAACGAAAAAACTAAGGGACAAGAAAAATTATTGCACTTCTCCTCATCTTCGAGGTACACCAACCATTCTAGTGCTGCATCCCAACCATCCACCACCCACCCCAACCAAGAAAAATGAATTAAGAAATAAAAATCACCATGATGTACTGTGAGTGCGGGTGTTCAGGTAGACTGATCCCATCCATGAGTATTTGCATGAAGTTGCTGCCTCAAATCACACTTGCACACTTTAAATCCCCAGCCCAGAAGGCTATGCGTCCCAAAAATGACATGAACCCTACAAATTCCCTGTGGACCCAGCAGAAAATATAACTCATGTTAACAAGAAACACCACTCAACCTAACTGATGGTGCTGGATATTCCCTTTTACATTTTGATTTCCTTATTGAGCCAAAATTTTCCTTGCTGTACAATACGAATCTCAGCCAGCAGCCTCTATGGAACCATGAAATTCTACTCATGATCTAATGTTTTATATTTCAGTATTGTAACTTACAAAGATAAGTGTCATTTGGTCAAAATGTCTTCCTATTGGTTAAAAGAAATGGAATTGTCTCAATATTGGTTGATGAATGTATTGGATGAAGAACGTACTAATTACTGAAGTATAACTAGATCAGGATTTGCATTTTTAAATTTAATTTTGTTCAGCCCTATTTTTAAACTAACACCCTTTCTCACAATATACTATGTTCTACATCTATAGCCTAGCCATCACATTAATACGTAATTCACAAGTCTAGTATTTTAGTCTTTATTCATTACAACTTTAACATTATGCTACACTTTATTTTTTCTTTTCCATCACGCTTTCAGAAAGTGCGCTTCCAGGTAATCAGAATCATGGTCAGCAGAGTCCATCAGAACAGGAATAAAAATGCCACGGATACGGAGGAATCAGGTATTGATTAGTAGTAGACTTGTGAGTTAAGTATTCATGTGAAGGCTAGTTTGGTCACTTTGTAAAGTATGGTTATATGTAGGAAACTCTTTTATAAATATATACGGTGTTGGGGCTAGAGGTAGTCTCGTCAGAGATCTCGATATCTACCCTAGTACTGTATTCTGAGCATTGTTCTAATCATAAGTCTACATGTTTGGACTATCTTGATCATGTTTCCTCCTTTGTGGTTGTACCTCCTTAGTGGTTGCATATTTGACTTGTATGATTGTATCCAACTTACTTTAAGAAGCGATAGGTTGGCTCACATCCTGCTTTAAAATCATTCAATATATCGGTAGCTTTTCTGCTTGAAATAATTGCTTCCAATTACCAGACTAATTATAATGTTTTGACAGCTTACTTGAATCTGATTTCTCGTGAAATTGTTCTAAACTGTTCCACATTTTGTTTATACATTTTAGACAACTAATCAAACTGATAGGATCTCTAAACATATTGACACGGGTAGAAGTATAGTAAACTTCGTCATGTGTTCGTATTGTTGTGTTATATTGTGTCATGTATGCCTCTCCGCTACAGAAAAAAATCTAGTAGTTAGGCAATACTAAATTTCCAATAGTCATTCCTAGGAGATTTTGCCATGCGGCATTCTTCCTTAACTCTCTCCATTTTCCTTAAAACTTCTTTATGTTACCATAAATTCAGGTTGGTAGTGTAATAAAGCACCACATGTCATAACATGATAGGGATGACTACTAAAAACTCCATAGTACCTAACCACTAGACTTTTATCCCTCTGCTAGGCCTAAATCATCCCAATCCTCCCACTTTTGCCTCTATTATATAACTTCAAAGAGCAGTCAATTTCAAAAACTATAAGGATGGGATAACTCTAAATGTCTGATAATGTCAATCCTCAGTCAACACACACACAAGTAAATGATAAATCATTCAGAATATTTTTTCCTGATAAGTAATGATTGATAAATCATGCAGAATATTTGTTTACAACGTAGAGGTTCAAGCACAAGAAACAAACCGAGAAATTGTAACAAGATGTTTACCTAGGGAGAGACACATGCTTTCTCTGCAGTGGAATCACTGGCCCACTTTTACCACCATTTTCTTCAAGATGAGCAAACTGCTTCCGGAACTGATCAACAGCACTGCATACAACATGCACAAAAAAATGAGGGGGAAGAACAGAGTTGTAGAGTTATGTAAAAAAGAAAAAATATATTTATCACAAACAGCAATTGGAAAACAAAAACCTTGGATATAGAAAATTAGTCCTTTCTATTCCATTTGTGTAGTCCTTGAGCAACTGAGGATGGTATTCTAGTATCTCACGGAAAATTAATTCCCGTATGTCCTCCTTTGTAACCCTTCGTCTCTCAAATTCAAATTCCATTTTTGTAATTGGCTGGCAAGATGGTTCCCTCTCAACTTTGGCCAACCCCTTGAAGTAAGGATCAGCCAGTGCCTGATAAAACACCAAAAGATATGTAACCAAAGCTTAAGACCCTAGAAAGCTTACAACTCAAAATCATAAGTCGTATTACTCCATCCTCAGGATAAAAAGAAAAGGAAACAGAAAAAAGAAGAAGTAACAAAGAAGACCAGAGACTAGCAAGGTAATATGGAAGTGCTATGGTATAACAAACCTCTTCAGCAGTCGGCCTGTCTTTTGGATCAAAAGCAAGCAGCCTCTCCAGTAGTCGAAGTGCTGAAGGATCTGCATTTGGAAACTTCTGCAAAAAAGGTACAGGCTGTTTTTTCCTCATGCTAGTAAGGTATCTCCTAGCCTTTTCATTTCGAACCTGAGCCCAAAAAGGAAGAAACTTGATCCCCAAGAGCAAATTTACAGAGCAAGGTTTAAATTAGAGCTGTACAAACCGATATTATGGTAAGTGAATAACTTCATACCCTTGAAATAGTATCCATTGAAGGTGTGCCAAGAAGATCAGTCATCAAATCCAGCTGATGAACAACATTTTTGCCAGGGAAGAGCGGCTTCCCTGTTAAAACCTCCGCAAAGATGCAGCCTATACTCCATATATCAATTGCAGGTGTATACTGCATCCAATGCCAACAGAAAATCAAACAACAGTGGTGTAAATAGAAACTCACACCACAAAATACGACTAAATACCAGAGCCATCATATGAATCATAAAATTAAGAATTAATACCAGGCTTACCATACTTATCTCCATGGGATATTCCAAATGTGCTTAAACAATAAAAATGAGCTCCGTTCTCAACTACAAACTACTTATTAACAGTCAGTACATAAAGAGATTTAGTAGTTATCATAGTAATTAAGAAATCCCACATACTACTTCAAGCACGTCCACAAGATGGAGACAAAAGAGGTATGTGGCAACTAAACAACCAGAGAAAACTCAAACTTATACTTTGGTTTAGACCAAGGAGAAGTGATTAAAGGATTACATTTGACCCAACTATATACAGTCCAAACTTATCCAAATTGTATTATTGAAATGTATAATTATTAAAAAAAAACTCTATACGTGTAAATACTTTTTTTTTTTTCCATATTTTGTATAAGTACAGGATAATTCTGTATTTCTATGATTTCACAAACTAAATGAATGGAAAAAATTTAAGATTCAATATCTTAAACATAATATCTGTCCACAATCATAATAAAGTAGGATATGTAAATTTATAACCAGATTATCATTCAAAAATGATTATTTAAGGTGGGTGGATTCGGGATCAAACTCTGATTTTGGCATATATGAATTTGAACCAGCCAGATTGGCACAGAATTCGATCTCTTTATTGCTCTAACTTAATTAAAACAGATTTTTTGACTACTTAAATATAGAGAACGAAAAAAGAAAGGAAAACAAAGAAAGAAAAACTTCAGAAATTCTCTCCTTCAGAAAGCACTTAGTGACATGAATACACTATAAGGACTTCCTTTTGCAAAACTTCATCCACATGGTTGTCATCAATACCATTCCTTTTAAGATTGAAGATAAAAAAACCTATTTGCATTGTTGATTCCTCATAGAAAAATGAGTAACAGCAGTCAAAGTTGCCAAACATTCTGGTCCAGGTACCTAGTCTATATAGCAAAGTTGAAACTCGAACATGCCAGAGTGAAAGCATAGTTATTGATCTTGCTCCGCATTGGAAGGTACAGCCTGATACATACTGTTCTGGTCTTAAAATGATACACCAAAGGATTAATTGGGTTCCACTTAACTTTCTGGTCAGTACTGGACGATACCAGAAGATTTCAGCTGTACTAGGAAATTTGGATGGTATCAGAAAATCTCGGATTGTACATGTGAATCGACAGAAACAGGGGGTATTGCCGAAAACACAGCAGCCAACCTTCCAAGAAACGATATAAGGGCTGCTGGCTGTTCTTGGACATGCGTGAACTATTTGACATTGTCAAGGCAGATCAATGATCAATGATCAATGATTGATGATAGCGTCTAGAAAGGTGTTGGTTGCACCATTATCTCAGACTGGGGTTATGGACATATAGACCAGAGGGCAGGCTGTGCAGCCATTTCTATTGGAGAAGGGCAAAAGAGAGAGGGGAAGAGAGGGGCTAGGGTTTGCTGGGTAGAGAGAATACAAACTAGAAAGACATAGTGAAGAAATTAAATCTGTTAATTACATATCTGCCAATGGTCTTGTTTAGGCATTAAATGCTCGGGCTGAGTAAGCAAGTGAAACCGTCATTAAATGCTGGGTTTGAGAGGGCATTAGGCAAGGAAGCTCCCTCTTGCCTCGCAGCGCCAGCAATCCCTCACTTGGCTCTAATCATTGCACATGAATTTGTTGTGATCATTAGACTAATCATGAGGCGTGTAAAGTAACATCAATGCAGGCTTTTTCTTGTATAGGCAAGAAAAGCAATCTTCCTCTCTCATTTCTCATCTCTGATAAAAAAATAAATAAAAAATCCTTTGGTGTTTTTTTAAATGGTTAAATTTTTGTTTCGCCCCTCAAACTCTACTCAAATTAGCAATGTCGTCACCTTACTTTTATATTTTCTACTTAAGCCCTCAAACTTTTATATGGAAACTAATACAATCCAGCCCATCAACAAAGGTGAAAAAAGTTAAATCTATTACATCACCTATAATTTAGTCTAGCTTGTTGGTAAACAAATCAGGTACTATGTTAACTTGGGTCAATTCCACCTTATGTTGAAGCTTACTTCATTTGAAATTGCAGTTTGCTTCCACCATCAATCTCTGTTTCTCCTGTTTAAGTTATCTCTTTCTCATTATAATAGTGAGGTTGATATGATGGTGAGGTTCTTAGAAACTTTGTATAGTGCTGAGTTAGGTGGAAGGGAGGATCAGTTGTGTGGGTTGTGCATCTAAAGCAAGGAAATTGGAGGTCAAAACTTGTTAAAGGCGGATTTTCCATGCAAGAGTATTTCGAAGACAATAGTCCCTTCTAAAGTGATTTTAAATGGGTAGCTGCGAAAGCGAACATCCCGAACATCACAATCTTATCGGAAGGAAATTCCATCCTAATTAACATTACATGTGAAGGAAGATGAAGAGTTAGTGGATTACTTCTCAATCATTTTGGATGGTTAGGTAGGTTTGGAGCATGGTACTTTCCTTGCTTTCAATGTCTTGGGTTTTTTAGAGATCAGCAGTAGAACAACTATGATGTTAGATAAAAATGAGCATACGGAGAAGAGAATTGTGGAAAACAGAACCGTTAATTTTGACATGGTGTTACGGTGAGGGGAATCAACAATCTTTTGACAAAGATGAGAATTCAATACATACTGTAAAGAGAAATTTTGTAGCTCTATTTTATGGTTGGGGGTATAACGTGTTTCGGTCAGCTTTAAAGGCCAAACTAACCCAGTCGCTTTTTTGCATGAGCCCTGTGGAGTCAAGTTACGAAGGACTTGACCGGAAGAGCGTCAATAGACCAAGAGTTGAGAAAGGCCTCGTTCCAGCAAGTGGAACTGAGCTACGAGAGCTTTCTTATCAGAATAGATAAGACTGGAAAGAAAAAGATTCTTTTTGTCTTCCAAGAGAACTAGATCATTAAAAAACGGAGTTCAGAACTTAACTTCTTTATTTGTCCATTTCACTTCTATTGTTTATTTTGGTTTGTGACTAATCGAAGTGGAACGGTGTTTAGATTATACTTCATCTGGTAATGATACAAGGAAGGCGTAGAGTAGGTTATAGAAAAGAAAGAACGGAACAGAATGATAAATAAAAGAATTATTGATTGGATCAGGAATCCAATTTTGGATTCGGTATGGATAAAAGATCTTCCTATGGTATAGTCTATGGAGACTTGAGGTGATAGAGGAGGATTTCCTTTTTTGTTTCCTTTTGTAGTTGGGCGGGGCCCCTCAGCACCTTTCGTAGATAAATTTATTTTGTCTCAAACAAAAAAAAAGGAAAAGACAAAGTGGACAGCAGTAGCATCATACCACTATACTATAAAGATCTGTTCTCTTGTTTGAAATCATTTATTGCATTTTAATCTTGTACACCTAAAAGCAGTGTTTGTCTTCATCGTCTTTTCCACAGCAATCTCTCTCTCTCTCTCTCTCTCTCTCTCTATCTACAAACCTAGGGAGTAGCTTGGGCTTCGGAAGAGGTCATTGAATCTCATCAGCAAAAGAACTCGAGCCAATGCCGCCACACCCCCCCCCCCCCCCCCCCCCCCCCCCCTCCCCTCTTCTCTGTTGCTCCTGCCATAACAAACCAGAAAATGATACCACTAGAAACCACTTTTTGACACTGATGTGGCAAACTTTTATACTTGACAGGGATGGGAGTTAGATCACCACAAATAAATGACTACTCAACCCAAAATAGCATGTTGACCTTACAACAATGCAGAACCAGTCAACCAGCACTAGTAGTAAACAATTTGTATTTCTATTCAATTTGCAAGAGTTAAGCCTCTTCAAGTAAGTCATCACTTTGCTCTGAAATAATAAAGGCATGGTCAGTTAAAGACTACTAGAATATTCCTACCCAACTTTATTAAAAATAAGCAAAATTGCAAAATAGTGAGCATCAAGACACTCAAAGATTGTATAAACCCTTCGTTTATTGATAGAAATGTGGTATCTAAAAGAAAAGAGAAATGGAAAAGGAAAAAAAAGAGAGAAACATTGGCTGCACCTCAAGTGGCTACCTGAGGGAGAGTCAATCGACCTCCCAAAGGTTCAATACCAGTGTGACTTTCAATTACCATGGCCATCTATTGTTGCTTTAAAGTGGCCCATTTTACATCCTTCCATCCATCACTATGTTACCCTAGTTTAACAAGAGAAGTCAGATGCAGCCCGAGATATGTACGGACTCCCCTCAAATGGGTGAGCTTTCATTAACAACTTAAGCTCAAGCTGGGTGAGACTCCATAACCAGGTTTATTAAGTGGACATACTATCATACAAGAAAGGGCACCATTGTTGGTTTCATAATATAAAGATAGAACGTGTAAGTTGCAGCTCAAGTTTGGTTTCATAATATAAAGACAGAAGGTGTAGGTTGCAGCTCAAGTTTCTAAGGGATGACTCCCTCATTTGCCGATATTGAGGTTACTCCACCATTCCTAGTCAAAGATTGGGAAGAAAGCCAATAATAAACAGGATTTTCCAATGAAAATCAACACACTTCAACCATTTCCTTTCATTATGCACTATTATCTTACCCTTCCCAATATCATATGTTTCACATTGACGATGCTGATGTTCATTTCTTATGAAGACAGGAAGCATGGGATGAGGTTTCTGGTGGTGGTTTTTGGTTTTGGGGAGGGGCAGGGTGTGCAAATGTAATATTACAAGCTGATCCTAATCGAAAACACCCACACCCAAAGAGAGAGAGAGAGAGAGAGAGAGAGAGAGAGAGAGAGAGAGAGAGAGAGAGAGAGAGGAAATCATACAAGTTTTCATAATTTCAAAGACATTTTAAGGTTAAAAAAAAACAATGAAAGTTAGCATATTAACATTCCAATCATAAGCCATGGGCAAGGAGGTAAATATTACCGGCAAGAAAGTGTCAAATGTATACACGCACTTGAAAATCAACTTCTAAATGTATTAAGAATTGGAAAACTGGTAACCATGTCAAATGCACTATAATATGACCACATATACAAATCCAAAATTGGACATGATATGCTTGATATATACCAGTGAGAGTATACACAGTGTTGCAAAAAATCAAACAATACAAGCTTCAGATGCAAGAAATGTATACCATATCCCGTTCATGTTTTCAGTTTTTAGTTCGATATAAATAGGTTCAGAACAAAGTATTTGTGAACATACCTTTGAGAAGAATGATCCACACAGTTCTGGAGCTCTATACCATCTCGTAGCAACATAATCCTGTAAATGTATCACAAATGATATAAAATAAAAAGAGAGAAAAATCAGATTCCATAATCCAAAAATAGAACAAGAATGGAGAATGAAAGTAGTATATTAGCACATCTAAAATTACAGAATTGCATACCGTCCAAAATATTGTTGTGGGGGTATCATTAAATGCAACTCTTGCCAACCCAAAATCACATATTTTGAGTTTACAGTTAGCATTTGCCAATATATTCTTCGGTTTTAAATCCCGATGGTAGACATTTGCTGCAGCCAAATAGCTAACCAATTAATATTTTTAATGTTTGATGAAGCCTAACTCACACCACCCACCACCAGGGTATGTCAAGATATACAAATCAATAAAACAAGAAATAAAAATAAATAAGAGACAGGGCTTCGAAACCCCCTCCTCCCAAATCCCCTTCCCGGCTTCGGCCCTCCTTGTAATCCCTTCCGATGAACCAAAAAAAAAAAAAGACAGTAACGTTCTCCAATACATGAAGGAAGCTAGCGTCAAGGCAAGGCAAAAAGAATAATCAAGTTTTTATATACATTTGCATGGTATGGCAATTGAAGGATGTAATCAGCTCAAAAATTATTCAAGAAAGAAAGTTACTATGATGACATTTTTTTATCCATAGCTAGATCTGTATTGCTTATTTTCAACTACACTTAAAAAGAGTATGGCCAGTAAAGTCCCAAAGCAATACAGGGGCAATTACCTGTATGAATATACTTCAAAGCACGTAGCAACTGGTAAAGGAAAAACTGATAGTGCTCCCGAGTCAGGTCATCATTGGCCTTAATAACTTGATGAAGATCCGACTCCATCAACTCAAAAACAACAAAAATATCCTTGAAGTCTCGTCTCGAAGGTGGAAGCATAATGTGTTTAATTTCAACAATGTCCGGATGCCGTAGAAGTCTGAGCAACTTTATCTCACGAAGAATTCGAGCAGCATCTGAGATGTGTTCAAAAATATCATGTATTTTCTTTATTGCCACTTTTTCACCAGTATGGGTGTCAATGGCTGAGCAAACAACACCGTAGCTGCCTTTCCCTACGACCTCCTGAATTTTATACCTATTGGCATCACCATACTCAGAGAAGAAGTCCATCTCTGTTGAATTCTGCACAAAAAAATGAAGTCAAATCAGATCATGCAGTCCCACAATATATGGCATTCATTGCACATTGTACATATATAAAATAAAGAAGAAGAAAAAAGAACAAGCAAAAATAGTTATGGACAGGAAAATTATATTCACATCCATTCATTATGGAAATTAACGTAATTCCCACCCCTTCTAGAAATTGATGCCTCTTATAGAAACTAAATACGTTAACATGACTTGTGATTAGAAATTCTTTGATGTGATTAGAAATTCTTTAGTTTATTACACACTCCTTGTCTATTTCATAAAATGAAAATGAAAATGGAATTTTCAATCAAATCAAGTAAATTTGAAAATTTGACCGAACCCTATCTATGCTGTGAATTATCACTCCTCACTTAAATTTTCACTAATTTTGATCCCTCAAAGAACACAAACATTTCATGGTAAAAGAAACGTATAGCAATAATATTAACAGTTATATAGAACATGACAAGGGGGGAGAGAAAACCATACAATCCCCCCCACCCGCACCTAAGAAAAGGAATTACTGCCACTTCATATATATATTTTATATATACACATATCATTTCAAAAGCCTTAATTTTCCATTCCATTGTACCAAGGTAACTCATACATAATTCTAATCACATCAAAGAATGTCTCAACTAGCACAGAACTGGATATCCTTTTTCATTTTTCCCCTATCAGACCAAAAAATGCTTGTTTAGTCTAGAGTCATTACTTCTCTAAGATAACTTTCTTTCTATGAAAGAGTCAAAGGAAGATAACTGTTTTCCCAATTGTAAGTTAAAAGATTAATGATACTTTCGATTGTAGCAAATACTTCAAAATCCCTAGTCACAGAAAATATCTGTCAGCCTAGAAAACTTCACAGCTAAAGACACTCAAAGCCGGACCAAATCATTTATAATTATGCCTTAATTATTATTTAGAACTCAAACAGACTACAAATCACAAAGATCTATGAAAAAACCAAATTTATAGAACGTCAATCCAAAGCAAGGGAAAAAAACAGAAAAGAAGAAACAAATAGGTCGATAACCAGGAATAATTTAAAAAAATAAAATCGAAGAAGAAAACCCCACTTTAGAAACAGAATCGGGTCATAATAGAGAGAGAAAGAGAGTGCGAAATGGAAATAATTCATAAAGACGGCAATAAAGATGCTTTAATAGAAGAAGCATAAGCATTAATTTCATTTAGGTTAGTAATTGCAGAATCAGAATGAAACCTATTTTTTTTAGAAACCCATATCACATAGAACGGCATCCACAAACACCCAAACCGACAAAAAAAGAAAAAAAGAAAAAATTGACGGAATAGAAAATTTCAAAAAGCATCCCCTCAATCAGAATCAATTACATGTTAACATAAAGCAAACCCAAACATTCGATCCACCGCATGCCACCAAAACAAATATTCTACAATCTACGCATCAAATCCCCAGCTAACAACCATACTAATTATCCAACAGCTTATTTTTTCACAAAGATCAATTTTTTTTCAATATACACAGGACAGTTCATATAACGATATTAGTTTTTAAAAAAAAAAGTCATCAACGATTTTGGGAGTTCAAACCTCACCTTCTTTCGGTGATCTTGCTGCATCGTTTACCAATAGTTTTCTAAAAAATTCACAAAACAGTACTCAACAACTCGGTATCAATTGAACACTTATCAGTTCTGAGATCAGAAGAGACTGCGCATTCAGAAGAGAATTAGCCACATTTGCCCCAGCGACCTCGACTTCGGATCACAAGCGAACAGTCCCGCCTTAATCGCTTCGAATTCTTCACAAAGCACAGAAACCTAACCAGATCCCTCATGCACTGCTGCACCAAGACCTCTCCACCCTCCAAAACGACGCCGCAGCAGCCGCCCCCAACAACAATCATAGATAGATCCACACTAGGTTCAAACCCAGCCTTCGCATGGCTGCAAACTCTATTCACACATACAAACCAACCACCACACTCAACCTAAATAAATATACAGCTATATATATTATACCTAGTGGATCTGAAGAAAAAGCCTAACCGTTCTTAAAGAGAGTGCAGAAGCTGGAGATCTGAACACCGACTAGGGAGAGAGAGAAAGGGATAGGTAGAGAGAGAAAGTAAGTAGAGACTAGAGAGAGAAAGGGGGGATAGGCAGAGAGAAAGGTATAAGGCATCTATCTAGGGCACATCTATCTGTCTATCTGTCTATATTACGCAGATTAGTTTATTAAGTTGTATAAACAATTTTAATTTAAAATTTTTTTATTAAATAACATAATTACTTTAATATAAATTTTTTTATATTTAAATTTTATAATTGTAATAATTTTTATTAAGTAATTATTGTATAAATATTACACATACATTTTCGTGTGCACTCATCCCTAATATTTGTACGTGGTATAATGTATTTTAGTTTTTTTTATCCATATTGCATATTTATACGGTGGGATCGTGGATGCGGATTAGATACCGAAATGGCGGTATGGAGTAATTAATGTGGGTTTTGAAGGGTGTTTAGGGAAATGAGTTTCGGAGGTTGTGAGGGATAGCAGCTTCTGTTGCTGATTCGTTTTTAGACGTACCTACCTGTTTTCATAAACTAGGTACAACTGACAGATTGAAAAGAAAATTGACAAGTGTCTTGACACGAGGCACATCCCTACGTAATCGGAATATTATCTATGGGCCAAAACAACATGATATGAAAATTTATTGAAACGTTTGCTCACTCTTATTCATCCTCTTATAACATAATAAAATAACATAATATGGAAATTTATTGAAGCGTTGTTTTACTCTTACTCAAAACCTGTTTGGTATAATTTTTATATTAAGTTTTTCTTAAATTTATAAGTAAAAAAATTAATTTTTTTATTTTTTTATTTTTTTGTCTTTATTTTAGCTAAAAATAAACAAAAATATAAAAAAAATATAAAAAATTAATTTTTTTACTTATAAACTTAAAAAAAAACTAAGCAAAACATTAGCACCAAACCGTCTCTCATTCTCTCATAATATAATAATTTCTTACTCAGTGAGTTCTAAACACACCTATCAAATTCATTAAGACCTCACTTAGTAAAAGAGAAGTAAGAGGAACATGACACACCAAGTACATTGAATAATTTCTCTAAAATCCAAAATGTTATATTTGTGAAATGGCATGCGTATAGAATTGGTAATATATGAAAAGAAAATAAAGTAAAATGAGTTTTTATTTTTTGTTTGATTAAAACAATGAGGATAAAATGAATATATATTTATAAAAATAATTACCTTTTTAGTTACTTATAAAAATGAATATATTTTCTTTTCTTTTACTCCCGACAAATTCAAAATCTAAACATAACACTAAGATATTTCTTACTATAGTCAAGATTGTCTAGAAAATTATGGCTTTTCTTGTTTTAAAAATAGAAAAATAAAAATGTTTTGAAAAACACATTTGTTGGAATTGTTTTGTATTACTATTTTTGAGAATTTTTTTTAAAATACCTTAATTTTAAGAAATATTTTTATATTGTCTTTTGACATTTATAAAAGTTATAAAATAACATGGTTTTCAAGCTTCCTTGTTTTCATTTAAAAAATAAAAAATATGTTTCTTAGCTTAATAGCATTCTTGTCCGAGATAATAAGAACATTATTAAATAGATATAAGGTTTTGTATTTAAGATTAAGATTTGAAATTAAAATTTTCATTACTAAATTTATAGTACAAAGGCCATAGGTTGTAAAATATATTTGAGGATGAGGATGTCAATCTAAATTCTAACTTCCACTTAATTAGTTTATTAAAGTTTTTTTTTTATCTAACTCAATATGCAATGATTTTTAGATAAATATTAAAAATTGTAACATGCATAACCTATGATCTCTTTATTAATAATATTAACAAACATAGATTAGCAAGAAGTAACATTCATTATTTAAAAACTAAGAGACTATATCCACAATAATGATTACTGCATTCATAGCCTTTTCTCTCGTGTGAAATAATTGGTGATGCTGCCATTTAAATGTAAAAATATAACCATGCTATATTTTAAACTTCATTTTTTAACTCCTCTTTTCTTTACACTAATGGTCTCTCTCATTTATTAGTAGTTTCAATCTAGCTCCCAAATTTCATAATATGTCTTGCTCTCTCAAAACTTAAGATTAAGGGAGACATTTAATTTTAAAAACAAGACAAATATTCAATTATACTACTTAGTAAGAGGAATAAATATAAAATTTTTACATAAAGGCAATTGTGATTCTACAATGAAGATTGTGACATTATCTTCATGCTAAGCATGAAATTTCACGTTCAATTACTCCTCATGTTCTCTTGTGGTCAGCCATTGTTCATGTAATACTTGAAATTTATATGATTTATGTGGACAGTGGTCCTAAATGAGCTCGAAAGAGTCGAAAGCTGGACACCCTATAGCAAAAAAAAAAACAAAACAAAACAAAACAATACAAAAAATAAAAATAAAAAACCAACAAACATAATATATACTCTTTTTGAGTGGCTATTAATTGTACTCTATCAAATGTACTTTGTAAATTGAACAACTTAAATTTTTAATTTTTAAACTATTAAATATAAAAATTCATTGAAAAGCATTTATTTTAGCATTATAAGTATTATTACGTCAAATCTGAGAGTAACCAATTGTGTTTTCATGTTCTTGTGTCTTCATCATTTAATATTTTTTTTATCAATGGATAGAAAATATTTAAACATATAAGATTGAGCACTTATCTCTTAAAAAGTAAAAATAAAAATTTGTCGTACTGAAAATTTTAAGATAATCATGCTATTTGCTAATGAAAATAAAAACTACCTTTTACTTAGCATATTTAGTATTTGATGATAACTCAAATATTCCAACCCAAAATTAAGATTCCTTTTCAAACAATTTTCAAATTTAAGTGGTAGTAAATTACCTGTTACCAAACACACTTAATGCATTTAGTTTAAGAACTTAATTGTTTTATCAAATAGAGCATGACATCTTGCTTTTGATTTTTCATTTTATAGTCAACGTGCCTTGCCAACTACTGCTACTTTATTAAAAGCATTAAAATATCACTCGAGCATTTAGTTTTTTTTTTTTTTTATTGGAGAAGGGGTTTGGGGAACAATGCTAAAATTTTGAAGATATTAATGGTGGGAACCACAAAATGGTTAGATAAAAAAAATTCTCTTTCAAACATTTTGATAACCCATAATAATATTTATTGTATAGATGCACTAAATTTGGCTCGAAGAAAGATTTTGAATTTTATATTTTATACACATTTTGTTTCACTTTTAAAAACTATCTTTTGTTAGTAAAATTAGAAATAGAAAAACTGCAAAAAACTTATTTGACAAACTATTTATTAAAATTATTTTTTCAAAATATTTTCTGAAAACACCCGTTTTCAGGAATCAATTTTAAATTATATTTGAATTTTTTAGTAGTGCTTCTAATTTTTTTTAGTTGCATGTACAATTTTCAAGAGTTCTGTTCAGAAAAGAAAAAAATAATCAAGAGTTATATGTTACTTTTGCCTGAGGCTTCAATGTGGACACTCGTGTCATAATCAACCCCTACCCAAACAATTAAAGCAGGCAAACATGTGCACCACATGCTCTAAGGTGTTGACCCAACACTCTTTTTTGGGAATCTCATTGGCCTATCTTTTTAACTTCAGAAAGAAAAGTATATATATACATATGAAATGCATGCGTATAATTGTATAAAAATACAGAATATACATACATATATATATATATAACATATGCATACAAAGGTTTTGCGATTTTAATTCAGTCGGTTGTTGAGACCAGCCCCGCACCGAACCACCCTTTAGTTAGACTTATCTAACGTGCTTGTAGGTTGGACATAAACATTCTATCGAATCTAACAAGTGGATTTAAAATGGACTCTATAGACTTGGGTATAGGGTCATAAAATTGTATTAGTAATTTTGGTCCAATCTTAAATATTATTTCGTATATGGTATTAATTAATAATTATTAATAATGTTACATGTGCATTCGCCCTGTGAAAATTGTATTCTACAAAAATTTAAAGATCAAGTTTATTTGTTTATTAAAAGAAAATCCCACGTTAATATAATTGTTATTATTCTATCTTATTTCAAATCGAAGACTAGCCACTTTGTATACATTATGTCAAAGGTTAACTTTAGAAAATTGAGAAATCCAAAGCTAAATTTGATTTTCCTTAGCTGGCAAAAGTTTTGCTATAGTCTTGATATATACAGTTAACAATTTGATAATTTTAGCCATTTGATTATGTAAAAACAATTCGACTGTTGTAATATTTATAAAATAAAAAAAAAAACTATACCAAAAATGTTTACGGAATCATGTGGTTAAAGTTCTTTATATCAAACTAATTTTCTTAAAGAATAATGCATGTAGACAAATTCTAAATAGAGGTAGGTCTTTATGGAAACAAAACGAAATAAAATGCATAAATTGGAGTAACAACACATAACTATACAAAAGTCGACAACTGCAGCAAAACTCAATCCTCCATAGCTTGTGAAACCCAACTATATGAAGGAGAGGATTATTGAAGCATCAAATTTGATTATAAATTTAGTGGCATTCTAACTTTATGTCTAAATTACCCTCCATTGTCAAGAATCAAAACATGTGACCCATACCATCGGCCTAACCTAGTTAGCTAAAGCCCTTCTCTTTCTTTTTAAAGATTAAGGGATCCACACTTATCACTATTCAATTCTTGACTTTAGGTAACTATGTATAAATTCCACCAGATGTGCTTAGTTGATAAGGATCATGAACTAGGAGTGTATTATTTATGTAATATTAATGATATCCAAATTTCAATCCTCTAGATTACATGAAGTAAGCTAAAGCCCTTCTTTTTTTCAAAGATTAAGGGATCCACACTTACCACTGTTCAATTCTTGACTTTGGGTAACTATGTACATATTCGATCAGATGTGCTTAGTTGATAAGGATCATGAACTAGGGGTGTATTATTTTATGTAATATTAATGCTATCCAAATTTCAATCCTCTGCGTTACGTAAAGTACCCTTAGAAGGAAATCTCTGCACTCGTGTCGGTCAATCTAAAAGTAGTTGTTTGCTTGAGTAATCTGTGCCTTAAACAAAACTAATAAATCATTGATATTTGTTAGTTTTTAATGCGTTTACTCGCTAGTTGGCAGATTAGTTTTTCAAAATTTAAACCAATCAACTCCAACCATAATTCTACATTGATGACTCTGGCTCAATATGTTTCTTGGATTGATTAGTCTAGTCCTAATTCACACCAAAATTAATGGTATCTTTCACATTCGAAGCATGTGGGAATGAAGTTACTAATACTCACTAATTATTGTGAACGTAATTCTCACATCGCTCTCACACGGCGCTGTCAAGCGCTTTATATGTGGTACTCCCTCTATTCAGTTTGACGCGTTTTAAACCCGTGAGGGCCTAAAGCCAAAGCGGACAATATCCGATCGGGATATGGAGCAACCCGTATTTTGTGGCCCATGCAGGTAGCGATTGGGGGGGGGGGGGGGTGTTGTGAACGTAGTTCCCAAATCACTCCCACACGGCGCTGCCAAGCGCTTTATATGTAGTACTCTCTCTATCCAGTTTGACGTGTTTTAAACCAATGAGAGCTTGAAGTCCAAAGCAGATAATATCCGATCAGGATATAGAGCGACCTGTATTTATATTTTGCGAATAGTCATTTTGATGATAATTTTTCCATCATTAAAAGGAGATAAGACGTAACGTGAGATCAATTGAAATGCTGTGAAACTGTCTCATCTTGATTCTTGAACAAGTCAATGTGAATTTAAAATTCACAAAATTATTTATTTACAGTCAATATTTGCCTGAAGCATTCACTAACACAAAGAATATAATTAAATCATATCGATACCAGTTGCTAATACTCTACCACGTATTGATGTCCTTGTAGGATAATCTGTTAATATAGAAGCATATGATTTCAAAGCGCTTGAAGCGTGGGAGGCCTGTCGGTACAAATGTCAAAACTCTCAAAAAGATAAAAGCACAACAACATGAGCAAATCGGTGTTTTGAAGAAACCATAATATCTAAACTTCTTGAAGAATGAACTCTTGAAAAGCAATATCCTGAAGAGATATAAATTATTTCTACAATTCCTAAACTTCCAGAAGAGGAATCTTCATCATTTAAACTTTCTGAAGAAACTCCTGTAACAGAATCCCTAGAAGAAGAATCTCTTGAAAAGACGTTCCCTGTAGAGAAAAAGGTATTTGAAAATAATGAGATTTCAATGAATAATAATGTGAATACATGAGAACGATGGAGTAGAATTGATATTGTTGTCGATAACATATTTTTATTTAAAGTGACTCTTACAATTACCAGAAGTAATGAAAAGACTAAACCATAGACAGTCAACAAATGTTGTGTTGATATGATCGATCAAAATGAAAAGAAATTATTGAGTTAGAATTAAACTCATTAGCATAATGTAAAGTATTAGAATTTGTAGTTTAAATACCAGAAGATGTCAGACCTATAATCTAAACAGCAGCAGATGTTAGATCTGTAGTCTAAAAACCATAAGATGTAAAGTATTCTGACCACTAGTCCACCCACCTGAAGATATAAAACCAGTTTGATATAAATGGGTATTTGCGCAATGAGAAAATGAAATACTGTGATAAAAAGCACAACTCGTATCAAAAGATTTCTCTCAGAAACTTGGTATTAACTATAATAAGAAATTCTATCATATAAGGATGCAATTACATTTATATTATTGATTAGTTTTTCAATTTCAGAAAAACTGGTTATACACCTAATGAATGTATAATAACCTATTCATATGGTAGATTAGATAATGATATACATATGAAAATTATTGAAGAATTTAAAAAATATTGAAGCAGATATCTTGAAGGTTATATTCTATCAAGTTTCAAATATATTTGTATAGATTAAACCAATCTGGACGCAAATGGTACAATTATCCTAATAAATATCTATTGAAATAAGGATATGTGAATAATATAATTTGTCCATGCATTTTTATTAGAATTTAGATTTATTATTATTGCAATATATATTGATACTTTTTAATATTATCAGTACTCTTGTAGAGATTGCAAAAACTACTAGTTATTTACAAAATAACTTTGAACTGAAATATCTTGGGAGAATGAATTATTGTCTTGTCTTGCAGATTGAGCATTGATCCAAAAGAATTATTTTTCATTAGTTGATATATATAGAATCGATTTTATATGGATAATGCTCATTCATGGATTTCTCAAATGGTTGTTTAATCACTCGATATACAGAAAGCTCATTCTCGTCCTCGAGATGATAGTGAAGAAATTCTTAGACCTAAAGTATTATATTCGAGTATCTTACAAAATGCACAACACTTGATATTACATTTTTTTGTCAATCTACTGATAAAATATAGTTCTGTACCAACTCCAAGACAGTGGAACGGAGTAAAGCACAAATTATGTAATCTTCGAAGAACAACAAATATGAAGTTATTTTATGCAAAGGAGTCACCATCAGAGTTAGTTGGCTATGCAAATGCTAACTATCTTTCTTATCCACACAAAACTCTATCACACGATATATTTGTTTGCTAAGGACAAGATTGCTATATCTTGGAGCAAATATTGAGGATAACTTTTTTAAATCATTCTGAAGCAAGTTGAGAGTGCATTTTGGTTCCGATCTATGATCCAACATATTCAAAAAAGTTGCAGACTATCCTCGATCAAAGATACCTCAATGATATTATGTGACAATAATGCACGATATTATATGAATATAATACAGCATGTATTGTACACATTAAAGAATGATACATCAAAGGTGACATGAATCAAACATATATTGCCATAGTTCTTTTTTGTATATGAACTCCAGAAAAATGGTAACATTGATGTTCAACAGATATGTTCAAGTTACAACTTGGTAAACTTTTTTATTAAAATACTCCCGACTACAACATTTGAGAAATTGGTGTTGACCCGAAGAATTTACTCAATAGGGGGGGGGGGTAAATTGGGTTTTACAAAATTGTAGACAATTTAAACCAATATACAAATTATATGAAATTAATGGAACAGTGATCTTATGCAATATAAGAATGTAAGCAAGATATTAGTATGATGCAATTAAGATAAAGCAGTACAAGAAGTAAAACAAAGCAAAGAGGACACCGAGAATTTTATAGAGGTTCAACGATCATTTGCCTACTTCCTCTCTTTCTCAATTCTTTCAACAGGATCCTCCACTATGCAAAGACTTATCTTTTATACAGCTATTGTTTCTTCAAGTACTAGCTCACTTTTTATAAGAGCTTTCTCCAAACTTTTAAACCCCAAGTGTTTTTGTTCAAGAAACACTCAAAACTTACAGGTGACAACCCAACTCAACAATAAAGAAGGAGTTTAATGCAATGAGTACTCTTATGGAGAGTAAATGTGCAAGTTGCAACTCAATCAATAACCTCACATCAGAAGAATGGAAGAATATAGCAGTGAAGAACAGAGAATGTTGGCAAATCTGATGTATGTCCTTTATGATCTTGCATCTACCCCTTTAAATGCTTTAGAGACTTTGTAGTTATAGTCTTGTATCATATCCAACCATTAGAGGTAGCAAGGAGAACATGCGAAATAAGTGTTGTAGAACGTTTAAAAATATTACCATTACTGCCCAGATTTCTTTCAAGTGTCGACTCTCATATTGGGTGTTAATACTTACTTCTTCAGTTCTCTTCTCTTTGGCGTTCAGATTTCGACTCTCTATTGGGTGTCGACACTTGTAGTTTCAGTTTTCTTACCCGAACTCTCTGGAATCATATGTGTCAACTCTCTCATATAGGGTGTCAACACTTGCTACTTCATTTTTCTTACCCGAGCTCTCTAGAACCACAAACATTGACCCTCATATAGGGTGTCGACACTTGCTGCTTTCAAGTTCAGTTCTTCAAGATCAGATGTCCAGAAGGTGTCAGCTCCTATAAGAGGTGTTAGCACCTTTGTTTCTTGATGAAAATGGCTTTAGTCACTTTAGTAGCTTCTTCAATTGATCTACTAAGGCCTTTAAATCATCAAGTCTTCAAAACTTTTTTTTCAAATAAACTTGAATATGTAGAGCACCTTTAATCTTTTCGAAATAAAGTTGATCCATTAATTTCTTTGTAAGTATCTTCTATCCATCTTCAAGTTCTTCAATCCACCATGATATGCCTTCAAAGCTTGTCTTTTTTCTTCAATGATTGTTGATTAACTTGAACACTTTTAATTTCTTTGAGAATGAGATTATTAAATAATCTTCTTGTAAGGTTGACCAACCAATTATCTAAATCATTTCAAATTCATTCATCAAGCTTCCAAATCCATCTTCTAATCACATCCTTCATTATAATCATTCTTAAGCAAAGTGTAAATATAATTAATAAATACTTTCTGCACATAAAGTAAATTCATTAGAAAAATAACATAATGGTTTGTTATTATCAAAATTAAGGCGTAGAGTCAACAATTGGTACACAACATTGGTATGCGTCGTCTCAAAAATCTTTTATTCTAAACAATGGAAGTTGTCAACTTCATACCAGATGTATGAATGAGGGGGAGTCGCACATTGTACTCTTTTTCTTTTGCCAATGATTTTTTTTCACAGGATTTTTCTTAGCAAGGTTTTAACAAGACAGTTTTAACATAATCATACTAAGTTATGTTTGTACTTTTTTCCTTCGCTACGAATTTTTTCTCATTGTGTTTTTCCTAATAAGGTTTTAATGAGGCATACTTTTGTGTTAAAGTCATACAGGGAGAATATTGTGAAAACAGTAAAATCACTGTTCATAAATGACTTTTTCAACCATAACGTAAGCACTGACGTTGTTCTCTCATTACTATGTATTTCTTCGTCTATATATAGAGCTGAAGAAAAGAAGAAAAAGAGAGATAAGAAGCGAGGGAAAGAAAAGAAAGAAATAAGAGAGAAAGAATAGAGAAGAGAGACAGAGCAAAGGCTCTAGACAAATATTGAGAGATACAATTGTATTTATTTTTCTTCTATAATATAATGAAGTATTGGATGATCTAGAATATCAAATCTTAATAGTTCTAGAAGAACTAATATGATAAATATTTAACAGTTCTCAAAAAATTAATTTTATTATATTTTATGTTGAGCTACTTTATATTTATTTTAGTTTTATAACACTAATCATTTTATGAAAAAAAGTGAATTTTTTTTTCTCCTTTGGTACTGATCTTATGCTCCTGAGTCTTACCCTAATGTTTGGTTTCATGTGGCTTTCACAGCACAAGACAAATCATATAATTGTAGCCACAAAAAAACACGAGGAAGATGACAAGCTTCTTTTTTCAATGGGCCTTTGTTAATGTGGGACATCGAAGACCAATGATTAGGTAAAGGAGGACTAATGAAGAAAACGAGGGGATTAAGAAATGAATTCTTCGTTCAATCACCCATTTGTGAAGGGAAAGAGCTAGAGGCCAACGACTTGCACATCAAAAACCAGATTTCACGTCAATTTCCTTCAATCATTCACTTCTTTTACATGAATACGTGGAAAGAGAGAGAGAGATGCCTCCATCACTGTTCATTAATCAGTACCCATCACATTGACCTTTTAATTGGCAAAGTTATGATACATGCTTTTCAAATTACACCGCCTCGATATAAAATAAAATTAAAATTTATAAAATAGATGAAATTATAAAATTATTTAATTTAAAAATAGTTTTTATATGATCTTGATCATAAGTTAGTATGTTATATAATTATAAATCATCACACTTTGTAATTTAAACTAAATTCCCTTTGACGATGATCCAAAAAAAAAAAAAATCCAAAAAGAAGAGACAAAAGAGAAAAAGAAATAAACGGCAACAAGAGAGCTATTGAATACTGAACGTTGAATGGAAGAAAGAGGGATGTGTCGGAGGGGGGAGGGAGGAACCAATGAGAAAAGAATTTGAGAGAAAGTGTTTTGGAGAGTGACAAGTGGAATAAAAAGTCTTATTCATGTATCAAATTTCAACATTTATATTCTAATAGTTAATTGATTATTGTCATTACTTTTATATACCATGGGATTTCAACCTTTGCATTCTCTCAATAATGAAGCGGCATTACTCCTAAGTCAATACACCACACAAAATACAAGTTTAAAAGATACTAACAACTACATTAATTACGTTTTCAAAAATACTATTTAAAACTGGAAAGTTAATATTCGTATTTTAAGGAAAGATTATTACATTAACGCTTGCCTTAATATAAACTTAAGCATTTGCTTTCAATTGAAAAATAGTTGTAAGATTTTAAGTTTTTGCATCAATTGATGCAGAACATATGAAAAAATTTCAGCCACTTCTTTAACTGGTATTAATTACTTAAATGTGTACTGGTTCTTGGCTTTCTTATATACATCAAATATAAAATCCTATTAAATTGCTTGAAGTTATTGTCACTTCCATTAATAAATTATGAGGGCCAGAATAAAGACAAGTGATAGATATTGAATCGAAGCAAAGTCCCCAGCCAGTGCCCTGTAAAGCTAAGTAATAATGTTCCAATAATTAGGTTAAAAATCATAAAATAATATTGCCTTCTTTTATTTGGTAAGATATTCCATTAATATATATTGTCAGTGATAGGAAGGTGGCCACGTGACCTTTCCATGCCAAGTACCACGGACTCTTCTTTCTCAAAATGAAGACGAAACACCAACTTGCATCTATATGGGAATATGAAACTTAGGAGCTCCCTTTAACAGGAGCCACTCAACATATAAAAACACATAAAAAAAATCTTGAAGTAAATTTAGCAAAGATAAAATACGAAGGCCAAATGTCTCATTCAACTTTGGTAAAAAAGCTCGGGTGGCTAATAAAAGCTGCCACAATGTGCAAGTTTAGCCAATATATGTAAAGCATATAAACAAACCAACACATTTGGATAAGTTGGACACATGATTTGCTCTCACATAAAGATTTGTACCAAAGTATTTTCCTCAACTTTTTGACTATGGTGAAACACAAGGAAAGAAAAATTATGAAACAAATGCAATTTTTCTTAGGACACGTCTCAATATATGGGGAACTTTACTTTAGGTACCTTGTTTTGGTTAAAAGACGGACTAAATCTAATGTGTTTGAAATAAAATAAAAAAATAAAAAAACAAGATTATGCACTCCATTTGCCTAACATAAGCCAACGGCACTAGGAAATAAGATACTTGAACCATTGACATTAAAGTTTAGAGGCCACAGATGATTTGGAAAATCTTTATGGGTCAGGGTAGGAAAATAGCATAAATTCATTGGAGAAAATGATAAAGTTCTGTGCATCCAAAAGATAAACAAATAAAATAATTAAGAACGGTGACAAGGATTCCAACAACCACCTCATGATAAATTTACTTGGCACCAATGGAAGGTCAAAATGAGAGTTCACATTATTTCACTTCACATGATTCTTGTGTTTGAGAATGTCATTTTCTAAAGAATAAGATGTTCATTATTTTCAGAAAGTGGGGTAGCGGTGAAAAAAATTAAATTACTGGCCTAAAGACCCCATCACTGGGAGGGATCTTCCAAGTTAACTAAGACACAAACTCAAGGGGCCGTTTGGTATAACTTTTTCGTCTATTTTTTTAAGCTTATAAGTAAAAAAATTCAAGTTTTTTTTTAGAACTTTTTTGCTCTTTTGTTTTTGTTTTTTTACTTATCTTTAGCTAAAATAAAATCAGAAAAACAAAAAAGTCAAAAGCCAAAAAAATATGACTTTTTTACTTGTAAGCTTAAAAAAAACTTGGCCAAAAAACTATATGAAATGGGTCCAAAATATATATAGGGTTTAATTGTTGCTCTTTTTCTACCTATCTGTCTATCTGCCATAGCATAACCCTCAACTCCTCACAATGTTTTGCAACAATAAATCCTAAAAACTATCATATCTCTAATAAGTATTCAACATTATCCTAACTATATCTATTTCAATAAAATCTAATAGAGTCCTAACTAAATAAGTACATAACATTTTATTTTGCTATCCCAGGGGGTCTAACAATTGGTATGTGGCATAGGTTGTGTTATTTCGGTATGAGACGAGATAAAAAAGATGATCTCACACGTTCCATTAGACCTGGGTCTATTAACATATTAGTCTAGTTCCTAGCATTTGACACTAGAACGACCTTCATGTTTTAAATTCGAGTCACGCATGGGGCAACTTGTGGAGGGCTGCTACTCGTTAAAAAAAAAAAAGAACTCATGAAGTCACCCAAATGAGAGAGATAGGCCGCTGTAGACATTGGCTACAGAGCGTAGTGGTATGTCACAACCCCAACCTATGATATGAGACATAAGTTGGGCTATTCTAGTATAGATGCGATGCATAAATCAATCAGACTTGAATTTTTTAACGTATTGGTCAAGTTCCTAACAAGAAGTATGTGATTGAATCTTCTTACTCTCGCTAGAGATAATTGACAACGAAGAGAAGTGTTGAGTCCACACAACTTCAAAAATTAAAGCAATTAGAGTAACATAGGGTATTTCATGGTAGAATGATTTTTCATATTTTTCCTTACAACTAACTAAAGGCCTAGTGATTTTCTTTGTAATTTAATAAATTTTCTAGAATATTCTTTAAATTTAAGAAATTATGCAGAGTCCAAATCAGGAAGACACCAACAAATGTTCTCTTTTCATATATTGGCATCAATGATAGACTAGTACTTATAGTTTAAAAGAAAAATAACTCTTCCCTTATAAAACTTGAATATAAGAAATTAGGAACCTAATTTACTAGTGAATTGGTATAGAGAGTGGCCAACTTTTACATAGCTTCATGATCTGACAGTTTAAAAATATACTAGTATAGAGTGCTATGTAAATGCCACTGGAGGGCAAATGTCTTGAGGTCATTTGTTGTGGTGAAACTACCTCCAATGCTTCAAGCTAAGTTGAGATACAAATTCTAACTGAAATTAATAATATGGCCGGACTAAATTATCTCATTATGCAATACATGTGACCCCTTAAAATAAAACCGTAGAAATTGTGAATAGAGGCACCATCTTTATGCTTTCATACATTGTTCTAATTTTTTATAGTAGTTGTGAAATGTATATTTAATCTCTTTATTACCCTTAAGTGCTTTATTATTAAAACAATCCCTAATGGATAGTGTGGAAGGAATTTTTTGTATGTCCCGATCTGCGCAGCGAACCTTCAAGATGAACACCAAAGAGCCTATAAGAGCAGAAGATGGTGAGAATGCGTGGACTCTCTTTGGACCGATAACACTCCAAAGATTAAGTTAGACAAACTTAATCAAAGTGAATTGAAATAAAGAAGTTTATTCTCTCTCTCTCACTAATGCGTAGCTTATTCTTCTATGCATTGCCTTATTTATATCCTTCTTCAGTATTAAGTAAGGAGTCCATCTCCCTAGATTGCTCGTTGTTGGCTATAAATCAGGCAGTGAAGAGTTTGGTTAACTGTTTCCAACTCTCCATTATCCCATATGGCAATTCATCAAATAAACAGAGGGTTGACGCATTCTCATCATCTTCTCCTCTTGTAAGCTTTTTAGTGTTCATCTTGGAGGTTCGTTGCGTGGATCCATACAAAAAATCCCCTCCACCGGTAGGATTTTGTACTTCCTAAATACGTTTTCTCTTATATCTCTCCCTCACTTCAAATTTTAAAGTTCAAACCATTCCCCCCACTTTCATCCACGAAGTTCCAATATTTCAATGGTCAATCAAATTTGAGCACTTTCACATTTTTTGCTCTCAATTAAAATTGGAAAACAAAATTGCCTTGCTGTTGATTTTCACTCATATCTTTTACTATTCAGTGCAAATTCAAAGTCTTAGTCAATCCATCTCTGTAACCACCCCATTTTTGCCCACTCGACAATCTCTGGTTTGGCCGGATTACTTTCAAAACTACATAGGCACATTCAAGCTCTAAATTAACTTTCGGACCCTTATCTAATCAGTCAACTAATTCTCGGGCCCACTAGGCCCAACATAGGCCTAATGATCAAACCTGCCCCTTAGGCCTTTAGGCACATTTTTGAGAAAGTTCAAAATCCCTCAAGACGGTAAGTCCACAATTCCAAAATATCCTTAGACAATTAGGCGTATTCAATATGCCATCCCAACCAATTTCGGTCTCGTTCTAGTCAACTTCGGTTAAAAATGACCATTTTGCACTTGGGCACGCCAACATAGTACAAATCCCTCTAGACGGTAAATACACTTTCTCGGACCATCCCCAAATAGTTCAGCATGCTTAATATGCCAGTCCAATCCATCTTGACTCTTTTTGACCAATTTTAGTCAAAATAACCATTTTACCCCTAATGGCCCGAGCGCGCTCCAAAATTGTATCGGCTCTGGGTACCAAACTGGCAGATCCTATTATACGCCCATGTTTAATTCAAGGTGAGTCCTGTGACTCTAAAAACTTTCAAGTCAACAAAAGTCCCCTGGAGCATCTTGCAGATGCTCCACTAAGGTTGTCTTTTCTCCTAATTCCCTGACTATGACGCACCATCAAATGACTTGAGAAATGTGTAAATCAGGAAATTCCAAAAGCATGTCCATAGGTCTTTCCATCAATACGGCTCGATTGAATAGATCGCTTTTTAAAGCCCTTGATCGTATGGCTCGAAAATTGCCATTTTCAGAAACCCCTTGAGCGTCTTACAGATGCTCGGCTAGAGTTATCTTTTCCTCTAATTTCCTGATTATAATGTACCGTCAAACTACTTGAGAAATGCGCAAATTAGAGAATTCTCGAAAGTATTTCCAGAGCACTTTCTATTAGTATGGTCCGATCAGAGAGATCATCCCCCTAAAGGCCTCTATCACGTGGCCCAAAGACTGCTACTTTTGAACATCCGCAGAGCATATTACAAATGCTCCGTAAAAGTATGTTTTTATACACGCTTCCTGACGTGATATCTCACTCTTCCAAACACCTTTGAAGCTTCTTGGAAGTTTTCAGTCCTTGTGAAACAATAGGAGAACATCGTGGACGCGATCAATTTCTCTGAATTTTTTTCGAATTGCACAATTATTGAGATAAAATTAACACGAAAGTTCTTGGAGGCTAAGCGTATGCTACATGCCCCCAGATTGTGATCAAATTGATCAAAATTTTACTTGCTCTCCAAGTTGAGTTAGTACAAAGTGTACCATGTGGTATTCAACTAATGGAATTGTACATGTGCCAGGGCAAAAATTGCCTAGGCGTATGTAGTAAATGCGCTATCTCCTAGCAAATTGCCTATAAATATAGGTCTCCCCCTCCGCATATTCCAAAATCGAAAATAGTAATGAAACTTTGCAAAAATAGCTTCAAAACTCCAAAATTCTCTATACACCTCACCCTCCAAGCACCTAAGTTAGATTCAACCTCTCTCTAGCTTATACACTCCATCTATAAAACTTCAGATGCCACTAAAGAGCCATTTCTAGCCCCTTCAAGCCTCTCCATGTTCAAGACAAATCATCCATGGAAGCTTGAAAGTGGTTTAAGACAAAGGTGATATTTCCTTTTGATTTATGTATCTCCCACTTCTCTTTTCTCCCTCCTAGTCCACTTGGACTACTCTTTTCTTTTAACCGCCATCTTCTACCCCCCTTTCTTGCATGCTTGGAACAAGTGAGCTTTTTGGTTAGACCTAGAGGAAAGCTTGTAAGAGCCATCATGTAGAGGGATCTCTCACTAGCCTACTTTAAGATGGTATGGCCTTAGAGCACCTTGCAATTTGGTGTGACCTTTAGCCTTATATGATTTCATGACCTCACTTTTGCATAAGGTTACCATGTTCATGTTTTGCATGCTTGGCTCTATTTTCATGTTCATCATTTTTCAAAAACCTTCACTACCTCTATTTCTATGTCATTCTCAAATTCCATATTCAAGTATTTTCCTAAAAATGGTTATAAGAGTTGGTTTTTTGAAGCCTAGGTCAAACTCTTAATTTCCACATCTTAGAGAATCCTCCTTAAGTCCCTTGACCTCATTTTGCGTCATTACATTTTACTACCTTCAAGTTATATTAAAATGGTTTTCAAACCTTGTATTTCACTTTGATTTTCAAAGTTTTGCTCTCTTGAGTTTTGTGGTTGAAATGATTCTCATGGAACCCTCTCTTGAGTGGTCTCCTCATTTATTGACCATAAGAACCTAGCTCATTAGAGTGGTTTTCTACACTTCAAAATTGGTTTTCGAAACAACCCCCTTCAAGAAGGATTCTCAAAAGTTCATTCTCTTTAGTTTGCATAAAAATGATTTTTCAAAACTACCATTTTCATCTTGATTTTTAGAATTTTTGCTCTCTTGAATATTGTAGTTGGAATGATCCCATAGAATCCTCTTTGGAGTGATTTCCCTCAAATCAACGATATAAACCCTTATTATTTGGAGTGGTTTTCAACATCTTAAAAGTAGTTTTGCAAAACCTCCTTTCTAAAAAATAATTTTCAAATGTTCAGTATCTTTAGTTTTCAATTAAAGAAGTTTTCAAAACTACCTTGTGTATATTGATTTTCAAAAGTTTCACTCTCTTGAGTTAGTGGTTATAATGGTTCCAAAACAACTCTCTCTTGAGTGATTTCCAAATATCAACCATATGAACTCAACACTCACTTGAGTGGTTTTCATAAAAATGGTTTTCAAAATACCCTTTCAAGTTTTATACATAAAACTTCTTTTAAAACTACTAGGTCTAAACCCTAGTTCAAAACTACCTTTCCAAAACCACTAGGTCCAAACCCTAGTTCGAAACTACCTTCTAACCCTAGGTTAACTTTGTTGGTCCAAAAGGCAACCCAAGAGAGGGGTGAATTGGGTTTTTCAAAAATAAATAACAATTAAGATTAATTAAAATTAATCTAACCAATGTAACAGTGATCAATCTATATGCAACGCAATATAATCAGAAGAAGGAAAGAAAACAGAGCATAAGAAAGAACACACAGATTTACCGAAGTTTAACCATAAACCGTGGTCTACGTCCTCACTCCAAGACCTCTTTGAAGTCTTCTTCCACTATGTAACCTCCAATTACAAATGGGAACTGATTGACAAAGTGCTCAACTTACTATACACAAGAACTCCTCACCGAGTTCTTTAGCTCCCAAGTGGTTTTGACCAAGCTCCACTCAAACTTACAAGAGTTTTTCTTCCACAAGAGAACTCTCAAACTCTCACTTACAAATGTATAAAAGTATACAAGTAACTCACAAACTCTCTAACAAGACTAGATTATACAATCAAAGCTCACAGGTGAAAACAGGAAGAATATTCAGGAATATCAGTTGATCAGTCAGTGATTCTTGTTTCTTGTCTCTCTTCCTTGTTATAAATGCAGCTGGAAGCTTGTATATATACCCCCGTATTGATTCCATCCATTAGAGGTTGTTAGGCTTCATTTAATGCACGTCCAGTCCGTTATAACGTTAGAAAAACTAGCCGTTATATCCTAGGGGTCGGCTCCAGGATTGTGGAATCGACACTTTCTGCTTCTATATTTACCAGATGTTGTTCAATGTCTCCATGAGTCCGCTCTTCATATCAATGAGTCGGCTCCTTGTTCATTTTGTCTTCACATCTTTGCTTCTGTTGTCATGAGACGACTCTTCATCTTCCGGAGTAGGCTCTTTGTTCATTTGGTCTTCAGCCTTTTGCTTCTGTTGTCATGAGGTGACTCTTCATCTTCATAAGTCCTCTCATTGATCATTTTATCTTCAAGCCTTTGCATCTGTCTCCATGAGGTGACTCTTCATTTCCACGAGTCCACTCATTGTCTACTTGGTCTCCAGACTTTTGCTTCTGTGTTCATGAGGTGACTCTTCATTTCCATGAGTTCGCTCATTGTCCATTTGGTCTTTAAGCCTTCTGCTTCTGTCTCCATGAGGCGACTCCTCATTTCCATGAGTCCGCTCATTGCCCAAAAATCTACATTCTGTCTTCCAATGATCCAGATCATCTCAGCAGCAGTATAAGATCTTCAAGGAGTATCTCTTTGGGGTATGATGACCAATCAAACTTCTTTAACTCATCAGTGTTAATTTCTATTCAATTTGGATTGAATCATTCATTTGATATTCATCTTCTCTGGACTCTCAAACTGTCAGAGTTTCATTAGATCAAAGTTGATCTTTTCTTCTTCATCTGCAAGGCTTCCTCTTTTAAATAATCCTTTTCAATGGCAAGCGTCCTCAATTATGTAGATCTTCACAACGCTTTATTGCCAATTTCTTCTCTCAGCTAGAAATTCTTCTTTCTTCTTTAAAATCATTTCAATGAGACTTTTGTAAACTTTGATGAAATCTCTTCATACATATTGTCTTCATTGATTCGTTACATCTCAGAAGAATTCTTCACTTGGATTCCATGTAGAGATCAGACAATCATTGTGAATCTTCTTCTCAAGCAACTTTAATCACATAAGCTGGATTTGATCTTTGCATTCTTGATGAAGTCTTCTCTTGAGCATTCTCAATCTCCTCAACAATCAATTCATCTTCAATTGATCTTTGCATATTTTGATGAAGTCTTCAATCTTTTTTGAGTGCAAATAAATCTTCAATGAGTCTTATGCATACTTGATGAAAGCTTCATTTGAACACCTTCAATCTCTTCGAATGTAAAACAATTGTTTGAAGTAGAGATATGTGTCAATCCTCTGTTTGGTTTATTGCATAGCTCTTGGAATTCATTGCTTGATCTTGAACTTGTTGTACATTTACTTTGACAAGTATTAGACTTAAGATTGAACTTTAAGTCTAAATTATAAACTCTATTAATCTGCACACTAAGTAAATGCATTAGTAAAATAACACAAGGTTTATTTATCATCAAAATCAATATGGGAATCAACCTTGAATCAACAAACTTGACCATAGTTTTCCAACCTTAGGTTTATCTAACCCAAGTTAGCTACCCTAGGTCACCTTAACCCTAGGTTAACAACCCAAGTTAGTTAATCCTAAGTCATCTTAACCCTAGTTTAACCTAACTATAATTAGTCAACCCTAGGTCACCTTAACCCTAGATTAACCTAACTCTAGTTAGTTAACCCTAGTTCAATCTAACCCTAGGTTAGCCTAACTCTAGTTGGTTAACCCTAGATCAATCCAACCCTAGTTCAACCCAACCCTAGTTGTCCAACCCTAGGTTAACCTAACTCAAGTTAGTTAACCTTAGGTCATCATGACCATGGTTAGAAGGCTTCAAAGACTCCAACTCCAAACTTCTTTCAAACCCTTTTTCAATTACAAAAATCATTTGCATAGCATTCATTCAAAAAAATCTTACTCTCTTGAGTTTTCAAAAATCAATTCAAAAGTTTTTTCTAATTCTTCCATACCTTATTCCAAAATGCTTTAAAAAATTCTCTTAAACTTGTCTTGACAAAAATGGTTAGACATTTACCATTTTCACAAGCTATTTTCAAAAGTGATTTCAAAACTTGTAACTCTAAGGTGATCTTAACCCTCTCATGATTAAGGTTTCCTTAGAGAAAGTGACACATCAAGTGTGACCTTCTAAGGTCCACATAGGCTGTCGAACCCTAAATGCTTTTCAAAAACCTTTTTGAAAAGTCTTTTTCAAACATCACATTCTTGAAGCAACCCTAATCCCTCCATGGTTAGGATTGTTCAAGTGAAAGTGAGATATTCAAGAAGGGTTCTATAATCCTAAAGTTATAAAAATTAAAGAAAAGTCTCTAGCCCCATTTCCAAACATGTTTTCAAAACTCATAACCTTAAAGGAGTTTAGTTCTTTAATGTCTAAACTCTTAAAGGTGATGAAACATTAAACACACCTTTCATAAGGTATTTAAAAACTACTTTAAAAAACTTTCGAAGATAAGTTCACAAGAGTATTTCCAATCCAAACTCTACCTTCAAAGTTTTCAAAACAAGGTTTCAAAACATTTTCAAAATTCCCTTGAGTTGTTTCAAAACATTTCCAAAACTCGCTTAAGTTATTTCAAAACATTTCCAAAACTTACCTAAGTTGTTTAAAAAACATTTCAAACTTCTCTAGAGTTAATTTTAAAAACATTTAAAATAATTTTCAAACCCAATTTCAAAAACACTTCAAGCATCCCAAGTCCTATTTCGAAGGTGTTTTTCTAAACTCTCAAGTTCTTTTTTTCCAAAGACCTCAAAGTGTCTTCAAAACTTTCCAAAAACTTCAATGCGGCTTCAAAGTTCCCAAAGACGCTAATGTGCCTATTTTTCAAAACTAGACCCCAATGTGTCTTTTCAAATTAAGACCCCAATGTGTCTTCCAATGGCCTCAATGCGTCTATTTTTTATCAGGCCTTGGAGGGAATTACGAATGACCTGATTCTCGCTAAACGAGATACATAGGCAACCTAAAATGATGTGGTCATAACTTTTATTTCAACCCAACTTCCCTTTTCAAAAGTTTCCATCAAGTCAAAATTTCCATCCCAAATCACTTCAAAACTTTCTATTTTCAAACATCTTTTCAAAAAACAAATATCACGCATCATTCATTCAAAAAGTGATGACCAAACCCCGTTTTCAAAACTCTAAAGTGAGTACAAGTGGACAATTAGTAATCGGTGATTCAAATGAGTGAACTAAGGGTGATTAGGCATGTAGGTACTGAAAGGGCAGAGTAGGGGAATGATTTTAGGATATTTTCCCTACATGTAATCAACGCCCGGACCATAGATTTCTATTTCAAAGACCAACCCAGAGTCAATGTTTTCAAAAAAGCTTTAAAACATTTTAGAAAGTTGTGAAAAACCTCTTTCCAAAAAAAACCTTCTTAAGAAGGACACTTTCAAAATGATTTCAAAAAACCAAAATTTAGTCTTTGGATTACACTTAGTTTTAGGTGACCTAACACATCTTTAATTATGTTGGGTGGCGACTCCCATTTTTTTTCAAAAAACCCTTATATCAAATCAAGTTTTCAAGTTCAAATCCCGTCGCACTTGTCCTTTCAAGAGGACAAGTTCTAACAGAGAGAGTACCGTGTTTTTTTCTGAGCCAAGAGGGCTTGGTTAAAAATCGGAGCGCGACAATCCCCAAAGTGACCAACTCCTTTTACTTGTCTTTATCAATATTTTCAAATGTTAGCAATTGTATGATAATATAAATAATTTATGGATTCTTATGAATATTGTAAAATAGAATATATATAATTAGGATTTTAGATATTTTTAGGAATAAAGAAATTATGTGGATGGATTTTTTAGGTCATTTTGTATGCTTTTCTTTGGCTTTTATGTCTATAAATAGAATTTTTTTGATTTTGTGAATTGTGAATGAAATTTTAAACCAATAATAAATATATGTTCTATACATATTAAACTAAGAGCAAATTAGTCAACCAAATTTTAGGGAGCATTTGAACTATATCATTAGGCCCAAGAAAAAACTATTGATCTCTTTAAGAAAAAGGATTATTGAATATTTAAATATAATTAGTTTAATCAATTTTTAGGAATACAAAGAATAATTTAAAGACGATTATGGACATTAGTTTTTGAAATCAACACAGAAGTTGGTTTTTAAATTATTGAGTTATTTTTCATTCACAGGTGCTTCAATGTCCTTATTATTCTTTACACAAAATACTCCAAACGTTAGTAAATTAAAAGCCATATAAATCAATTGTCTGATACATAGCCAACATTAGTTTAATAGACATATATGATTACACTCTAAAAGTGTAATATCAATCCTCTTTTTAGTAGATTGTTGGCTCTAATTTAGGTATTAGACTAGTATTTTACACTTGAATTGTCCTAAACATAACTTTTTGATCTAATTGCAGGGAATGGAGCTTAATTATAGAAGAAAGGGCCAAAAGTGCATAATTGAGAGATCGCCTAAAACAACCAAGCAATCAGCCGAGAGATTGCTAAAGCGACCGAGCAATCGGCCGAGCGATCGCCTTTCCTCCGAGAGCGGGGACATCAAAAAATGCATCGATTGCTAGATTTTGCAGGCCATTTTCACCAATTGATTTAAGAGAGCTAAACTTCAAAGAGCCATTTTTACCAATTGATTCAGGGGCACTAAGCGAGCGCTCGACTTACATGGCCCTACTTTTGACTAGTGTATGAAAGATTGTTTTAGACATTTTTTAAGGATATATCTCATTATTGTACTAAGATATTTTAGATATAGTTTATATTTGAGAGCATTGTAGAGAGAGAAGGGTATTTTCTTAGCTTTTCTTGCACTTTCTTACATTTTCCTTGTATCCAAAAATCACAATTTATCAATTTCAATACAAGATTTACATTTCTTCTTGCTTTCTACCATGGAATCATGTAGCTAAACCCGAATTTGGATGTAATTGTGAAGATTTACCAAGAATCTTCAAGAATTTCCATGGAGGTATATGAATCTCATTATCTTAAGAATTCTCTAATTCTACTTAATTAAGTTTTGGATCTATTAGAAAACTTAGGTTCATAACCTATTTTGGTAATTTCCATGTACAATTCCTCAATTGGTATAGGGATTGCACAAATCTAAGGTTTGAACCTATGACTCTATCATTAGCTTATACTTCTAATCTCAATTGGGTATGAATCTATAGTTTTATGGTCAAAAGTCTCTGAATCAAAGATCCATGGAGTGATCCTTGATTCGAGTTAACAAACCTCCATTGGAATTCTTGTTATACTTAGTAAATTGAATCAATTACATCCAAATCCCCTTTAATTGCTTAAAAATCTCAATTACTTTGCTTAGTTGAATTGTTAGATTAGTTGTTAATTGGTTTTAAATTCATTGCATAAGTAGTATAACTAAAAGATTTTTGGTTTACTTTTGTTACTCTTAGATTCAATTTCATTTGGTTTGCAATCCAAATTTGAGTAAGTCCATTGTGAGTTGAGCGTTCATTTCTATATTAAAATCAATCCCATGAGAAGAACGATAACCAAGTATTAACCGGTAAACTACATTGCGAAACCATACACTTGCGGGATCAAACCAAGTTTTGTTGCTATTGTTAGGGATTGGAGGCACAAGGTGAGCTTTGGATGAGCTTGGAGGTAGTTGCGGATAGGTGGAATCGGATCTCTGTATCCACTTCGAAGAAAGCATCTACGGCTTAGGGCCAAGGGTACATTCTTCTTCCCTTTTTTTGTGAATATCCATGCTAGATTTTTGGTTATTCTTTTCTTAGTTTGTTTTGTTTGATTAAAGTAGTTGCATTACATCTTGCTAGGAGCCCAATTGGTGGCATAGTTTGGAGAATAGGTTAGTGTGCTATATTTTTTAATTGGTGGTATTGTCTTTGCATGTGAAGATTGAAGGATTTGAATCAAATTAAAAAAAGTAGTTGTCTAATAATTGCATTGAGAAAAAGGCATTGTTCGGCATTATGAATTGTACTTTGTGTATTATGTGTTGATAAGACCTTGATGGTCCATTTAGTGTGCATTCATACTTACATGCCATATTTCATCCAAGACACACACAAACGTCTTGTGAGAATTGAGAGCACTAGCACTTCTTCACCGATTAGAGAACATACTCGCTGACTTCTCGTAGTTGTCGATCTCAATTTCGTACCAATGGCCAATATCAATGAAGGAGGGCTATCTAACATTTCCCCCAAATCTTAATGGCATACCAAATATCTCCAATCAAAATTCTAACCCTAACCTTCCACCAAATCCTCCTAATGTAGTTGGAGGCGATAACCTTGATGGAGGAAGCAACTGTGGCGATATGGCAACTCCTCACCATAGTACCATTTGTGATTACATGAACCCATCGAGGCAAGCACCAACTTCTTGCTTTGTCTTCCCACTGCACCATAACATGTTGAATATTAGGTCAGGAATGATGCAAATGTTACCCCAGTTTCATGGTATGGACTCCGATCAAGGAGTTTGAAGATGCTTATTCTCTTGCAATGGACAATTCTTGTCGAATGGAGGTGTTTTTATTGAAACTCTTTTTGTTTTGTCTTAAGGACAAGACCAAGACATGATTCAATACATTAAGGCCTTTGTCCATTTATTGTTGGGAAACTCTTTAAGAGGAATTATTGAGAAAGTTTTTTTCCGAAAATAGGATTGAGGCAATTAGATGCCAAATCTCTCAAATCTCCCCCATGATGGGATAATCATTTTTTTAATGTTGAGAAAGGTTCAAGGATCTTCTTAATTCTTGTCTATATCATGGCTTTGCCGATTGGCACGTCATCAACACAGTTTACTCTTCCTTATCCCCTCAATTAAAATAATTTGTTGAGTCTATGTGTGCAGGGACCTTCTTTAATAAGTAACCTAATAAAGCATTCAATTACTTTGATTATCTAGCAAACCTAGCACGCGATTGGGCAGCCATCGAGACCTAAAATCTCGAGGGTAAGACAACTCAACAAGGGGTTGGAAAGTTTCAACTTAATGAAGTTGATGATGTGAGTGCTAGGTTTGCCACTTTGGCAAGAAAGTTAGAAGCCCTTGAAGTTAAGAAAGTGCATGCAGTTGAGAGTGAGGTAATAAAAGATATGTATTGCCTTGTATGTAAAACTATGAATCATAACACTACTTCATGTTCGATCATTCTGGGTGTGAAAGAAGCTTTGCATGGCCAAGTCAATGTGATTGGCCAATACCAAAGAGGTGGGGGTAACCCCAACTCTTACATATAGAATCCGGGATGGAGGGATCATCCCAATTTTAAATGGAGGAATAAGGGGACTTCTAACCCTCAAGCATACTAAGGAGGGTCTCAAAACCCTCAACCATATCAAGCTCCACCTCCACCATTCCAAGCACCATAATATCAACCTCAACCTCAAGCTTAACCTTAACCACAACCTCAACCTTACCAACAACCACCCATAGCACAATTCCAAACTCAACCCAAGGCATATCAACATCCTCATAGGAAGCCTATTGAAGATAATGTCTACCAATTAGCTAATGACATGAGAGGGGTGAATACAAGAGTAGATAAATAAGAAAAGGTGTTAGATCAACACGCTAGGTTGCTTGAGATTATAACAAAGCAAATGTCTACCTTGACACAAGCTTTGACCCAAAAAGTTCCCGGTAGATTCCCGGCTCAACCTCAATCTAACCCGGTGGTGAGCAAGTACACATATTACCAAGGGTAAATTTGACCTTCAATCAAGTCATGAACAAGTACACATCATCACCACTCTGAGAAGTGGGAAAGTCATTAACAAAACCATTCCACCTAGGGAAGAGCCTCCAAAGGTGTGTGTTGAGAAAGGTGAGAAAGGAAAGGATAAAGTAGGAGAGCTCGAAGAATTAGAAAAGAGAGACAAAGAGGAAAAGAGTCTAGAAACCCCTTGAGACTCCTAGGGCCCCAAAGGAGAAGGAGAGGGACATATTGAAACATCCTCCATTTCCTCAAAGATTGACCAAGCCTAAGAATGAACTTCTAAATACGAAAATTTATGAAGTTTTCAACCAAGTTAAGGTCAATATTTCGATCCTTGATACAATCAAGCAAATATCTTCATATGCCAAGTTCTTGAAGGACTTGTGTACTTTCAAGAGAAGGTTACATGTCAAGGAGACAACCATGATGAATGAGACCAAAGTGCGATTTTGTAATGTAAAGCCGCTCCAAAGTTTAAAGACCCCAGAAGCCCTACCATTTTTTGTACCATAAAGGGAATCAAGATAGATTGAGCCCTTTTAGATCTAGGGTCTATCGTCAACCTCTTACCTTTTTCGGTGTACAAAGAGCTTGGCCTAGGAGAGTTAAGAGCTACCCATGTGACCTTGCAATTGGCAGATCGATCTATTAAGATTCCTAGGGGTATCATCAAGGTTGTTCTCATCCAAGTTGATCATTTCTATTTCCTGGTTGACTTTATAGTCCTAGATACCCAACCCATTGAGAGTTGTATTGCTCACAACCAAATTTTCTTCATTTTAGGACACCCTTTCTTAGCTACTTTGAATGCCATTATTCATTGTAGGAATGGGTTGGTGTAGTTATCTTTTGGCAACACCACCTTTGAGATAACCATTTTCTCGGTTACCAAACAACAAGGTGAATGTGAGGACATTAGGGAAGTAGACTTGCTAGAATCCATTGTTTAAGACCATTTCGATAATGAGTGTTTTGAGGATTCTTTAGAAAAAGCCCTTGTGGGAAGTAAGCCTCATGACTCACTTATGATAATACTATGCTTTTGGGGGAATCTTTTAATCTAGGGTTAAAGAGTGCCCAATGTATGTAAGTGGGTCAATGAACCCCTTCATTTGAATGTCTACAATATAGTGCCACCAAGCCAATTTCCTCAGAGGAGAAGCCTCCCATTCCGAAAAAGAAACATTTGCCTTCCACTTTAAAGTATGCCTATCTAGGAGAGGGAGAGTCATATCCCATAGTGATTTCCTCTAGCTTATCTTCAAACCAAGAGGAGGGGTTGATAGTATTGCTCAAAAACCATAGGAAAGCTTTAGGATTGACTATTGCTGATGTTCATGGGATTAGCTCTTTAGTGTGCACTCATTGCATCTTTCTAGAAGAATAGGCTAAATTCGTGTGCTAAATGCAAATGCGTTTAAACCTTAACATGAAAGAGGTGGTGAAGGGTGAAGTGCTTAAACTTCTTGATGTGGGATCATATACCCCATCTTCGATTCTAAATGGGTTAGTCCAACCCAAGTGGTGCCTAAAAAGTCAGGTGTCATGATAGTCAAGAATGAGAATAATGAAATAGTTCCCACTAAGATCTAAACTGGGTGATGAATGTGTATTGACTACCGTCGACTAAAAGTGTTGACAAGAAAGGCCTATTTTCCCCTTCCATTCTTAGACCAAGTCCTCGAGAGGGTAGCCAGAAGAGCATTTTATTAGTTTTTGGAAGGGTACTCCGGGTACAACCAAATAGAAATTTCCCTAGAAGACTAATCTATGACTACCTTTACATGTCTTTTCATTACTTATGAATACAAGAGAATGCCATTTGGTTTGTGCAATGCACTGGCCACTTTCTAAAGATGTATGATGAGTATCTGTAGTGACACGGTGGAAGAAATTGTTGAGGTCTTTACGGTTGGTTTTTTGATATATGGAGATACCTATGAATCATGTCTAGAGAACTTGGGGAGAGTGTTAAAGAGATGTGAGGAAAGCCATCTTATGCTTAATTGGGTGAAGTGTCATTTCATGGTCACTCAAGGTATAATGCTAGGCCATATTGTGTCATCTAAGGGGATAGAGGTAGACAAAGCTAAGATAGAGCTAATCCAAAAGTTTTGTACCTCTAGATATGTTAAGGATGTTCGGTATTTCCCTGGACATGCCAGTTTCTACCTGTGATTCATAGAGGGTTTTAGTGCCATCTTCCGACCCATGTGCCACTTATTGTCTCAAGATGTCCCATTTGAATGGATATATTTTTGTCAAAAAGCTTTTAAAAAGCTTAAAGGGTTGTTGACTACTGCCCTTATCATACATTCACCCGATTGGTCTCTTCCATTCGAGCTTATGTGTGATGCTAGTGATTATGCCGTTTTTGGGGGGGGGGGGGTGGGTATTAGGTTAAATGGTCCTCAAATTCTTGAGAGCAAGCATCTTTTCTAGGTTTGGCATGCTCCAAGCTATCAGTAGTGATGGGGGATCCCATTTTTGCAATAGGCCTTTTGGCACTTTAATGCACAAGTATGGTGTTGTGCACAAGATTGGACTTCCTTACCACCTACAAACCCAATGCCAAGTTTAGTTGGCCATCCGTGAAATCAAATGTATTCTTGAGAAGACCATCAATTCTAACTAAAAAGATTGGTCCCTTCGGTCAGTACATGCTTTATGGACCTATCGCATTGCTTACAACATCATACTTGGCGCTTCCCCCTATAGGCTTGTTTATGGAGAGGCTTGTAATTGCGCTTTAAAATTGCAATTATAAGGCCTTAATTAGTACTTTGTTAGTATTAGTTTATGAGTATATATGTCTTTTTAGTTATGTTTTGATATTAATTAAGTTTATTATGCTTTATGTAGGTTTTGAGCTTAAATGGAGTGATTTCAAATGCAATTTAATAAAAGGTTTCAAGAGGTTGCTATCAAAGTACAAGCTATTGAAGCTGTGGTACAAGCTACTGAAGCACGCAGAGCTGAAACTTTGGAAGCCTATATCTCGCAAACCAAAAAGGCTATTCAGACACAAAAGATGTTAATTTTATATAACTTTTTGAGACCTACAACTTTCATGAAGGGACCCAGCCCATCTGAGCACTCGGTGGGAATCGTCCGTACGACTGACGACAGGATTTATATATATTAACTCACTTTTTAGTTGTATAGATTAGTAGGTAGTAGGATAGACTTAGGTTTTCTATGTTTTGGAGGAGGAAAAGAATTCTAGGGTTTTTCTAGGGTTTTGGAAGGAGGAATCATCCAAGTTTTGGAGGCTACGAATCTTTTCATCTTTCAAGGGAGCATTTTTAATCTTTAGTTTTTATCTTTAGTTTTCTTTCTTTTTCTTATTGTGAATTTTAGATTATATTTCTTTAATGCAGCATTTTATTTCTTTAATTATTATTTCCATTCTTGCAATCTTTATCATGTTTTTTAGTAGCTAAATCCGTTCTTGGTATGGATTGAGAAAGTAACTAGGTTATAGGTAGAGATTCAAGATAGTTATTTATTTTTCAAGATTTTAATATCTTGAACCAATATTTATTTTCTTGCCCATGAATATCTTCAAAAACAATATTCTTGATTATATCTAGCATGTATGTATAGACTGATTTGTAAGCAGGGATACGTATACCTAGAATTTCTGATAAGGATGTTGATTATAATTGCATATATATTCCTATTAGGAGTACTTTAAAAATCTACTGTTCTTGATTAAGCTTCAAATATACTTTGTAGACAGGTTTATAAACTGGTACAGGTATGAATGGAACCCTGATATGAACACTAGTAAATAACTGAATATCAACTCCAAGAGGGTAATCAAATCTTGAGATTTTTTACTCACAGCTATCTTGGGGATCTACTTGTAGATCTATTAACTAGATCAGTCCTGCCAAGACCTTTTGCTTATTGTTATTTAATCAATCTTTCTTAGTATAAATTTATTTTCATTGCCTAGAATAATTTCTCAAACCAAATCTCAAATCAAAATTTTCCTTTATATTCTAGAGTTGTTTTTCTTGAGAGTTTACTTTCCCAAAGTGAGTTTTACTATATTCCATCCATATTCCTTGTGGTTCAACCTCGGACTTACCGAGATATTATTACTGCATCGCAACTGCACACTGGCGGAAATAAATTGTACTATTCAAGAGCGATCAGCTTGCCACCTCTTCGTTGAGATTGTGCATAAAGCTTATTGGGTGATTCCCCAATGTAACTCTGACTTTGATGACAGGGGAACCCATCTAACTAAATGAACTTGAAGAGCTTAGGAATAATGCATATGAGAATGCCAAGCTCTCCAAGGCCCATATGAAGACTTTTCATTTCCAACACTTACTTATAAAGTCATTCAAGGTTGGTCA